>JBBGZY010000889.1:485000-1685000 GCA_037952925.1 Lithobates clamitans | reverse complement strand
GCTGACTTTGCCAAACCCATAACACTATACCTACCTCTTTTGTGTTCATATTTATGGATGAATTCACCAAAGCATGTAGTGCAAGGGCCTGCCTGAATACTTTCAAATGGTACTGTTTAAAGTTTTGTTCTCCTATTATCTTGATAGGTAATTGCAGAATGTAAACAAGTGCTTCAATTTGTACAGTGTGTATTTATATTTTTGTATTATGACACTTCTTTAACTGTCCAGTGGGCTGCCAATAGTGTAAGTAATGAGGATCTGGCCAAAGTAACACACATTATTTATGCATTCAGCTCTCAGTGAAGTGGAGAGGGTTACCTGTCCATAACATACCCTCCTAAAATATTTCCAAGGGGCCATCAGAGGGGGTGAGGAATTTGATAAGTAGACCTTATATTTTTGCCTTTAAATACTCCTTAAAATAAATGTTATACTGATGTTGGCCAAGAATGTTTGTGTCTAATCTGCTTGAAATGTTTATGTGCAAAATGACTATTTTTTTTTCTGGTTTGACTCCACAGTTTCCTTCAACACCACGGGGATGGCAGACTGTGGCTTCCCAATTTGCCCAGTGGTGGGACTTTCCTAACTGGGGTAATCGATGGGAAGCATGTCCACATCTGCCCACCACCCCATTCGGGGTCATACTATTATAATTACAAGGAATTTGATAGTATTGTGTTGATGGCAGTGGTGTCGGCGACATATGAGTTTCTGTATGTGGACGTGGGGAGGAATGGCTGGATGTCGGATGGTGGAGTATTTGCCTGGACCGAGTTCTATCAACGTCTCGAGAGTGGTGGCTTGGGATTGCCACCTTCGGAGGAGAACGTGTAAGGACTGCCATTTGTCTTCGTCGCAGATGAGGCATTCGGTCTGGGTGACCACGTGATGAGGCCATTCCCCCAGAGGACCCTCACCCTGGAGAAGAGGGTTTTTAATTACCAGCTGGCCAGAGCCAGAAGAGTCATAGGGAATGCCTTTGGGATACTGGCCAGCCGATTCCGCCTATTTCAAACAGCCATAAATATGGTGAAGTACAAACTAGATCACATAATTTTATGTTGCTGCAACCTGCATAACTTTTTGAAACGCAATAATCCTAATTATGTTGCCTCAGTTGGGCCTGAGGCTAGACTTCAGGAAACAATGATGGCCCTGGAAGCTGGCTGTCCTGGCTTGCCCCCCCAAAGCACCCCTGAAGTGCGAGAAAAATATGTAGAATATTTTACGGGTAGGGGGGCCATTGCTTTGCCTTCAAATTTGGAATAAATTTTCTCTTTTATCAGATAAAATCTTGATTTTTATTTACTGCTTGGGTTTATTTTTGATGTCTCCTAGGTTCTCCTAGTGCACTTGTAGTGCCAAGTGGTTTTTCCATTATTAAATAACACCCATTGTCACTGTAAACACCAACCTAACGCAAAAACTTGTATTGATCATTGAAAGAAGAAGCCACACATTGTTGAATATAAAACCTTTTATTACGTGCACATGCACGTGTGCATTGTAAAACATATTTTGTTAAAAACCCAAATTCTGGGTTTCATAAATTTTGAGGTTTTTTTTTAGGGTACATAAACAGGCATGTTTCATAACATACACAACTCTGGAACTTACAAAGTTCAACAGGTGCTGTTGTGCAGGGTGCTGTTGGCTCGCTCTGTTGTGATTTTAGCTGAGAGAAGCAGAAAAGCCTGGGGCCTCTCATGCAGGCTTTTCCCAGGCAAGCATGGACCATATTGGGGAAGACGAAGGTGGAGGCTCTCCAGAGGCACTGAGGCCTACTCCATGTGCTCAAGCTGCAATGCATCCTGGGCCTGTCCCTATGCAAGAGGAGTCCTTACCAGTCCTCCAGGATAAAGTGGTGAACAGACATTGCCGCATTGCTAAAGATGAACAGAAACTTTCTGTCATGACAGAAGATCTCAGGAAAAAGAAATCTCTGCAAAGTACATCTGGAAACAGTAAGAGGGAGGTATCCAAGCTGAAGTCCCTGGAAGAGGCATTAAAAAAGCAGGAGAAGTTGGTTGCTTCTCTGAAGGAGAGAACCAGTGTGTTAAGAGAAAAGTGTGAGAATGAGGAGAGATTCCAACAGATAAAGGAGAGTGCCTGTGCCAGTACCAGCCAGAGGGTGGATGCCGCAGTAATGGCAACAGTATGGATGGGGGGGTAAGGAAGTGGCTTCACATAGTGGCCCCAGTACTACCCCTGTCTCAGGATCTGTTGCACCTGAGTCAGTATCTGCCCCCCTCTCTCTTCAGCAGCCTGGGTCATCTCAGGAGGAGGTTGAGGAAAATGGCAGATTGCTGCAGACCATTATAGAAATGGAATCTACCTTGAGTGGCACCAACCCATGAGATGAAGATCATGGGAATGTATCCAGGCAGAGAAGTTTCTGCTGGCTGTGAGGAGTCCCACATGGACATTAACAGTGCAGAGCAGGAATGCCGCATGAACATTGAACATGCAGAGCAGGAATGTCGCATGACAAACCAGATTTCAGAGGTTCCTATGCAGCCAGTTAATGTGTCATCTGTCCCAGTTATGAACTATGCTAAGGCTGTGTCGGGACAAAGTCATGCTGCTTAAAGGGAAAAAAAGGCTGCGCTACAAATGGAAAGTCCATACAGTAGTTCTTGGATTCAATCTAGTGACGAACACCAAGGTGAATCAGAGGTTATATCAAACGTGCCACCACCTGAAGAAAAACCTGCTTACCAGCTGGCAGGTAAGTCGGGCAGTTGGCTTATACCCAGCCAGGGCCTTTCCTCATAAGGGAGATCCGCTGATGGACTGGAGGTTGGATAATAGGATGAATGGATTGAATGCTCAGACCCCTCCTGACAGAACACGACCTGTAGGGTCTCCTTCTTCACCTGGGCCAGTCTGGAGTCACGTTCTGCACAGTCTTTAACACTAAGTGAATGTCTCTTCTTGTTCTCAGAGAAGAAATAACATTTATCATGGATGGGGATCCAGCGATCCAGACATCTAGAACATTGTCATAGAAAGATTCCAAGTTCCAGTGTCCAAGTGGGTGAAAGCAGGAAGCGAACCAACAGAAGTATGGATGGACCGGTGAAGTTGCAGATAGCAGAGCCAGGACCTGATGCATCAGGTCCTGGCTCTGCTATCTGCAACTTCACCGGTCCATCCATACTTCTGTTGGTTCGCTTCCTGCTTTCAGGATAATGTCAACATGTGCTATCTCCCATCATGGGGGATCAATGGACGTGTTTTGGGGTACAACCCCTTTCTCTCACCTACTTGAGTTTTGAGGAAGGGGTTGCAGGCACAAAACGCGTACATTGATATCCCCTGATGGCAGATAGCACCTGTTGACACACTGTGTGCATCTTCAAAATTTGGCTTTTAAAATGTGTAAAAAAATTGGCCGCAAATATCAAAAATGGTGCCATTTTTTGGGTATTTATATTCTTCCTAGTACATCAATCACGTTCTTCAGTTTTTGTTCTATATCATTTGTTTTTTGCTTTATAAAGTCTAAATCCAGACTACAAAACATTATGTCCTGGATTAACCTTTGGGCACTGTCACTGGTGAAATGATGTGATTGTTCTTCCACAACCTGCACATCACCTAAAATAAAAAATAAACACCATGTAATAAAAATATGCAGGCATACATCTATTACCTGAATCTGTGGTGTCTGTCACCACAACAGGTGAGTGTCTATCTCCATCACCTCTCCTTCCTCCACATCCTCAGGTTGTGACCTCTGTTCCCCTTCTCTTCTTCAGGAGATAGGGGTCCCTGGTGTCCTCTGATGTCCCGAGTCTTTTCTCCCCTATGAGATAGAAACAAAAGGTATACTTAGCACACCGATATTTGAGCCAGAAATAGGAATATGAAACATTGCTTGGAAGTGGGGTACAATTGTCTGTTTTGGCAGAGTTCAAAGCTGAAGACATGATTTTTTTCCTTACCAAAGCTGGAATACTTACCTTTTTTGGACAAGTTTCACACATGTAGACACCCCAAGTATCCACTGGAGCACCTGAGTGGGACACCCTAAAAAGTTTGTTCTTGTGTCCACACTAGCGCTCCTGAGTCCAGATGTGTAAACAGCTGCTGAGTGTCCTCTCCTTACATTACACTGAATAAAGTTTGCAATTCATTCTAGTTTCAAACATATCTAGACAACAATGTCCTAAACTTCTTTGTATACAAATTATCATGACCAAATGTAGTTAACCCTGTATCTGGCAAAAACATTGTATTTAGTTGGCAAACGAACAATATTTACTACGACCGATTACTGTGCCCACGAACATGAAAGTAGCCATTTTAAACTGTACAACAGTAAAGAAAAGCACATGGAGCAGCATGCAAGTAATAATAAAAATAGGAACACACGACAACTACTTACTTTTTAGAAGCACGTTCTTGATCCTTCTATAATGATCCTGCTCCCTTAATTTGAGGTCCGACCAGCGTTTCCTCAATTGCTCCTTGGATCGTCGTACCCCAAAATTCCGGCGCAGACTCTTCACAACTTTAGTCATGATCTTGGCCTTTCTCACATTTGGGTTTAGGTACGGTCCATACTTGTCATCATAGTCGGCCCTCTTCAATATGTCCACCATCTCTTCCAAGGACATA
The DNA here is from genome assembly GCA_037952925.1 of Lithobates clamitans. Classification (NCBI taxonomy): domain Eukaryota; kingdom Metazoa; phylum Chordata; class Amphibia; order Anura; family Ranidae; genus Lithobates; species Lithobates clamitans. The sequence goes on along the minus strand of JBBGZY010000889.1, from coordinate 1,680,371 downwards.
TTTGAGGCCCTTAATCTCCTCTGGGAACGGGACGTTTCTTGCTCCGGGCTTTCCTCCTCGTTACTGTTATTAAGCACCTGCTGTGTCTCCACCATGTTCCTCTCCCACTGCGATGAAAGAGACGGGGTGGGGAATATTCTAGAAAGAACATCAGGGGCGGGCGGAAGTTTCACGCATGCGCAGTGTATATAAAGCGGAACACGCGTGTGTCGTACGTACGATCTGTGAGCAGAGGACAAAGTAACGGGAGTGACGATCATTATAACGAAGGTACAATTTTAAGTTGGTGCATCAGTGGCCTATACTGCTTATAGATTGAGGCCTATATTGGGTAAAGATTGGGAGAGTTTAGCCTGACATGGATCTATTCAATGACGAGGACTTTATGCCCATATTCATTGTTATATACAGGGAGCTGCCCTGTCTGTGGCAGGTAAACCACCCCTTTTATAACAATAAACCAAAGAGGAAGGCAGCGCTGGATCAATTGGTGGAATTTGTGAAGCCGGTGATCCCCACGGCAGACATCCCCTATTTGAAGGCCCTAATTGGTGGCATGAGGAGCACTTATAATAGGGAGCTCAAGAAGGTCCAGGATTCCCTGAAATCAGGTGCTGCAGCAGATGACATTTATGTACCCAGGCTGTGGTACTATGACAGACTGCATTTTCTGGCAGGCCAGAATGAACCCAGGCCAGCACTCTCCAGTCTTCATTCAATGCTCCCCCCCCCCCCCCCCCCCAGCTGAGGCTTCTGACGTCCAACCTGGCCCTTCCAGGCAGCAACATGTGGAGGAGATTCTTCAAAATATTTCTGGTTGTCAAATTAATGATGTTAAATATATGCTAATTTTGATCACTAATTTCTGATTTCACATAGTGTTTTACATATTAATAGACAGTAGTGGCCACAAATGATTGGGACAAGAATGAAAAATGCTTGGGTCAGAATGATAGTCTTTTCTATTTATTAACATTAAATTTGCAAAAGTCATGAGATGAAAATTGTGTGTGATTGATGAACCAAAAACCAAAACGATGTCCCTTTTTCATACACAGGAAAGCCTCAGCCAGGCTGTGGAAAGTGGCAGCCAGGAGGTGGCCGGGCCCAGTAGCCTGCCAGAATCGCAGGTCCCTCCCCTCCGCCTTCCACCAAAAAGTGGCAGGAAGAGGAGTAGGAGCAGCAATTGGCCTATTTCTGAAGGCTATTGCGACCCTCAGAACCTCCCACAGTGTTCAAGAGGACTTTGCGTACATTACAGCCTGCAAAATGCTGGAAATGGAGGAGGGCCAATGCCTCTCATGTGAGGAAGTAATATTACAAGCCCTAAATAAGGGGTTGAGGGGCCAACTCAAAAGTCAAAGCCACATTTGTGAGTTGAACCATGGTCCTCCTCCTCCGGGTCCTCCTCCACCTCCTGCCACACCTCCAACACCACAGCCACAGCCTGGAAGGAAGCGTTTAGACTCCATGCAATCAGGTGCAACACGACTTCCAGCGCGACTTTGGGAGGCAACTTGGACACGACTTGAGTATGAATCACAGCGCGACTTGGGGCGACTTCAGGGCGACTTACAAGGACAGTCGCCTCCAGGACAGGGAACTGTACAAGTAGCCAATTTGAGCTTATCAGCTCTTGTGATATCATTCTATCAATCTTATTCCTGTTTTCTTCCTTGTTCCCTGTTCCCTGTTGTTCTGTGTCCAAAATGCCCTCTGTGCGTTACTTAATGTCAGCTGTCATAACAGCTGGTTTGGCAGTATTGATGGAAGAGGAAGAGGAAGAGGAAGAAAGAAAGCGAAGGATGAGGATGAGAAGAAGACATCGCTACTGGATCCATCCAATCATTGCCAATAGACCTAACAGAGGCCAGTTCTGGGCTATGTATGGGAACTTGCGTGGTTTTGAGGACAAGTTTTTCAACTATAACCGGATGTCGATCGCAAGGCAAGTACATATGCTGTATGTCATTGTCCACTTGCCACGTCACCTGCCACGTCACTTGCCACGTCACTTGCCACGTCCACTTGCCACGTCACCTGCCACATCACTTGCCACGTCACCTGCCATGTCCACTTGTCACATCACCTGCCACGTCCACTTGCCACTTCACCTGCCATGTCCACTTGCCATGTCCACTTGCCACGTCACCTGCCACGTCCACTTGCCATGTCCACTTGCCACGTCTCCTGCCACATCACCTGCCACGTCCACTTGCCACGTCACCTGCCACGTCATCTGCCACGTCCACTTGCCATGTCACCTGCCACATCCACTTGCCACGTCACCTGCCACGTCACCTGCCACGTCACCTGCCACGTCCACTTGCCACATCACCTGCCACGTCCACTTGCCATGTCCACTTGCCACGTCACCTGCCACGTCCACTTGCCACATCACCTGCCACGTCACCTGCCACGTCCACTTGCCACGCTACCTGCCACGTCCACTTGCCACGTCACCTGCCACATCCACTTGTCATGTCACCTGCCACGTCCGCTTGCCACGTCACCTGCCACGTCCACTTGCCATGTCACCTGTCACATCACCTGCAATGTCAGAACCCCCTAAATCTGAGGCTGCATATTTGCATATGGTTGTCTAAGCGGTAATGTGTGTGTAGCTACTATTGGTTGATATTTCTTATTTTCAATATAGTAAATTACATTCTTTTTTGTTTTGTATTGCAGTTTTGACGAATTTCTTGGTCTGGTTGACATCCATCTTGGGCAACAGAATACATCATACAGGAGGAGTACCTCATCCACTGAAAGACTTATTATTACACTAAGGTAAACTATCTTTTATGCACATTAGTAGCATATTTTCCACATTAATAAAGTCCAAACTGTGCTAATTTGTCGGGTCTTCTCCAATGGGTCAAATGAGTGCAGCTGCCTTGACTGTTGGCAATTCCAGCCTCTCAGCAAGCCTCTCTTCGCCCCTTCACAGCTCAGCGCTCTAATGAGCGTGGAGGAGCAGAGCAGGAGAGCTGCTGACTGGCAGTCAGCAGCTCTCAGCTCATGGAGGGTAGAGATGCGAGCCATAGACGATGTTTGTTGACTGCGATGCTGCATCCACCTAGGTAAATTTTTTTTTTAACCACTTAACAACCGGCCCATAGCCAAATGACGGCTACAGGGCGGTTGTTTCACTCTGGGAGGGCGTCCAGGGACGTCCTCCCAGAATTCGGCTCTTGCGCGCCCCCTAGGGCGCGCACTCGAGAGCATCCGTGACCGGCGCATCACGGATCCCGGTAAATGGCCGCTGATCGCGGCCGTTTACCATGTGATCGCGCCGTCAAATGACGGCGCGATCACATGCAAACAAACCGGCGTCATCTGATGACGCCGGTTCCTCTCCTCCCCTCCTGTGTACCGATCGGTACACTGTGAGCGGAGAGGGGGATGGATGGATGGCTGCAGCATTGTGGGCTGCATCTGTAGTGCCCACAGCGCTGCACAGAGACATCCAGCCATCCATCCATCCATGCTCAGCCATCCCTCACTGCTCTGCAATGCCCCACAATACTCTGCTATACCCTGCAATGCCCCGAAATACTCCGCAGTACTCTGCCATACCCTGCAATGCCCCGAAATACCCCGCAATACTCTGCCATACCCTGCAATGCCCGAAATACCCCGCAATACTCTGCCATACCCTGCAATGCCCCAAAATACCCCGCAATACTCTGCCATACCCTGCAATGCCCCGAAATACTTCGCAATACTCTGCCATACCCTGCCATACCCTGAAATACCCCGCAATACTCTGCCATACCCTGCAATGCCCCAAAATATCCCGCAATACTCTGCCATACCCTGCAATACCCCGAAATACTCTGCCATACCCTGCAATACCCCAAAATACCTCACAATACTCTGCCATACCCTGAAATACCCCGCAATACTCTGCAATACCCTGCAATACCCCGAAATACCCCGCAATACTCTGCCATACCCTGCAATGCCCCAAAATACCTCACAATACTCTGCCATACCCTGAAATACCCCGCAATACTCTGCAATACCCTGCAATACCCCGAAATACCCCGCAATACTCTGCCATACCCTGCAATGCCCCAAAATACCCCGCAATACTCTGCCATACCCTGCAATACCCCGAAATACTCTGCCATACCCTGCAATACCCCAAAATACCTCACAATACTCTGCCATACCCTGAAATACCCCGCAATACTCTGCAATACCCTGCAATACCCCGAAATACCCCGCAATACTCTGCCATACCCTGCAATGCCCCGAAATACCCCGCTATACACTGCCATACCCTGCAATACCCCGCAATACTCTGCAATACCCCACAATACTCCGCCATACCCTGCAATGCCCCGAAATACCCCGCAATACTCTGCCATACCCTGTAATACTCCGCAATACTCTGCAATACCCCACAATACTCTGTCCTACCCTGCAATACCCTACAATACTCTGCAATACCCCGAAATACCCCGCAATACTCTGCCATACCCTGCAATGCCCCGAAATACCCCGCTATACTCTGCCATACCCTGCAATACCCCGCAATACTCTGCAATACCCCACAATACTCCGCCATACCCTGTAATGCCCCGAAATACCCCGCAATACTCTGCCATACCCTGTAATACTCCGCAATACTCTGCAATACCCCACAATACTCTGCCCTACCCTGCAATACCCTACAATAATCTGCAATACCCCGAAATACCCCGCAATACTCTGCCATACCCTGCAATACCCCGCAATACTCTGCAATACCCCGAAATACCCTGCAATACTCTGCCATACCCTGCAATACCCCGAAATATCCCGCAATACTCTGCAATACCCCACAATACCCAGCCATACTCTGCAATACTCAGTGATACCCAGCCATACTCTGCAATACTCTGCCATACCCAGCCATGCTCTGCAATACCCCGCAAAAATCTGCAATACTCTGCCATAACCCGCAATACTCTGCCATACCCAGCCATACTCTGCAATACCCCGCAATACCCAGCCATACTCTGCGATACTCGGTGATACCCAGCCATACTCTGCCATACCCAGTCATCCTCGGCGATACTCTGCAATACCCAGCCATGCTCAGCCATACTCGGCCATGCTCAGTCATACCCTGCCATGCTCAGGCATACCCAGCCTCTGTATGTGGCCAGGCTGTGGAAGTCTCACACATGTGGTATCGCCGTACTCAGGAGGAGTAGGAGAATCTATTTTGGGGTGTCATTTTTGGTATGTACATGCTATGTGTTAGAAATATTGTATAAATGGACAACTTTGTGTTAAAAAAAAAAAAAGCGTTTTAACCACTTCCCGCCTTCCGTCATACGACGTCCTTGATTTTGTGCGGGGATATCTGAATGATGGCTGCAGCTACAGGCATCATTCAGATATCAGCTTTTTCAGCCGGCGATTCCCTACACCATTAGAACGATCATAGCGGCTGTTCCACTGCTTGATTGTTCTTACGGGAGGCGAGAGGGGACGTCCGGTGCTTCTACCGACTCACCGCTACGATCGAAGCCAGGATCTTTTTTTTTTTTTTTTTTTTTATTTCAGGCACAGCCTAGAGGTGAGATGTGGGGTCTTATTGACCCCATATCTCACTGTAAAGAGGACCTGTCATGGCATATTCCTATTACAAGGGATGTTTACATTCCTTGTAATAGGAATAAAAGTGATCAAAAAAATGTTTGGGGGGAAAAAAGTGTCAAACTAAAATAAATAAAGTAAAATGAACAATAAAAAAAAAAAAAATTTAAAGCGCCCCTGTCCGTGTGCTCGCATGCAGAAGCGAACGCATACGTAAGTCCTGCCCACATATGAAAACGGTGTTCAAACCACACATGTGAGTTATCGCTGCGATCGGTAGAGCGAGAGCAATAATTTTGGCTCTAGACCTCCTCTGTAACTCAAAATTTTTAACCAGTAAAAAATTTTAAAGCGTCGCCTATGGGGATTTTTAAGTAGCGAAGTTTGGCGGTATTCCACAAGCATGTGCAATTTTGAAAGGTGACATGTTAGGTATCTATTTACTTGGTGTAACTTCATCTTTCATATTATGCAAAAACATTGGGCTAACCTTACTGTTTTGGGGTTTTTTTAAGCAAAAAACAGTTTTTTTTCCAAAAGAAACGCGTTCGAAAAATTGCTGCGCAAATATCGTGCGAGATAAAAAGTTGCAATTGTATTCTCTAGGGTCTTTGCTAAAAAAACATATATAATGTTTTGGGGTTCTATGTAATTTTCTATCAAATAAATTATGATTTTTACATGTAGGAGAGAAATGTCAGAATTGGCCAGGGTGCTCCAGAACGCCTGAAGGTGCTCCCCTGCATGTTGGGCCTCTGTATGTGGCCATGCTGTGTAAAAGTCTCACACATGTGGTATCGCCGTACTCGGGAGTAGGGATGAGCCGAACACCCCCCGGTTCGGTTCGCACCAGAACCCGCGAACGGACCGAAAGTTTGCACGAACTTTAGAACCCCATTGACGTCTATGGGACTCGAACGTTCAAAAGTGCTCATTTTAAAGGCTAATTTGCATGGTATTGTCCTAAAAAGGGTTTGGGGACCCGGGTCCTACCCCAGGGGACATGTATCAATGCAAAAAAAACTTTTAAAAACGGCCGTTTTTTCGGGAGCAGTGATTTTAATGATGCTTAAAGTAAAAAAAAAAAAAGTGAAATATTCCTTTAAATATCGTACCTGGGGGATGTCTATAGTATGCCTGTAAAGTGACGCGTGTTTCCCATGTTTAGAACAGTCCCTGCACCAAATGTCATTTTTAAAGGAAAAAATCTCATTTAAAACTGCTTGCGGGTTTAATGTCATGTCGGGTCATGGCAATATGGATGAAAATCAGTGAGACAAACGGCATGGGTACCCCCCAGTCCATTACCAGGCCCTTTGGGTCTTGTATGGATATTAAGGGGAACCCCCGCACCCAAATTAAAATAAGGAAAGGTGTGGGGCCACCAGGCCCTATATACTCTGAACAGCAGTATACAGGCGGTGCAAACAAGACAGGGACTGTAGGTTTGTTGTTAAGTAGAATCTGTTTGTAATTTTGAACGGGTACATTTTTAACGTGTTTAGCTCCAGCCAAAAAATCTTTTTTAAGCTTTTTGGAAAACATAGGGAAGGGTTATCACCCCTGTGACATTTGTTTTGCTGTCTTTCCTCCTCTTCAGAAGATTTCACCTCACTTTTTTGTCCCAATGAAAAATGTTTTTTGAAAATTTGGGTTTTTTTGTGGAACAAGGATTGGAAAGCATCAGTGGAAAGGAGAAATTGTTTTCCCATATTAACTCTTACAGGAGAGAATTTCCCTTCCTAGGGGTAGATTTCATCTCACTTCCTGTTGTCTCCTTCCGTTTGCAAGTAGGAGTCGTTTGTAAGTTAGATGTTTGAAAGTAGGGTCCTGCCCTATATACTCAGCAGAAATTTGGGCCTTAGGTGTTGCTGTGGCCACAACACTGTAAGCCCTCACAGGGCCCTGCTGTGAAATATTAGATCAAGAATTGTAATTACATGCCCCTGTTGAACAGGAGCTGAAAAATTAGGCCTTAGGCACTGGTGCTGGTGCCACAACACTGCAACCCCTCACAGACACTCTAGTTGGAACGCAGGAACGAGCCCTGCTGCAAAGTATTGCTTCAAAAATTGTAATTACACGCCCCTGTTAGACAGGGGCAGAAAAATTGGGCCTTAGGCACTGGTGCTGGTGCCACAACACTGCAACCCCTCACAGACACTCTAGTTGGAACGCAGGAACGAGCCCTGCTGCAAAGTATTGCATCAAAAATTGTAATTACACGCCCCTGTTAGACAGGGGCAGAAAAATTGGGCCTTAGGCACTGGTGCTGGTGCCACAACACTGCAACCCCTCACAGACACTCTAGTTGGAATGCAGGAACGAGCCCTGCTGCAAAGTATTACATCAAAAATTGTAATTACACGCCCCTGTTAAACAGGGGCTGAAAAATTGTGCCTTAGGCACTGGTGGTGGCGCCCAGAACCAAAAATGTTCTTACAAGCTATCAGCGTGATGATTGAGGAGGAAGAGGATAATTACTCAGGGATAGTCACTCAGCATCAGCATAGGCAGTCTTTGAAGGGATCTGAGATTTCAAAAAAAATTATTCGGTTACATCAGCATCAGGTGCTTGGTAGCTGGTGGTGATCCAAGACTGATTCATTTTTATGAAGGTCAGCCGATCGACCGAGTCGGTGGACAGACGCACCCTGTGATCGGTTACCACGCCTCCAGCAGCACTGAATGTGCGTTCCGAAAGAACGCTGGATGCAGGACAGGCCAGTAGCTCAATTGCATACTGTGCAAGCTCTGGCCAGTGATCCATCCTCAAGACCCAGTAACCCAGAGGATTTTCGGTGGGAAAGGTGTCCAAGTCTGATCTTGCCCCTAGGTATTCCTGCACCATGTAAAACAGACGCTGACGATGGTTGCTGGAACCGATCATACCTTGGGGCTGCGGACCAAAAAATTGTCTGAACGCATCGGTCAGACGGCCACCTTCTCCACCGCTCCTTCTTTGACTGACCGAAGCCTCAGCAACACTTTGTCCAGAAACAGGAGTTTGTAACCTCCCAGTCTCTGGGAACGCGTTGCACAGACCTTTCTGCAAGGCCTCCCGAAGATGTTTCATCCTCTGCTCCCTCTGCGATGGCAAGATAAGGTCCGCAACCTTACCCTTGTAACATGGATCAAGGAGGGTTGCCAGCCAGTATTGGTCCTTCTCCTTGATACCACGAATACGAGGATCCTTACGCAGGCTTTGCAGGATCAGGGAGGCCATGCAGCGTAGGTTTGCTGAGGCATTCGGTCCGGAGTCCTCTGGGTCACTAAGGACAACAACGTCCGCAGCCACCTCCTCCCAGCCACGTACAAGTCCATGTGTTCCTTGGGACTGATCCCTTAAAGACTGCTGCTGATGCTGAGTGCCAGGCTCCACCTCCATACTGACACAATCTTCCTCCTCCTCCTCCTCGTCCTCTTCCTGTGTGATCGGCGGGCACGCAGGAACACTGTCTGGATAAAGGGGGCCTTGAGAGCTAAGGAATTCCTCCTCTTCCTGCCTCTGTTCTGCCTCAAGTGCCCTGCCCATTATTCCACGCAGCGTGTGCTCCAACAGGTGGACAAGGGGGACAGTGTCACTGATGCATGCACTGTCAGTGCTCACCATCCTCGTGGCCTCCTCGAATGGTGACAGGACAGTGCATGCATCCCTGATCATGGCCCACTGGCGTGGGGAAAAAAAACCAAGCTCCCCTGACCCTGTCCTGGTGCCATGGTCGCACAGGTACTCATTGATGGCCCTCTGCTGCGTGTGCAGCCGCTGCAGCATGGCCAACGTTGAGTTCCACCTGGTGGGCATGTCACAGATTAGGCGGTTCTTGGGCAGGTTAAACTCCTTTTGGAGGTCCGTCAGCCGAGCACTGGCATTATATGACCGGCGGAAATGCACACAGACTTTCCTGGCCTGCCTCAGGACATCCTGTAAGCCCGGGTACCTGCCCAAGAACCGCTGCACCACCAAGTTAAGGACGTGAGCCAAACAGGGCACATGGGTCATTTGTCCCTGTCGGAGGGCAGAGAGGAGGTTGGTGCCATTGTCGCAAACCACCATTCCTGCCTTAACCACCTCTGAACCTGCCCCTGCAGAGCTGACAGAACCTCTGCCCCAGTGTGGCTCCTGTCCCCCAAGCACACCAGCTCAAGCACCGCATGGCATCTTTTGGCCTGCGTACTTGCGTAGCCCCTTGAACGCCTACGGAGCACCGCTGGTTCCGAGGAAGAGGCCATGGAGGAAGAAGAAGAGGAGGGGGTGGAGGAGAGAGGTGTGTCACAATCAGCATTTTGGAGGCGTGGTGGCGGAACAACCTCCAACACTACTGCACCTTGTCCTGCATCCTTCCCAGCTGCCAGCAGAGTCACCCAATGCGCCGTGAAACTTAGGTAACGTCCCTGTCCATGCCTGCTGGACCATGAGTCAGCGGTAATATGCAACTTACCGCTGACCGCCCTGTCCAGCGAGGCATGGACATTGCCTTCCACATGCCGGTAGAGAGCCGGAATCGCCTTCCGTGAGAAAAAGTGGCGTTTGGGTACCTGCCACTGAGGAACCGCACATTCCAAAAACTCACGGAAGGGGGCAGAGTCTACCAACTGAAAAGGCAGCAGTTGAAGTGCTAGCAATTTTGCCAAGCTAGCATTCAACCGCTGGGCATGTGGATGGTTGGGAGCAAACTTCTTTCGGCGGTGCAGCAGCTGGGGCAGGGAAATTTGCCTGGTACAATCTGACGTCGGTGTACCAAAAGCAGATTGCCCACAAGTACTTGGCTGTGACACACCTAATTCTACACCTTCATTCCTCTCACTGCAGGTCTCAGAGAGGACTGAAGGTCTAGTGGGGTTGGAAATCTCAGCTGATGAGGAGCAAGGAGAGATCCTCTTTGTTCTTTGGTGTGGGTCTTTTAGATACGCTTGCCAACGAACTGCATGGCAGGTCAACATATGTCTGGTCAAGCATGTGGTACCCAAGCTGGAGATGTTTTGGCCACGCGAGATACGCTTGAGACATATGTTGCAAATAGCAGCGGTGCGATCTGATGCACTCGTCTCAAAAAAGGCCCACACCAAAGAACTTTTTGAATAACGCGCAGAGACTGCAGCGCCCTGCACATGTGGAGCTTTGGGGTGTGATGCAGTCAATGTGCTGCCCTTAGGCTGGCCCCTGGAGGGCATCCTGCCTCGTTGGTGATGTGCCGCCTCCTCCTCCTCCTCCTCCTCCTCCTCTCTCCTATCAGGCACCCACGTTGAGTCAGTGACCTCATCATCCCCTCCCTCCTCATCACTGGAGCAAACTTGGCAGTATGCTGCAGCAGGGGGAGTATGACTGCCAGATTGCTGTCCTTCTTGGGCACCCCCTCTGTCCGTGCTCATGTTACTGCCTTCATCGAGCTCAGTATCATCATCAGAGCCTTCCAAACGCTGGGCATCCTCCTGGAGCATGTACCCAACACTGTGGTCAAACAGTTCGAGGGAATCCTCATGAGGACATGGTGGAGCTAGAGAAGGAGTCACTGATGACATTGAGCTGAGGGAAGAGGCCGCTGCTTTGCCAGACAAAGCACCCTGGGCATGGGTGAGAGAGGATGAGGAGGATGAGGACGGCTTGGTCATCCACTCGACCAAGTCTTCCGCATGTTGCGGCTCAACGCGGCCAGCTGCCGAAAAAAAGGCCAAGCGTGTCCCATGGCCACGTGCTGATGAGGATGCACCGTCTCCACGACCAGCACTAGACACAGAGCCTGCTTGCCCTCTCTTATTGGCTTGTGACTGTCTGCCTCTCCTTCTTGGCCTTCCAGACATACTAATGGCCTGTAGCTGCACTAAGCTGGGATAGAACACCTGTAATTTTCTTCAGGTAGCTTTATATACTGTAACCAGACAAGCCTGCCTGTCAGTAGGAAGATAACAGGAACGGATCTAGCTGAACACTGTGAGCAGGACGCACTGCACTAAATGTAAATAGCAGGAACGGATCTAGCTGAACACTGTGAGCAGGACGCACTGCACTAAATGTAAATAGTCTAGAAGATAACAGGAACGGATCTAGCTGAACACTGTGAGCAGGACGCACTGCACTAAATGTAAATAGCAGGAACGGATCTAGCTGAACACTGTGAGCAGGACGCACTGCACTAAATGTAAATGGCAGGAACGGATCTAGCTGAACACTGTGAGCAGGACGCACTGCACTAAATGTAAATAGCAGGAACGGATCTAGCTGAACACTGTGAGCAGGACGCACTGCACTAAATGTAAATAGCAGGAACGGATCTAGCTGAACACTGTGAGCAGGACGCACTGCACTAAATGTAAATAGCAGGAACGGATCTAGCTGAACACTGTGAGCAGGACGCACTGCACTAAATGTAAATAGTCTAGAAGATAACAGGAACGGATCTAGCTGAACACTGTGAGCAGGACGCACTGCACTAAATGTAAATAGCAGGAACGGATCTAGCTGAACACTGTGAGCAGGACGCACTGCACTAAATGTAAATAGCAGGAACGGATCTAGCTGAACACTGTGAGCAGGACGCACTGCACTAAATGTAAATAGCAGGAACGGATCTAGCTGAACACTGTGAGCAGGACGCACTGCACTAAATGTAAATAGCAGGAACGGATCTAGCTGAACACTGTGAGCAGGACGCACTGCACTAAATGTAAATAGCAGGAACGGATCTAGCTGAACACTGTGAGCAGGACGCACTGCACTAAATGTAAATAGCAGGAACGGATCTAGCTGAACACTGTGAGCAGGACGCACTGCACTAAATGTAAATAGCAGGAACGGATCTAGCTGAACACTGTGAGCAGGACGCACTGCACTAAATGTAAATAGTCTAGAAGATAACAGGAACGGATCTAGCTGAACACTGTGAGCAGGACGCACTGCACTAAATGTAAATAGCAGGAACGGATCTAGCTGAACACTGTGAGCAGGACGCACTGCACTAAATGTAAATAGCAGGAACGGATCTAGCTGAACACTTTGAGCAGGACGCACTGCACTAAATGTAAATAGTCTAGAAGATAACAGGAACGGATCTAGCTGAACACTGTGAGCAGGACGCACTGCACTAAATGTAAATAGCAGGAACGGATCTAGCTGAACACTGTGAGCAGGACACACTGCACTAAATGTAAATAGCAGGAACGGATCTAGCTGAACACTGTGAGCAGGACGCACTGCACTAAATGTAAATAGCAGGAACGGATCTAGCTGAACACTGTGAGCAGGACGCACTGCACTAAATGTAAATAGCAGGAACGGATCTAGCTGAACACTGTGAGCAGGACGCACTGCACTAAATGTAAATAGCAGGAACGGATCTAGCTGAACACTGTGAGCAGGACGCACTGCACTAAATGTAAATAGCAGGAACGGATCTAGCTGAACACTGTGAGCAGGACGCACTGCACTAAATGTAAATAGCAGGAATGGATCTAGCTGAACACTGTGAGCAGGACGCACTGCACTAAATGTAAATAACAGGAACGGATCTAGCTGAACACTGTGAGCAGGACGCACTGCACTAAATGTAAATAGTCTAGATAGAAGATAACAGGAACGGATCTAGCTAAACTGAATACAGTGTATATATATATATATGCAACACCTGGGATGCATATATATACACAATACACTGTAAGTGCAGCTAACTGACTGACTGTTCTGCCTAATCTATCTAACTCAAATCAAATGACACTGTCTCTCTCTCTCTCTCTATCTCTCAGCACACCGGAACACGCACTACACAGGGCCACCGTGCAGGCGGCCTTATATAGTGTGGGGCGTGTACTAAATCCCCTGAGCCATAATTGGCCAAAGCCACCCTGGCTTTGGCCAATTACAGCTCTCTCTACTGACGGCGCTGTGATTGGCCAAGCATGCGGGTCATAGTGCATGCCTGGCCAATCATCAGCCAGCAATGCACTGCGATGCCGCAGTGAATTATGGGCCGTGACGCGCCACACGAATTTGGCGCGAACGGCCCATATCGTTCGCAATTCGGCGAACGGGCGAACAGCCGATGTTCGAGTCGAACATGGGTTCGACTCGAACACGAAGCTCATCCCTACTCGGGAGTAATAGTAGAATGTGTTTTGGGGTGTAATTTGTGGTATGCATATGCTGTGTGTGAGAAATAACCTGCTAATATGACAAAGGTGCCGCTGTGTTCCTTCATCCAGAGTGAAGGGACCCTATGCAGGAGGAGTACTACCAGCCAGACCAACAAGTGAAAACAGAGGGAAAAAAGGTTAGCAAAATAAACTAACGCAGCCACCGCATCCAAAAATTGGTAAGCTGCAATATGTTACATTTTTGGTTTTGGGTTTAATACCGCTTTATTGACTAGGATAAGAAATGAAGCAATGGCTCAGTATGACAGCCAGGCAACTAGTATTTAGATGTAAGTCAGCAAAGGCAGTCTACTGTAGGTATTTCTCTAAAAACTTTCTTTAAATGATGGTAAAGCATTCACCTATATATCCATCCCAAGGTGGTTACTTTCTTGTTAGGAATCTCCTGCTAATTTTAAAAACTAATGTCTTGTTTCACTTTTATGTGGCTCGGCCAAGGATAATAACCTTTGCTGGAAGCTGCTGTCATCTAACTTTGCACTGATGCGAATTCCAAGGCATGGCTAATAGTGACATGCCTGCCCGAATTCTAGTATCAACTGTGGGAGTCGGTCAATGACAGCCTCTAGCACAGGTAGGAACAGATAACTAGGAACGTGATTAAAGCAAATAGCCCTTCACTAAACCAGTATGAAATGCAATTGAGCATTCATAAAATCAAAATATCTGTGGATTTTCTCTTTTATCATAAATACAAAAAAAATATGGGATTTATTCCTCATTTTAGAACAATGGGGCCCTGTAGATCAATTCTCTGTGCTCCTGTATCAACTGTGCATCCAGAACTACTGGTGTATAGCACAAATATAGCATAGTTGTATAAAAATATTTAATAAGAATTAATAAAGTTTTTTCTGGGTATTGACTAGGGAAGCTGTCACATTATAGCAGGCTGTCAAATCAATCATTTGCGGTCATATTTAGACACCGCTATTAGTCAAATATGAATCAGGTAGTGTAAACCACCATCTGTGCAGTGCATGGAAATCATATCTTCCCTGGAGTATGACCTAGAGATGAATGATAATATAAAAATGGACAGGTTATGGTAGGGTTTTGTGAAAAAATGTGGCTACCACCCAGAGCCGGTCCTACCATGCGTCCCAGTGGATCCATTGGACCCAGGCAACACTTTGAGATGGGCAGCAAATTGATCCACGGCCACCTCTCCTTCTCTTCTATTTTCCCAGCAAATTGATGACCAAGATGACCTATCAATGCCCTTGAGTGCCGCCCATCAGTGCCACCCATCAGTGCCACCTCTCAGTGCCACCTCTCAGTGCCCACCAGTGCCACCTCATCAGTGCCCACCAGTGTCACCTCATCAGTGCCCACCAGTGTCACCTCATCAGTGCCCATCAGTGCCGCCTTATCAGTGCCCATCAATGCAGCCTATCAGTGCCCATCAATGCAGCCTATCAGTGCCCATCAGTGCAGCCTCATCAGCGTACATCAATGAAGGAGAAAAATTACCTGTTTGCAAAATTTAATTAAAAAATATAAAATGATTTTGTATTTTTTTTTTTAATCTTTGGTCTTTTTCAAATTTTTTTTAACAAAAAATAAAAAACCCAGAGGTGATCAAATACCACCAAAAGAAAGCTCTATTTGTGGGAAAAAAATGATAAAAATTTCATTTGGGTACAGTGTTGTATGATCGTACAATTGTCGTTCAAAGAGTGACGGCTCTAAAAGCTGAAAATTGGTCTGGGCAGGAGGGAGGTTTAAGTGCCCAGTAAACAAGTGGTTAAAGCCAAGTGTGTTCTCATATGTTGGCAGCCCCAATTCGCCACCAGCTACCACCTTGCTTGCCGGGGGCACCAACCTGCTTCTTTTTCAGATAGGATACGCACACACCTGTAAAGGGAGAAACTCCACCACCTTGTTACTCGCACTCTCCTGGCCTGAGGCCCACCTCCATGAACAAGGGATGTCCACTCCAAAAGCTTTTTAACAGTTCTACTGTAAAAGACAAGCATCGCACTCTGCATAGCAATTTCTCCACTTCCACATTTCCAAATAAAGTACAAAATAAAACAGCACACTGAACTGAAACTCAGTCCTGCTGATTTCCCAAATTCTTCACTATAAGTCCTGTGATGGGAGTCACTTTGGTCGGAAGGGGGCTCGTGGAACCCAGCTTACCTTACAGAGGTCGGGAAACTCCTTGCCCAGCTCCCCCATCTCCTCTTATATGTAAGTTACCCTGTGTCTTTTAGGGTAACAGGGTGACCAAGAACCCCAGTCGGGTCTGCACTAACCTGTCTCCCAGTACAACCACACCAGACTCAGCATTTAGTGTTAATCCTGTTATCCTGGGGGTTATATACGTGGTTTGTGTTTAACCACTTGCCGACCGCCTCACGCCTATATACGTGAGCAGAGCGGCACGGGCAGGCAAAATCACGTACCTAGTACGTGATTGCCTTCCCGCGGGTGGGGGGTCCGATCGGACCCCCCCCCTGTGCCATTTGGTTGGGAGCGATGAGAGACGAGGGGGAGACCATCCGATCGTGGCCCCCCCCTCGCGATCGCTCCCAGCCACTGACAAACATCCCCTGCCTCTGTATAGTACACAGAGGCAGAGGATGTGATGTCATCTCTCCTCGGCTGTCAGTTTCCGTTCCAGCGCCGAGGAGAGATGACATGTAAGTAAGTGCACAACACAAACACACACAGTAGAACATGCCAGGCATACATTACACCCCCGATCCCCCCCCGATCGCCCCCCGATCCCCCCCCAATCACCCCCCCCCCCTGTCACAAACTGACACCAAGCAGGTTTTTTTTTTTTTTTTTTTTTTTTTTCCTGATTACTGCATAGTGTCAGTTTGTGACAGTTAGCAGTGTTAGGACAGTTACTGTAACCCCCCTGTAGGTCTAGGGTACCCCCCTTACCCCCCCTAATAAAGTTTTAACCCCTTGATCACCCCCCCTCACCAGTGTCGCTAAGCGATCATTTTTCTGATCGCTGTATTAGTGTCGCTGGTGACGGTAGTTAGGGACGTAAATATTTAGGTTCGCCGTCAGTGTTTTATAGCGACAGGGACCCCCAAATACTATCTAATAAATGTTTTAACCCCTTGATTGCCCCCTAGTTAACCCTTTCACCACTGATCACCGTATAACCGTTACGGTTGACGCTGGTTAGTTAGTTTATTTTTTATAGTGTCAGGGCACCCGCCGTTTATTACCGAATAAAGGTTTAGCCCCCTGATCGCCCGGCGGTGATATGCGTCGCCCCAGGCAGCGTCAGATTAGCGCCAGTACCCCCCCTAATAAAGTTTTAACCCCTTGATCACCCCCTGTCGCCAGTGTCGCTAAGCGATCATTTTTCTGATCGCTGTATTAGTGTCACTGGTGACGCTAGTTAGGGACGTAAATATTTAGGTTCGCCGTCAGTGTTTTATAGCGACAGGGACCCCCATATACTATCTAATAAATGTTTTAACCCCTTGATTGCCCCCTAGTTAACCCTTTCACCACTGATCACCGTATAACTGTTACGGGTGACGCTGGTTAGTTAGTTTATTTTTTATAGTGTCAGGGCACCCGCCGTTTATTACCGAATAAAGGTTTAGCCCCCTGATCGCCCGGCGGTGATATGCGTTGCCCCAGGCAGCGTCAGATTAGCGCCAGTACCGCGAACACCCACGCACGCACCGTACACGCACCATACACCTCCCTTAGTGGTATAGTATCTGATCGGATCAATATCTGATCCGATCAGATCTATACTAGCGTCCCCAGCAGTTTAGGGTTCCCAAAAACGCAGTGTTAGCGGGATCAGCCCAGATACCTGCTAGCACCTGCGTTTTGCCCCTCCGCCCGGCCCAGCCCAGCCCACCCAAGTGCAGTATCGATCGATCACTGTCACTTACAAAACACTAAACGCATAACTGCAGCGTTCGCAGAGTCAGGCCTGATCCCTGCGATCGCTAACAGTTTTTTTGGTAGCATTTTGGTGAACTGGCAAGCACCAGCCCCAGGCAGCGTCAGGTTAGCGCCAGTACCGCTAACACCCACGCACGCAGCGTACACCTCCCTTAGTGGTATAGTATCTGAACAGATCAATATCTGATCCGATCAGATCTATACTAGCGTCCCCAGCAGTTTAGGGTTCCCAAAAACGCAGTGTTAGCGGGATCAGCCCAGATACCTGCTAGCACCTGCGTTTTGCCCCTCCGCCCGGCCCGGCCCACCCAAGTGCAGTATCGATCGATCACTGTCACTTACAAAACTCTAAACGCATAACTGCAGCGTTCGCAGAGTCAGGCCTGATCCCTGCGATCGCTAACAGTTTTTTTTGTAGCGTCTTGGTGAACTGGCAAGCACCAGAGGCCTAGTACACCCCGGTCGTAGTCAAACCAGCACTGCAGTAACACTTGGTGACGTGGCGAGTCCCATAAGTGCAGTTCAAGCTGGTGAGGTGGCAAGCACAAGTAGTGTCCCGCTGCCACCAAAAAGACAAACACAGGCCCGTCATGCCTATAGTGCCCTTCCTGCTGCATTCGCCAATCCTAATTGGGAACCCACCGCTTCTGCAGCGCCCGTACTTCCCCCATTCACATCCCCAACCAAATTCAGTCAGCTGCATGAGAGGCATTTTCTTTATGTCCTCCCGAGTACCCCTACCCAGCGAACCCCCCAAAAAAGATGTCGTGTCTGCAGCAAGCGCGGATATAGGCGTGACACCCGCTATTATTGTCCCTCCTGTCCTGACAATCCTGGTCTTTGCATTGGTGAATGTTTTGAACGCTACCATGCACTAGTTGAGTATTAGCGTAGGGTACAGCATTGCACAGACTAGGCACACTTTCACAGGGTCTCCCGAGATGCCAACGCATTTTGAGAGACCCGAACCTGGAACCGGTTACAGTTATTATAGTTAGTTACAAAAAAAAGTGTAAAAAAAA
Organism: Lithobates clamitans; assembly: GCA_037952925.1. Taxonomy (NCBI): domain Eukaryota; kingdom Metazoa; phylum Chordata; class Amphibia; order Anura; family Ranidae; genus Lithobates; species Lithobates clamitans. The sequence goes on along the minus strand of JBBGZY010000889.1, from coordinate 1,661,709 downwards.
AAAAAACACAAACAAAAATATAAAATAAAAATAGTTGTCGTTTTATTGTTCTCTCTCTCTCTATTCTCTCTCTATTGTTCTGCTCTTTTTTACTGTATTCTATTCTGCAATGTTTTATTGTTATTATGTTTTATCATGTTTGCTTTTCAGGTATGCAATTTTTTATACCTTACCGTTTACTGTGCTTTATTGTTAACCATTTTTTTGTCTTCAGGTATGCCATTCACGACTTTGAGTGGTTATACCAGAATGATGCCTGCAGGTTTAGGTATCATCTTGGTATCATTCTTTTCAGCCAGCGGTCGGCTTTCATGTAAAAGCAATCCTAGTGGCTAATTAGCCTCTAGACTGCTTTTACAAGCAGTGGGAGGGAATGCCCCCCCCCCCCCCAACATCTTCCGTGTTTTTCTCTGGCTCTCCTGTCTCAACAGGGAACCTGAAAATGCAGCCGGTGATTCAGCCAGCTGACCATAGAGCTGATCAGAGACCAGAGTGGCTCCAAACATCTCTATGACCTAAGAAACCGGAAGCTACGAGCATTTTATGACGTAGATTTCGCCGGATGTAAACAGCGCCATTGGGAAATTGGGAAAGCATTTTATCACACCGATCTTGGTGTGATCAGATGCTTTGAGGGCAGAGGAGAAATCTAGGGTCTAATAGACCCCAATTTTTGCAAAAAAGAGTACCTGTCACTACCTATTGCTATCATAGGGGATATTTACATTCCCTGAGATAACAATAAAAATGATTTAAAAAAAAAAAATGAAAGGAACAGTTTAAAAATAAGATAAAAAAATAATAATAATAAAGAAAAAAAAAAAAAAAAAAAAAAAGCACCCCTGTCCCCCCTGCTCTCGCGCTAAGGTGAACGCAAGCGTTGGTCTGGCGTCAAATGTAAACAGCAATTGCACCATGCATGTGAGGTATCGCCGCGAAGGTCAGATCGAGGGCAGTAATTTTAGCAGTAGACCTCCTCTGTAAATCTAAAGTGGTAACCTGTAAAGGCTTTTAAAGGCTTTTAAAAATGTATTTAGTTTGTCGCCACTGCACGTTTGTGCGCAATTTTAAAGCATGTCATGTTTGGTATCTATGTACTCGGCCTAAGATCATCTTTTTTATCTCATCAAACATTTGGGCAATATAGTGTGTTTTAGTGCATTAAAATGTAAAAAAGTGTGTTTTTTCCCCAAAAAATGCGTTTGAAAAATCGCTGCGCAAATACTGTGTGAAAAAAAAAAATGAAACACCCACCATTTTAATCTGTAGGGCATTTGCTTTAAAAAAAATATATAATGTTTGGGGGTTCAAAGTAATTTTCTTGCAAAAAAAAATTATTTTTTTATGTAAACAATAAGTGTCAGAAAGGGCTTTGTCTTCAAGTGGTTAGAAGAGTGGGTGATGTGTGACATAAGCTTCTAGATGTTGTGCATAAAATGCCAGGACAGTTCAAACCCCCCCCAAATGACCCCATTTTGGAAAGTAGACACCCCAAGCTATTTGCTGAGAGTCATGTTGAGTCCATGGAATAATTTATATTGTGACACAAGTTGCGGGAAAGAGACAATTTTTTATTTTTTTTATTTTTTTTTGCGCAAAGTTGTCACTAAATGATATATTGCTCAAACATGCCATGGGAATATGTGAAATTACACCCCAAAATACATTCTGCTGCTTCTCCTGAGTACGGGGATACCACATGTGTGAGACTTTTTGGGAGCCTAGCCGCGTACGGGACCCCGAAAACCAAGCACCGCCTTCAGGCTTTCTAAGGCCGTAAATTTTTGATTTCACTCTTCACCGCCTATCACAGTTTCGGGGGCCATGGAATGCCCAGGTGGCAAAAAAACCCCCAAATGACCCCATTTTGGAAAGTAGACACCCCAAGCTATTTGATGAGAGGTATAGTGAGTATTTTGCAGACCTCACTTTTTGTCACAAAGTTTTGAAAATTGAAAAAAGAAAAAAAATTTTTTTTTTCTCGTCTTTCTTTATTTTCAAAAACAAATGAGAGCTGCAAAATACTCACCATGCCTCTCAGCAAATAGCTTGGGGTGTCTACTTTCCAAAATGGGGTCATTTGGGGGGGGTTTGTGCCACCTGGGCATTCCATGGCCTCCGAAACTGTGATAGGCAGTGAGGAGTAAAATCAAAAATGTACGCCCTTAGAAATCCTGAAGGCGGTGCTGGGTTTTCGGGGTCCCGTACGCGGCTAGGCTCCTAAAAAGTCCCACACATGTGGTATCCCCGTACTCAGGAGAAGCAGCTAAATGTATTTTGGGGTGCAATTCCACATATGCCCATGGCCTGTGTGAGCAATATATCATTTAGTGACAACTTTGTGCAAAAAAAAAAAAAAAAAATTGTCACTTTCCCGCAACTTGTGTCAAAATATAAAACATTCCATGGACTCAACATGCCTCAAAGCAAATAGCTTGGGGTGTCTACTTTCCAAAATGGGGTCATTTGGGGGGGGTTTATGTCATCTGGGCATTTTATGGCCTTCAAAACCGTGATAGGTAGTGAGGAGTAAAATCAAAAATGTACGCCCTTAGAAATCCTGAAGGCGGTGCTTGGTTTTCGGGGCCCCGTACGCGGCTAGGCTCCCAATAAGTCCCACACATGTGGTATCCCCGTACTCAGGAGAAGCAGCTAAATGTATTTTGGGGTGCAATTCCACATATGCCCATGGCCTGTGTGAGCAATATATCATTTAGTGACAACTTTTTGTAATTTTTTTTTTTTTTTGTCATTATTCAATCACTTGGGACAAAAAAAATGAATATTCAATGGGCTCAACATGCCTCTCAGCAAATTCCTTGGGGTGTCTACTTTCCAAAATGGGGTCATTTGTGGGGGTTTTGTACTGCCCTGCCATTTTAGCACCTCAAGAATCGACATAGGCAGTCATAAATTAAAGGCTGTGTAAATTCCAGAAAATGTACCCTAGTTTGTAGACGCTATAACTTTTGCGCAAACCAATAAATATACACTTATTGACATTTTTTTTACCAAAGACATGTGGCCGAATACATTTTGGCCTAAATGTATGACTAAAATTGAGTTTATTGGATTTTTTTTAGAACAAAAAGTAGAAAATATCATTTTTTTTCAAAATTTTCGGTCTTTTTCCGTGTATAGCGCAAAAAATAAAAACGGCAGAGGTGATCAAATACCATCAAAAGAAAGCTCTATTTGTGGGAAGAAAAGGACGCAAATTTCGTTTGGGTACAGCATTGCATGACCGCGCAATTAGCAGTTAAAGCGACGCAGTGCCGAATTGTAAAAAGTGCTCTGGTCAGGAAGGGGGTAAATCCTTCCGGGGCTGAAGTGGTTAAAGAATGAAGGGGCTCTTTCACTTGGGACAGTAATATTTCTGAACAATATCCCTCAAGAAATATATGAAGACAAATGCATTCCACCTTTCAGACAGCTAGAATATTGTATGAGCTTGGTCTCATAGACTGTTGCAGATTTTTTACCAGATCGTTTGAGGTGCGGTGGGGGTTTGTTAAGTGTTTATTGTTAAGTGGCTGTATCCCATTGTTCTAATGTTTCTGTCTGCCTTAGGAGAAACTTATTATGGGATGTATATGTGTATGTTGATTAGCTGCTAGGGGGGTGGGGGGGGGGAATTTCTCCTGCATCCCTTGCTAAAGGCTATCTGTGTGTCTCTTGTTACTGAATGTGGTTTAACCCGCCCTGTGTCATTATGCAAAGAAAGGGAATTGTCCCCAGAGTGTATATCTCTTTGTACCTGTGTTTGAATAAACAGTCTTATGTTTTGCGCCACCCTATACTGATGTCTCGACAAGTGAATGGGTGAGCTAAGCAATCCTGAATTATGCTGGTACTGGGCAAGGGAAGCTTATATGGCAGACATACTCCTCTTAAATACGGAGTCCGTTACAAGTCCCCTTTACTATGGGTCCCCACTTTGAGTCTTGCTGGGCCTAGGCCCAAAAGACCTTCTCCCCCTCAGGCTAGAAACCTACATGGTGCAAGTAAGGTGTAGCCTGTATACATCCTCCTTCTGCCCACATAAGATTATAAAGAGGCATAGACTCCACCTACAACCACACCCAAGGTAGGGTTCTCAAGAAAAGGAGTACTAACACCTACCTACACTCCCCCCTTTTAACAGTGGCATGTCCCTGTCCCTGTGATTACCACATGTAGCACCCTCTAGTGTGCTAGAATAGGTTAATTGTTAGTGTAGAAAAAATTAGCTTGGCTGAGAGCCAGGCCTGGGCTGGATCTAGGTCATAGATGATTGACTGAGTAAGGCTGGATGACTCAGCAAGCAGCACCTCTGGTAACTCCCCGTGCTCTCTGGAACGTTGGAGAAGCTGCTTTGAGTATTGATGAGGGCCCCCCGCCAATCCCCAGCAAAATGGGCTTGCAGGGGTCAGGTACCTCATAAATACTCATGGGTCATTCCAACAGGGGCAGTCAGGTGGAAGATGGAGAAGGAGTGCAAAGGAGGCTGCCGGTGGCCCTTGGGGGTGCCCCTTGTCTGGGGGGGTGACCTCAGGCCTGGGGCTCGGGTGCTGGAGGGACCCTCTACAACACGCAGAGGAAGTCCTTCCTGGAGGCATGGGAGCATGGAAAGGACAGCAGGAGACGGAGCACGTCCAAAAGTTGTCCAGAGGAGTTAGCCGGGTGGGCTGGGGAGAGAGCAGTCAGGGAGGACTGAGGAGAATTAGCCGGGAGGGCTAGTGAAAGGGGCAGCTGCAGCCAGGGGGGCTGGCAGTGCCTGAAGAGGTGGTGCTGGGATCAGTAGCCACATGTTACACCTGATAATAGACTTAACATTTGTTACAAACAGTTGGATAGTATTCATATATGATATGTATAAATTAGTAAGGAAGGTTAACTATAAATATCAAGTTGGGGTCGGGATAATCCCACCACTCCACAGTCTCTGTGTTCTGTCTGTGTACATAATAGTGCACATCGTCCCCTCCTGGATGAGACAGCACCACCTTGCCCATAGTTCCACTCGCTGAAACAGCTCCTAAATTTACGCGAAAGGGCAGTATTTCCAGCCAAAGACCTATTGCTTGGCACCCGCAAATGTTCCCACACTGCCATCTTATAGATCTTCAGCCATTCCAGTGCAATGAGTTTAAACAAAGCCTTTGGCACATAGGGGAACTCCAGACCATAAAGATCACACACATGGCAGACCAGATACCAATAGAGGTGGGACAACCATGTCATTAACCCATGCTCCTTACCAGGAGGCAGACAACTAGGCACCTTACCTGAGGCAACAGTCCCCTTTGGCTCCTCTCTGCCATCAGACTCATCCACCACGGTTGTAATAGCATATACAGTATAACTGCATATGGGTTGGGGACTCTCAAATAATGTGTTTTTTCTTTGCCTCCCCCATGAGGAAACAAAGCCCCCCTCCACCCCCATAAAGCTCTTGAAAGCCTCCTTAACCCTTGTGACCGTGGCCTCTATACGCTCTGTCTCCTCTGTGACATCCAAATCCAGAGGGTCTTTCGCTGGCTTGTCCAGTTGCTCACTTACATGTATCAGGTACAGCCCTGGACCACCGGAGTATCGCTCAACCTGAGATTCTGCACCTGGGGTAATGCCTCCTTAATATCCTCTAATGCAAGCTCAGTCCCAGTGACATTGGGTAAACAAGGCCACCATTCACCAACAGTATAAGGAGCAGGGATTTCAGAACTTGGAGAGCTGGAATGTTCCCCCACACCAACCAGAGAGGCCGACACATTTTCCAGAGGTGATGATGTAGTCCTGCCAATTTGAGACCAGCTCTTGCCATGCTGGCAAGGATCATTGTCCCGCTTCTTCTTCAAATAGGATATGGACACACCTACAAAACTCCACCATATTGTTACTCACACTCTCCTGGCCTGAGGCCTACCGGCACAGATCAACAAATGTCCACACCAAAAGCTTTTTAATGGTTTTGTTGTAATCAACAAGCTTCAAAGTCTGCAATGCAGTTTCTCCACTTCCACATTCTACATTCCACATTTCCAATACAAAATATAACAGCACACCGATCTGATACTCAGAAAGTCCAGCTAGTTTCCCAAATTCTTTATTGTGAGTATTTGACCTTGGGTTTCTCTCTAGGCTTAAGCCTAAAAATCCAGATATATTTTTGCTTACCAGCACTATATTCCACTAGTCTTTATGCATCTGACTACTATATGGTACTATATGGTAAGCTTTTCTGTACTACCCTTATTTACTTCACTTCCGTTTGCTGCTTTTTGTATCATAATATCCTTTTTCAATATAAGTAACCTCCTGCCACTATATAGCCTGCCCAGGTTATACTCACTAAACTTACACTACTGAGTTTTATTCCTCTGGGGACCCCCTAATTTCCATTATCTCCCGATATGCTTGTCGTTATCAATACTCACCCTAATTAGTCTATTTGGGAACAATATCGACTCCCCTTTTAAACCGTAGACTCAATATACACTTTCAGTGTACTATAAATGCTCAATCTATCATTGTTCTTACTTTAGCGACTGGCATATTTGTTCAATCACTCAAAAACCCTTCAAAACCAATAATTATTATGATCATTTTACTATTTTACAAGTACATTGCCCAGCTGGTTGGCTTTGCTCCTTGTCTGCAGGTGGCCAATTCCTTTTTGGGGAGGTTGCTTTGTGGTCGGTTGACCCAGCTAGAGCTAATTGCCTGTATTTTCTGTTAATCATTTGTTTTTATGTTCTTTATATGTTAATAAACTGTATAGTCATTTTCTTTTTTCTTTATACATACTCAATAGAACTATCTATTCTCCTGAAGAAGCGTAATGTTACGCGCAACATGTCGAGCAAATAAAAGAACAACTGTGCCCGGATCCACATCCTGACCCACAGTCCGTCTTACTCACATCCTCATTTGAGGATGTGAGTAATTTTTATTTTTTATTTCCGCTTTCTTGGATGTATTATTGTACTACTTTCTATATTGTACTTAGTGGTGTCAGAGTTCATGTGTGGGGTACAAAATACTAGTGTATGAATTTTTATATGTATTTATATGTAAAAAAAAAATTTTTTCATCTAACCAATTTTGTATCTAATAAACCAATCTAATCATTTTTAGACGGTCTACCTGTGTGTCTTTAAAGTCCACCTGTCATGAAAGACGTCCTGTTAGTTCAGCCGTCGGCGGAAGATCGGTTAACAGAACTACTGTCAATAGAGCCAGAGGACGCGTGCGGAGGTGCGTTGGCGCGAACGGACGCATGCAGTTGCGCGCTAATACGAGCGGGTGTACGCGGGTACACGATGATACGAACGGGCATGTACAATCGGTACTCGGACATGCATGTGTGCACGCGGATGCACGCAGACGTGCAGTGTGACAGCTTTTGGCGCCATTAGGCCTATTTAGGGGAGTCTGTCAGCATGCTTCCTTGCTGTCCGGTCTACAGCGTTCCCTGTGACCCTAAGCTTTCCAGTATACCTGTTTACCTGATTCCTGTTACCAGTCCCCGACCTCGGCTTGTCTGACGATTCTCCTGCCTCATCCTTCAGTTGTTACCTGCCTGTCTGTTGCCGATCCGGTCCGTGCCCTGACTACTCTCCTGATTCTGTTTTGTACCTGCTCTGCTTGCCTGTGTTTGACCCGGCCTGTCTGACTTCGCTAGTGCTTCCAGTGGTACTACAGAACACCTCCCTGCTTGTTCCTGGATTTTTGCTAGCTACAGTGCTTCTCTATCCAGTCAACAGTTCCAGTGTTCCTGCCAAGAGTTCCGGTTCATCTACCAGTTGTTCCAGTGCTCCAGTTGTACTACAGAACACCACCCTGCTGCCTGTTGTTCCTGAGTTCCTGCCAGCTACAGTCCTTCTCTGCTCTATCAGTGGATCCAGTGTTCCTGTCAGTGCTCCTGCTGCTGCACCAGAGGTCCGGATCAGCTCTACACCTGCCACTTGCCAAGCCCTTGTGGCCCCCTGCGCTCTTGAGTCCCTGTCTTCTCTATCAGGGGCTCTCGAACCAGAGGCACACGAGAGGCTACTCCTTGCATTCTGGGCTCCACCACCAGGTACGTGACAGTACCGGATAGCCATGTCTGAGCCCACGCAGGGAGCCTCTCCCATGGATGAACTCTGCTGCCATCTTGCTGGACTTACCCAGGCAGTAAAGAGCCTACAAGAAGGCTACACCCAGATGGAAGGCCAAGTCCAGGCTCTAGCAGCTTCCACACCTCCAGTATCCGGGACTTCTGCTTCACCATCAGTGGTTATGTTGCCGCCTGAACCCATGGGTCCCCACGCCTGAAAGATTTTCGGGTAACCGGAGCAAATTCAGGTCCTTCCGCAACTTGTGTGAACTCTTTTTTGCCCTTCAACCAAGGACTTTCTCCCTGGAGGCCACCAAGGTGGGGTTCGTGATCTCGCTGCTGACCGGCGAGCCCCAGTCCTAGGCCCATCGCTTATTAGAAAAGAAAGATACCTGACTTGATACCCTGGATACCTTCTTTCGGGCCATGTCATCATTATATGAAGACCCACAGCTGACCGCCACGGCAGAGGCAGCCTTGCACACCCTACAGCAAGGCCGCAGACCTGTTGAGGACTATGTGTCAGAATTCAGACGCTGGAGTTCCAACACAAATTGGAACAATGCCGCCCTACGGTATCAGTTCCGTATGGGCCTTTCAGAATCCTTGAAGGATGAACTAGCCAGAGTGGGCATTCCTGAGACTTTAGAGGACCTCATAGACCTTTCCATCCAAATAGACAGACGCCTGAGAGAACGACGTACAGAGCAATCTTCTGGTCCTGCTCGTCCTGTCTGGATGCTGCCCCGGGTGCCTAGTTCTCCCCACTCCGCTCCTCCAGCTTCTACTACCATGACCTCAGATACACCGGAACCAATGCAGCTGGGACTCTTACGACCATCCCTCACTCCTGAAGAGCGTCAACGCCGTCGGGCTGGTAACTTGTGCCTATAGTGCGGGGAACCCGGACACTTTGTACGAACATGCCCGGCCAAGCTTCGTAAGTGCCTCTCTGTCTCTCCTGCTCTTACCCCAGCTGCACTGAATAATATGTCTCACCTGGCTGTTCCACTTCTTTTACAGCTTCCAGGAGGGAATATACCAACCAGCGCTATCATTGATTCCGGGGCCTGCAGTGGCTTTATAGACTTGTCCTTCGCTTCCAGACATCACATTCCCATCCAGCCCAGGGCGAAAGGACTTTCAGTATATCTGGCCGATGGTTCTACCCTCAGATCAGGACCAGTAACCCAGGAAACAGTACCCATGCTCACCACCATTGCTGGCACCCATCAAGAGCTACTTTGTCTGGATGTCATTGAATCTCCTCTATTCCCCATCATATTGGGCATGCCATGGCTCAAGGCCCATAACCCGCAAGTTGACTGGGCCTCAGAGAAAATTGAGTTTCCCTCCTCTTATTGCCACCAACACTGTTTACCAGAAGTTACTCAAGCTCCCTCTCCCCTGTTGTGCATGGAAACTGATGCCGAGACCCGTCAAGTTTTACCCGAAGTCTACCATAGTTTTCTGGACGTTTTCAGTCAAAAAGGGGCCGAGACCCTTTTTCCCCACCGGCCATATGACTGTCCGATTGAGCTTCTCCCAGGGGCAGAGATTCCTTTTGGGAGAATATTCCCTTTGTCAGAGTTAGAACTAGAAGTATTAAAAACTTACATTGATGACAATCTAAAAAAGGGCTTCATCCAACCTTCCACGTCCCCGGCAGGAGCAGGAATCTTTTTTGTGGAAAAGAAAGACCATTCCTTGCGCCCTTGTGTGGATTATCGGGCACTCAATAAAATCACGATCAAGAACCGTTATCCCTTACCATTAGTGCCAGAACTTTTTCAGAGGCTGGGGTCTGCAGTAGTGTTTTCTAAGTTAGATGTTCGTGGTGCCTACAACCTTGTCCGCATTCTCAAGGGAGACGAACGGAAGACTGCTTTCCGTACCCGGTTTGGGCACTTCAAATATTTAGTCATGCCTTTTGGACTTTGTAATGCTCCTGCTACATTTCAGCATTTTGTGAATAACATTTTCAGAGACTACCTTGACCTGTTTGTTGTTATTTATCTAGATGACATTCTAATCTTTTCTTCTTCCCTAGTTGAACACCGTGAACATGTCAGAAATGTTTTGACCCGACTTCGCCTGCACGGCCTTTACGCCAAGCCTGAGAAATGTGTCTTCGAACAAGAGAGTATTCAGTTCCTTGGTCTTATTATTTCTGTGGAAGGCATCAAAATGGACCCTCAGAAGGTCTCCACCATTCTGGACTGGCCCGCTCCTACTGACAAAAAAGGGATTCAACGTTTTGTGGGATTTGCAAATTTTTATAGAAAATTCATCAAGGGATTCTCCACCATCATTTCTCCCATTACAAGATTAACCCAACAGGGCCTCAAGTTCCACTGGTCTACGGAAGCTCAGATGGCCTTTACTACACTGAAGGATCTGTTTGTCTCAGCCTCAGTTTTAAAACATCCTGATTCCACATTGCCTTACATCCTGGAGGTGGACGCCTCGGAGATAGCGGTCGGTGCAGTACTCTCCCAAAGACAGGGGCCTAGGGCTCTTCTGCACCCAGTCGCTTTTTTTTCCCGTAAAATATCAGAAGCAGAAAGGAACTATGATGTGGGTGATCGAGAATTGTTAGCGATCAAAGCTGCACTGGAGGAATGGCGATACCTGTTAGAGGGAGCAGCCCATCCGATTCTTGTTTATACGGATCACAAGAATCTAGAATATTTAAAGACTGCCAAGAGGTTGAAACCACGACAGGCCAGATGGGCACTGTTCTTTACTAGATTTTCTTTCCATATCACCTACCGTCTTGGGTCAAAAAATATCAAGCCTGACGTTCTGTCACGGATGTACAGTGATTCAGAAGTACCTTCTCCGCCAGATACCATCTCGTCCTCAGGGAACTTTCTGTTACTCCAAGGGGATCTACTGTCACAGATCAAGCAAGCCTCCAGGAACATTTTCACTCCACCTGATACAGCCCTACAGGCCAGAGATGATCTTCTGTGGTTTAGGGATAGGATCTTCGTACCTCAGGAGATGCGAACGGCAGCTCTTAGTTCTTGCCATGACCATATGTTAGCCGGCCATTTCGGAGTACATAAAACATCTGAACTTCTTCAGCGCACGTTCTGGTGGCCATCATTAAGAAAGGACTGTAAGGACTATGTGGAAGCATGTGTCACCTGTATCCAAAATAAAGGCAGCAAGTCTAAAGCCTGTGGCTTGTTAAAACCACTATCTGTCCCGGAGAAGCCATGGAGGATGATCTCCATGGATTTTATTGTCGAGTTGCCACCTTCTGAAAGCTACACTACGATCTTCGTAATAGTGGATAGATTATCCAAGATGGCACATTTCCTACCAATGAAGGGTACCCCTACTGCTGCTGAAACTGCCAGGACATTTATTAAGGAGGTGGTGAGGCTTCATGGCATACCTGCCAATATTACTTCTGATCGGGGGGTACAATTCACCTCCAGGTTTTGGAGAGCTCTTTGTGAATCTCTGAAAATTGATCTTGCCTTCTCTTCTGCCTATCAACCCCAAACAAATGGCCAGACGGAGAGAACGAATCAGACGCTGGAGCAGTATCTGCGCTGCTTTTCCTCGTTCTCCCAGGATGATTGGGCTCCGCTTCTTCCCCTTGCTGAATTTGCATACAACAACTCTGTTCATTGTGCTACAAAGCAAACACCATTTTTTACAAATTATGGGTTCCATCCTCTGTTCTTGTCCACTAACATTACGGAGTGTCCAGTACCAGCTGTTCAAGAAAACCTAAACTTCTTCGAATCAAATAATAAGCTTCTGCAAGAGACTATGGCAAGGACCCAGAACTACAACAAAGAGGTGTTTGACAAGAAGAGAAGGGGGGAGCTTGATCTTAAACCTGGAGATTTGGTTTGGCTATCCACTTTGAATCTAAGATTGGCTTGTCCTTCCAAAAAATTGGGTCCCAAGTTCGTGGGTCCTTTTCCAGTGATAAGAAAAATTAATAATGTGGCCTACGAACTAAAGTTACCAAAATCATTCCGGATTCACCCGGTCTTTCATGTTGCCCTACTCAAACCTGCAGTTCCTGATCCTTTTGTCAACCGGAGGGTCAATCCCCCTGAACCCGCGATCATTGACGGAGAAACCGAATATGAGGTTGAGTCCATTCTGGATTGTAGGAAGAGACGTAATCAAGTCCAGTTCTTGGCAAAATGGAAGGGGTATGGGCCTGAGGAAAACTCCTGGGAGCCGGAGTCCAACATCCATGCTAGGAGGTTGATTCTTGCCTTTAAAAGATCTCATCCAAGTAAGATGGCACAGTTGGGCATCCGTAGGCTGCCCCTTGGGGGGGGGGGCAATGTCATGAAAGACGTCCTGTTAGTTCAGCCGTCGGCGGAAGATCGGTTAACAGAACTACTGTCAATAGAGCCAGAGGACGCGTGTGGAGGCGCGTTGGCGCAAACGAACGCATGCGGGTGCGCGCTAATACGAGCGGGTGTACGCGGGTACACGATGATACGAACGGGCACGTACGATCGGTACTCGGGCGTGCACGCGTGCACGCGGATGCGCGCAGACGTGCAGTGTGACAGCTTTTGGTGCCATTAGGCCTATTTAGGGGAGTCTGTCAGCATGCTTTCTTGCTGTCCAGTCTACAGCGTTCCCTGTGACCCTAAGCTTTCCAGTATACCTATTTACCTGATTCCTGTTACCCGGCTTGTTCCTGACTTCTCCTGTTTGCTACCAGTCCCCGACTTCGGCTTGTCTGACTATTCTCCTGCCTCATCCTTCAGTTGTTACCTGCCTGTCTGTTGCCGATCCGGTCCGTGCCCTGACTACTCTCCTGATTCCGTTTTGTACCTGCTCTGCTTGCCTGTGTTTGACCCGGCCTGTCTGACTTCGCTAGTGCTTCCAGTGGTACTACAGAACACCTCCCTGCTGCCTGCTTGTTCCTGGGTTTCTGCTAGCTACAGTGCTTCTCTATCCAATCAACAGTTCCAGTGTTCCTGCCAAGAGTTCCGGTTCATCTTCCAGTTGTACTACAGAACACCACCCTGCTGCCTGTTGTTCCTGAGTTCCTGCCAGCTACAGTCCTTCTCTGCTCTATCAGTGGATCCAGTGTTTCTGTCAGTCCTCCTGCTGCTGCACCAAAGGTCCGGATCAGCTCTACACCTTCCACTTGCCAAGCACTTGTGGCCCCCTGCGCTCTTGAGTCCCTGTCTTCTCTATCATGGGCTCTCGAACTAGAGGCACACGAGAGGCTACTCCTTGCATTCTGGGCTCCACCACCAGGTACGTGACACCACCCTTTTAGTTTTTTCTTCCTCCTTTAAGCCCACAAGGCCTTTTCCTCTTCAGGCTACAAACCTACATGGTGTAAATCAGAGGTAGCCTGTTCCTGTGTTCCTTCTGCCCAGGGTTTCACCCACACAAAGTGGTGAAATATAAAAGGACACATACTCCACCAATAACTACACCCAGGGGTGAGGTCTCACTAAAAGGGGTACCAATACCTCTGTGGTGGTGCAGAACTTTTCCTGTCCCTTACTAGCTCCTGAACAGGCGTATTAGCCAGTGAAAGACAAAAACAGAACATTCCATAGCTTACTTCACCAACCGGTCTGCCAACTGACCAAATTAACCTGTCCAACAGTCTGCGTTAAAAACAGGGGTTTAGTTAGCACGCATTTTCAAACGCATGCATAAGCTGCAAGGCCTCTTCATGGCACCCTGTGTATGCTTGCAGTCCTAACAGTAATGAATTTGTAAGCATCTCCACAATGGACGCACATGCAATAAATTGATAGATGAGGGGCAGATGGGCCTGGAGGCAGCCCAATCCCCCTTAAACGAACAGGAGCACACTGGACACCCAGTAAGAGCACAATGGCAGCAAAAGTGTACAGTGTGTCCCCGGACCATATTTTACACCAGTAACAAACCAAAAGGCCCCCGCCCCCACCTATAGCTGGCCTTCACAGCAAGGAGCACATGGAAGGGCAAACACATGAAAGACAAAAACAGAACATTCCATAGCTCAACTCACCAACCAGTTTGCCAACTGACCAAATTAACATGTCCAACAGTCTAGATAGATGAGAGGCAAGTATTAGCCAGTGAGGCTGCCCGTCATACTGATGATCGAATAGGAATAGGGTGGGGGACATAAAGAATACTGTAGCAGCGAGCTCTGATACTGCACTTGCTTGTCAGAACCAGCTGGGACTTGTCCATGATAGGAAGGTTTAGGAGGAGGCTGTAGGTATCTACAGGCACCTCTGGGTCCCCTTGCTTAAGACCTGCAGGATCTTTTTCTTTTATTAACCGATTCACTGAGCGTTCACCTTTCAAGCCCCGCAAGTGTTGTGTTATTATGTCTACTATGTGGATTTTTTGATAGATAGATAGATAGATAGATAGATAGATAGATAGATAGATAGATAGATAGATAGATAGATAGATAGATAGATAGATAGATAGATAGATAGATAGATAGATAGATAGATAGATAGATAGAGCTTGCTGCTCTTTTTATTATATGGATTACACAATTTGTGGCAAAAAACATGTTACTTTAGCGATTTAATACAAGTTTAAGAGCTTCTTTTTTTAAATAATTTTATGCTATCAATGTTCAGGAAATAATGTTCTTAATGTGATTGGAACAATAAACAACCATTGTATGTGTTTGGGCACATACTGTATATATAAACAGGGCTTCTGAAGTGCAAAATTGTTTAAATTTGCTAAGTGTCTTCAAATGGTAGCACTGTAGAAGCAATTTTAGATAAACAAGAAATGAATAGACTCTTTGCACTTCTCAGCTTTATTGTCTTTTTAATTATACTTCACACTAGATACTTCAATAAGAAATGTCATTGGAAATTGTATGTTTTGCTCCTGTCATATCTTGTATCAGACTAGCGTTTCAGCTTTATGCAGGCGTCCTATTAGAAGGCGTTTACTATAGTTACAAATTCTTGATGAAAAATGACAGTAAAATGAAATACAGCAGCATAGACTGAATTGTTGTGGAACATATATTCAGACTCCCTAAAACAGCCTCTTCACATGTTAGAAAAAATCGTACAACACACTGAAATGCTGCATAATTCACGTTTACTGTGCACTGTTCATGCAGTCATTGCGGAGTAATCAACAGCGGTAAATCAGATGTTTCACAACGCTGGTGTGTGTTTTAATGCAGATTGCATTGTATGGTTATCACAAATTACAGTGTTTTCTTTTATTCCTCCAACCTATATGTTATTCTTAAGCACTGCAGCACATTGCAATATGTTATGGAACCGTAACACACTATGCTACATGACATGTCCTATTTTTTTTTTTCATAGCTGCATTGGTGCAAACTAAAGCCATAGTAAATAAGACACATAGGGGGTTATTTACTAAAGGAAGATCCACTTTGCACTACAAGTGCAAACTACAAGTGCAAAGTGCACTTGAAATTGCACTGAAAGTGCACTTGGAAGTGCAGTCGCTGTAAATCTAAGGGGTAGATCTGAAATGAGGGGAAGCTCTGCTGATTTTATTATCCAATAATGTGCAAGCTAAAATGCTGTTTTTTATTTTCCTTGCATGTCCCCCTCGTATCTACAGCGACTGCACTTCCAAGTGCACTTTCAGTGCAATTTCAAGTGCACTTTGCACTTGTAGTGCAAAGTGGATTTGCCTTTAGTAATTAAACCCCATTGCCTTGTTCACCGGTCAACTTATTTAATACTGGGGCCACAAGTGCAACCAATTACATCACCACATACTATTCATTGAATGTAATGCTACGGAAAACTGTTGTCAGAGACTGCAGACATTCTACAGGGGATGGTCTGAGACTACAAGCAGGCTAAAAGAGATGGATATCCAGCGCCTTAACGCATTACAGGTAAAGCATAAGTTTCACATAAACAGTCCTTTAATATAAAGAAAGTAAAAAAAAAGTCTTGGTTAAAATCTTGCTGTCCCAGTGTGACTTTCACTATCAAGCAAGAAGAAGATCCCCACTTGTGACTGAAAACATATACCCAACTCACCAAATCCAACAGCTGACAGTGCAGCAAATAACACATTTTAAGCAGAAATCAGCATCCCTCTATTGCCATCCAGCCCTATTCATCCATCTACCCTTGGTCTTCTCACTGCAGCTGTGGCTCTGCACCACTAGGGGGAGTAGGAATGCCACCATGCCACTGTATGATGAGAGAGTGCTCACCGCAAGGAGCCAGGCATCAAAAAGGGGCCAACTCAAGGCAAAACACAAAGTCCATAAAACACATCCAGATGCTAGTGACATAAAAATAACAGCAGTGCACTTACTTAGATAGCCACCAGTTCCAAGATCGGAGGTGGCGAGATGACGTCAGTGTATAGACCAGGCTGTTGCTCAGGAACATCTTGAAGTTAGGGTTAGGATCTACACAGGTGACTTTAATCCTTCAGGATAGAGCTGAAAGTTTGCACCTGGTGCCGCAGCCCAGCCCAGCCCAGCTTCAGAACTCTGAGTTCCCCAGTAGGGCCTCTGAAGTCATTCAAGTTGTTAAAGAGCTCATTCTTGTGCTCTGCCATGTATTTGTTGAAGTTTTTGGTGACTTTTTCCATAAGGGCTTTGAGCTAACTGATTGATAGTGGGTAAGGCCGTGCATGTGGATAGAGGCATAGTCTGCACGTTGTGGTAGAGCCATTGAGGCATACTGTGCATTCATCCATCCTTCTGGCTGGAGCTGAACCTTCCACTCATCCACTCATTCCTACACCAGTTTTGAGTAGGATGTCCCTAAAAGTGCAGCTAGACCACCTGATTTGAGGTCAAGCGGTCTAGTAAGTAGCGTTGAATTATTTGGTGGCATCCACTGTGGCAAGGAGCTTTCAACATCACTTGGGTCATCTTCTTTGCACATTTATTTGGAATTTTTTGACTATTTTAATTTATTATTGGTTAGTTGGACTTTATAAATTGAGATGTTTTATTTATTTGCACTTTAAGATATGGTATACATTTTTAGGTTTTGAATCAATTATGATATATGAAACATCTATAAGACCCCTTTCACACTGGGGCGGCTGGTCCATTAGCAGTAAAGCGCCACTAGTTTTAGCGGCGCTATACTGCTGTTTTAGCAGCGCTTTTCGGTCTTTATCGGGACGCTTTTAACCCCCACTAGCGGTCGAAGAAGGGGTTAAAACCGTCTGTGTTGCGGTACTTTCAAAACGCTTTTCAGGCGCTTCGGAAATTATGCCCATTCATTCCAATGGGCAGGGGCAGTGTAGGAGCGCTGTATACAGCACCTGAAATGCATATTATACAGTGTACTTGAATAATTCCTGGTAATTGTTTACTGAGTGAGAACTGGCATGCACCAATGTCACCTTTTTTCCCTGCATCAATTCTGCATTTGGATTAAATAATCTACATTCACCTATACTCTTGCTTGTCTACATTTCCAAGATTTCTAGCCTTGATGTATTTGTTTTAAAGTGAAACAGAATACACTTTACTATATACTGTATATATACAGTATCTCACAAAAGTGAGTACACCCCTCACATTTTTGTACATATTTTATTATATCTTTTCATATGACAACACTGAAGAAATTACACTTTGCTACAATGAAAAGTAGTGAGTGTACAGCTTGTACAACAGTGTAAATTTGCTGTCACCTCAAAATAACTCAACACACAGCCATTAATGTCTAAGCCGCTGGCAACAAAAGTGAGTACACCCCTAAGTGAAAATATCCAAATTGTGCCCAAAGTGTCAATATTTTGTGTGGCCACCATTATTTTCCAGCACTGCCTTAACCCTCTTGGGCATGGAGTTCAACAGAGCTTCACAGGTTGCCACTAGAGTCCTCATCCACTCGTCCATGACGACATCACGGAGCTGGTGGATGTTAGAGACCTTGCGCTCCTCCTCCTTCTGTTTCAGGGTGCCCCACAGATGCTCAATAGGGTTTAGGTCTGGAGACATGCATAGCTAGTTCATCACCTTTACCCTCAGCTTCTTTAGCAAAGCATTAGTCATCTTGGAGGTGTGTTTGGGGTCGTTATCATGTTGGAATACTTCCCCAGTCTCCGAAGGGAGGGGATCATGCTCTGCTTCAGTATGTCACACTACATGTTGGCATTCATGGTTCCCTTTAATGAACTGTAACTCCCCAGTGCCGGCAGCATTCATGCAGCCCCAGACCATGCCACTCCCACCACCATGCTTGACTGTAGGCAAGACACACTTATCTTTGTACTTCTCACCTGGTTGCTGCCACACACGCTTCACACCATCTGAACCAAATAAGTGTATCTTGGTCTCATCAGACCACAGGACCTGGTTCCAGTAATCCATGTCCTTAGTCTGCTTCTCTTCAGCAAACTGTTTGTGGGCTTTCTTGTGCATCATCTTTAGAAGAGGCTTCCTTCTGGGACGACAGCCATGCAGACCAATTTGATGCAGTGTGTGGCGTATGGTCTGAGCACTGACAAGCTGACCCACCACCTCTTCAACCTCTGCAGCAATGCTGGCAGCGTTCATACATCTATTTCCCAAAGACAACCTCTGGATATGACGCTAAGCACGTGCACTCAACTTCTTTGGTCGACCATGGCGAGGCCTGTTCTGAGTGGAACCTGTCCTGTTAAATAAATGTATGGTCTTGGCCACAGTGCTGCAGCTCCGTTTCAGGGTCTTGGCAATCTTCTTATAGCCTAGGCCATCTTTATGTAGAGCAACAGTTATTTTTTTCAGATCCTCAGAGAGTTATTTGCCATGAGGTGCCATGTTGAACTTCCAGTGACCAGTATGAGAGTGAGAGCAATAACACAAAATTTAACACACCTGCTCCCCATTCACACCTGAGACCTTGTAACACCAACGAGTCACATGACACCGGGAAGGGAAAATGGCTAATTGGGCCCAATTTGGACATTTTCACTTAGGTGGTGTACTCACTTGTGTTCATAGCGGCTTAGACATTCATGGCTGTGTCTGAGTTATTTTGAGGGGACAGGAAATGTACACTGTTATACAAGCTGTACACTCACTACTTTACATTGTAGCAAAGTGTAATTTCTTCAGTGTTGTCACATGAAAAGATATAATAAAATATCTACAAAATTGTGAGAGGAGTACTCACTTTTGTGAGATGCTGTATATACACAGTGTGTATATATGAAGTATTTTGGCAAGCTTTGTTTCACATTTAGAAATTTAGACAGACGTCTAGTTTTCCCTAGGCTAGTATAATTTTCAAAAATTCAAGATAAATGGGAAGGTCTGCAGAAAGGGATACAATAACTGTATACCTAAAAATAAAAAATACAATGTTTTATAATCCCTCTGCGTACCTAGGCTGAATGGCAGTGATGCATGATGGGGAATTTACAGCTACAAATGCGTCTAATGTAATATAATGTCCAAGCTACCATTTATACTGTGTATGGGCTACTCAAAAAAGACAGTCCATGGGTTGTCAATCTGATTAATAGATCACCCACATACAGTGTGTGTTTCCCAAATGAATAATTAATCAACCTAGCACTAGATGGTGGTTCATCTTTGAATTCAGATACAGAGGCACTATTCCAGTTATGAAAGCTACTACCTTAATAATAGGAAATGGCTCAAATAACAGCAATGAAACATTCCAGAAGAAATATATTTGACAATGTATTTTATGCTATTTTTTTCCAATGTTGAATGCGTTATAAATATTTTCTGGCTAATTAGAAGAACAATTTCAAGCGCTTCATTTCAGTGCCCCCGACGACGTCACCGTATGACGAAACGCGCGTTGGGAGGAGCTGACGTGCTGGCGTCTCGCGTGCACCAATCGAGGGACGGTGTTGTACTAGCCGGCCGGCTGACTTGCTTTTGACAGTTGGAACATTGTAAGTGACATTCTTTTTATACAATAAATAATGTTTATCAGTATTACGCTATGGTGATCTTTTTTCATTCTGGGAACATCTGAATGCCATCACTTTCTGACCGTACTTATGATCTGTGACTGAGGAGTTTGGCGGTCTCTGCTCTTTATGCTGAACATCTTGAGGGGTTTTGCCTGGATTTCGTCCTTGTGGTCCTCCATTGGATAAAGGCCCTGGCCGGGTATAGGTCGCAAGCTTTTTAGAGCTTGCCGTCCGGTAAGCGAGCAATCTGTGTGGTCTATCACTGATGGTGCGGTGGAGGATGAAATCAATGAATTGAACTACATGCACAATCCTGTTCAATAGAACACTGTTTATTTAGGTAGATGGACATTTATTCATTATTATTTCTTTAGTTTTTTTATTTTTCACATTGCACATTGTAAACCCAATTGGTGTGCAGTTTTCAATTTAGAGGTTATTTAGCGCTGCTACTTATTGCTTCATTTCATTGGCCAGAATAATTTATTGAATTTATTAAAATTAATTAACACTCAAGTGCTAAATGCGTCTAGTGATTTATACGCGTTTACATGTGTCAAGCATTTTTTCTGTCAAAATGTTGATGCTCCTGGACGTGTTGGCAGTGGGGGATTTTCTGCCTCTAAACTCCCCTAAATGCCTATGGGAGAGATTTATTAAAACTGGAGCTCTCAGAATCTGATGCAGCTGTCCATGGTAGCCAATCAGCTTCTAACTTTAGCTTGTTTAATCAAGCTTTGGCAATAAAACCTGGAAGCTGATTGGTTTCTATACAGAGTTGCACCAGATTTCGCACTTTCCAGTTTTAGTAAATAAACCCCTATGTGACCATGGACACATAAGCTAACACACAGGGGCGTTTAGAGGCAGAAAAAAAAAAAAAAAAAAAAAAAACAGACGCCCCAGAGCAGCTGTAAAAAACGTTCAGTGTGCATGAGGCCTTAGAATAGTATAAATGTAAATACCTTTTTCAACCTTCTGTTAAATGTGAGGAAAGATTCACTCTACAAGAAGATATTAGCTTATTTCAGATTTCTCTTTAGGAATTTGCAGTGTTTAAAGTTACTTGTGGTCATACGGCTTCAAGCTGCGCAAGAGCTTTTCCGGTCAGTGAGTAGATGCATTCCTACTGACTGCTATACCGAGATGTACAGACCTCAGTCAGGAATTTACAATTCTCAATAAAAAGTGACAGGTGTGAAAAGCTCTTTGAATCACCTTGCCCCAAGTCTGGAAAGCATGACCTGTTAGTAGAACATGAGGATAATGTTTTTTAGGCAGTATAGAAAGTAAAGAGCATTTCACTGTTTTTCTCACAGGTGAATTCTCTGTAGCATTAAAAGTTAACTAAAAGTCTACATAAGTGCTTCTGAAGATGTTAACGTATTCTCAGTTGAAAAGAACCATATAAATGAACCTGGCTGAGGAAAAAAACAAGTGACCTTACATGCTATGGTTCACATGCACGATAGACAGTTCTTTTTTTAAAGGATATTTTTACTTTGCTTATTCTTCAACTCGAAGGAACAGCTTTTACTCTAGAATTAACTACTTGCTCACTGGGCAGTTATACCCCCTTCCTGACCAGGCCAATTTTCAGCTTTCAGCGCTGTCGCACTTTGAATGACAATTGCACGGTCATGTAACACTGTACCCAAACAAACTTTGTATTTTTTTTTTCACATAGATAGAGATTTCTTTTGGTGGTATTTAATCACCACTGGGGTTTTTTATTTTTTGCCAAAGAACCAAAAATAGACCGAAAAAAACCCCAAACATATTTCATATTTGTTATACAATTTTGCAAACAGCTAATTTTTCTCCTTCACTGATGTGCGCTGATGAGGCTGCACTAATGGACACTAATAGGCTGCACTGATAGGCACTGATGAGGTGGCACTGATGAGGCTGCACTAATGGGCACTGATGAGGCAGCACTGGTGGGCACTAATGAGGCGACACTGGTGGGCACTGATGAGGCAGCACTGGTGGGCACTAATGAGGTGGCACTGATGAGGTAGCACTGGTGTGCACTGATAGATGGCACAGAAAGGCACTGATAGGCACTGGTGCTGATAGGCAGCACTGATAGGTGACACTGATGATGAGGCACTGATCGGCACTGCTTGGCAGCACTGATAGGTAGCACTTGTGGGCACTGATTAGCAGCACTGGTGGGCATTGATAGATAGCACTGGTGGGTGGCACTGGTTGGCACTGATAAGCAGCATTGGTGGGCACAGATTGGGCCCGATGACCTTGTAACAGAAGCCGGTTACTGGCTTTCTTCTATTCTCCTCACGCTGATCGTGAGGAGAAGAAAAAACGATAACTGGCTTCTGTTTACTTCTGTGATCAGCTGTCATTGGCTGACAGCTGATCACATGGTAAAGGGCGCTGAGATTGGCCTTTTATCCTGTTCTGTGATCAGCCAAGTCTGAAGGCCTCTACGATCACAGAGCGCGACGCCCGTGCACCGCAGGGGGCATGTGAGTGGCACGTGAGCGGGAGGATGTCTATGGACGCCCTCCAGGCACTGGAAGCCCGTCTATAGATGATTTTTTTTTTTTTTTTTAAGTTAAAGTGTCCAAACTGATATACTTTTTTTTTTGTTTTTAAGGGTAAATGAGAGATCTGGGGTCTTTTTGATCTCAGATCTCTCAATAAAGAGGACCTGTCATGCTTATTTCTATTACAAGGGATGTCTACAATGCTTGTAATAGGAATAAAGGTGATACAAAATACATAAAGGGACAGTGTAAAAATAAAAAAATAAATGTGAAGTAAATAAAAAAAATGAAAGTGCCCAATCCCTCCGTGGTCAGGCACAGAAGCAAACGCATACATAAGTCGTGCCTGCATATGTAAACTGTATTCAAACCACACATGTGAAGTATCGCCGCGATCAACAAGAGCAATAATTCTAGCACTAGATCTCCTTTCTAACTCTAAACAGGTAACCTGTAAAAATGTTTGAAGCGTCACCTATGGAGATTTTTAAATACCGTAGTTTGTCGCCATTCCACGAGCGTGCGTGATTTTAGAGCATGACATGTTAGGTATCTATTTACTCAGCGTAACATCATCTTTCACATTATACAAAAATTGGGCAAACTTTAGTGGCTTTTTTTTGGTTTTTATTCTTTAAAGTGTATTTTTTCCCAAAAATTTGCATTTGATAGACTGCTGCGAAAATACAGTGTGACATAAAATATTGCAACGATCACCATTTTATTCCTTGGATCTCTGCTAAATATATAGCAAAAAAATACTAATTTAAACTTGTAAACAAAAAGTTCCAGAAAAAGCAAGTGGGTAGAGAATACATTCAATGGACAAATGTTAGAACATTAAATCATGTATTATTTATTAATACTATAAAATAATTAATCAATAATAATTACCAAATTATAATTAAGAATTATTGATAATTAATAATTATAGAGAGATTTTTACTTGCTTTGGAAGGTTTGCATGGCTAACAAATTCACATTACAGACACGAAAAAAGTCAGAACACCCCACTTCAAGGCCTCAGAGATAAGTAAAAGATCATTTTCCTGACAGCTCCATGTCAGCCTACCACTAGGTATGCTCCGCCCATACCCCCACCTGCAGGACCTAAGTCATAAATTTGACTCCTGCCCTCATGCTGGCATTCGTCTCTTTTCCTCCTCACCTAGTAGGACTAAGCACCCCTTACCTGGCTGCAATAAACTTGTGGCCGTTCACCTTGCTCCCCAGGTGCAGATCCCGCTGTATGGACCCTTAAATATAAATAGGCGTGTTATGGTTGGCATTGGTATTGATGCCCTGCTAAATGTACGGCTGCTCCCAGAGGTGACACCATGGCTGCAGCTATCTGGTATGTAACTCTGCCTGATTTTATTGCCTTTTTGTCTCTGTGATGCATGCTGCATCTTCCTTCACTCAGTATTGTTTCTCTAGATTGAATGGATCCCCATATGGCAGCTGGGATGCCTTTTTGAGCTCCATAATATCCTGGGGTTGTATAAGGCACCTGCTTTGGGCTATTGGGGTGTACCCCACTTTTCTTAAAAGGGGCAATAGTGATATTTACTATTCCCTTGGGTGATATGTGTACACTGCATAATATTATCATAATCTGTTACAGAGTCATACCTCTTGTTTCTGTCCTGAACAGAACATTTTTCATTGTCCTGCTTCTGGCATGACTGGGTTTTGATGAACAAATCACCTGGTGAATGTCTGAGCTGGTCTGGGAAGCTGCAGTATTTAGCCTTCTTTAGCAGTAGTTAACTCCTTAGAGGGTTATTTCCGAGCACACGCATTCCTATTGCATTGAATTTGTTCTGTACTGCCTTTTTTGTCTGCAGAGATGTACTCTGAAGTAGATGGGTAACTTTTAAACATCTTAAGTTACCAGATGACTTGGGTAGCATTGTACATGTTGTATTTTATTCCTAATGTGGAGTTCTTCTTTAGATTTGCTGAGTATTCCTGCTTGTCAAGCATTGATTTTTACTGAGAAAAGTCCTTGTGCAGCAAGCAGTAAAATTGTGTACTGTTACCTCCTTGTACAGTATTTCTTGCTGCTGGTTTGCTGCAAAGCCATGAGTGTCACCTCATCCTAGTAGCCAGTCAATGTGAAGAAGGTAATGGGGCACTGTTCAGGTAAGAGTTTTTCTTTCAGGTGTATGAGAAGCAAACTATGGGCTCTTGGGTCCCTCCAGAATGGCAGGCATCACGCACCACCTAAATTGGGCCTGTGCCACTCATGCCTAGGTAGGTAAGCCTTGTACGTGGGTCATACACTCTAAAGGGGTGTTTCCACTAACCCTGTGAAAAGGGTTACCGAGCAGTCCTCTTCAGACTCTTCTAAAGAGAAGATATGGATGAACATGACTGCAAGAATGCTGCCTTGTTCAAGCAACCAAGGATATAGATGACGACACCTAACAGGTTGTCACATTCATTAAGCCTGTGGTCAATACACTCTAAAGGAGTGTTTACACTCATCCTGTGAAAGGGTTACCGAGCAGTCTCCAAGCCTTCCCAGGCAAACAATCTTCTTCAGATTCTTCCAAAGAGAAGATACGGATAAATATGACTGCAAGAATGCAGCCTTGTTCAAGCAACCAAGGATAAAGATGACAAGGACACTAACAGGTTGTCCCATTTATTAAGCATATGCTCAATACACTCTAAAGGAGTCGTTTCCACTCACCCTGTGAAGGGACATGATCCAGGAAATTGGCACATGTCTCCTACCTAGCTCATATAAAGTATGGGCTGTCCATTCTGCTCCACTGGGATGTGGTCCCTGTGTTCACATTCTAAATGCATCGTTTATCAGTGAGCCCCTCTGCTGGTCTCTGGGGTGGCATATGAGGTGTAAAATACTCTCAATGGGGAAGCAGTGCAATATCATGGCTGGATTGGACACTTGCCTTAATATTACAGAGATACTGAGCTTCCTTATGAATGAGGCACTGCACTGCTGCTTAATAGTCATTGAACAAGCTCAGTGTTTTTTGCCTGCCTTCTGCTTCTGCAGAAAAACAAATGCCAACCCCAAATAAAGACCAGCACTACCAAAGAAGGTAGGGGACAGTGCCCATCTGATTTCTAGGCAAGCAGCCCTCTTCAGACTCTTCCAGAGAGAGGGACGCAGATGAACATGACTGGATGAATCTTGCCTTGTTCAAGCAGTCAGTGATGGAGATGACAAGGACCAAAGGCTATCACAATTCATTAGGCATGTGGTCAAAACACTCTAAATGAGTTGTTCGAATTCAACTTGTGCAAGAGTCATCTGTTTTGGCAAGATCCAGTTTTCCTTCCAAAACCAGTAACTGGTCTCAGGAGCTTTCTCAGGCCAATCAACCTTCTTCAGACTCTTCTAAAGAATAAGATGCAAGTGAAGATGACCTTTATCCAGTTTTTCCAGTGAGATGCCTCTAGATCAGGGATCTCCATACCACGGCCCTCCAGCTGTTGCAGAACTACATGTCCCATGAGGCATTGTAAAACTCTTACATTCACAGACATGTCTAGACATGATGGGAATTGTAGTTCCTGAACAACTGGAGGGCCATAGTTTGGAGACCCCCTGCTCTAGAAGGAAAGCAGTGGAAGTATTTTTCAAGTGCCTCCGAAGACCACTTTGCAATTTTTCCTATGGTGACTGATTTAAGGCTCATTCTACAGGAATGGAGTAAAAAAGCATGTTTTCACAGCAGATGTCAAATTTATGCCTTTGTGAAGAGAGAGGTGTCCAGCAGTTGGAGTCACCCCCTTTGGTTGGTGAGTCCTTTATGGGTTTGACCAGATACATTACTTTACCATAAGTGGCTTTCAAGGAAGAACTCATTCACTGTGTCAGAAGAAGCCTTCATTCCGGTCCGGTCGTTTTTCACGCATTCCCGGCGGAATGGCGTTCCGCCGCGTTCGCGGCTCGGCGCTACGGCGCTCGCACACGCGCACTGGTGCACACCCAAGGTGATTCCCTGGGCAGCCTATAAAAGGCGCTCAGAGAATCAAATAGGTTGCTGGTTTGTCTCAGCTTCCTGTATTATCTCAACCTGTATCCTGTATCTCTGCCTGACTACTCGTTGTGACCCGGATTTGCCTTTGGACTTCTCTTGCCTCTCTCCTGGACCTGACCTCGGCCTGTTTATCGGATTCCCACCAATCTCCTGTGTTTGACCCTCGGCCTGTTACCTGGACTGTCTCCTGTCTCCTAGCCTGACTTCCTGCTTGTTTAAACCTCTGCCTAGCTCTGGACTTTTTGCCTGTTGTCTCTGGCTGCACCTGCCTACCAGTACCTGCACAGCGGCTCTTCTCTGTCAAGACCCCACAAGCAAGTCTCCTACGGTCCATTGGGGAGCCTGTGCCTCTTCGTGCCGTTCTCTCCTTGTCCCAGCTCCAGGGGGCGGACTGCGCTTAGTCGCAAAGGCGAAACCGCTCTCGGCATCTCGGCCTCGGTGAGCACTATCATTGACAGTACAAACCAGCCATGTCTGAGGCCGACAGAGCGCGTTCCCCATTGGAGATCCTGTGTCAGCAGGTCTCGGCTTTCACTGAGGCCGTCCAAAAATTGCAAGACGGCTACGCCCAAATTGATGGCCGCCTTCAGCAGCTTTCCGGACCATCTCCAGCTCCTGCCGCAGCTTCTGTACCTCCCAGCGGAGGTTCCTCTTCTCAGATACCAACTAACCCCACCGTGGTCATGGCCGCTCCAGAACCTAGGGTTCCCACACCAGAGCG
The DNA here is from genome assembly GCA_037952925.1 of Lithobates clamitans. Lineage (NCBI taxonomy): Eukaryota > Metazoa > Chordata > Amphibia > Anura > Ranidae > Lithobates > Lithobates clamitans. The sequence goes on along the minus strand of JBBGZY010000889.1, from coordinate 1,634,496 downwards.
ATTCTCCGGCAATCGTAAGAAGTTCAGGGCTTTTAAAAATGCCTGCTCCCTGTATTTGGCTCTGCAACCCAGGACCTTTTCTTCGGATGTGGTAAAAGTTGGCTTCATCATTTCCCTCTTGGCTGATGAACCGCAAGTTTGGGCTCATAGCCTAATGGAACAGAGGAACCCTATACTGAATTCAGTAGACACCTTCTTCGAAGGTATGGCACAACTTTACGACGACCCCCAGCGCACGGCCATGGCCGAAGCCTTATTGCATAACCTAAGCCAAGGACGAAGACCAGTAGAGGACTATATCGTAGAGTTTCGGAAGTGTTCAGCTGATACTGGCTGGAATGAACCTGCCCTCAAATACCAGTTCCATCAAAGGCTGTCTGAAGCATTGAAGGATGAGCTGGCCAGGATTGAGACCCCTGATTCCCTGGAAGACCTCATCCAAATCTCCACTAAACTGGATCGTCGCATGCGTGAGCGACGTACAGAGCGCTTCCAGACTCCTCGCCCTACCTGGATGATGCCTAAACCGACTCCTATCCATCCACCCTATACAGCTCCACCAGTTCCTACCACTCCTGAAGCTAAACCAATGCAGCTTGGTCTAGTCCGTGCCCCACTCACTTCAGAAGAGAGGCTACGTAGGCGCCAGGACAATCTGTGCCTTTATTGTGGGGGTTCTGGACATTTCCTCCGTTCTTGCCCCGTGAGACCCAGTAAGTCCTACCTACGGTCTGCTATTAATCAACAAGTTTCTGGTTCTTCTCAGCCTTATGTTACTCTTTTTGTCTCCTTACAGCTTCCAGAAAAGGAGGTTCACCTACCCGCTATAGTTGACACCGGAGCATGTAGCTGTTTTTTGGATGCCTCACTAGCCGCAAGCTTGCAAGTTCCTTTGACCACGAAGAACCAAAGTCTACGGATCCACCTAGCCGATGGGTCTCTTCCCCCTGCTCTGGGCCTATCATGCAGGAAACCAGACCCATCCTTACCACCACTGATACTGGCCACCAAGAATACCTGCACTTTGATATCAACTTTTCCCCGATGTTCCCCATTATCTTGGGACTCCCATGGCTTCAAGCCCGTGAACCACAAATCAACTGGAACAAAAAAGAAGTCTTTTTCTCATCCCAATATTGCTCCAGACATTGCCTTCTTCAGGCCCCAGCCTCTGTTTCTACCATTGCAACCATGTCCGATAGTCTTCAACATGTAACAAAACATATAGTGTATAACAAGGCCTAAATACACCACTCAGCGCTATAGAACTCAAAAAATTCTTCACAGCATAAATAAGAAATGACATACAAAAAATGAATAACGACCAACACCCCTAAATGAGCACGTCAAAGGTGTTGGTATGAGCAGCTGTTTAAAACCAGAAACCATATGTAAACAATAGTATAATACCATACATTGATATTCAAGGGATAGTTATATACTAAAACAGCGCTGTTGTTGAGCAAAATAAATGATTGTGTGGCCAACTACACACAGAACAATGTCCATAAAAGTGATGAAGTAATAGTAGTGGTTCATAGGTAGTTCAAGGCAGATCATAAAGTTGTCACAGCATGCACCATCCACCGATTACTCCACTCTACCAGGTGTGAACACACTCCCCTCAGGGGGTTAAACTCACCAGAGATAAGTATATCACAAGCCTCCAAATAACAGATATCCTGGGATAGATAAATACGCTTTTCTCCAAGTGATGGATAGAGGGATTCCAAAGCAATGAAAACAAAGGAGAGCGCACATAGCGTAATTCCATTTATTGTTAAAACAAACCCATCACATTAAAATTCCCCCATCACTAGCTACGTACTAGATATATGCAGTCAACAAGCAAAAGGATAACATCACCGTGCACCGCAGCGTAGGAACTCCGGTCACCGCCTCAGCCCACAGAGAGCGGAGTCACTTCCTAGTTCCGGGTCCACCACGATGGAGCGCACGTGTCACTTCCAGCGTCGTGTAGGTCACGCCCTGACGCGTTTCGTCATATCCTGACTTCAACAGAGGGCGTGACCACTTGACACAGATGCCGGACTTAAAAACAAGCCGCCCCTAGCTCCACATCCAATCACGTTCCTCAGAGCGCAGACAAGCATGCGTCACATCAGCGCAAATGAGGAACAGGAGGGGAAGAGGGACAAACCTACCCACATTGCACTTATATCGGCTATAAAGAGTCACGGTCATAGATGAAGATAGGGGATGCGGATAGCCATAAATACAGACAGCATAACGTCACATATCCCAAATATCCAATCCATGCCTTCAAATTGTGCCACAGTACATTACATATGATACAAACAAACAATGTAAAGCACATATATAATGCTGTATCATCATCTGATAGCACAAACTGTTCAAATACACTGTAACCACTCATACTGCCTATAGGTGGAGTCATATGAATTCTATACTTAATACAGAGCTTCCACATAGTATATCTCATACACAAAGCTCATATATACAACAAATCTGGATCATATCATGAATTAAAATTATATAAAACCATCTACTGAGAGCTTCATAAAAAAGTTCCCATTTAGTAAACTAAACTAAAAAATAGAATAGCATTAATAAAATTAGAATAGCATTAATAAAATTACATGCAGGCTTGAACATTAGAAATAGTGGGGAAATTGGACTGCTAAAATACTAACAATCAGGAGAATAAAGGAGGGAGTAAAATAGGAAGGTAAATAATACTAGCTCAGATAAGTCAACCCTATGAATACTTAAAAGTCACTTATAAAACAGTTAATGTCTAAATCGACATTCAACCCTTTTGGCGATAACGTGTCAGCCAGAAAAATCCATTGGGTCTCTCTCTTAGATAGATCCCTAACCAAGTTGGAGCCCCTCCACACAGGTTTGAGATGATCTAAATTTCAGACCCGATGGGTCACGATTGTGCATCAATTTAAAATGGAGCGAAACGTTGTGATCCTTAACCACTTGCTGACCGCCTAACGCAGATATACTGCGGCAGAATGGCACGGGCAGGCAGAATCACGTACCCGTACATGATCTGCCTCCCGCGGGCGGGGGGTCCGATCGGACCCCCCCCCCCGGTGCCAGCGGCGGTCGGCATTTGATTTCGGGAGGCGAGGGGGAGACCATCCGATCGTGGCCCCCCCTCGCGATCGCTCCCAGCCAATGGGAATCCTCCTCTGCCTGTGTGTAGTTTCACACAGGCAGAGGAAGTGATGTCATCTCTCCTTGGTCTGGCAGTTTCCGTCCCAGCGCCGAGGAGAGAAGACAAGTGAGTGCACAACACACACACACAGTAGAACATGCCAGGCATACCTTACACCCCCGATCCCCCCCCGATCGCCCCCCGATCGCCCCCCGATCCCCCCCCCAACCACCCCCCCCCCGTCACAAACTGACATTAGCAGTATTTTTTTTTTTTTTTCTGATTACTGCATAGTGTCAGTTTGTGACAGTTACAGTGTTAGGGCAGTGAGTATTACCCCCCTTTAGGTCTAGGGTACCCCCCTAACCCCCCCTAATAAAGTTTTAACCCCTTGATCACCCCCTGTCACCAGTGTCGCTAAGCGATCATTTTTCTGATCGCTGTATTAGTGTCGCTGGTGACGCTAGTTAGGGACGTAAATATTTAGGTTCGCCGTCAGCGTTTTATAGCGACAGGGACCCCCATATACTATCTAATAAATGTTTTAACCCCTTGATTGCCCCCTAGTTAACCCTTTCACCACTGATCACCGTATAACTGTTACGGGTGACGCTGGTTAGTTCTTTTATTTTTTATAGTGTCAGGGCACCCGCCGTTTATTACCGAATAAAGGTTTAGCCCCCTGATCGCCCGGCGGTGATATGCGTCGCCCCAGGCAGCGTCAGATTAGCGCCAGTACCGCTAACACCCACGCACGCAGCATACACCTCCCTTAGTGGTATAGTATCTGAACGGATCAATATCTGATCCAATCAGATCTATACTAGCGTCCCCAGCAGTTTAGGGTTCCCGAAAATGCAGTGTTAGCGGGATCAGCCCAGATACCCGCTAGCACCTGCGTTTTGCCCCTCCGCCCGGCCCAGCCCAGCCCACCCAAGTGCAGTATCGATCGATCACTGTCACTTACAAAACACTAAACGCATAACTGCAGCGTTCACAGAGTCAGGCCTGATCCCTGCGATCGCTAACAGTTTTTTTGGTAGCGTTTTGGTGAACTGGCAAGCACCAGCCCCAGGCAGCGTCAGATTAGCGCCAGTACCGCTAACACCCACGCACGCAGCATACGCCTCCCTTAGTGGTATAATATCTGATCGGATCAATATCTGATCCGATCAGATCTATACTGGCGTCCCCAGCAGTTTAGGGTTCCCACAAACGCAGTGTTAGCGGGATCAGCCCAGATACCTGCTAGCACCTGCGTTTTGCCCCTCCGCCCGGCCCAGCCCACCCAAGTGCAGTATCGATCGATCACTGTCACTTACAAAACACTAAACGCATAACTGCAGCGTTCGCAGAGTCAGGCCTGATCCCTGCGATCGCTAACAGTTTTTTTGGTAGCGTTTTGGTGAACTGGCAAGCACCAGCGGCCTAGTACACCCCGGTCGTAGTCAAACCAGCACTGCAGTAACACTTGGTGACGTGGCGAGTCCCATAAGTGCAGTTCAAGCTGGTGAGGTGGCAAGCACAAGTAGTGTCCCGCTGCCACCAAAAAGACAAACACAGGCCCGTCGTGCCCATAATGCCCTTCCTGCTGCATTCGCCAATCCTAATTGGGAACCCACCGCTTCTGCAGCGCCCGTACTTCCCCCATTCACATCCCCAACCAAATTCAGTCGGCTGCATGAGAGGCATTTTCTTTATGTCCTCCCGAGTACCCCTACCCAGCGAACCCCCCCAAAAAAGATGTTGTGTCTGCAGCAAGCGCGGATATAGGCGTGACACCCGCTATTATTGTCCCTCCTGTCCTGACAATCCTGGTCTTTGCATTGGTGAATATTTTGAACGCTACCATTCACTAGTTGACTATTAGCGTAGGGTACAGCATTGCACAGACTAGGACACACTTTCACAGGGTCTCCCAAGATGCCATCGCATTTTGAGAGACCCGAACCCGGAACCGGTTACAGTTATAAAAGTTAGTTACAAAAAAAAAGTGTAAAAAAAAAAAAAAAAAAACACATACAAAAATATAAAAAAAAAATAAAAAATTGTTGTCGTTTTATTGTTCTCTCTCTCTCTCTATTCTCTCTCTATTGTTCTGCTCTTTTTTACTGTATTCTATTCTGCAATGTTTTATTGTTATTATGTTTTATCATGTTTGCTTTTCAGGTATGCAATTTTTTATACTTTACCGTTTACTGTTGTTAGATTCAACTTTTAAATAAGTTGCTTAAGTTTATATTGCTTTGCCAAATTATTGCTTCATATAGGAATTAAGACACAGAGTCAGGTATGTCTGTATCAAAGTTCTCAGCATAATGGACTGCTGCCTTTACTCTTTCAAAAGCCTTTTATACAAACAATAGCATTAGCACAGCCCCCCCACACAGGGCAAGGGTAAACAACAACAGGAGTCACCTGGGCTACGAACACAAGCTTCAACACCATGGCAATATAGTTACAAGAAAACAAAAGCAGCTTCAATTGAGTTCAACAGCCAAAAAGTTAAAAACAGATTTACATGTAGGCATCATATTAAGTGAGAACTCTAAATTAAATCCCTGACCTTATCAATTTCCCCCTTTGACATCATCCTCTCCTTCCCCCTGGGTCCTCATGAATAAGTTCTAGTCAGTTTTTCCCCAGAGTCCTTTCCCTGACCGCGAGTTGTCAGAGGGGTAGAACCCATCCCCCTAGGTATTACCAACATCTTAAAATTCAAGAAGAGGAGTTTTATAGGAGTAGGGTGATGTCAATACACATTTATCGGTATGCCCTGTCTATTCTCCTAATTTTCCTATTTATTTTCCTGTATACACATATATTCGTGATTGTAAGTGATATTAATATTAGAATAATAATTACCATTGGACTTAACAACCAGTGAAAGGTATTGGTTGCTGTAGAAGACATTCCACTAAATATATCCCACCAATGTGGTGCAGTATCCTGTTGTATCTGTGAGGAAAGATGTACTAGTCTACCTTTGTCAATAATTGCGGATACAAGGTTATTCTGTAGGGTATGTTCTAGTGTTTCTATGTGTTGTCTTAACAACTCTGATTGTTCCAAAACCTGTTTTAGTGGGTCTAAAGAAATTATAAAGGGTGTAGCGTCAGTGAGATTATGTACCTCATAGACTGAAGAGAATATCTTATTGGCGTCTGGTTCAAAAAGATAGGTGTCGTTACCCCATTGTAATATTTTAATCTTTTTTATACATCCCGCAAACGGCGCCGATTTATTTAATGCTGACATGGTGCGGTTATCATTAGTAATGATACAAATATGCTGGGGTCCTATTTCTATGAATCTATTGTTCACATTTATTGGTGTTCTTTGCATTTTGCATATGCTAGTTTGGTATTTTAACAAGCAAGGTTCATATACTGGGGAACTTCTGCCACATACCATTCCCTTATTAGTTCCTTCACATAGAGTTAAATCATGGGTTCTGTTTCTTTTATCTACATATTTGCCATATATTTCTGGATACCAAAACTCGTCTTTAATTACTAGTGGCATGACCACTATTTTACACATTTCCATTACATCTGCTACCCGGTATGCTTCGAACCTTCCTACACACCATTTCTCCTCACATTCTATCTTATCCCCTTTTACTTGGAACCATACACCATCGTCAGTTAAACCCTTAAAATATTTCATCCAAGTATGATAATTTCCCAACTGTAGTTCAGTCCTGGCCCTATTTATTTGTATATGATAGGATAAGAGGTTAAAAGAGCACTGTGTGAAATTTACAAACTGTTGATTTTGATTCCACAGCTGGAGCTCTGCTCCTATCGTGTGATTTATTAACCCTCCCAAAAATTGTAATAGGGGTATTTCTTGCAATTGGGTTTCAAAAGTGGTGGGTAACCATTTGCTTGTGATAGTCAAGCTGTCAGCTATGTGTCCCCCTGCATGCTTCCATCTGTTGTTCATTTCTTCTATCTCGACCGAGTTTAAAATTCCCATCCCTGTACCTGTCAGTCCCAATAGTGTGTCGTACCATTCTCGCTTATACCTACACTCCGGTATCGGGGGAAAGGTGATATTGAATTTTATTTTTGTTTTCTGTTGTGATGTTGATACATTTATGCAAGTGTTTGGTACGGGTGTTAATATGGAAGATTCAATTGTTGGCGTTACTTCTTCCTCCATTTGTATGTGAAACCCATAGGCCTCTGCACTCCAATACCACCCATCATTTCTCTCTTCCCTCCACCAAGAGGCACAGAGGAAAGTACTGGATTGATTAACGGTAATATCTGTCAGATTAAACATCCCTTCGGTTATATTCCCTCCTTCTGCCATGACTGTTAATATTTGGTACATTTGTCCCACTACCCGTTCCCGGGCCTGTTTCCATGTCTGTGAAAGGGATATTTTATGACACCTATGGTTCTTACTATTGTTAAAGGGGAAACCCATATTATCATTCCACTGGAAAGTTACGGTTACTTCTGAGAGGGGTCTGCCTGTATCCATGCTATACCTACATCTACATGAAACGGTCGCCTATGTCCTTCAACAGTATAATTACCCACAGTGTAATCCTTATTTATCTCATATCCTGATACATTTGCTACTTTAGGATCATCTATACTCCATTCAAAAGTCATTGTTTCTTCTACCTCAAGTACATTAATACCAGGAGTCCATGCATATATTTGTAAAACAACAATCTTCAACAAAAAATATGTAAGTAGATATTTCATCATGTTGTTTTCTCGGGTTGTTTCTTGCAATGTGATGCGTGTATCCAGGTAGGTTTTCCTTCCAGCTTTACTGAGGTGGCTGTGGTCAAGAGTACTTGGTAAGGACCTTCAAACCTGGGTTCCAATGTCTTTCTGGTGTGTTTCTTTACATATACATAATCCCCTGGTAGCAGCGTATGTGTACCTGTTATTGAATTAGGGTCTGGAAGAGAAGAATACACACTTTTGTGGATCTTAGTTAGACGTTGTTGTAATTGTATCACATATGCAGTCAAACTATCACATTGCAATTGCATACTCTGTGGAAAGTATAAACCCAATCTAGGTGCATTCCCAAAAAGTATCTCATATGGGGATAATCCTGTCTTTCCTGTTGGAGTGTACCATATAGAGAACAAAGCCAAAGGCAGGCATTCTGGCCAAGGCTTGTTTAACTCTTGCATGGCTTTTTGTATTTTTAACTTTATTGTCCCTTTTACTCTCTCCACTGATCCTGAACTCTGTGGGTGGTAAGGGGTGTGAAAACTTTGTTGAACCCCTAACATGGTCATCACATTCTGCATGATTTCTCCTGTAAAGTGTGTCCCCCTATCTGATTCTATGGTTTCAGGAAGACCAAACCTAGGTATTAACTCAGTGATCAGTTTCTTGGCTGTGGCTTTTGCTGTAGCCGATTTTACTGGATAGCTTTCGGGCCAACCTGAGAATAAATCGATACACACGAGGACAAACTCAAAGGGGCCGCTCTTGGGCATTTGTATGTAGTCAATTTGCAGTCTCTGGAAGGGGTATTGGGCCCAGGCCTTGTGTTTTCGTGGGGTTTTTACTCTCTGTCCTGGATTATTCAGGAGACAGATTTGGCAGGCTGCACAGTAGTTTCTTGCAGTACTACTGAATCCAGGGGCGAGCCATCCTTGGTTCACAATCCTATACATGGAATTGGAACTGACATGTGTGGGTAGGTGAACTGCCGCTGCCATTGCTGGGTACAGAGAGGCAGGCAGGCATATTTTGCCCCCTTCCCTCCATACATTGTCAAGGTCTGGTGCTGCTCCCATTCTGACCCACTTATCTTTCCCGCTCTTCCCTGCTTGCTCCTGTAATTTACTCAGCTGCTGCCATGTTGGTTCTGGGATACTCACCTCTACCGCTGCTAAGGTTTCAGGGCTTCCTTCCCCTAGAGCTGCCTGTTTTGCAGTCAAATCTGCAAATGCATTTCCTTTTGCCTCAATTGTTTTTGCGCTCGTGTGTGCCGCTATCTTCATGATGGCCACTCGTTTAACCTTTTTGAAGATTGTTCAGGACTCTCTTAATCCCTTCTCCATGTTTTACAGGTGTACCTGCTGCTGTCAGATAACCTCTAGCCTTCCATATATGGCCATAATCATGCGCTACACCATAAGCGTAGGCAGAGTCAGTGTAAATATTCCCTTCTCGTTCTTTTAAGTATTCTAGGGCTTGTTCTAAAGCTTTTAATTCTGCTTCTTGTGCTGACATGTGGGCTGGTAAGGGCTGTGTGTCAACCACCTGTTTATCAGTCACTACGGCATAACCTGTGTGATATTTACCCTTGTCATCAGCAAACCTACTGCCATCTATGTACAAAGTGTGCTCAGCATTTAAAATTGGTGTATCTGTAACATGTGGAAATCCCATTGTCTCCTGTTCCATGAGCTGAAAACAATCGTGTTCATCTACTTGTTTAAACAAAAGAGTGTCAGGTACCTCATTTCCTTTCTCACTAGTACTATTAGCACTATCATTCCCCCTTGCCAAATCTGGTGACTGAAGAGGCAAAAAGGTAGCCAAATTTAAGGTTGTACAGCGCTGAAAAGTAACATTTGGAGGTAAGAGTAAAGTACACTGTAACCTTAATTGCCTAGCCATTGAAATGTGTTTGGGCTGTACCTGAGACAAGATTGCATGTATGTCATGTGTGGTATGCACTACGACTGGTGATAGTTGACACTGCTGCTACCGCCCGTACACAAGACGGTGAACCTCTAGATACTGGATCTAATGCTGCTGAAAAGTAAGCGACTGGTCTTTGTTTTACATGTGCCTGTGTCAGAACACCTGTGGCATGTCCAGTGATCTCAGCAATGTACAGATTAAATATCTTGGTGTAATCTGGTATACCAATAGCCGGGGCAGAAATCAACAACTTTTTCAAAGTGACAAACGATTCATAAGCTACTTCTGTAAGCATATACGGTACAATTTTCAAACAATCGTATAATGGCTGCATCAAAGCGCTAGCATGTGGTATCCACTGTCTACAATATGACACGATACCTAAAAACATACGCAATTGTTTGAAATTCCGTGGGGGTAACATTCCCTTTATCACTTGAACCCTCTCCTCAGTGAGATGTCTCGTACCCTGTGATATACAATGTCCCAAAAAGATAACTTTTTCCTGACACACCTGTAAGTTTTTCTTATTAACCTTGCAACCTTTTTCTGCCAAAAATCGCAACAAATTAAGGGTGGTGGCCAAACAAGTTTCCTTGTCAGGGCAGCATAACAATAAATCATCCACATATTGTAACAATACACAGGAATCTGGTGGTACCCATTCTCCCAACACCGTTTGCAATGCTTGCGAATACAAGGTAGGTGAATGCGCCATACCCTGAGGTAGGCGTGTCCAGGTTAGTTGCCGATTTTTGATTGAAAATGCGAACCAAAGTTGGCATTCTTCAGCAAGCGGGACGGAAAAGAAAGCGTTCGCTAAATCTATAACCGTAAAGTACATACTGGTTGATGGTATTTGTGACAGTAATGTATGTGGATTGGGTACTAAAGGTGTCATCGGGGCTAGTATTTTGTTGACCGCTCTAAGGTCTTGGACCATTCTATACTTAACCGGACTACCGGCTACTGATTTCTTTTTAACCGGGTACAAGGGAGTGTTTGCCGGTGATTTTACCTCTTTTAGAACTCCACTTTTTAAGAAGGATTGGACCTGCATTTCTATGGCCGTCTCTTGAGGTGCACTAAGTGGATACTGCTTTTGTTGGGGAAGCACTGCTCCTGGAATCAGCTGTAGGGTAACCGGAGGTATGGGCAAAAGTCCAACATCAGCTGGATGTTTCTCCCATAGTTCTCCTGGAAGGGACGACAAAATCTGATCTAAGTCTGAAGGAGGTGGGCCGGACAATTCCGATTCCTCCTCTAGGTATCGTATCAGGTATCAGGTTACACATCTCCATGTGTTCTTGATTATCCCCTATAGCTAAGGTGACAGTGCCATCTGGGTGATAGGTAATGTTAGCTCCTATTTTCTGCAAAATGTCAGCTCCTAACAAATTAGTGGGGGCTCCTCTGGATACCAGAAAGCGTGAAAGGAACATGTGGTTTCCTACTTTAACTTTCAGAGGTTTTGTAAGCGGGGCGTCGGCTAAAATGCCATCATATCCAGTTATTAGTAAAGTGTCAGGTGATTTTTGGCCAGGGAGTAGTTCAGAGTCAGAAAGTAACGAGCGTGAAGCTCCTGTATCGACTAAACAAGAGATTTTCTTATTACCAACCGTTATATTTGTCTTAAGCATTGTTGTTTTGGATTTTTCTAAAACCGGGGCGAGTCATGCTCGTGGACCATCTCCCTGCTGCCTGATATGACTATTTTTGTTGTCCCTGGGCTGGTTCCTTCTCTGATTAACTGGAGAATCAACACCTTCCTTTCCTTCATCCCTTATTCTTTTCCTACAGTTGCGTCTAATGTGACCAATCTTGTTACAGTAGTGACAGGTAAGGGGTTTGCGAAAGGAACCTCTACCTTGCTCTTGGGGACCCCCGAGTGCGTTGATAGCATGAGATTTCCTCCCTTTGGTTTCTGCTAAGTCCGCCTCTATGCCTTGCGCTTTTTGTAACAACGTCCCTCTATCTCTAGTTGCCCTCCACTCTGGTGTGCAGGCTTTCAGTCTCTCACTTATCTGTGGAATTAATCCCTCCATAAATTGTCTATTGAAGGCTCGGATTGTGACTGGCAGGGCCAAGTCCAATCCCTCATCTGCCATCATACTTTCCATAGATAAGTAAAATTCCGATACAGTCTGTCCTGGCATTTGCTTCATGGGTGATATGGACCCCCTCTCCTGTTGTTTTGCCTGACAAAAAGCTTCTAATCTAGCAATAAAAGGAGCCCTTGAGTCTATATGTCTGACATGTCCTGTCTCTAAATTGCCATCCCCATCAACTTGTCCTGCAGGTCTGTGTGGACCTATTTCTGTCATAAACTGGTTAAACAGGGTCAGAGTCATTTTGTGTCTGCATAGATCCTCCCCATCCTGCCAGGTCGCTTCATGTGTATTCATTAACTGTGTCACAAATCTACAAAAAGCAGCTGGCTTTGCTACCGGGTCTGGGGCGCTCTGTATTAATGCCATAAGGGTGTCTGCCGACCATGGTGCCCAAGTCCTTATTTGCATTCTACGAGTGACAGTAGGTGGGGCATTTGGATGGGCTGCTTGTCCAAATTCTGGATTGTTTACCTGAACAATGCGTGTATCAGTGCGTACGGGAGCTACAGTTTCTGGATGCGGTTTTTGTGCCCCACAATGCACACATTCTACTGCCCATTCTGGGTTTTGTGCTCCACAATCCTGACAAACCCATCCTCTCCCCTCAAGTACCGGATATATCTTGTGTGGTTTGCGTTCTACGTCAGTGTTTGGGGGTGGGATGGCTGAGCTGGGAGCCTCGACATTTTTTGTTCTTCTATCTTTCATATCCCAACCATCACAATCTGGATTATATTTCCACCCCTCTTCTTTCGCTCTATTTGAGACCTTAATTAAGCACTGAACCTGACGCATCCATTGCTTCTCTAACACCTCTCCTTGTCTGTCCCTTTTTATTTCACTCCATACATCCGGGTCTAAGCCCGCTGCTCCTTTCACCTTAAATTTACGAAGGACATCCTTTAAGTCCTGTGCTTCGGTTTTCCCATAAATGTTCTTAATTATCTGTGGCACCGTATAGTGCGCCACAATTCCCTGACGGGGTTTTGTGTTCCTCTGGCCCATTCTAACAGTCCTGCCTAGGTAGCGTGTGGGACACTTAGTGTACAATATAATGCGGCTACAACATATACAAGAATTAATAATTACTTTATATGCTAGCCCAATAACAAACCAGCTAAGTTACACTAGTTCCTCGTTGCCTTCCTCCTAGGGTGCTAGAATACTAGAAACCTCTTCTGGAATGAGATTTCTGAAATCGAATTACTTTATATGCTAGCCCAGTAACAAATAATTACTTTATATGCTAGCCCAATAACAAACCAGAATGCGGCTACAACATATACAAAAAAATGCGGCTACAACATATACAAGTATTCCTTTAAGTGGCCAGGTATCCGACTAGATCTCGGGACTTTGTTGAGACCTTATTCCCCCCCTCGTATCTGGGAATCCCTCTCATACACTCTTATCCCTGCTTTATGGAGCAGACAGGGCTTATACTCTCAACCCGTCTATGGTTTATGAGTTAGATGTGAGGTTAAGCATAAGCGTCAGACCCCCAAGCTCACAAGCCCTCAAGTTCCCAATCGTGTGAGGTAAGGCGCATTCCGTTGCTTAGTTCGGCAATCCCCTTCTAACTCATACCATCCTTGACAAGGCTCATTCACTTTCTCAACAAGACAGACAAGACAAACACAGATAACAAAACAAACAAATAATTCCAGCAATATAAACGAAAATATGCAGTAATTCTAGACTCACCACTACAGAGGCTGGTGTTTTAAAACCAGGAGAACCGTAACTGACAGAACGGATAGGCACAAATCAGGGGAGCACAGAATATAAGAAAAATAAAGCTTTTTCTTACCTGGCCAGGTTTTTTGATCTGTGGTTCCCGGAATGCCTGTCCTGTGGTTCCGTCAGCGTAGCTCAACCACCTCTTGTAGCAACTTGGTGGGTCCCTGTTCGAGCGCCAAATGTTAGATTCAACTTTTAAATAAGTTGCTTAAGTTTATATTGCTTTGCCAAATTATTGCTTCATATAGGAATTAAGACACAGAGTCAGGTATGTCTGTATCAAAGTTCTCAGCATAATGGACTGCTGCCTTTACTCTTTCAAAAGCCTTTTATACAAACAATAGCATTAGCACAGCCCCCCCACACAGGGCAAGGGTAAACAACAACAGGAGTCACCTGGGCTACGAACACAAGCTTCAACACCATGGCAATATAGTTACAAGAAAACAAAAGCAGCTTCAATTGAGTTCAACAGCCAAAAAGTTAAAAACAGATTTACATGTAGGCATCATATTAAGTGAGAACTCTAAATTAAATCCCTGACCTTATCACTGTGCTTTATTGTTAACCATTTTTTTGTCTTCAGGTACGCCATTCACGACTTTGAGTGGTTATACCAGAATGATGCCTGCAGGTTTAGGTATCATCTTGGTATCATTCTTTTCAACCAGCGGTCAGCTTTCATGTAAAAGCAATCCTAGTGGCTAACTAGCCTCTAGACTGCTTTTACAAGCAGTGGGAGGGAATGCCCCCCCCCCCCAACATCTTCAGTGTTTTTCTCTGGCTCTCCTGTCTCCACAGGGAACCTGAAAATGCAGCCGGTGATTCAGCCAGCTGACCATAGAGCTGATCAGAGACCAGAGTGGCTCCAAACATCTCTATGGCCTAAGAAACCGGAAGCTACGAGCATTTTATGACTTAGATTTCGCCGGATGTAAACAGCGCCATTGGGAAATTGGGAAAGCATTTTATCACACCGATCTTGGTGTGGTCAGATGCTTTGAGGGCAGAGGAGAAATCTAGGGTCTAATAGACCCCAATTTTTGCAAAAAAGAGTACCTGTCACTACCTATTGCTATCATCGGGGATATTTACATTCCCCGAGATAACAATAAAAATGATTTAAAAAAAAAAAATGAAAGGAACAGTTTAAAAATAAGATAAAAAAATAATAATAATAAAGAAAAAAAAAAAAAAAGCACCCCTGTCCCCCCTGCTCTCGCGCTAAGGCGAACGCAAGCGTCGGTCTGGCGTCAAATGTAAACAGCAATTGCACCATGCATTTGAGGTATCGCCGCGAAGGTCAGATCGAGAGCAGTAAGTTTAGCAGTAGACCTCCTCTGTAAATCTAAAGTGTTAACCTGTAAAGGCTTTTAAAGGCTTTTAAAAATGTATTTAGTTTGTCGCCACTGCACGTTTGTGCGCAATTTTAAAGCATGTCATGTTTGGTATCCATGTACTCGGCCTAAGATCATCTTTTTTATTTCATCAAACATTTGGGCAATATAGTGTGTTTTAGTGCATTAAAATGTAAAAAAGTGTGTTTTTTCCCCAAAAAATGCGTTTGAAAAATCGCTGCGCAAATACTGTGTGAAAAAAAAAAATGAAATACCCACCATTTTAATCTGTAGGGCATTTGCTTCAAAAAAAATATATAATGTTTGGGGGTTCAAAGTAATTTTCTTGCAAAAAAAAATTATTTTTTTATGTAAACAATAAGTGTCAGAAAGGGCTTTGTCTTCAAGTGGTTAGAAGAGTGGGTGATGTGTGACATAAGCTTCTAGATGTTGTGCAAAAAAAATGCCAGGACAGTTCAAACCCCCCCCCAAATGACCCCATTTTGGAAAGTAGACACCCCAAGCTATTTGCTGAGAGTCATGTTGAGTCCATGGAATAATTTATATTGTGACACAAGTTGCGGGAAAGAGACAATTTTTTATTTTTTTTATTTTTTTTTGCGCAAAGTTGTCACTAAATGATATATTGCTCAAACATGCCATGGGAATATGTGAAATTACACCCAAAAATACATTCTGTTGCTTCTCCTGAGTACGGGGATACCACATGTGTGAGACTTTTTGGGAGCCTAGCCGCGTACGGGACCCCGAAAACCAAGCACCGCCTTCAGGCTTTCTAAGTCCGTAAATTTTAGATTTCACTCTTCACTGCCTATCACAGTTTCGGAGGCCATGGAATGCCCAGGTGGCACAAAACCCCCCCAAATGACCCCATTTTGGAAAGTAGACACCCCAAGCTATTTGATGAGAGGTATAGTGAGTATTTTGCAGACCTCACTTTTTGTCACAAAGTTTTGAAAATTGAAAAAAGAAAAAAAAAATTTTTTTTTCTCGTCTTTCTTTATTTTCAAAAACAAATGAGAGCTGCAAAATACTCACCATGCCTCTCAGCAAATAGCTTGGGGTGTCTACTTTCCAAAATGGGGTCATTTGGGGGGGGTTTGTGCCACCTGGGCATTCCATGGCCTCCGAAACTGTGATAGGCAGTGAGGAGTAAAATCAAAAATGTACGCCCTTAGAAATCCTAAAGGCAGTGATTGGTTTTCGGGGTCCCGTACGCGGCTAGGCTCCCAAAAAGTCCCACACATGTGGTATCCCCATACTCAGGAGAAGCAGCTAAATGTATTTTGGGGTGCAATTCCACATATGCCCATGGCCTGTGTGAGCAATATATCATTTAGTGACAACTTTGTGCAAAAAAAAAAAAAATTGTCACTTTCCCGCAACTTGTGTCAAAATATAAAACATTCCTTGGACTCAACATGCCTCAAAGCAAATAGCTTGGGGTGTCTACTTTCCAAAATGGGGTCATTTGGGGGGGTTTTATGTCATATGGGCATTTTATGGCCTTCAAAACTGTGATAGGTAGTGAGGAGTAAAATCAAAAATGTACGCCCTTAGAAATCCTGAAGGCGGTGCTTGCTTTTCGGGGCCCCGTACGTGGCTAGGCTCCCAAAAAGTCCCACACATGTGGTATCCCCGTACTCAGGAGAAGCAGCTAAATGTATTTTGGGGTGCAATTCCACATATGCCCATGGCCTGTGTTTTTTTTTTTGTCATTATTCAATCACTTGGGACAAAAAAAATGAATATTCAATGGGCTCAACATGCCTCTCAGCAAATTCCTTGGGGTGTCTACTTTCCAAAATGGGGTCATTTGTGGGGGTTTTGTACTGCCCTGCCATTTTAGCACCTCAAGAAACGACATAGGCAGTCATAAATTAAAGGCTGTGTAAATTCCAGAAAATGTACCCTAGTTTGTAGACGCTATAACTTTTGCGCAAACCAATAAATATACACTTATTGACATTTTTTTTACCAAAGACATGTGGCCGAATACATTTTGGCCTAAATGTATGACTAAAATTGAGTTTATTGGATTTTTTTTAGAACAAAAAGTAGAAAATATCATTTTTTTTCAAAATTTTCGGTCTTTTTCCGTGTATAGCGCAAAAAATAAAAACGGCAGAGGTGATCAAATACCATCAAAAGAAAGCTCTATTTGTGGGAAGAAAAGGACGCAAATTTCGTTTGGGTACAGCATTGCATGACCGCGCAATTAGCAGTTAAAGCGACGCAGTGCCGAATTGTAAAAAGTGCTCTGGTCAGGAAGGGGTAAAACCTTCCGGGGCTGAAGTGGTTAAAGCCCAACTTTATATTAGCTATATGCTCTGCAATTCTAATTTTTAAACGTCTTTTAGTTCTTCCTATGTACATAAGACCACATGGACATTGCAGCGCATACACCACATGGGTAGTATTACATGTGATGAATTCCTTGATGGTAAATTCTTTATTGTTAGACGTCGACGTAAACCTCTCAATTGCCCTCAACGGCCTATTCACTTCTTTACAGGCTCGACACTTTCATGTTAGAATGGGAGGACAAAGTGATTTTTTCAGTCGCCCGTTCCCAGCTCCTATTATATAAAAGATATATTGATGACCTATTTTTTATTTGGGAAGGATCCATGGACTCTCTACAGAAGTTCTTGAGTGAATTGAATTCAAATACGAAAAATATAAAACTGACCAGTGAGTACAGCCAAAGTGAGATCCATTTTTTAGATGCTACTATCTTTAGGCAAGGTAATAGCCTGGGAACAAGGGTGTATTTTAAACCGACTGATTCTAACAGCTATCTACCCATTAGCAGTGGGCATCACCCTATGTGGCTCAAAAACATCCCTAAGGGCCAGCTGGCCAGAGTAAAAAGGAATTGCTCGAACGAAGGGGATTATATATCACAGGCTCAAACTATCAAGAAGAGGTTCATTGAGAAAGGCTACTCTGTGGAGGTATTGGATGCTACAATCCAAGAAGTGGCCTTGTTATCCAGAGATTCTCTTTTGAATGAAGCCCGCACCAATTTGAATAATGATAGCCAAGAGTGGAGTTTTATCTTGGGCTTTCATTCTCAATATAGAGAGGTAGAAAACATCTTTTCCGCCCATTGGCATGTTTTGCTAATGGATAAAGTTTTACATTCAGTACTGCCCCCAAAACCAGGTTTTATCTATAGAAAGGCATTAAGCTTTTCGGATAAAATAGTTAAAAAAGTGCTTGATCCCCCTGCAAGACCTCCCACTTTTTGGGAGAGAGATGTTTTTTTCTGTTGTAGAAAGTGTCGAGCCTGTAAAGAAGTGAATAGGCCGTTGAGGGCAATTGAGAGGTTTACGTCGACGTCTAACAATAAAGAATTTACCATAAAGGAATTCATCACATGTAATACTACCCATGTGGTGTATGCGCTGCAATGTCCATGTGGTCTTATGTACATAGGAAGAACTATGGTTGGACTGGATGGACTTGTGTCTTTTTTCAACCTGACTAACTATGTAACTAAAAGACGTTTAAAAATTAGAATTGCAGAGCATATAGCTAATATAAAGTTGGGCTTTAAGGATCACAACGTTTCGCTCCATTTTAAATTGATGCACAATCGTGACCCATCGGGTCTGAAATTTTGGGGCATAGATCATCTCAAACCTGTGTGGAGGGGCTCCAACTTGGTTAGGGATCTATCTAAGAGAGAGACCCAATGGATTTTTCTGGCTGACACGTTATCGCCAAAAGGGTTGAATGTCGATTTAGACATTAACTGTTTTTATAAGAAACTTTTAAGTATTCATAGGGTTGACTTATCTGAGCTAGTATTATTTACCTTCCTATTTTACTCTCTCCTTTATTCTCCTGATTGTTAGTATTTTAGTAGTCCAATTTCCCCACTATTTCTAATGTTCAAGCCTGCATGTAATTTTATTAATGCTATTCTATTTTTTAGTTTAGTTTACTAAATGGGAACTTTTTTATGAAGCTCTCAGTAGATGGTTTTATATAATTTTAATTCATGATATGATCCAGATTTGTTGTATATATGAGCTTTGTGTATAAGATATACTATGTGAAAGCTCTGTATTAAGTATAGAATTCATATGACTCCACCTATAGGCAGTATGAGTGGTTACAGTGTATTTGAACAGTTTGTGCTATCAGATGATGATACAGCATTATATATGTGCTTTCCATTGTTTGTTTGTATCATATGTAATGTACTGTGGCACAATTTGAAGGCATGGATTGGATATTTGGGATATGTGACGTTATGCTGTCTGTATTTATGGCTATCCGCATCCCCTATCTTCATCTATGACCGTGACTCTTTTTAGCCGATATAAGTGCAATGTGGGTAGGTTTGTCCCTCTTCCCCTCCTGTTCCTCAGTTGCGCTGATGTGACGCATGCTTGTCTGCGCTCTGAGGAACGTGATTGGATGTGGAGCTAGGGGCGGCTTGTTTTTAAGTCCGGCGTCTGTGTCGTGTGGTCACGCCCTCTGTTGAAGTCAGGATATGACGAAACGCGTCAGTGCGTGACCTACACGACGCCGGAAGTGACACGTGCGCTCCATCGTGGTGGACCAGGAACTAGGAAGTGACTCCGCTCTCTGTGGGCTGAGGCGGTGACCGGAGTTCCTACGCTGCGGTGCACGGTGATGTTATCCTTTTGCTTGTTGACTGCATATATCTAGTACGTAGCTAGTGATGGGGGAATTTTAATGTGATGGGTTTGTTTTAACAATAAATGGAATTACGCTATGTGCGCTCTCCTTTGTTTTCATTGCTTTGGAATCCCTCTATCCATCACTTGGAGAAAAGCGTATTTATCTATCCCAGGATATCTGTTATTTGGAGGCTTGTGATATACTTATCTCTGGTGAGTTTAACCCCCTGAGGGG
Source organism: Lithobates clamitans (assembly GCA_037952925.1). Classification (NCBI taxonomy): domain Eukaryota; kingdom Metazoa; phylum Chordata; class Amphibia; order Anura; family Ranidae; genus Lithobates; species Lithobates clamitans. Next base: position 1,614,605 of record JBBGZY010000889.1, on the reverse strand, counting down.
AGTGTGTTCACACCTGGTGGAGTGGAGTAATCGGTGGATGGTGCATGCTGTGACAACTTTATGATCTGGCTTGAACTACCTATGAACCACTACTATTACTTCATCACTTTTATGGACATTGTTCTGTGTGTAGTTGGCCACACAATCATTTATTTTGCTCAACAACAGCGCTGTTTTAGTATATAACTATCCCTTGAATATCAATGTATGGTATTATACTATTGTTTACATATAGTCTTCAACATGTACCCACAAGCTACCTGGAATTCAGAGATGTATTTGATAAACAACAGGCTGACTGTCTACCACCTCATCGGTCTTACGATTGCCCTATAGACCTGTTGCCGGGTGCTGAAATCCCTTTTGGTCGCATTTTTCCTTTGTTCGAAACAGAATTAAAGGCTCTTAAAACATACATTGATGAAAATCTTGAGAAAGGGTTCATTCGCTCCTCCTCATCACCGGCCGGAGCTGGAATTTTCTTTGTAGAGAAAAAAGATGGATCCCTCCGACCTTGCATTGATTACAGGGAATTAAATAAAATTACCATCAAGAATCGGTACCTGCTTCTCATCCCAGAACTATTCCAATGTTTCAGATCCGCCCGCATCTTTTCCAAACTAGACTTGCATGGTGCATACAATCTTATCCGGATCCGAGCGGGTGAATGGAAGACCGCCTTTAGATCCAGATTTGGACACTATGAGTACCTGGTAATGCCGTTTGGACTTTGCAATGCCCCGGCCACATTCCAACACCTAGTGAACGATATCTTTCGCGAATATCTTGACAACTTCCTAGTAGTCTACCTAGATGACATTCTCATTTTCTCAGCCACCATGGAACTCCATCGGGTACATGTCAAACTGGTTCTTTCGATCCTTAGAAAACACAAATTATACCTTAAGGCGGAGAAATTTGAATTCGAAAAGACCACAGTGCAATTCTTAGGATTCATAATCTCAATTGACGGCGTTGCAATGGACCCCCAGAAGGTCAAAGCAATCCAAGAATGGCCAGCTCCTGTAGATAGAAAAGGGGTACAACGGTTCTTAGGTTTCTCAAACTTTTACCGAAGATTCATTGTAGGGTTTTCAGCTATCGTTGCTCCCATCACTCAACTTACACGCCAGCATAATCGTTTTCAATGGTCCTTGAAGCGCAGGGAGGAAGCGTTCCTAAAATTGAAAGCACTATTCTCGTCTGCACCAGTCTTACGACACCCGGATCCAGCCTTGCCTTTCATTCTTGAAGTTGATGCCTCAGAGACCGCTACTGGTGCCATCCTCTCACAAAGACAAGGGCCCAAGGCTCTACTACATCCCGTGGCTTTTGCATCCCAGAAATTAAGCATCCCCGAAAGAAACTATGATGTAGGCGATAGGGAGTTATTGGCCATCAAATTTGCCTTGGAGGAGTGGAGGTATCTGCTTGAAGGGGCGTCCAATCCTATCATGATATTTACTGACCACAAGAACCTGGAATACCTGCGAACTGCTAAACGTCTAAGACCCAGGCAAGCCCGATGGTCTCTCTTCTTTTCCCGATTTAACTTCCACATCTCTTATAGACCAGGTTCAAAGAACGGAAAAGCAGACGCAGTTTCAAGGATGTTCCATTAAACTTTTCAGGTAACAGAGCCAAGCACCATCTTGTCTCCGCAAAATTTCCTCCTGGTTACCCAAGGGGACCTAATGTCCGCAATCAAATCCGCATCCGCTCAATGCTCTGAACCCCACGTATCTTCTTTGGAGAAACGCAATGATCTATTTTGGTCTCATGGAAAAATCTTTGTCCCGCTGGAATCTAGGCTCCTAACTTTACAGTCCTTTCATGACTGTAGGGATATTTTAGCTTGCTGTCCTTTATTTTAGCTATAAGAATATGTATCCATCTTAGAATAACATGTATATGTGACGTCTATCAAAAGTTAGTTTCAAATCCTTGTAAATAACATGATTTCCCCGAAATGACGCATGAAGTTCTTTCTTGTTGACAGTTTCTGTATGAAGAAATTATGTACTATTTTTGGTTAGTTGTATGTCTGTAAATTTAGCATATATTAATGAAGGGGTTGGACTTTTGTTGTGATGTCATGTTGGTTATATAAGTGAAAATAGGGAAGTAAAGGATTGGATCATTTCTGAATTGCATGCCTTGTGTGTGTCATAATTTCTTGTTGGAATGATCTCCAGATCTGAATGGGTTTTTGGGGAACACTCTAATCAGGATATCATACGAGGGTTCACTTGCTTTTAGAACATACATGTACCCCAACAATGACCACAAGCTAGCAGGTCATTTTGGGTCACAAAAGACCATGGAATTGATCTCGCGTTCCTTTTGGTGGCCAGGCTGGAGACAAGACTGCAAAAACTATGTTTCATCCTGCATTCCTTGCCAGCGTAGCAAGGGCTCAAATACAAAGTCGTGGGGCCTACTTAAAACCCTTGCCCATCCCTGAACACCCATGGGCGGAAATCTCCATGGACTTTATTGTGGATTTGCCTCCATCAGGGGGGTTCACGACTATCTTTGTCGTAATTGATCGACTTTCAAAAACGGCACACTTCCTGCCCAGGGTGGGCACTCCCTCTGCCTCCGCTACTGCTAGCATGTTTTTTAAAGAAATTATCAGGCTTCATGGTACCCCGGTGAGCATCACCTCTGACAGAGGGGTTCAATTCACTTCAAAATTTTGGAAGGAATTATGCAAGACCTTGGAAATTAAAATTTGCCTGTCCTCTGCTTATCATTTTCAAAGTAACGGCCAGACGGAGAGGACAAACCAAACCCTGGAACAATACCTCCGATGCTTCTGTTCCGATTCCCAGGATAAATGGTCCTCCCTTCTGCCATATGCGGAATTTCCATATAACAACTCCATCCATTCCGCTACCAACCAGACACCTTTCTGGTCTAATTTTGGATTTCACCCTTCCTTTCTCCCAGTTTCCATCCCTGAATTATCTGTCCCTGCAGTGCAGGAGTGAGTAAACTTTAACCAGTTAAATTTCCAAAGGATCAAAGCAGCATTGCAAAAAGCTCAGGATGACTACCAAAAGTACTACAACAAGGGAAGGACGGAGAACCCGGCCTTTAAAGTAGGCGAAGAAGTGTGGCTATCAACTGACAACTACCCATCTCAGACTGCCAATTCCCTCCCGGAAACTGGGGCCAAAGTTTATAGGTCCTTTTAAAATAAAAAGGGTAATCAACCCAGTTGCTTTTGAATTAGCTCTACCTGATGCTTACAAGGTGCACCCAGTCTTCCATGCATCCCTCTTAAAACCTATTGTTCCCAGCCCTTTTTCTGACAGAGAAAGACCTCCACCGCCACCGGTCCTAATCGACGGAGAAGACGAGTTTGAGGTAGAAAAAATTCTAAATTGTAGAAAAAATGGCAGACAGCTTCAGTACTTGATCAAATGGAAGGGGTATCCTTCTGAGGATAACTCCTGGGAACCAGCCAGGAATCGACATGCTCCACGGCTTCTCCAGGCATTTCACCGAGAGCATCCAGAACTGATGTCAACCTTGGGTGTCCAGAGGCCACCCCTCGGGGGGGGGCACTGTCAGAAGAAGCCTTCGTTCCGGTCCGGTCGTTTTTTTAACGCATTCCCGGCGGAATGGCGTTCCGGCGCATGCGCGTTCGTGGCTCGCCGCTCGCACACGCGCACTGGTGCACACCCAACGTGATTCCCTGGGCAGCCTATAAAAGGTGCTCAGAGAATCAAACAAGTTGCTGGTTTGTCTCAGCTTCCTGTATTATCTGAACCTGTATCCTGTATCTCTGCCTGACTACCCGTTGTGACCCGGATTTGCCTTGGGACTTCTCTTGCCTCTCTCCTGGACCTGACCTCGGCCTGTTTATCGGATTCCCACCAATCTCCTGTGTTTGACCCTCGGGCTGTTACCTGGACTGTCTCCTGTCTCCTAGCCTGACTTCCTGCTTGTACCTGGACTCTCCTTATCTTGTCATCCTACCTTGCAGATCCTGCAGTGCCATAGCACCATCCCGGTGTTTGATCCTCTGCCTAGCTCTGGACTTTCTGCCTGTTGTCTCTGGCTGCACCTGCCTACCAGTACCTGCACAGCGGCTCTTCTCTGTCAAGACCCCACAAGCAAGTCTCCTACGGTCCATTGGGGAGCCTGTGTCTCTTCGTGCCGTTCTCTCCCTGTCCCAACTCCAGGGGGCGGACTGCGCTTAGTCGCAAAGGCGAAACCGCTCTCGGCATCTCGGCCTCGGTGAGTACTATCAGTGACACACTGCATTTGTTATAGAAAATAAAGCTTAAATTGAAGGCAAGCTTCTGTGATTATGGACAGTCTGGCTTCCTGCCACAGGATACATGTCTGAGTTGGTGGTTGACGAATAAAGAACAGGGTCATCTGACCCCTACACAGTCCTTATGCAATTAGAAGCCCAACTAATCATGGTTCAAAGTATGCCTTTCTCTGCTACTAGAGAACATACCGGTGGTAAGGTACTGAATTGTCCTGGTGTCCCTCTCTCCACCTGTCAGCGTCTTTGTGCCTGGTGACTATCGGGACCATGGTATCTCCTGTTCTTGTTTTGAGTGGCTCAGTGGAGAAGATACCCTTTCCAGGGGTTTTTTCTTCAACAGTGGATATGCATCAAACTATTTATATCTCACAGACACCTAGTACAAAGACAGTGTTGCCAGACAGTGGTACAAGGTCAAGTTCTCCATCCAGCTACGGAGAAGCCAAGTTAGCAGCCTGGATTTTGAGAGGCGAAGGTTTGTGGATTTAGGTTACTCATCGAGAATGGTGGATGCCTTCATGAGAGCATGGAGGAGCAGCATGAACAAAGACTTCAACAAAGTCTGGCAAAAAATCCAAGACTATGCTACGTCAGAAGTTTTTTGTCTAGGGAGGCAAGAGTTCGTCAGGTCCTTGGTTTTCTTCAAAGAGATCTCAACATGGGCCTGAGTGCATGCACACTCAAAGGACACATCTCTTCCATGTCGGCCCTTAGCAGGACAAGTGGACCTCCTCAATTCTTAAGACCATAGTAAAGCTAAAGCCTCCCAGGGCCCCTCTGTTTCTTCATGGGACCTCACATTAGTACTCAACTACCTGTCTGCTCCAAAATCTCTGATGGAGTTGTTGCTATAGGAATTGTCCTTAAAGACCATTTTCCTGGTAGCCAAAGCCTCAGCTAGAAGGTTTTCTGTGTTGGTGGATCTAGGGCAGGGGTCTCAAACTGGTGGCCCTCCAGCTGTTGCAAAACTACATGCCTCTGCCTGTGGGAGTCATGCTTGTAACTGTCAGCCTTGCAATGCCTCATGGGACTTGTAGTTTTTCAACAACTGGAGGGCCGCCAGTTTGAGATCTATGCACTAGGGTATAAAGAATCCTATACACTAAGTCCTTCCTGGCTTCCATGCTGAATTCTATTCCAAAGTGGCCTCAACATTCCATCTAAGTCAAGAAATCATGTGCCTACTTTTTATCTGGAAGATGGACAAAAAGTCCTTTGGATGTCAGGGAGACACTGAAGATGTATATCCATGCTACCCCAACTTTCAGAGCCTCAGATTGTCACGAGGAGGAGGAGCCACTTCCTGATTCTGAAAATTTTTTAAAGGATCCTGAACCCTCTGATCATCCTCTTGCACTGTCAGACATGATGAGAATAGCAGCAGACATAAAAGACACTTTTTCTTCTACCATTACAGAACTTAAAGCTGATATACTGACATTAAATGAAAGTCTGACAGAAAATGAGAGGGCAGATAACAAGAGAGATAAAGCTGTTGAACGATTAGAAATGACTGTATCCTCCCATGCTAACCATCTTATTCAAATGAACAGACATCTGGAGGATATAGATAATAGAGGACGTAGACAGAACATAAGGGTCAAAGGTATGCCTGTCATGATAGAACCAGCCCAGATGAAACAGGCCTTACAAGTTATATTTAATGGTCTGCTTGAACGCCCTATGGCAATAGATATTGATTTTGTTCGAGCTCACAGAGCTTTGAAACCAAGGCCAGCAGAATCAGCACCACCAAGGGATATTATCTGCTGTTTACAGAATTTTCAACTTAAAGTGGATGTAAACCCGAATTTTATTTTTTTATTTTTTCTGATGTCATAATGTAGAGCAGGGATATGCAATTAGCGGACCTCCAGCTGTTGCAGAACTACAAATCCCATGAGGCATAGCAAGACTCTGACAGCCACAAGCATGACACCCAGAGGCAGAGGCATGATGGGACTTGTAGTTTTGCAACAGCTGGAGGTCCGTTAATTGCATATCCCTGATGTAGAGTATAAGATTTCCTATCATTTGAGCCCAGTCTTGCCACAAAGAGTTAATCCAGCTCCGAGCAATCCTCTCTTATTGTTCAGTGAGGTAAAACTTGACATACAGAGAAAAACTTTGTCAAATCCTCCCCCTTGCTGTGAGTGACAGATGATTTACATATCTCGTGCTCTATCCTAAGACACAAGCATTATTTTTTAATTCCCTCCCACTCCTTTCTTCTGCTGCTCTGCCAGGATTGGATGTTCCACACCTCAGAATAATTGGGCATGCTGAAGTCATGTGGTTACTTTCCTGTCTTTTCACTGGATGTTAGAGATCATAGCAGAAGTTCAGTGTAACAGATGGAATTACATGTTGCGGCTCTCAAGATGCCAGCAGAAATGACACACACAGACAACTGATCCAGGGGAGGTTTATCTCTCTGGCTCTCTGCCTCTCTGCCTCTTTGGAGGAGCTCTTGATATTCCTTCTCTTGTTTATTGTTGTGCACATGCGCAGGAGTAACATGAGCGTGCTCTGCTTCTTCAGAGAACGCGCTCTGTCACTCCTGTGTGCACTTATCTCTCTACAGGCGTGAGGCTCGTCCTCGCAACGCTGGCTGGCCAGGGGAGTGTAGAGGTGGGCAGGGGAGTCCTCTGATGTCACGACTCCGCCCCCCGAGCGCTGGAAAACACACATGCCCAACAAATTTGGCAATATTGCGGGGCTCAGGACAGCTGAGGGGTGAGTAAAAAAAAGATAAGGATACATGCAGGAGGCATGTATATACTTACAGATATACCCTGTGTTATTAGATTGAAAATTATGACAGTGGGTTTACATCCCCTTTAAAGTGTATTTTTTCCCCAAAAATGTTGGTTAAAAGCCAGTATGAGAGAAGTAAATGCATGTATGGTGGTGAATTCACAGGACGGCCAGCAGAAGATACACAGACAAGTGATCTTATTTAGGAGAGATGTATCTAGTCAGAGCTGGGCAGAGGAGAAGCTCCAGTGATCTGATTATTGTTATAGTGCAGTGTGTGTCTGAGGTCGCCTGATCACAGTTGCAACATTCCTTTTGATCACCAGGATGTGTTATGTGGGGGAGAGGTGGATGTCTCACTTTTTAGAATTACACCCAATAAGGCTGAATGAGCTCAAAGCATACAGCCTACAAATGTCACCTGACTGCTCCCACCAAGGCTCGGTTCACACTGGTGCGATGCGGGAACCCTGCAAATCCACTGCAGGTTCCCACATCGCACCTGACTCGCACGGCAGCTCACACTGCCATATGCAAACTGCTGGGGAGTGTCATACAATGTTAACGACACCCCCATTTCAGTTCACATATCACACTGCGAACTGACAGTTCGGACATGAATTGGATCATATAGGTGTGAACACCCATGCGATCCGATTCTGGTGCGGACCAAAAAAAGGGTCCTGTGCGTGTCACAAGAGCAGTGGACATTGTCGGTAGGGCAGTGGACGTTGTCAGTAGGGCAGTGGACATTGTAAGTAGGGCAGTGGACATTGTCAGTAGGGAAGTGGACGTTGTAAGTAGGGCAGTGGACATTGTCAGTAGGGCAGTGGACGTTGTAAGTAGGGCAGTGGACGGTGTCAGTAGGGCAGTGGACAGTGTCAATAGTTTTTTTTTAATTTATATGTATTTTTTTTTACAATTGAATTTGTTCTTCATTTTTTTTCAAAATCCTTTCGGGGGGGGTGTCAGTACTTTTTATTTTTTTGAGTGCTGCTGGCCACAGAGGTATATATCGCTCCATCTCTTATCTCTCCATCTCTTATCTCTCCATCTCTTATCTTATCTCTCTATCATTAATCTCCCTTATCTCTATCAAACATGGAAAATATATGATATTTTTAATTTTTACTTTTAAAAAAAATAAATAAAACCTATTTATGTCAGTATTACGCTATGTTATCTAAAAAAAATTTTTGGGTACAACCTTCGTGGATCCGATCCGATCTGTGAGTGAATTCTGTCCAGGACGTATCGGGAAAGGTTCCCCAAAGGCCCAGGCTGGGTTTATAGCCACCTGTCTTATTTGGCTTGCTATCTGGTAAGCATTTCATCTAACAGGAAGTGTGATACCTGAACTTTTAACATCAGCTATGGATTATTGAAAACAACAATTTTCACCATTGAATTTATTAACATTTTGGTGTCGGACACTTTATCACAAGGACTATTTCACAAATTATTTGATTGATCATTTTTTAAGCGCTGCGTTTTTATATATTTGTCTTATTTGTGTAGTTCACTTATAGCTGCAGCTTCACGTTTAGACTTCTAGCGCAGTTTTTCTTCTTTTATAGTGGCTAAGCTGCCCACCGTGAGATGGTCTGATAAGTGGGGGGGGGAGTGCCGCTGGACGCAGATATATATATATATATATATATATATATATATATATATATATATATATATATATATATATATATATATTTTATGATCTAGCTGTATCCAGCCACCCCCCTCTTAGCACTCCTTCTTCCCCCCAGCTCAGGGACAGGGCGGGCTGCTCAGGTACACAATACATACACCTGGGGGCGGCAGCTGGTGAGGACACACACACACAGTGTGCAGCTGCTCCGCCCAGGAGGAGAAAAGAAGTGACAGGTTTAGCTTAGCAGAGCAGTAGTGAGAGGGGAGGACTCGGAGGAGGAAAACAGAGACCAGGAGCAGCCCCGGCATGTGTTCAGGCTAAGGGATGGTGTCACCCCTCTGGTTGGTGTCACCCGGGTGCCGACTGCACCCCCCGCCCCCGCATAGCGACGCCAAAAGGACCGGTAAATAACACGTATAGCGGTCCTTTCCTCCACTCTCCATCCTGACAGAGCCCACGGAAGAGGAGGGAAGCCGGCTGTGGGGGATAAGGGGGGGCGTGGAGGAGGAAGACACAGCGAGCGGATGAGGACACGAGGGGGGCCAGAGAAGAAGGGGAGGTGGTGGTGGAGGAGAACACGTCAGATGCTGGAGGAGGAAGACACAAGGGACAGTCGGGGGTGATCGGTGCAGTGGAGGGACAGCCATGAGCACCGATCTCCCTGCATGGCGTTTGATCAGCCGCTTCTCCTTCTCCCCCTCCCGTGGCTTTCAGCGGAAAAGCCATTCAGGGGGATCTGTGCTCACAGCTGTCCCCGCCGCACAGACCATCCCCTGACTGTCACTGGACAGTGACACATGAAGTGACAGGAGCCATGAGCTTGCTCTTCTTCTCCTGTGCGTGCACTTTTCACTCCGGCCAGGCGTGAGTGTAGAGGTGGGCGGGGAGTCTGGTGATGTCATGACTCCGCCCACCGAGCGACGTACAACAGACCTGCCCACTGAATCCAGAGTTTTACGGGGCTCCAAATAAAGAAGGGGGAGATATTTGAAAGGTAAGGATACGTGCAGGAGGCATGTATATCCTTATAGATTAGCACTATGCCATTACTTTAAAAAAGATGAGAGTGGGTTTACATCCACTTTAAGGAGGAAATAATCCATAGGGCAGGACGGAATAAACTTATTCTTCTCACATCATACTATAACCTTATATAAGGATCTTTCTCCCATTACGCTACAGAACAGATGGGCTATGCGTCCTTTGCTTCAATAACTTAGTGAAAATGGTATTTCATATCATTGGCGTTTTTCATTTGCTTTAAATGCAACATATGCAGGGAGACAATACTATTTGAAAATGCCAGATGACCTCCAAACCTTTTGTGAGCAACTTAACCTACCACATATTGAGCTACCTGACTGGTATAAAGAATTCCGTTTGCCTTTACTGAATCAAAGTCAGCTACACTCCCCTCAAGCATCTCCATACAGACCACCTTCATCTTCTAAAAAGACAAAGTATGACAAACATCCTGGAAATGGAGCTAGGCGCTCCCCTTATGGAGCTAAGGGATTACGATCTAAGGATCTTGCTTGAATGATAACCTAAGGAAGAAAGATTCTATTTTTAATTTATGTTTGGTCCTATCATCAAACCAACCATTGTTGTCATTGACAACCATTTTTTTTTTTGAAGCATACTTCACTCTCTGTCTCTAGTAAAATCTAGTGGCGATTTCATGCCTACTAAAATAAACAATTTTTTTTACTCCATAAACGCTGCTATCAACTTAACATGAGGATACCAGCATTAATAACAATATGATATGTACTATTCTTCCTTTCATATTTGTTATTATACACTTAATCTATCGATTTTTATAATTGGTTTGAGTCATACATTCTATATATTGTATCTATTTAGATGTGTTGGATGATACAATTAATTCAAATAGCTCTAGTTTAGATAATATAAAGGAATTATCTTATTAAATACAAGTGATTCCATTACTTGATTTGGTATATATATATATATATATATATATATATATATATATATATATATATATATATATATATATATATATATATATATATATATATATATATATATATATATATATATATATATATATATATATATATATATATATATATATATATATATATGTTAGAGCTCATTGAACTTACTTTAAACGTATTCCTTGAACTTACTGACTATTACTATATAGCATTTACTCATATAACAAGTTTGAAAATGACTACATAGATTTTAGATTTTAGCATTATAACTATTTCTCTATTTGCCAATAGGGATGGGCGAACGGTTCGGCCCAAACATTAGATTGGGCCGAAATTTCGTTGTTCGATCATTTGGCGAACAACCGAACAAACGGTTCGACCATTTGTTCCGCCCCCCCGAACCGACCACAATGCATCGTGGCACCGAACAGTGCATTGAAAGCCCTGATTTGCTGAAGCAGTGAAAGCGTCAACCAATCAGGGCACAGAGCACTGTCAGAGTCATGATTGGACACTGTCATCATGACTTTATCCAATCATGACTCATTCCCGCCCCATAGTATAAAAGTATTCTTTCAATGGCAGCCATTTTCAGTGTGATTTTGGCGTGGATAGGGATAGAACGGGGCTCTGTTCAGTGCTATTAGTTAGTTGGTGTGCTATACTTTGCTATTTTGCTTCAACTGTGAGTGTAGAATATTAATTTAATGTCAGTCTAGGGATAGTGTGAGTGTAGTGAGAAGGACCATCATTCAGCTTTGCATAGTGTGCAGCTAGAGTAGGGACAGCTCAGATAGTTTCACTGTAGTGTTGTGAGACTGTGTCATTCATACATACATTAGTGCAGAGTACGGACAGCTCATATAGTTTTAGTGTAGTGTAGTGAGACCGTGTCAGTAACCTTTACATTAGTGTATAGCTAGAGTAGGGACAGTTCAGATAACGTCAGTGTAGTGACGGTTGAACACCATCTATTTGAATGCGTTACTGCCAGTTTAATGCTATTTACTTCTGTGTGCGGTACTGCCAGTTTAACATCATATAGTTTTGTGCATTACTGCCAGTTTAACGCCATATAGTTCTGTGTGTTTTACTGCCAGTTTAACGCCATATAGTTTTGTGCATTACTGCCAGTTTAATGCCATATCGTTTTGTGTGCATTACTGCCAGTTTAACTCCATGTATTTCTGTGCGTCACTGTACGTTTGGCGCATTATACTGCAGTATATTATAGTGTATCCGTGGAGTGTGTCTGTGTAGTGTGAGTACTCAAATTAAAGTGCACCAAACACCTCTTTACATTAATTAAAGTGCATCTACATACAGATTTCAACTTCTTCTTTACATTCAGTTCAAAGCACCGCCCCCTCCCTCCCAATAATGTCTGGGAGGACAACAAGGAGAGGCAGATGTTCCCTTGGCACTGTAAGGGGGCCAGCAACAAATGTGTCCACAGACAAAGGTGGACATGGTGGTCAGTCCTCATGCAGGGCATCATTTCCTCTGTTTAGTGAGTTTGCCCCTGCTACTCAGCCACAGCATGCAGAGGAGGTGGTGGACTGGCTTACTAAACCTTCATCATCCTCTGCCACGCAAGCAGAGACAAGTGTGCAGTCCACTGCAGTTGCCAGAGTAGATAAACCTGCCTCCTTGTCCACATCTATTCCTGCCATAGCCCCAACATCAGCCATTGAGGAGTCAGCTGAGTTATTTGACCACAGCATCAGCCACTTGCTCCTTGATGATGCCCAGCCATTACAGGATTCAGATGTTGGTTCTGAGGTTGAGGGTGACAGGGACATGAGCCTAGAGAGAGGGAGGAACACTGGTAGACAAATTGGCATTCATGTTCCCCAAGCAGCAGCGTATTACCAAGTTGTCTCCAGTGGTGGTGATGATGATTATGAGGTCACTGATGCGACTTGGGTGCCAGATAGAGCTGAGGAGGAAACTAAAGGTGAGGCAGCACAACCCCAAGGAGGCCTACATCAAGAGAGTAGAGAACAGCCACCCTATTCCATCACATTCTGCAGCTATTATCTCCCGGCCCTCTCCCCAAAGCTCAGCTCTCTGGGCCTTTTCAGCACATCTGCAACAGACAGTGTTGGCAACCGCCCGTAGATTTATGGGCTGCCCGTAAATTTAACCCCTTTTTCTGGCTGCCCGTTAAAGTCTGTTATGGGCACCGGTGCCCGTAAAAAAGATGGCCACGAACCGACCATGCAACTGCGCATGCGCCGTTCCGAAGCCGGCCGGGTTCGGGAAAGTTTGTACACGATCGGCCGGGCGGCACATGCGCAGTAACGTAATGGCGCCGCCCAGCGTCATTTTTGAATAGACGATCGAGACCACGGTGGCCGGTGGCTCGTGCAGTGCAATCACCATAGACTAATACTCACCGAGGCCAAGATGCCGAGAGCGACTCGCCCTTACGACCACGCGCACCCGAGCCCCTGGAAGTGATACAGGGAGTTGGGGGCACGTGGAGGCACGGGCTTCTGGTAACTGCAGAATTCCGGGAAGGCCTAATGGAAGTCCTGGTTGCCGTTTGGTACCGGGGAACTGAAGAACAGGAAGTCCGTTAGGCAAGCAGAGGTCAGAACCGGAGTATCAGGCAGAGCAGAGTCCGTTAAGGAAGCAGAGGTCAGAACCGGGGTATCAGGCAGAGCAGAGTCCGTTAAGCAAGCAGAGGTCAGAACCGGGGTATCAGGCAGGCAGAGTAGTCCGTTGAACAGGCAGAGGTCAGGGGTATCAGGCAGCGCAGAGTAATCCGTTGTACAGGCAGAGGTTCAACACAGGGTTAACAGGAACTAAGAGATTTCAGTGGTACAGGGGACAGGACACAGCTGACGACAAACCAGCAACCCGACTGGGTGCTGGAGCCGTCAGATGTAGCCTTTCCAGCGAGCGCGTCAGCATGATGCGCTACCGGGTATCCGCACGGGCCACGACGCGCACACGGGGACCACCATGCACCCGCGCGCGCCGCACCATTGGGCCGCAAACGGGTGTACATCGCAGCGCAAGTCCACCGCGCATGCGCCCTGAAGCCCGGCGGACGGAGGCAACCTGCGCCTCCTGACAGTGCCCCCCTCCTAAGGGCGGACACTGGATGCCCAGGCTGGACCTCAATTCCGGATGATCTCGATAGAAGGCTTAAATTAAGCGTGGTGCATGCAGGTTTTTTGCGGGTTCCCAAGAATTGTCCTCAGGTGGGTATCCCTTCCACTGGATCAAGTACTGCAGTTGCCTGCCCTTTTTCCTACAATTAAGCATGGACTCTACCTCGAACTCATTCTCCCCATCTACCCTAATTGGTGGAGGAGGAAATTCTCCTCTTTCTGGAAAAGCGCTGACCACCACAGGCTTCAACAAGGATACATGGAACACAGGATGGATCCTGTACGTCTTTGGTAGTGCTAGCTCCATAGGCACAGGGTTGATGATTCTTTTGATAGGGAAAGGACCAATGAACTTGGGTCCCAGTTTCCGAGATGGCACAGGTAATTTAAGATTGATGGTGGACAACCAGACCTCCTCCCCTATATTAAACGTTGGATTCTCCCTCCTGCCCCGGTCATACTGTTCCTTGTAGTCCTCTTGAGCTTTCTGTAACATGTCTTGGATCTTCTGGAAATTAGATTGTAAAGAGGTTATCCTGTCGTGCACTGCAGGGACTGCTATCTCAGCAATATCGTTAGACAGAAATGTGGGGTGGAATCCGCAATTTGCCCATAAAGGCGTTTGGTTGGTAGCTGCGTGAACAGAATTGTTATAAGCGAACTCCGCATACGGGAGAAGACTTGCCCAATCATCCTGGGATCCTGAGCAGAAACAACGAAGGTATTGCTCTAGGGTCTGGTTCATCCTCTCCGTTTGGCCGTTGCTCTGAGGATGGTAAGCTGATGAGAGGCAGACTTTGATATCCAGGGCTTTGCAGAGCTCCCTCCAAAATTTGGACGTAAATTGCACGCCCCTATCCGACACACTACTCTTTGGTATGCAATGGAGCCTGATGATTTCTTTCAGAAAAATATTGGCCGTCTCCATGGCAGAAGGGGTGCCCTTCATAGGCAAAAAACTAGCCATCTTGGAGAGACGGTCGACCACGACAAAAATAGTGGTAAGACCCCCCGAGGCTGGCAAGTCCACTATGAAATCCATGGACACGCCGGCCCATGGCCGTTCTGGAATGGGCAGGGGTTTGAGCAGACCCCAGGACTTAGTGTTTTGGCCCTTTTTCCGCTGACATAGAGGACAGGAGGCCACATATTCCCTGCAATCCCGTCTCCACCCAGGCCACCAGAAGGAGCGAGAGATCAGCTCAGACGTCTTCCTTATCCCGAAGTGCCCTGCCAGTTTATGGTCATGGCACATTTTAAGGGTTAATGACCGTGTCTCCCGAGGTACAAAACTTTTTCCACGGATCCAAAAAAAATTCCCATATTTTTTCAAGGAATGTACCTCTGCTTCCGTACATGAGTTAGACGAAGATTTGATGGATGACATCAAGTCCGCCTGTGCCAGCCCAAGGAAGTTTTGAGGAGAGAGGATTGTGCTTGGTTCCGAAGTCTGGGAATCTGCCAAGAACATCCGCGAGAGTGCGTCTGCCTTTCCATTCTTTGCACCAGGTCTGTAGGATATGTGAAAATTGAAGCGAGAGAAGAAGAGGGCCCAACGGGCTTGTCTGGGTTTTAGCCGTTTTGCTGTCCGTAGGTATTCAAGGTTCTTGTGATCTGTAAAGATCATCACTGGGTGTAGTGCCCCCTCAAGCAAATACCTCCATTCCTCCAGGGCGAATTTTATGGCCAGCAGCTCCCTGTCACCCACGTCGTCGTTTAATTCCGGCGGGCTGAGTCTCCGGGATGCAAATGCAACGGGGTGTAGGATGGCTTTAGGTCCCTGTCTTTGGGAAAGAATTGCTCCTGTTGCAATTTCTGAAGCGTCCACCTCCAATACAAATGGCTGAGAAGGGTCGGGGTGACAAAGAATTGGAGCAGAACTGAACAGGGTCTTCAACCTCAGGAAGGCTTCCTGTGCGACTTGGGACCACCGGAAGGAACCGTGCTGGCGGGTTAGCTGGGTGATAGGTGCCACTATGGCAGAGAATCCAACAATAAATTTGCGGTAAAAGTTGGCGAACCCTATAAACCGCTGGCCTCCTCTTTTATCGGACGGGGCTGGCCACTCCTGGATAGCTTGTTTCTTTTGGGGATCCATTGCGACCCCATTCGCTGATATGATGAACCCCAGGAACTGTACAACTGGTTTTTCGAATTCCCACTTTTCCACTTTCAAATAAAGCTTGTGCTGCTTCAATATGGTAAGAACCTTTTTAACGTACCCCTTGTGTAGCTCAATCGTGGAGGAGAAAATTAGTATATCGTCCAGATAGACAACAAGGAAACTGTCCAGGAATTCTCGGAATATATCATTGACTAGGTGTTGAAAAGTGGCTAGAGCATTACAAAGCCCGAATGGCATCACCAAGTCCTCGAAGTGTCCAAACCTGGACCTGAAAGCCGTCTTCCATTCATCCCCGGCCCTGATTCTGACAAGGTTATAGGCACCCCGGAGGTGTAATTTGGAAAAGACTTTGGCGGATCGGAACCGTTGGAACAGCTCCGGAATGAGCGGCAGTGGGTACCTGTTCTTGATGGTGATATTATTAAGCTGCCGGTAGTCCACACATGGTCTAAGGGAGCCGTCTTTCTTCCCAACAAAGAATATACCCGCTCCGGCAGGTGAGGACGAGGGACGGATAAAACCCTTTTCCAGGTTCTCATTGATATACTGTTTGAGAGCCTCCAGCTCAGTCTCCGAGAGGGGTAATATACGGCCGAATGGGATCTCCGATCCCGGCAGCAGGTCAACCGGACAGTCGTAAGGCCGATGGGGTGGTAGGTGGTCAGCCATCTGTTTATTGAAGACTTCTTGGAACTCAAGATATTCAGGGGGAACATGTTGGGGTTTATCTGACGGAACAGTAACCGTAGCACAAACTTTTGGAACCGAAGGGAGGCAATGTTGAGAGCAATACGGAGAGGAGAAAGATACCGCCTTAGTACTCCATTGGATTTGTGGATCGTGAGCCTGTAACCAGGGCAGGCCTGGAATGACTGGGAAAATGGGAGAGTGAATGAGGTCTAGTCGTAGGAGCTCTTGATGCCCGGAATCGGTGGTTACTAGAATAGACTGGGTCTCCTGGGTGATTGGACCCGAACTAGGGAGAGACCCATCAGCCAGATGCACTTGTAGATCTTGAGCTTTAGTTTGCAAGGGGATACGCAGGTGGTGAGCCAAGGCAGCATCCATGAAGCAACTACAAGCACCCGAATCAATGATGGCCGGTAAGCGGGACTCCCCTTCCAGTAGCTGTAGAGAAACAAACAACATCACGTAAGATTTTGGAGCATTGTTGTCTTGGCAATTCATCAATTTTGGCTGAAAGAACTTACTGGGCCTTATTGGGCAGTTGCGCAGGAAGTGTCCGGCTCCCCCGCAATAGAGACACAAGTTGGACTGCTGTCTGCGTTGCCTCTCTTCTGAGGTCAGTGGAGCTCGGACCAGGCCAAGCTGCATGGGTTCAGCCTCGGGAGGTGTCGTAGAAACGGCTGCCGTAGGAGATGGTGACTGCATGGGTAAGGATCTGGACGGCGTCCACGCAGGGCGTGGACCTTGGAACCGCTCTGAGCGACGTTCCCGCAAGCGCCTGTCCAGTTTCGTGGCTGCCCGAATTAACTCTTCCAAGGAAGCGGGAGTCTCCATCCTGGCTAACTCATCCTTGAGGAGTTTGGACAAGCCTTGACAGTACTGATAGCGCAGGGCCGGCTCGTTCCAGTTTGTTTTTTCCAGGCCTGAGGTTCTTCCGACAGCAGTGAGATCGCAAATCCTACCTTGACGACTTCTGATGTGAAAGTCCGGGGCTGAGGGGCAAAGTAGAGAGAGCATGCGTTCTTAAAAGCCCTAAATTTTTTACGGTCCCCTGAGAACTGTTCGGGTGTAGGGACCCTGGGTTCTGGAAGTGCCATGACAACTGTGGGACCGGTGGTAGCCTGGGGAAGCGGACCTTCACTGCTGGGTGCGGGAGCTGCAGCGGCAGGAGGGAGTGCCCCCGTAATTTGTTGGAGGCGGTTGTCAATCTGAGTGTACCCCTCCTGTAGTTTCTGAATGGAGTCAGCCAGAGTGGAAACCTGCTGACACAGGATCTCCAAAAGGAGAGCGCGCTCTGTCGGCCTCGGACATCTGGCTGGTTTGTACTGTCACGACTAATACTCACCGAGGCCAAGATGCCGAGAGCGGCTCGCCCTTACGACCACGCGCACCCGAGCCCCTGGAAGTGATACAGGGAGTTGGGGGCATGTGGAGGCACGGGCTTCCGGTAACTGCAGAATTCCGGGAAGGCCTGATGGAAGTCCTGGTTGCCGTTTGGTACCAGGGAACTGAAGAACAGGAAGTCCGTTAGGCAAGCAGAGGTCAGAACCGGGGTATCAGGCAGAGCAGAGTCTGTTAAGCAAGCAGAGGTCAGAACCGGGGTATCAGGCAGAGCAGAGTCCGTTAAGCAAGCAGAGGTCAGAACCGGGGTATCAGGCAGGCAGAGCAGTCCATTGAACAGGCAGAGGTCAGGGGTATCAGGCAGAGCAGAGTAATTCGTTGTACAGGCAGAGGTCAGGGGTATCAGGCAGAGCAGAGTAATCCGTTGTACAGGCAGAGGTCAGGGGTATCAGGCCGAGCAGAGTAATCCGTTGTACAGGCAGAGGTCAGGGGTATCAGGCAGAGCAGAGTAATCCGTTGTACAGGCAGAGGTTCAACACAGGGTTAACAGGAACTAAGAGATTTCAGTGGTACAGGGGACAGGACACAGCTGACGACAAACCAGCAACCCGACTGGGTGCTGGAGCCGTCAGATGTAGCCTTCCCGGTGAGCGCGTCAGTGTGACACGCTACCGGGTACTCGCATGGGCCACGGCGCGCACACGGGGACCGCCGTGCACCCGCCGCACCATTGGGCCGCGAACGGATGTACGTCGCAGCGCAAGTCCACCGCGCATGCGCCCCGAAGCCCAGCGGACGGAGGCGATCTGCGCCTCCTGACATAGGCAGAGGAGCCGAGCAGGGGTGAGGAGGAGACTGAAATTGTGGGGGGATATAGCAAAAAGGGGACAGAGTTAGAGGAGGTTATTACTGGGAGCCGTGAGAGTGAAGCCATGGCAAGCAGGGGACAGAGACTGATGTGCTCTGTCCACCATCATCTTACTTCTCCATGTCATCAGTGAGCTGTGTCCTCCTCCTGTGCCCCTTTCACCTCTCCACAGGTCAGGGCAGAACTGTGCACTGTAAGGGGGAATCCTGCAGACTCTGATGTAAGGGGGAACTCTGTGCTGGCTGGGTTATAGTAACCTGACCTCCTTGTCAATGGAGAAATATATTTTTTGACTTTTGTTTAACTTAAACACATTGCTAATAGCACTAGCTATGTGTTTATAGTTCAGATATTGATATTTGCACTGTTTAGCACTAAAAACAGTCATTTTAGGGACTTTTCTGCAGTGTCAGTAAAGAATGTGGATCTGTCAGTAAACTGCACGTTTTCCACCAGTAAAAAACTGGTGCCGTTTGTAAATTTTGGCATTCTGCCAGTAAATTTCACTTTGGGGAGCTGGCAACACTGGCAGCAGATCACACTGTTGCTATCTGCAAACTGTGTCTCCGGCAAATCAAACGTGGAAAAAACACCAACCATTTGGGTACCACATGCTTAACAATGCATTTACCGTCCAACCACTCAGCCCGTTGGCAAGATCACTTAAAAGCCACACAAAAGGGGCACAAATCTGTCCCTCCTCCTTACCCACTTCAGTCTGCCCCTGCGATACTGAATCAATACTGACAGGGATGATGGTATAGCACAGGGTGTCCCAGGTTCTAGCAGCACATCTGCCAGCAGCACACCACCAGCTGTAGACTGTAGTTGGCAAATTTCTCTGCCCCATCTGCTGTAGCGGATAAAATACAGTCCCTGCCACCCACATGCCCAGCGTCTTAATGCAAGCTTGTCAAAGCTGTTAGCTCTCCAACTTCTGCCTTTCAGCCTGGTGGATTCTGCCCGCCTTCCGTGAATTTACACAATGTGCTGTACCACAATGACAGGTTCCCAGTCGCTACCACTTTTGATGTAAGGCCATTCCATCTCTCCACCATCACGTGGAAGGGAATGTTCTGGCATCGTTGGGCAAGGCAGTTAGCCGTAAAATCCACCTTACTGCTGACACGTGGCCCAGCAAGCATGGGCAGGGACGATATATTTCACTCACAGCACACTGGGTAACACCACCTCCATGTCCTCCTCTACAGAATTGTCCTATGAACATCAGGTACCCCCTAAGCGTTCAAAGGGCTATTCCCAGAGTCAGGCTAAAAGGTGCCATGCGGTGCTTCAGCTGGTGTGTTTAGGGGACAGGAACCACACCAGAGCAGAGATTTTTGCAGCTCTGCAGGGACAGGCACGGAAGTGATTCACACCATGCCAACTGGAGCCAGGAATGGTGTCCGATAATGGCTCAAACCTCCTGTCTGCCCTTAGACAGGGAAAGTTGACACATGTGCCATGCCTGGCACATGTCCTTAATTTGGTGGTGTAGCATTTCCTAAGTACGTACCCAGGGTTGCAAGATGTACTAAAGCAGGCCAGAAGAGTCTGTAGCTATTTCAGGCGGTCATACACAGCCAGTGCTTGGTTGGCTGAAATTCAGCGGGAATTCCGCCTGCCGACAAACCATCTGATTTGTGACATGCCCACCAGGTGGAACTCAACTTTGGGAATGCTGCAGCGGCTATACATGCCGCAGAGGGCCGTCAACAAGTACCTGTGCCAGAACGACAATGGGCTCAGGCCACCTCAACTTTTTTTTCCCCACGCCAATGGCTGATCATTAAGGATGCATGCACTGTATTGTCACCATTTTAGGAGGCCACAAGGATGGTGAGCAGTGACAGTGCATGCATCAGTGACACAATCCCTGTTGTGTTCCTGCTGGAGCAGACTCTGCATGGCATTATGGACAGGGCACTGGAGGCAGAGCAGCAAGAGGAGGAGGAGGACTTCCTTTCCTCTCTCAAGGCCCACTTTATCTAGACACCATCATTCCTATGTCACAGAACACACAGGAAGAGAGAGGGGAGGCGGATGAACAGGAGGATTCTGGCAATTTCATAGGCTTTGAAGAAGAGGAAGACATGTGTCAATCTGTAAACTATGGCTTTCCAACCCCAGGACCCTTGGGAGTAGTATGTGGCTGGCAGGAGGAAGTTCCAGATGCTGTCGTCTTGAGTGACCCAGAGGAATCAGCTTCTCAAGCCTCGGCAAATTAGCCTGCGAAAGGACCCAAGAATACGTGGCATAAAGGAGAAGGACGTTTACTGGTTGGCAACCCTCCTTGACCACCGTTATAAGGGGAAGGTCTCAGAACTCATCCTGTCCCCAGAGAGTGCAGAAGATAAAATCTCTTGACAGATTAAAGAGGATTTTATTGAACGTTTTTCCTGACTCGAGTAGGAAAATGTAGTTTTGTGGAAAATGTAGTTTTGAGTCTTTTGTTGGTCAAGAGAGGAGCGTTGGAGAAGGTGTCTGCCTAAGTGAGGCATTTCGGAATTTTGCCAGCTGACGATCCACTGACTTTCTGGGTCATGAGAATAGACCACTGGCCAGTACTTGCCCAGTATGCTATTGAATTGCCCCCATCAAAATTGCCCCATCTTAAGTGCCCCATCCTATTGCCCCATCCAAATTGCCTCAATCATATTCCTCTATTATAAATCAGTACATCGTGTGGCTGTGCTGTCCCCCAGGCTCTGTAATCAGAGCTGAGATGCTCCAGCCGCCTCCCCCACCACCCATTACTGTGTTTAAGCAGCTTTGGTAACCATGGCAACAAAAGCCTGGTTGCCTTTATTTAAAATGGCGCTGGCATTGCTGCATCGCGTCATTTCCCGTTTTGAAATAACACAATGCTATGGCACAGCAATGCCTATTGCCTCCTGGGATTGATGACAAACATCTCCCAGGAGACATTGCAGACAGGAAACGAAGCGTTTGGCCACGACCCAGCACAGGAAATGAAGATTAGAATCCTTAATATAACAGTGAGTTGAAAAAAAAATGAAATGCCAATGCTTTTTAAGTGCACACAGCGGCTTTGGATGCCATATACTTTAAAATATGGGTGGAACTCTGCTTTAAGTCTTTCCTGTCATCTTTAACTTTAGTGGATACCCGGAGAGTGATAAATCCTTCTGATAAATATAAATGATAAGGATTTATATTTTCGCCAATGCACAAACATTTTTCCCGTATAGAATATATCTATATTTCTCAAAGGGATTTATCTATTCTGCAAGAGGCTAAAATAGGTATTACTACATTCTCAGATCATGCACTGATTTTCATTATCTATTGGTTCCCCTGAAAACCGACATAGAAGTGGAATGTGGAGAATGAACCTATCACGAATAAATGATCAGGCAAGGTTACAACGAATAACTAAGACCATTAAATCCTACTTCTGTGAGAACTTATCTGATGAACTCTCCCCTTTAATCATTTGGGCAGCTCACAAACGCGTAATTAGAGGAGAATTAATTAGTATAGGAGCTAAAAAGAAAAAACGAGGCAGAAAAAAGGATTTTAGAATTAACAAACAAAATTACAATTTTAGAAACTCTCCATAAACGTTCTACTGCAATACATACAGCAAATGAACTCTTAGGAGGCACGAAAAAATTTACAACCCTTATTAAATTTAAAAGCTAAAAGAATCCTCTTTTTAAGAAAGGGATTTTATTATGAACATAATGATAAAAGCATGACATTTCTTGCTAGGGCACGGAAAGAATCTATATTTGCTTCAAATATACCTGCCATTAAAGACAAAAAGAAACCCTGTTACACTCCACTGATGAAATTGCTAATGTTTTTCATACATACTATTCAGACCTTTATAATTTACCGAAACCTCATAAACCAGCTGACTTACAGGGAATGAGACCACAGATTCTACAGGACTACCTGACTAATAGTGGAATGCCCAAACTCCCAATATCTGACATAGTACAACTAGAGAAACCGATTACAGAAGATGAGCTGATTGAAGCCATTAAGATGCTTAAACCTGGAAAAAGCCCTGGTCCTGATGGTTTCACAGCTCATTTATTATAAAAGATTTGCTAATATTTTGGCTCCATCTTTTGAAAACCTTGAAACACGTAATCCGCAGGCAATCCCTAAAGTTTTTCCAATGGCTTATGTAACAGTTTTACCCAAACCAAACAAAGACGTATTTGATTGTTCTGATTATCGACCATCTCATTACTAAATATTGATTTTAAATTTTTGTCAAAAATCCAGGCTCTTCGTCTAAGACCCTAACTACATAAGTTGATTAGCTCAGAGCAAGTTGGTTTCATGCCTGGAAGAGAGGCAAGGGATAATGTCCCCAAAGCCTTGAATCTCATACACCGGGCACGAATAAAGGAAGCAGTTGAAGTAGAAAATAAGGAGGTGGGGGAGAAGGGGTAGGGTGGAGAGACAAGATTTATGGGGATAGAAGGTTGGGATTTTCCCACAGTTTACTTAAGAAATGCCCTATGATGCATCTGTGGATTACTTTTCCTTGGGGACCATACTCTATGAGTTTGCCTTTCATAAATATCCGTACATAGATGGCACAAGGAGGATTTTGTTAAAGCCACATTACCCAGACAATGCTGACCCCAAATTTATGGACTTTCTAGACAAGGTACATAGTGACATACAAGGAAGGTAAACATATAGGGGTTGGTTTACTAATACCAGAGTGCATAATCTGGTGCAACTCTGCACAAAAACCAATCAGCTTCAATTTTTTTTTTTTTTTGTCAAAGCTTAATTTTGTCAGCTTAATTTGTCAAAGCTTTGTGAAAGCACTATTAACACCAGCCTTTGCGAAAAATTACCACCGGCGCCCCCCCCCTCAGGCCAGCAAAAAGGTTGGTGACTGCTGCTATGGGCTCTAGCCCCAGATCTTTTGCAGACCTAGCAACGCCCCTGCTGTTGTGCACTCAACAGCTGGGAGACATGAGATAAAAGCAACTAGCAGATCTCAGGTAAGTTCTCACCCCAACTCTCAATCTGATGACTCAGGAGAAGTCAAAAAAGGAGACCAATGTAAATCTTTCAGAAAAGAGTTTGCACAACTTTAATAATGAAAGTTCATATAATTGTGTATGCACAGTGAAGACTGTTATCTAGCATTTTGCAGCCATATGGACTTGGATGGCTCATACGGGGAAGGAAAGGGGGAATGGCTCCCAAAGGTCATGAAACCATTTCTTCTAATTATTAGTAGATCTAATTGCTATCTTTTTCTTTTCAGGGCATGAGAAAATTAACAAGAGAGAAAATGGAACTGGACTTTGTAACTTTAAAGTTCATATTCATTTACAATGCTCCTTTACACAAGCAGCAGAGGCAGGTCAATGGCATTTCATTTATTTCAATAAATGGAAAACCATAATGAAACGTATGGTACATACGCGTAAGGTAAAATCCAAAATACACCAGGAGCGAAATGGAAAGTAGCTTATGGAAAACTGGAATAAAGCACTGCAAGGCATTACCAAGTGTTAACTAGACCAGCCTTTCTCAACCGGGTTGCCACGGTGCGTATGTATATATGTGTGTGTTTTTTAATGTGTATACACAGTATCTCTCAAAAGTAAGTACACCTGACATTTTTTGTAAATACTCCCCTCAAAATAACTCAACACGCAGCCATTAATGTCTAAACCGCTGGCAACAAAAGTGAGTACACCCCTAAGTGAAAATGTACAAATTGGGCCCAATTAGCCATTTTCCCTCCCCGGTGTCATGTGACTTGTTATTGTTAGAAGGTCTCAGGTGTGAATTCGGAGCAGGTGTGTTAAATTTGGTGTTATCGCTCTCACTCTCTCATACTGGTCACTGGAAGTTCAACATGGCACCTCATGGCAAATAACTCTGAGGATCTGAAAAAAAGAATTGTTGCTCTATATAAAGATGGCCTAGGCTATAAGAAGATTACCAAGACCCTGAAACTGAGCTGTAGCATGGTGGCCAAGACCATACAGCGGTTTAACAGGACAGGTTCCACTCAGAACAGGCCTTGCCATGGTTGACCAAAGAAGTTGAGTGCACATGCTCAGTATCATATCCAGAGGTTGTCTTTGGGAAATAGGCGTATGAGTGCTGCCAGCATTGCTGCAGAGGTTGAAGGGGTGGGGGTCAGCCTGTAAGTGCTCAGACCATACGCCGCACACTGCTTCAAATTGTTCTGCATGACTGTCGTCTCAGCAGGAAGGTGCTTCTGAAGATGAAGCAAACAGTTTACTGAAGACAAGCATACTAAGGACATGGATTACTGGAGCCATGTCCTGTGGTCTGATGAGACCAAGATAAACTTATTTGGTTCAGATGGTGTCAAACGTGTGTGGTGGCAACCAGGTGAGGAGTACAAAGAAAAATGTGTCTTGCCTACAGTCAAGCATAGGTTGGGGGCTGCATGAGTGCTGCCAGCACTGGGGAGCTACAGTTCATTGAGGGAACCATGAATGCCAACATGTACTGTGACATACTGAAGCAGAGCATGTTCCCCTTCCTTCAGAGACTGGGCCGCAGGGCAGTATTTAAACATGATAATGACCCCAAATACACCTCCAAGAGGACCACTACCTTGCTAAAGAAGCTGAGGGTAAAGGTGATAGACTGGCCAAGCATATCTCCAGACCTAAACCCTATTGAGCATCTTTGGGGCATCCTCAAACAGAAGTTGGAGGAGTGCAAGGTCTCTAACATCCACCAGCTCCGTGATGTTGTCATGGAGGAGTGGAAGAGGACTCCAGTGGCAACCTGTGAAGCTCTGGTGAACTCTATGCCCAAGAGGGTTAAGGCAGTGCTGGAAAAAATAATGGTGGCCACACAAAATATTGACACGTTGGGCCCAATTTGAACTTAGGGGTGTACTCACTTTTGTTGCCAGTGCTTTAGACATTAATGGCTTTGTGTTGAGTTATTTGAGGGGACAGCAAATTTACACTGTTATACAACCTGTACACTCACTACTTTACATTGTAGCAAAGTGTAATTTCTTCAGTGTTGTCACGTGAAAAGGTGTGAAGAAAAAATGTGAGGGGTACTGTATGTGTGTGTTTATATGTATGTTTGTGCACATTACTTGGGGGCTAAGCAAAGCACATTACATGGGGGTGCTCAGAAAGGCACATTACATGGGGGGGGGGGGGGGTGACAGCAGAGAGCAGAGCACATTACAAGGGGGGCAAAGCAAAGCATATTACATGGGGTGCTCAGAAGGGCACATTACGTGGAATGGTAGCAGGGCATGTTACATGGGGGCTCAGCAGGCTACATTACATGGTAGGGCATCAGGACACCTTACATGGGGGGCTCAGTAAAGCACATGACATGGGGAGCTCAGCAGGGCACATTATATTGGGGGCTTAGTATGGCACCTTACCTGGGGGGCTCAGCATGGCATGTTACATGAGGAGCACACCAGGGCTTATTACATGAGGGGCACAGCAAGGTACATTACATGGTAGGGCATCAGGACGCATTACATGGGGGGCTCAGTAAAGCACATTAAATGGGGGGGCTCAGAAAAGCACATTACATGGGGGGCTTAGTAAAGCACATTACATGGGGGCTCAGTAGGGCCCATTACATGGGAGGCTCAGAATGGCACATTACCTGGGGGGTGCAGCAGGGCACGTTACATGAGGGGCACAGCATGGCTTATTACATGAGTGGCACAGAAGGGTATATTACATGGTAGGGCAGCAGGACACATTACAGGGGGGGGGGGCTCAGTAAGGTTCACTTTAGGTTCATCACAGAGGACAAGGGGACACTCTTTACGTCTAGAGGAAAAGAGATTTAATCTCCAAATACAGAAAGGTTTCTTCACAGTAAGAGCTGTGAAAATGTGTAATAGACTCCCTCAAAAGCTTGTTCTGGTCAGCTCAGTAGATTGCTTTAAAAAGGTCTGGATTCTTTTCTAAATCTACATAATATAACTGGATACTAACATTTATAGGTAAAGTTGTTCTAGGTAATATCCGATTGCCTTTTCGGGGGATCAGGGAGGATTTTTTTCTAAAGTAAAAAAAAAATGCTTTGAATGAATGCCAATCAGCTACAGCACAGTTAAAAAAAAGAACATGAATGCCTACGCATTAAGAGCCTGGGGTGGTCATTGGGGCGGTAGTTCCTATGCTTCGGCATATCATTTTTAAATTTTTTTTCTTGCAGAGATTTGATGTGAATGGAGGAATCTGTTGGGTTCTTTTTTACTGGGCTGATGAGAAAAAGAGCATTACATCTATGCCGAACATTAGAAGAGTGGGTGGATGTGTGGCGGAAGTTTCTAATGATGGGCATACTATACACTTTTTCTGGCAGAGACTTCTTCATCTGCATCAATCGATGTGAAATGAAGAATTGGCAAGGTTCTTTTTTTTTCGTTCAGCCCATGGGCTGAACAAAAAAAAGAACATTATGTGTATGCCCAACATTAGGAGTGTGGGAGAAACTCCTAATGCTGGCCATACACATAATGTTTTTAAAAGGCCCTAAAATGCCAGGGCAGTTCATACCCCCCCCCCAAATAATAACCCCTTTTTGGAAAGTAGACACCCCAAGGTATTTGCTGAGAGGCATGTTGAGTCTTTAAAAAAATCTTATTTTTCACCACAAATTTTGGGAAAAAATAAAAAAAATATAGATTTTGTTTACACAAAGTTGTCATTTTACTCAGATATTTCTCACATGTCATGGGTATACATAGAATTATACCTCAAAACACATTTTCCTACTTTTCCAGAGTATTGGGACAGCACAAGTGTGAGTGTTTTTGGGAGCCTAGCCATGTACAGGGGCCCAAAATCCAATGACCACCTTCAGGCTTTCAAAGGATGTAAATTACACATTTTATTTCCTGAATACCTATCACAGTTTTGGAGGCACTAAAATGCTAGGATAGTACAAACAACCCCCAAATGACCCCTTTTGGGAAAGAAGACATTCCATGCTAAGTGGCATGGTGAGTATTTTGCAGATTTTATTTGTTGCCACAAGTTTTTTGAAAAATGAAGAAATAAAACAAAAAGGTATTTTATTTTTTTTTTTTCATTTTTCAAAAATGTGACAAAAAAATTATATCTGTAAAATACTCACCATGCCTCTTATCAAATACCTTGGAGTATCTACTTTCCAAAAATGGGTCATTTAGGGGGTGTTTGAACAGTCCTGGCATTTTAGGGCCTGTGATAAGTGATAAAACTGTGATAGAAGTGAAGTAGTCAGGAAGTTAAAATAATGAGGAAATTACGCCTGAAGGTGGTCATGGGTTTTGGGCCCCCGTATGCAAAAAGTCTCACATATGTGGTACCCTCATACTCAGGAGAAATAGAATGTGTTTTGAATGTGTAATTTTACATATACCCATGGCATGTGTAAGAAATATCTCATTAAATTGACAACAGGTGGCTCTGTAATATTATAGTGTATAGTTCTGTTATATATGATATAACAGGATGTTTGTCTATCCTCTCTCTATGTACTTGGATGCTCCTTGTTCCTGTGTTTTTTTGTTTCTCCATTCTGTAAAGACATGCATTGATAAGCCGTATTACTGCATACAACAAACTTCCAGCCAGTGTTGCCAACCTACCATATGGAAATTTACTGACACAACACCCAAAAATTACTGGCACAGCCGCGTTTTTACTGACATTTCCAAAAGTTACAAAATTACAGTTTTAAGTGCAAATTTGAGTATTTAGTCTACAAACAAATACAATATGCAATTAGCAATATGATTTAAGGTTAGATGATAAGGCAAAAAAAAATATTTCTTATTTTATTCTTGATATAGTAAATAAGAAGCTCAGGGACTGGCCTCAGGAGGGCAAGAAATTTGAATGGGCGGCACACGCATAAAACTGACTCTCACAGTGACACTGACAGCAGTGTGCAGCAGCACAGATGATGATGAGACCTCACCAACACAACACCACAACACGTCCCCTCCTGAGTCACAGTGACAGTCTCTCTCCTCGCCAAGCGGTTCCTCCAGTCCACTCCAGTCTAAACAGCACTGACGGTCCCGGTCCCAGCCCGCCTTGCTCCCATACCGCAGACCTGCACACGAGGCTCTGGCTGCTCTGTTTGGCTCCATTGCACCATGACATCACACGACATGCTCAGGCACCGCCTCCGCCAGAGCCGCCCGATCACACTGTAGCAAGCACGCGGATGGTCCCAGCTGACTCCGGACCAAGCCGAGTGTCACAGCCATATTTTTTACTGGCAACCTTTTACTTTTACTGGCATTTACTGGCAGGAGAAAATTGCCTGTTTTTTACTGGCTGCCAGTAAAAATAGTGACGGTTGGCAACACTGCTTCCAGCATGATTTCAATACTCTGCTAACAGGGGGATCGTGTCACAGCTCAGTCAGAGCTCATCACACCATCAGGTAGTTTTTTCCCACCCTTACTCCCTTGTTTGTTTGTTTGTTTGTTTGTTTGTTTTGGGGGAGCCTCCTACTTTCTCAAGGTGCTGGTGTATTTGTAGTGGGTTTTCAGGTTTTATGTTAGCTTGCCATTCAATTTCCTGGTCCTTTTATTTTCTTGTCATAGCAGCAGGCAGGGGGTATATTGGGTATTTTAAGGCAGTGCTGGTTTAATATTGGTGGAAAACGGTGGGTTGGGGTATGGATGTTCCTTCCTGATTGTGGAAAATAGTGAGTTAGGCCCATCTGAGGTGTAGTAGAATTTCATATTAACCAATATATATTTTATGTTATTTATTTTATTATTATTATTATTGCTATTATTATTATTATTATTATTATTATTTAGTAGTGGTTTTATAAATATTATTATTCAATAAGTAAAGCAATAGTTATTAATCTTTAACCACTTCCCGCCCGCCCTATAGCGGATTGACGTCCGGAAAGTGGTTGTGTTATCCTGACTGGGCGTCATATGACGTCCAGCAGGATAACATGCCGCAGCGCGGCGATCGGTGGAGCGGTGTGTCAGTCTGACACACCGCTACACTGATCTTGGTAAAAAGCCTCCGGCGGAGGCTCTTTACCACGTGATCAGCCGTGTCCAATCACGCAAGTAGAGGAGAGCCGATCGGCGGCTCTCCTGGCAGGGGGGGTCTGCGCTGATTGTTTATCAGCGCAGCCCCCCCCGCAGATCACCCCACTGGACTACCAGGGATGCCACTAGGACCACTAGGGAAGGGGCAACGTGGATGGCCAGGTATGTACCCCATGGCCATCCACATGTGCCCAATCTGTGCCAATCAGTGCCCACAAATGGGCACTGATTGGCACTATTATGCCAATGATATGCCCAGCAATGCCCAGCAATGCTCAGCAATGCTATATCAGTGCCACCTGTCATTGCCCATCTGTGCCACCAGTCATTGCCCATCGGTGCCACCTGTCAGAGCCCATCTGTGCCCATCAGTGCCCACCTATCAGTGCCCATCAGTGCCACACATAAGTACCCATCAGTGCCACCCATATATGCCAATCAATGCCACCTACGAGTGCCCATCAGTGCCGCCTATGTGTGCCCATCGGTGCCACCTATGAGTGCCCATCAGTGCCGCATACCAGTGCCACCTATCAGTGCCACCTATCAGTGCCCATCAGTGCCGCCTATCAGTGCCCATCATCAGTGCCCGTTAGTGCCACCTCATCAGTGCCACCTCATTGGTGCCACCTCATCGGTGCCCATCAGTGCCGCCGTATCAGTGCCCATCAGTGCAGCTATATCAGTGCCCATTATTGAAGGAGAAAGCGTACTTATTTACAAAAAATTTAACAGAAACAAAGAAAAACTTGTTTTTTTTCGAAATTTTCGGTCTTTTTTTATTTGTTGCGCAAAAAATAAAAACCGCAGAGGTGATCAAATACCACCAAAAGAAAGCTCCATTTGTGGGAACAAAATGATAAAAAAATTGTTTGGGTACAGTGTAGCATGACCGCGCAATTGTCATTCAAATTGCAACAGCGCTGAAAGCTGAAAATTGGGCTGGGCGGGAAGGTGTCTAAGTGCCTGGTATTGAAGTGGTTAATAATGTATACTATGTTTTCCATAGATTTAGAAAGATTTCATTTGAAATGTTGAACTTTAGATGACCTCTCTGCTTCTTTCTCATACTTTTTATAAGATGGTTTACTGGGTAAAAGTTCATTAGGATAGTTCATTTTTAGGTTTTTAAGTAAACGCTAATTAGATAATAAGAAGACACTTGACAGCAGATAAATCAGAGAGATAAACAAGAACATCTTAAACAGGTGGTTAAAATATTTATATGGGAAAGTATGTACAGTACATTAAATTAAGTTTGACAGGATCAAACAAAGGTCTTCTTGTGCCCTCATTAAAACTGTTAAAATACATTGAATAAGGAAATACTGATATATGTATATATTAATAATTAGACAATATTGAATAAAGTAATCGGCTTTGTATAGTGTGTGTGTGTGTGTGTGTATATATATTATGTAGATAATACAGTTGTGAAACTAATATATCTATACATGCACACAGAATTATATAGTGAGACATATAACACATCTGGTGGGGTTTATTGAAAGTTCATTCTCCCAAAGTCATGAATCTGTAATCCTTGAAGTTAGTTAAATCTTATCAAGATGAGGAAGGTTTGATCTAACACAGTTGGGTGTCAGACTGTCTCTACACAGGTATTTTTAATTGGACAAAACCAGTTATAAATCACTTTAATGAACTATAGGAATTCTGGGAATAATTACGGCGTCTCCAGCTTCATATTTAGGGGGGCACATGGGGGGACAGGGACAAAAGTAGGGGGGCCAACTATAAACACAATTTTATACCCATACCCATACCCAGGGTGTGCTAGGTGCAGAGTACTGGGTCCAGGGTGTGCTACGTGCAGAGTATTGAGTTCAGGGTGTGCTACGTGCAGAGTATGAGTTCAGGGTGTGCTATGTGCAGAGTGCAGAATTCAGGGTGTGCTACTGCAGAGTACAGGGTCCATGGTGTGCTACGTGCAGAGTACAGGGTGTGCTACATAGAGTCCTGGGTGTGCTACGTACAGAGTCCAGATTTCAGGAGTGCCACATTTCAACTGACAAAAAGCCTGGAGTAAAAGTATACAGTGCAAACACTGTCTGCAGCCATGAAAGATACAGCCACAGCACCTGTGATCATCATTATCATGCTGATGATTACACTGTTGTCAGGGGATGTTATACACAACATCCAATGCAGGTGATCAGATCGCTGGGCTGCACCAAGGAATCAGGGACAAACAAGTAAATAAATAAAAAAAAGTATGTTTATTATTAATGATAAAGATACACGTGAAATCAAGACAGCAAACCAAAAACAAAGTAAATGGTGAAAACACAGCAAACCCCCAAACCCACCTAACTATCTATCTAACTCCTATAATACACAAGCAAGGAAACAAACATGAAATAAAAATAAGGCATGGGCAAAGTGACAAGGGAACAGAAACCAGGAATAATGAAGCAGACCAAGGAGCAGGGAACAGGAAATAGGACTCAAGGACAGGATACACAAACGGGGTCCAGGCAGGGCCGGACTGGGAATGAAAACCAGCCCTGGAAAAAATGTCATACCAGCCCCATAGCATTATTATACCAGCCCAACAGCATAACGTCATTATTTTCTTGTTCATAAAATGGAAAAACATGCATTTTAAAGCACATATAAAGAGTGCATTATATATAGATAAGACACAGTGGTGGCAATTTATGGGTACAGTGGCTGCGTTTGATGGTACAGTGGCTGCGTTTGATGGGCACAGTGGCTGCGTTTGATGGGCACAGTGGTAGCGCTTAATGAGCACAGTGGCAGCAATTTATGGGTACAGTGGCTGCGTTTGATGGGCACAGTAGCTGTGTTTAATGGGCACAGTGGTGGCAATATATGGGTACAGTGGCTGCGTTTGATGGGCACAGTGGCTGCGTTTGATGGGCACAGTGGTAGCGCTTAATGAGCACATTGGCGGCAATTTATGGGTACAGTGGCTGCATTTGATGGGCACAGTGGCTGTGTTTAATGGGCACAGTGGTGGCAATTTATGGGTACAGTGGCTGCGTTTGATGGTACAGTGGCTGCGTTTGATGGGCACAGTGGCAGTGTTTAATGGGCACAGTGGCAGCGTTTAATGGGCACAGTGGTGGCAATTTATGGGTACAATGGCTGCGTTTGATGGGCACAGTGGCTGTGTTTATTAGGCACAGTGGTGGCAATTTATGGGTACAGTGGCTGCGTTTGATGGTACAGTGGCTGCGTTTGATGGGCACAGTGGCTGTGTTTAATGGGCACAGTGGTAGCAATTTATGGGTACAATGGCTGCGTTTGATGGTACAGTGGCTGCGTTTGATTGGCACAGTGGCAGCATTTAATGGGCACAGTGGTGGCAATTTATGGGTACAGTGGCTGCGTTTTATGGTACAGTGGCTGCGTTTGATGGGCACAGTGGCTGTGGTTTAAGGCACAGTGGTGGCAATTTATGGGTACAGTGGCTGCGTTTGATGGTACAGTGGCTGCGTTTGATGGTACAGTGGCAGCGTTTAATGGGCACAGTGGCTGCGTTTGATGGGGCACAGTGGCAGCAATTTATGGGTACAGTGGCAGCGTTTAATGGGCACAGTGGCTGCAATTGATGGGTACAGTGGCTGCATTTGATGGGGCACAGTGGCAGCAATTTATGGGTACAGTGGCTGCGTTTGATGGTACAGTGGCAGCGTTTAATGGGCACAGTGGCTGCGTTTGATGGGCACAGTGGCAGCAATTTATGGGTACAGTGGCAGCGTTTAATGGGCACAGTGGCTGCAATTGATGGGTACAGTGGCTGCGTTTGATGGCGCACAGTGGCAGCAATTTACAGTGGCTGCGTTTGATGGGCAGGGCACAGTGTTGGCAATCTATGGGCACAGTGGCAGCGTTTGATGGTATACAGCTTGAGAAAGAGAAAGAGAGAGAGAGAGATTGTTTTTAATGGGAGAGAGAGAGAGATTTTTTTTAATGGCAGCAATTTATGGGTACAGTGGCTGCGTTTGATGGGCAGGGCACAGTCTTGGCAATCTATGGGCACAGTGGCAGCGTTTGATGGGAGAGAGAGAGAGCGAGAGAGAGAAGGAGAGAGAGAGAGGGAGAGAAGGAGAGAGAGAGCGAGAGAGAGAGAGAGAGAAGGGGAGAGAGAGAAGGAGAGAGAAGGAGAGAGAGAGAGAAGGAGAGAGAGAGAGAGAGAGAAGGAGAGAGAGAGGAGAGAGAGAAGGGTAGAGAGCGAGAAGGGTAGAGAGAGAGAGAGAGAGAGAGGAGGGAGAGAGAGAGAGAGAGAGAGAGAGGAGAGAGAGAGAGAGAGAGAGAGAGAGAGAGAGAGAGAGAGAGAGAGAGAGAGAGAGAGAGAGGAGGGAGAGAGAGAGAGAGGAGAGAGAGAGGAGGAGAGAAGGAGAGAGAGAGAGAGGGAGAGAGAGAGAGGGAGAGAGAGAAGAGAAGAGAAGGAGAGAGAGAGAGAAGAAGGAGAGAGAGAAGGGTAGAGAGAGAGAAGGGTAGAGAGAGAGAGAGAGAGAGAGAGAGAGAGAGAGAGGGGGGGGGGGGAGAGAGAGAGAGAGAAGGGGGAGAGAGAGAGAGAGAGAGAAAGAGAGAGAGAGAAGGGGGAGAGAGAGAGAGAGAGGAGAGAGAGAGAGAGAGAGAGAGGAGGAGAGAGAGAGAGAGAGATATTTTTTTAAATACCTTAATTCTTGTGCTGCAGCTGCACGGCCGGCCATTCACTTTCTTTCTCCTCGTGCAGATAGTGGGCGGTGCTGGCGCAGCGGCGCCACACGGGACGAGTCATGAAGGCAAAAGTGAAGCAGCACGGCGTTCTCCTCCCCCTCAGGCACACAGACAGAGGCATATTACTCGTCTCTAGATGATGAGTGTGGTGGGCGGCGCGCCGGAACGGAGGAGACACAGACAGTGACCAGTGACACAGGCACAGCCATTGCATAGTGCGGCAGCGGCGGCCACCGCTGCTCTTTGCTGACACAGGCAGCGAGCGGCCCCAGCGGTACTTAGTGCAGCCAGCCTACCAGGATATTTCCCGGTATCCCGGTAGGCCAGTCCGGCCCTGGGTCCAGGAACAAACAGGAACAGGCTGGAACAAAAGCAGGTAATGGCAGGGACAAGGGCTTAGCAGAGGAATTCTGAAGCACTGAAGCCTAGTTTAGGGCGGGTCTATATATTCCAGCAGACCCATGACAGGTGTGCTTGATGGCAAGTCTGAAGTCAAGGCAGGGAGACACCCGCTGGTGGCCACTGGAATTACACCCTTTTGGTGCTGAATGTAATAGTGCCACCAGCAGGTGAAACCGGAGATGACACCGTTCCTGACAACTGTACTTCATGTGACTGTACTGTATATAGGCTGTACAGTGTGATCATCAGCATGATAATGATGGTCACATGTGCTGTGGCTGCAGACAGCGTTTGCACTGTATACTTTTACTACTCTTGTCAAAAGTAGTAACAGCAGTATATTGTAGCAACATCTGCAGTCTAAGTCTCACTCTAGTACTATACTAGCCTGCTGGCTGAAAGAAAAAAATATATTTAAGGACTGTAAAGAATGTATGAGCCTGCAGAACAGTTGGAAGTAAGCTGGGAATGAAAGGGTGTCATGCACACAGTCAGTGCGTGGACTTAGTTTGGAATGCCCAAATCTGAGACTGGAGGCTGCAGGATGTGTTCAGTGCAGATTTATGGGAGTGGAGAGCAGAAAGTAACAGCAGATAGTGAACTGGAAAGGGGAGGGTGATGAGGATCGGTGTGTAAGTGTCTGATCACTGCATACTGCATAGTCTTATCAGGAGAATGTGGAGCCATGTAGTTCACAGAGGGAAGGAAAGTAAAGCTGGGGGTGAAAGATACCGGTGTATCAGGAGAAAGTGAAAGTAGCTTTTCTCCTCTCTCACCTCGATCATTGCAGGAACTTCTGCAGCTTCTGGCAGCCCGCGGGATGAATTTACAGGGAAGGACAATGCACTGTGTGTACCCATTGGCTGAGGAGGCAGAAGCACCGCCCACTGCTGCCTTCCCAGCCAATAGGTAGCTTAAGCTCACAATAAGTGCCTTCCTCCCTCCCGACATCATACGGGACCTCTCAAGAACCGACCTGCTTTACAATGAAGGCAGATCAGGGAAAAATGTATTTTCAGCCGGTATCAAGCGTCTGCAGTTCGGCTCCTGCAGCTGATAGGCTACACTAGCCTGGCTGCTGTGAAATTGACTGATGCTCTGGGGGGGTGTTTGCCCCTGCATGGAACAGCTAGAGAGAGCCGGCATTGATGTCTCTCTCTCCCCTCCTTCCTCTCTCACACTGAATGATACACAGACGATCTGCTCCTTCTCCCCCTCCCCTTTCCTGTGTGTGCTCCAGGGAAGCCAAGTGTGAAGCTAAGGAGCTCACTATTCCCGCAGTATGCACACAGGAGAGGGGGGAGGAGGAGCAGATTGTCTGTGTATCATTCAGTGTAAGAGAGGAAGTAGGGGAGAGAGAAACATCAATGCCATTGCCAGCTCTGACATCACTGGTTGCTAGACGCGAGGCGGTTATAGCAACCAGTGGCCGGGAGTAGACTTAGGAGGTGGAAGCGGAGCTGGAGCCAGCAACACAGTGGCTCAGTCCATACCTGTCCCCTGCATTCCCAGTGTCTGTTTTTTTTTTTAGTTGGGGGGCAAATAGGGGGGCACAGTATAATGTTAGGGGGGCCATGGCCCCCTCTGCCCACCCTAGTGATGCCACTGATTACGTTTATCTGGTTGTAGAACAGGTGTCAGATTTATAGTTAGTTACATTGATGTAGATCTTAGCGACCAATCATATCTAGAAGAGATTGTTAAGATAAGGCTTGTAAAAGGGTATATAAATGTAAGCTCTACAATTGTTAGACAGACAAGTCCAGATAGGTGTCTATCAGGCTCACTGCTATATATGCAGCCCTTTTGCATGGGTTATAGCGAGAGAACCAATAGGAAAATATCTGTTCCTTTTTTCTGTAACTTTCTTCGTCTTCTCATACGAGTCAAATAAAGAAAACCTGCTTCACTGAAGTCCTGCCTGGTTCGTTATTATTCTACTTGAGAGGTATGGGTGTCCCTTCCTAGCAATACGTTGGTAACATTGGGGTATTAATTAGGTTGATTGGGTGGCAGATACAACTGGTTAATCGTCTGTATATATGCCTTCAAAGACCTTTGACCGGGCATAAGCTGAGGTTGGTTTATTTGTTATGCATTGACTGTATTATATTCATTAAACTTGTTTTCTTGTGCATGTTGTATTTAATGGTTTGTTATAAAAGGCTGCTATGGCCATTCGACTCCAAATACAATGTGTCATCTGGTCATTTTGGAAGGAGGGATTGGCCAAGGGTTTAATGTTTTATAGATAATCGGAGCCTCTACACTCTGCAGGTCCCTCAGTCATGATTGGAGACTGTGCCTCCATAAAATGCATAAAGTTTTAGGATGGGAAACTGACACATGCCTAAAACAAAACAAAAAAAAAACATCCTGGACATAAAGATGAAAGAGAGGGGGACTTTGAGAACAAAGCGGTTTAAGGAATTTCCACATGACAGTGCTGTATGCCAGAAAACACCACTGCCTTTCAAATTGCATCTGAATTGAGAGCATGCTACAGTGACAACCATGTCTTACCACGAGTCTAAAATAGGTCAGACATACGCAGTTTACAAGCCTTGCAACAGTCAGCCAAAAGCAGGGTGACGCATCACCTGCTACTACTATTTAAAGGGATCACAGCAGTTGAGATTTTGCTTTAGCAATTCTTTGCTCAGGGGAAGAAGCTTTACAACTATGAACAATTGGGTACAGAAGGCTGAACCGTTTAGCCCCCTTGCCCAAGACCTGGGTAAATTAGAAGTGCACTTGTCTGGGTACATTGACAACTTCACATAGAATATATAATATGCCAAACTCCCCCAGAGTGGTTTATTGAGGAATACAGAGGTACATCACTGGAACAAAAAACTGATTGCAAAGTTTTTGTGTCTGTGATGTATTATTCAGTAAGCTTTTAATATGGCATAAATTTACTTTCTATAAAGCTGTTACAAGTATGGATCTCAGATATTTATAATAAAAGGTTTGAGGTGCTTTTAGAAACTCATCTAGAAAACGTTTGCAGCCAATATCCAAAATCTTATATTTAGTTTTATACACATATTTGGGTTCAGGCATAGCTCCCAACTGTCCTTGATTTT
This sequence comes from Lithobates clamitans, assembly GCA_037952925.1. NCBI lineage: Eukaryota > Metazoa > Chordata > Amphibia > Anura > Ranidae > Lithobates > Lithobates clamitans. The sequence goes on along the minus strand of JBBGZY010000889.1, from coordinate 1,576,548 downwards.
GAGGGACTGTCCCTGATTTGGAACAAAGTCCCTCTGTCCCTCTTTCCCCCTCATTTGTCCCTCATTTTGGTCTGATCTATATATTTTTATATAAACTGAAACTTTTATCAATTTTTATCTTTTAAAAAAGTATTTCCCAGTGCTAAACCTTTCATCCAATTTCTAAATTGCTACATTTGCAGGTTTCAAAAGCCAGTATAAAGAAATAGTAGTGGTTAAAAAAAAAAACACTTGTGGGTTTAACTAATCATTTTTTTTTTAAATAATTCTCCTTTAAGGGGGCGTGGCAGGGTGTGTGTCCTATGCTCACTTAATTTTGCTAATAAGTGTCCCTCATTCCCATCTCAAAAAGTTGGGAGGGATAGGTTCAGGAGTGTTATATTTTCAATGTAAAGCTATGATCAAGAAAATGGGACAAGACCTCAAACTAGCAGGGGGAGTACCTGATGCTTGGACTAGACTTTCAGTAAAGGTGGTGCATCAGTCAACAGTAAGACCCCTTTCACATTAGGGCTGCGCTAGCGCTAAAGGGACACTCGTTTTAGTGGGGCTAAAGCGCTGTTTAAGCTGCGCTTTTCGGCTGCTAGCTTCCCGCTTTTAACCCCAAAGAAGGGGTTTAAAGCGCCCGTGTTACGGCGATTCCGAAGCGCTTTTCAGGTGCTTTGGAAGTGCTGCCCATTCATTTCAATGGGCAGGGCATTTTGGGAGCGTTAAATACAGCGCTCCCAAAATGCCCCAAAGATTCTGCTTGCAGGACTTTTCCTAACGTCCTGAAAGCAAACCGCCCCAGTGTGAAAAGTCACACTGAAATGAATGGGAGGTGGTTTTCAGGCGCTATTTCTAGCGCTGAAAAACCCTGAAAACCGCCTCAGTGTAAAAGGGGTCTTAGTGGATTCAAATCAAAAATTTAAAAAATGGGGCAGACACGATGAACCACTGTTTTTTTCTGCCATCTCTCTTCTATTCTTTTATATTTCTAGAATAAGGTGGGTTTTGTTAATTTAAGTTATTTTTTTCATTGGTTTCATTGATAAGCACTTCCCCACAAAAGGCTAGTTGTCTGGGTACCATGCTAATCTAATGGATTTAGGTCTTGACTGAGAACATATACTCAGATCAGTTCTGACTTTGCTGTGACTTATTTTGCTGTATACTTGCTCATTGCACAGTCAGATCATCCACAAGGTAACCTAAGTAGCAGCACAAAGCCCTTTGGATGTTCAGGAATCCCAGCTACAACCTTCATGCTCCTGCTATATTTTCACTAGGGGCCATTCGTCACAGCTGTTCCTCTGCCTGTCACTTCCAATGGGTTTGCAAGGATGAGTCATGTCGTCACAGACAATGCTAATGAGGTGACATCTCATTGCAATGCACATCCTATTCAGAGAAGCATTCAGCAACATGGGCAGAGAATGAGGTAAGTACTACATATACAGTGGATATAAAAAGTCTACACACCCCTGTTAAAATGTCAGGTTTCTGTGATGTAAAAAAGAGACAAAGATAAATCATTTCAGAACTTTTTCCACCTTTAATGTGACATGTAAACTGTAACAACTCAGTTGAACAACAAACTGAAATCTTTTAGGTGAAAGGAAGTAAAAATAAAAAAATAAAATAATATGGTTGCATAAGTGTGTACACCCTTAAACTAATGCTTTGTTGAAGCACCTTTTGATTTTATTGCAGCACTCAGTCTTTTTGGGTATGAGTCTTTCAGCATGGCACATCTTGACTTGGCAATATTTTCCCACTCTTTTTTGCAAAAACACTCCAAATCTGTCAGAGTGTGAGGGCATCTTCTGTGCACAGTTCCTTCAGATCACCCCACAGATTTTTAATCGGATTTAAGTCTGGGCTCTGGCAGGGTCATTCCAAAATGTTAATCTTCTTCTGGTGAAGCCATTCCTTTGTTGATTTGGATGTATGGTTTGGGTCGTTGTCATGCTGAAAGATTAAGTTCCCCTTCATGTTCAGCTTTCTAGCAGAAGCCTGAAGGTTTTGTGCCAATATTGACTGGTATTTGGAAGTGTTCATAATTTCTTCTACCTTGACTAAGGCCCCTGTTTCAGCTGAAGAAAAACAGCCCCAAAGCATGCTGCTGCCACCACCATGCTTCATTGTGGGTATGGTGTTCTTTTGGTGATGTGCAGTGTTGTTTTTGCACCAAACATATCTTTTGGAATTATGGGCAAAAAAATTCAACCTTGGTTTCATCAGACCAGAACATATTTTCCCACATGCTTTTGGGAGACTTCAGATGTGTTTTTGCAAATTTTAGTCGGCTTGGATGGTTTACTTCATAAGAAAAGGCTTCCGTCACTCTACCCCATAGCCCAGACAAATGAAGAATACGGGAGATTGTTGTCACATGTACCATACAGCCAGTACTTGCTTTCCATTGTAGAGGAGAGTTTATTATTATTATTGTACATTGTTATTATATAGGATTTATATAGCGCCAACAGTTTGCTCAGCGCTTTACAACATTAGGGCAGACAGTACAATTACAATATAATTCAATACAGGAAGAATCAGAGGGCCTTCCTCATTCGAACTTACAATCAAGGAGGGAGGGTCAAGTGATATGAAAGGGCAATAACTGTGGGGGATGAGTTGATGAAGAAAATGAAAGTATGGTTGTTAGAGGGAGGCAGGGTAGGCTTCTGCAAAGAGAAATGTTTTTAGGGATCGCCTAAAAGTAGATAGATTTGGAGATAGTCTGACAGATTGGGGTAGGGTATTCCAGAGGATGGGAGAGGCTCGGGAGAAGTCCTGGAGGCGAATATGGGAGGAGCTGATGAGGGAGTTAGAGAGCAGGAGGTCTTGGGAGGAACGAAGAGGACAATTAGATAGGTATTTTGAGACTAGGCTAGTGATGCAGCTGGGGGCAGAGTTGTGGGTGGCTTATTGACCCCAGATCAATCCATAAAGAGTAGCTGTCATGTCGTATTTCTATCACAAGGGATGTTTACAATTCTTGTGACAGCAATAAAAGTGATCAAAATTTTTTTAAAGGGACAGTGTAAAAATACAAAAAAAAAGTCACGCCCACATATGTAAACAGTGTTCGCACCACACATAAGGTATCACCACGAACGTCAGAGCGAGAGCAATAATTCTAGCACCAGACCTCCTCTGTAACTCTAAACAGGTAACATGTAAAAAATTTTAAAGCGCCACCTATGTAGATATGCAAGTAGCATCACGTCACAACTGAGTATTAAAGAGAAGAGAGGCACCTCTAAGTGTAGCAATATGGTTACATTTAATGAAGGTACAACATTTAGCAACTCACATGGTTGATGATTAAAACAGGCCCATCTAAGTATGTAAGCATCTGGGGTAAAGCTGTCCACATAGACCATCCTCCTCACCTCCATCAACGTCGTCCCTTCCACGCTGCACTCCACGAGTGGTTCAAGCCACGCTTTCAGGGTAGTCTTCCCGGTCATGATTGCAGCATGACAGCGGTAAGAGCCGGCGGGGGATGGTCTGTGTAGACAGCTTTACCCTGGATGCCTGTGCCATGCACCTCTTTTAATCATCAACCATGTGAGTTGCTAAATGTTGTACCTTCATTAAAGGGGTTGTAAAGGTTCCCGTTTTTTCACCTTAATGCATCCTATGCATTAAGGTGAAAAAATATCAAATGCTTACTGGCCCCCCAGCCCCCCTCCACCATTTACTTACCTGAGCCCTTGAAAGTCCTGCGTTGAGAATGCGCTGGCTTCTCGGCTATTCTCGGCCCAGTCTTCTCGGCTCTTCATTGGATAGATTGATAGAAACGCAGCCATTGGCTCGCGCTGCTGTCAATCAAATCCAAATGATGCGACGGCCGGGGGGGGGGCGGACCGAGACATACACTCTGTGTCTATGGACGCCATGTATGTGTGAACCTAGTGTCAGTCTTCAATCCTTACTAATAGGGAGATTTACTAAAACTGGTGCACACTGAATCTGGTGCAGCTGTACATCGCAACCAATTAGCTTTCAGGTTTTAGCCCTGCGGCTTCAAGGTCGTGCAACTTTGAATCCCACATTCCTGCGCGACTTCATTGTGGCTTGCATACAACTTCTTTAACAGAAGTCAATGCAAGTCATGTTAAAGTCTCACCAAAAGTAGTGCAGGAAGTTTTTTCTAAGTCGGAGCTATTTGAGTCACACAGATTAGAACAGTTCCATTGCCGTTAATGGGGCACGACTTGTCATGCGATTTTAAACTCTCTAGTCGCATGACAAGTCGTAGTAGTGTGAACCAGGGCTTATTATCAAAGCTTAATTGAACAAGCTAAAATTATAAGCTGATTGGTTACTATGTACAGCTGCACCAGATTCTGTGTGCATCAGTTTTAGTAAATCTCCCCCAGTGTCTTCAATTGCTGCGCAAAACCATACATTACTCTTAAACTTATAATCAGGTGTATTGCTGAGTTCTATGTGCAAATGTAGCACCCTGGAGTTTAGTCAGGGAGCTTCTCACAAATTTACTTGCCAAGAGTAGTTATCTTGGTCGATTTATAGTGATCTATTGATTTCTCCCTAAGCTTGGCCTTGTTGCACTTTTCTCTTCTACCACTAGGTGGCCGGGTACTTGGTGGTACTAGATACGAGAAGGGCAACCCAAGGTCACGTTATGGGTATGTGGGTATCTCAGCCAATGGGCAGGGGTTTTGTTGAATCCCTTGGCCTGCTGGGAGAGCCTATATATTCGGGTGAGGTCAGGTGATCTGTGTTCTGTGCCACTGGTGCAGCTGTCGCAAGGGACGTGTGTCGTACGCCCCGGGCTGCTAGGCCGGAGATTGGGCCTATCCCGGGGACATCTGGCTGCCAGGCTGTGTGAGGGTCTATCCAGAAGTTGGGATTGCGGCTTGCAGTCCAACCAGAAGTGACGATTCTGCTGGTCAGGGAACCTGTCAGTGGTCGGAGGTAGAAGGGAAGCTGTCGCCACAAAGGGACCAATCGCCTTTACCAGGGACCACAGTGAGTAACTGAAGCAAGTACCGGAACCATATTGTCACCGAAGGGCGCGGTGGAGAATCGGGAAACTTCAGGCGGTGAAATCAGGGACCCAACCTGCGGAGGAGATGCTTGCAGAGCAGCCTTGTGTGTCAAGCCAGGGACTGAGCCGGTTAGCAGGGGTGAAGCTTGAGGAGTATCTGGAGTGCCAAGATACGGACCCAGCAGAGAAGCGGGGTGACGCTTTAGGGGATACCATTGAAAACCTTGGAGGAGCTTGAGGGATTTATAGTCAGTGAATCAGTGGGTCTAGTGAGAGACAAGGAGCTCAGTATTGAAGAACTACAAGGAGCTGTTGTAGTGGAGCTGAAAGAACTGATACGTGTGAGTTAGGTACTGTTAAAAGACTGTTACCATAGGAGACAGCAATCCTGCACGGCGCCTTGCTGGGGCCTTTCCCTGCACGGCTGTTCTCCTATTGAAGTCTTAGACTCTGCCAATTGAGTTTGCAACTATCTAAGGGTGTCCTGGCCCTAACCCCCTTCCTTCAAAATATATAAAAAGAACTGTCAAAAGAAATAAAACCTCTTTTACATCCAAGAAGTGTCTGGCGCCCAATGACTTTCACCATCTTTGCACCCACTCTGCCTCACAACCCACCACATATTGAATGATGTCAGCTATCTTTGGCCTTGGAGGTTCTCATTAGACCAAAAGAGGTAAAAGACTTTGCTACACAAATAATCATCAATTGTGCAAACTACAAGATGTTATTCAGCAAGATCTGCAGAATATTTCTCTTATGTCTCCAATATTGTATCATAAAAAACTGCAGACTAGGGTTCTATAAAATCTCACAATGATAATACATTTATTAAAGGATAATAAACTATTAAATTTCCTTATTCCTTGTACAGAAACAATTTGTTCAGACTGCAGAGTATTCCTCTCGTGTCCCAAATGTTCATTCATGCCATTAATGTGCAAAAATGTGATAGTGAGCAAACAAAAAGTGCCTCTCCATGTGCCCCAATGTGCTGCACTCACCAGATAATAGGGCCCCTTAAAGCGGGATTCCGGCCAGCTAAAAAAACTAAAAACACTGTAGCTGATAACTTTAAATAAGTAGACTTACCTGTCCTGGGTGCCCTCGATGTCGGCCGCCCGAGGCCGACCCGTCCCTCGGCTCTCGAGTCCCGGCACCGCCATCCTAGGTAAGGGAAACAGGCAGTGGAACCTTGCGGCTTCACTGCCAGTTTCCTACTGCGCACACGCGAGCGTTGCTGCGATCTGTGAAAGGCCCCGTGGTTTTCTGGGAACACACACAGTTCCCAGAAGGCAACGGGGCCGCTCAGCTAGGAGCAGAACATGCCGTGGAATAGGAACAGGCAGATTAGGAAGACTGCCTAGCAACAAGGGTTCAGGTAAGTTTAAAAAAACATTTTTTTTCAATTTTTTTTAGGATTTTTGGTGCATTTTTTTTTTCAGGGTGGCCCTCCACTTTAAATTAATAAGATGGTCTGACAGCGCTATTTGTTCTCTTTCAAAACAGCAACTCATCCTTTGGCACCTTTAATACGCTTCTCCATTCACCCCTCCTTTTAGTTCCAGTCCACTATATCAAGCACCATAAAAAAAAAAAATCCACATATAGTGTTAAAGGTTATTTATTTGAGATATCCAGCACACTTCACTATATGCACTCACAGAAAATCACCATAGATTTGCCTTTTTTACTATTACTCATACACTGGTTTCCAAGATGGCCATGTAGTTCACCAAGTGGAAGTGATGTCACAGACAAAGCCCCAGGGATTCATTTGGGGAGGGGAGAGAAGTGGATCAAAGGTGCCAAAGTAGGAGGTGCTGCTTTGAAGGAGAAAAAATAGCGCTGTCAGACCTTCTCAATAAGTTTAGGGGTCTTATTATCTGGTGAGTGCAGCACATTGGGGCATGTTGAGAGGCATTTTTTGGCTTGTTTGCTCACAATTGCACTTTTGCACAACAATGGCATGAAGGAACATTTGGGACACTAGAATGACATTCTGCAGATCCCATGGAGGAATACTCTGCAGTTTGCACAAATTGCTTCTGCACAGGGACTGAGAAAATGATACCGTTTGAATGCACTTTTTATAATCCTTGGGAGATTTTATGGTGCAATAACCTACAGTTTTTTATATGATACAATATTAGAAACATAAGGAGTGAGGAATATTATGCAGATGTTGCTGAACAACATCCTTCAGTTTGCACAATTGATGTTTATTTGCACACAGGAGACAGCATTGTGTGGATATTCACCGCATCTGAGCAACACAAACCAAAAACGCTATTTCAGTCATGTTTAATATTCAAAGCAAACCACCCATCCATTCACATCTCCATGCTTTATTCTGTTGAGAAATCACTTTCAAAAACAACCCCCTAGCATTTCTGTATGGTTTTGCACAGAAATTTAAAAAAAAACTGTATGGACTGAAGGTTATTCTTTATTTTATATTTTGTTTATTTGCACAGAAGACAGAAGCATTGTTATAATATATCATATTTTAAATTTACAAGTAATACTCTGCAGATCGTATGAAGCAATAATCTGCGGTTTTGCACAGTTGTAGGTTTTTGCATGGCAATTGAAGACGCACTAATGCCCCGTACACACGGTCGGACTTTGTTCGGACATTCCGACAACAAAATCCTAGGATTTTTTCCGACGGATGTTGGCTCAAACTTGTCTTGCATACACACGGTCACACAAAGTTGTCGGAAAATCTGATCGTTCTGAACGCGGTGACGTAAAACACGTACGTCGGGACTATAAACGGGGCAGTGGCCAATAGCTTTCATCTCTTTATTTATTCTGAGCATGCGTGGCATTTTGTTCGTCGGATTTGTGTACACACGATCGGAATTTCCGACAACGGATTTTGTTGTCGGAAAATTTTATATCCTGCTCTCAAACTTTGTGTGTCGGAGAATCCGATGGAAAATGTGTGATGGGGCCTACACACGGTAGGAATTTCCGACAACAAGGTTCTATCACACATTTTCCGTCGGAAAATCCGATCGTGTGTACGGGGCATTATACTTCTTGGAGGGTTACACTTCCGGGAGATCGGAATGGGACCTCATTGAGGCAAATGTGTCTCAATTTGCCTAAATTCCTTCAATTATTTCTGAGAGACATTTCTCCTCATGGGTAGATGAATGGGTCTATTTCTCGCATGTCTTCTGTTTGTCATCAGACTTTCTTGTTGATATGTATGCCCATATATACACTTTCAGTGTAATTTAGGATGTGGGTTGTTTTATCTGCAGTCATTATACTGCCGAATGGCTGGTTTGCACAATTCTATCCCCATCCCTTTTGTTTCTTTTCATCATTCATTTTATTCTTTTTCTTGTTTCTCCCCTCCCTTATCTCCCCTGCGATCTCTCTCTTCTTTCTTCTTTATTAAAAATCCAAATCAATCTTAATTTGTGGCATTCTCTCTGGGTCCCACTGGATGTTAATGGTTTGCCGTGATGGGAAGCGGATCCACGGCCTCTGTGAGGCTCGGGGAAGCTCTGCTTCTGGCCGGGATTGTCCACTCGGCGCACGGGGGCCACTGTGTCATTCTTTGTTTTGACACTGCTGGCCTCCTCTCATATGGATGGACGTGGCCGGTGTTTGCATCACCGTTGCCATATGACGCCCAGCACGCCGCTGACGCGGACGTCACTCACCGCCCAGCCCGTGTTTATCATCTCTCCTCCTGCAGTGGGTGACGTCAGTACGTCCCCTCTTTCGGGAGGAGGTTACCTGGCGTGGGATTCAGGGGGCTGGCCTGCGCGCCAGGGACTCGGAGGGAGAGCCCTCCCACTGCAATAATTACATCAACCAGCTTTGGGCACTTGCTTCCAATCAGCTGGTTAATTTAAACACACACAGGGGGATGTTTAGTTGCATGCCGGTTCAGGCATTGGACTGTCGTGTGGTCGTCTTACTCCTCAGGTATAGTGCCAATAGTACTATCTTTTGAATATTGTTTAGTAAGGGCAGAGCTACTGGGTTACAGCTACTTAAGATATATGTGCAAATTCTCACTAATTATGCTCAATAGAGGATGTGGTTAATTTACATATCCTACACCATATGTCTGGGATGTGTTTGGGGTCTGTAGTGACTGGTATCAATCACTGAGTACTCCTCTTCCCTTAGCTGTTTTTTGTCATCTCTATGACCAGACGGCCTTCCTTTGGGATTGATCCATCTGTGGTCTAACACAACTTGCTGTTAACTTAATACTTTTGAGGTGTTCTTCGTGGATACATGATATCCCTTTATGCATCAGCAGGTATGTAAGGTTTAGATTTAATCATATATCTATTAATCCCCACTATTACCACCCTTATATTTTCTATATTGGGTTAAACCTTAACAGTAGCAGGCCTTTATAAGGCTTACTCTACTGCTGTTTCCTCTCCCTTTTTTCCTGTTGGAGTAAATTACCACGCTAAATTACCACCTCTCTTTTCTCTCCCCCCCTCCCCTATATGCCCCCCTTTTTCTTTCTTAGATGATTAAGGGGTTAGGGGTTTCTCAAATCCAAGATGACATTCTTCAGTGGTAGGACGCCCTCTGTGTTCAGTCTTGGTGTTGGTCCTGTGAGTCCCCTGATGTGAAGCTCTGGCCCACGGATCCGATCCCTGGCGGCAAACTATTTATCCCCAATTTTTCTTTGAAGCTGGATGCTACCCTGATGTTGGCTCAAAAGTGATAGGGTTAGAATACTTTAAATGTACTAAATTGGATGATTTGTATGTCTAGTGTATATGACCACTAATTGCTCTGTATCAGTTATGTCTGCTTACTTTCTAATTTTTGTAAAATATTTCCAGACAAACAAATACTTCACCATCAGCCCTTGAAGAAGAGGTCTAACTACTTACAACCTTGAAACGCGTCAGGCTTCCTGTCCGAGCTCATTGCTTGGACAGCTGTGTATGGTGTTTCTCTATCAATGTTGTATCAGATTCACATATATTTTGTATGCTAACATCCGAGTTCATTTGTATCCATCTCTTTTAATACTGTCATGTTTTAACTTTTCATAATAAATTTATATTTTTGAATTAAACATTGCTTAAAGACTCCTGCCTTTCAAAGTCCCACAAGAGGAAAAATCTTTGCTTTTTGTGTAATCTATCAGGGATGTGGGCAGTGAGTCTTTTTCCACATTGCTCTTGACACTACCATACGTTTGCGGACAGTATGGCGCAAATTATCTGTGGCTTTGTATAGTTACATGGTTTATCACAGAAATTGAAGACACCATTTATATTTATTTTTTCATTATATTTAAAGCATAAAATATTAACACAAAGAAATCATAGGTTTTCCTTAAAAAAAAAAAAAAACATTCAGTTTTACACATGGTTTTACACAAGGATTAGGGGCTAGTATTTTCTTATTCACAGTGATGTGTTAGATCTTGGAATATGTACCTAATGTCATGCTGCCACCATCTGGATAAAAATAGTACATGGACCAGGTTGAACTATAGTTACTGTATATATATGTTCTATTCTTTTGTCCATAATTTGCAGCAAAGTTTCTGGGTGTTTCACTTTTAATATGGACACATAAAACACTTAACAAAATAATCTGATAGAAAAGCATGCAGGAGTGTAAAGCAAATGCAATTTGTCATAGATCTGCTGTAAAGTTGGCTGTTGGCATGCCACATGTCATCTAACCCTGCAGGACCTTCTAGTCACACCAGGTAACCATTAACCCTTTCACTGTCTTTTTTTTGTGCACTTGATAAAGTGCACATTTTAGGCATGAAGATTACTTAAACCCCCCAACAAAAATTATATATTTTCTATTTTTTTGAGAACACTGTAGAATAAAATTATGGCAATTGCATTTTTTACATGAATATTGTGCTACAGTTTATCAAATATATATTTGCAGTAAAAATACAGTCAAATTAGTTTTAGTGTATGCAATTCCAACATATTACACAATTTTTGATAAAATGCCAACAAACCTAAATTGTCCATATGTGAAGCCTTTACAGGTCATCACAGTTTACAGTTAACAGCAAATGATGGCCCTGAAATTATTACTCTCAATTCAGCAAGCGCAGATATACCTAATTTGTGTAGCAAAATCAATCAATCCTTATACACATGTTCTAAATTACAGTCCTAAAGGCGATTTATCTGCTTTCCAAAAAATGCCTGTAACCTTAACTGCCTCTAACCTACTATAAACCACTGAGTGTACATGTACTGATAAGATAACATAGAGGAGAGTTTAGGGGCTGCTGAAAAAAATGCCCAACAGCTCCTAAACGTGAGTTTAGCAGCTGCAGTGTACATGAGGCCTTAAACAATGGTTTTGGTGTTTTTATTATCATTTTTTTTTCTTTATTAAGCTTTAATCTTTTATTTTTTAACTTAACTTAACTGCTATCACAATGGGGCTGACAAGGATACTTTATTAAAGTGATTGTAAAGGTTCTGGTTTTTTTTTTTTTTCTTTAACCATTTGCCTACTGGGCACTCCTGCCCAGACCAATTTTTAGCTTTCAGTGCTCTCACACTTTGAATGACAATAACTCAGTCATGCAACACTGTACCCAAATCATTTTTTGTCCTTTTTTCATACAAATAGAGCTTTCTTTTGGTGGTATTTAATAGGATTGCACCAACACCACTTTTTTAAGACCGAGTACAAGTACCGATAGTTTTTTTTTCAAGTACTCGATGATAACTATTACCTTACCGATCGCTTCTCCTCTCGGCCAGTTAGGTCTCAGGACCCACTTCCTAAATTGGCCGGGAGGGGAATCAGGAAAACAATAGCGAATATTAATTCGCTATTGTTACAAAACTAGGTGGGCACAGGGTGCAGTGTTCTGCGCCCCGAGCCTACCCTTTTTTGAAGCCAATTAGAGCCTCTGACTCTAATCACGTGCTTCTAAAATAAATAAATAAATGGAATCCATGCGCCCTGCATGTAGATTAGGGGCCATGTGCATGGATTAGGGGCGCAGCGCCCCTGCGCCCCTAATGGATGGGCCGCCACTGCATGCACAATGTAGTTTTGTCCCACATATCTGACAAATTGCTGGAGGACTCATCTATAGTGGTTTCGTAGTTTTCTCTTAGTTTCTGTGTTGGTATTATTGTTTGTTTGAGTCTTACACTTTGTTCTGCGATATCTTACATACAACTGTAACAGCACAGTAATTATGTAGGATGCTAGTAAGTGTTCTTATGTGATATGTATGTGTTTAAAACATTTTCTGTTACACAAGATGAAAATTAGCGAGTTCATTATACCAGAGGTATACAGTTTAAGTAATGATAATGTGGTCAGGCCTTTTGCATCACACTACAAAGCCTGAATATAATATAGGATCTTACTCTTTTCACAATCATAATAGGGAGAATCGGTTTAATCATATGACCAATGTGCCTGAAACTCTGCTGAATGACATCCTATTTGTCGGGCATCATATTGTTTGGGAAAGTTACCAGCACATACATTGTATTGGATGTCTTCATAATGAATGATCATGAGAGATTTGTTTCTCTGTGAATAAGAACTCAAAAAGATCTTATTAACATAAGATTGCATGCAGAAAATCTGCATAAATATTATTTAAATGGAAAAATATATATGGGTTAAAAGGGTCAGACAACTGAGACTAGTGTCAGTAAGGATTTGTACTAGATTTATGTTATTACAGCAAAGACATTAACCACTTGCCGACCGCCGCATGTACATATACTTCGACAGAATGGCACGGACAGGCAAATGGGCATACAGGTACGTCCCGTTAAATTTGTCCCAGTGATGGGACAAACCGCAAACCCCAGAGGTAATCAAATACCACCAAAAGAAAGCTCTATTTGTGGGGAAAAAAGGACGTCAATTTTGTTTGAGAGCCACGTCGCACAACCGCGCAATTGTCAGTTAAAGCGACGCAGTGCCGAATCGCAAAAAGTGCTCTGGTCTTTGGCCAGCCAAATGGTCCGGGGCTTAAGTGGTTAAAGAATAACACAAAATAAATTAATTATACTAAGTATTAGCTACCTACTAGATATTGGCTACCTTTTGTTCATTCATGTACTGTACATATCCTTCAATGTACTGAAAATCAGTTTATTGTTCAGATCCTATTTATAACAAACTGATAAGTGTGCTTATAAATGCGGTACCGTACTTTAATTAACTGAAGTAAAATTGTGTTGAATTCAACTTTTGTGTCTTATTGAAAAGTTACATAGTTACATAGTAGGCGAGGTTGAAAAAAGACACAAGTCCAACCTATGTGTGTGATTTTATGTTAGTATTACATTGTATATCCCTGTATGTTGTGGTTGTTAAGGTGCTTAGCCAACAGTGTTTTTAGATAATCAATGCTCCCTGCTGAAACTACTGTCTGTGGAAGAGAATTCCACATCATTACCGCTCTTACAGTAAAGAACCCTCTACGCAGTTTTAGGTTTAACTGCTTTTCTTCTAATTTTAGTGAATGGCCACGTGTCTTACTAAATTTCCTTTTCGTGGAAACATTTTATCCCTATTGTGGTGTCAATGGTACGGTATTTGTACATTGAAATCATATCCCCTCTCATGCGGCTCTTGAGTTCAGTGCTTGTAACCTTTCCTCATAACTAATGTCCTCCAGTCCCTTTATTAGTTTTGTTGCCCTTCTCTGGACTCTCTCCAGTTCCAGCACATCCTTCCTGAGGACTGGTGCCCAGAACTGGACAGCACACTCTAGGTGCGGCCGGACCAAAGTCTTGTAGCGTGGGAGAATTATTGTTTTATCTCTGGAGTTATCCCCTTTTTAATGCATGGCAATATTCTGTTGGCTTTGCTTGCAGCAGCTTGGCATTGCATGCCATTGCTGAGCCTGTCATCTACTAGGACCCCCAGGTCCTTTTCCATCCTAGACACCCCCAGAGGTTCTCCCCCCAATAAGTAGATTGCATTCATATTTTTGCCACCTAAATGCAATATTTTACATTTTTCTACATTAAACCTCATTTGCCATGTAGTTGCCCACCCCAATTATTTGTTCAAATCTTCTCGCAAGGTTTCCAAATCCTGCAGAGAAGTTATTGCCCTGCTTAGCATCGTCCACAAATACAGAGATTGAGCTGTTTATCCCATCCTCCAGGTCATTTATGAATAAATTAAATAGGATTGGTCCCAGGACAGAACCCTGGGGGACCCCACTTTTCACCCTGGACCAGTACTCCCCATTTAACATTACCCTCTGAACTCGCCCCTGTAGTTAGATTTCAATCCATGTACTTAACCTATGGTCCATGCCTACATGACCTTACTTTGTACAGTAAACGTTTATGGGGAACTGTATCAAATGCTTTTGCACAATTGAGATACACCATGTCTACGGGCCTTTCTTTATCTGGATGGCAGCTCACCTCCTCATAGAAGGTTAATAGATTGGTTTGGCAAGAACGACTCCTTATGAATCCATGCTGATTACTGCTAATGATACCGTTCTCATTACTAAAATATTGTATATAGTCCCTTATCATCCCCTCTAAGAGCTTGCATACAATTGATGTTAGGCTAACTGGGCTGTAATTCCCAGTGATGTATCTTGGCCCTTTTTTAAATATTTGTGCTACATTGGCTTTTCTCCAATCAGCTGGTACCATTCCAGTCAGTAGACTGTTTGTAAAAATTAGGAACAATGGTCTGGCAATTATTTGACTGAGTTCCCTAAGGACCCTCGGTCGCAAGCCATCTGGTCCCGGTGACTTATTAGTGTTAAATTTTTCAAGTCTATTTCTAATACTGCCCTCTGTTAGCCATGAGGATGCTTCCTGTGATGTGTCATGAGGATAAACATTGCAGTTTTGGTTACTGAAGCCCCCCCGATTCCCTAGTGAAGACTGAGGAGAAAGAATAAGTTCAATACCTTCGCCATCTCTCCACCCTCAGTAACCAGATTCCCTTCATCATTCTTTATGGGACAAATGTGATCTGACCTCCCTTTCTTACTATTTATGTACTTAAAGGGGTAGTAAACCCTTGTTTTTTTTTTTTTGTTTTTTTTTAAATAACAAACATGTCATACTTACCTTCACTGTGCAGTTCGTTTTGCACAGAGTGGCCCGGATCTCCCTTTTCTGCGGACCCCCGGAGATGCTGGTAGCTCCTCCCTGCATCGGGTGTCCATGTTAGAGAATCGCTCTCCTTGGTGGACCCTCGTGCGGGCACGCTCCCGAGTGCTGCTTCTATGGTGTATTTACACAGATAGCAGGACTCGACTCGGCCCCGCCCCACGGCCCCCACGTCATTGGATTTGATTGACAGCAGCAGGAGCCAATGGCCAATGGCTATCCAATCAAGAGCCAATAAAACGGGCAGAAAGGTAGAGCACGTCTCGAATGGCTCAGCTGAGTAAAATAGGGGGGGCTAGGGGGCTGCTCAATGTCAGAATTGTTTTCACCTTAATGCATAGGATGTATTAAGGTAAAAAAAATCACGAGGGTTTACAACCCTTTTAAAGAATTTCTTGGGATTCTTTTTACTCTCCTCCGCTATGTGCTTTTCGTGTTTTAGCCGCCCTGATTGCACCCTTACATTTTTTTGTTGCATTCTTTGTAAAGTTGGAATGCTGATGATGATCCCTCAGCCTTGTATTTTTTGAACGCCTTCACCTTTCCTTTTATATGCATTTTTACGTTGGAGTTAAGTCACCCAGGACTTTTATTAGCTCTTTTACATTTATTTCCCATTGGGATGCACTGCCTGTGGATGGTGCCAAGTCAGCAAGTGACCATACTGTCCGGACAGAATTGGTCTAATGATGTATATCAATGCATAACGTGGCATTAGAAACAGAACACACACTTTCATCTGTGTAATTGCTTTGCTTTTGTGTTTATCATTATTATTATATTGCCCTGCTAAGTTATTTAAAGGGGAAGTGCAACACTATATTTTGCTCTATTCTAGGTATGTTTTGTATTCAGACATTTTGGTGAATGCTGCATCTCCCTATCTTTTATTCAACCTAGAGCATAACCATTGTTTGGTTTAACCACTTTAATACAGGGCACCTTCACCCCTTCTTTCCCAGCCCAATTTTCAGCTTTCAGCGCTGTTGTACTTTGAATGACAATTGTGCCGTCATGCAACACTATACCCATATAAAATTTATTTAGTTTATTTAGTTTGTAGGAAAGTTATATAGTCCACAAACTATGGTACTGTGTGTATATATATATATATATATATATATATATATATATATATATTTATATATGAAAAATGATCAATCTTGATGTACTGACGGTTTATCTCATTTCATGAAACTGGAAAATGATGGTACAGTACAAATATCCCCAAATGACCCCCTTTTAGAAAGTAGACAGCCCAAGGTATTTTAATCAGAAAAAAATATCTTATTTTGTTGACAAAAGAAAAATAATCACCTACACAGACATTTGGATTACAGGCCTCCTTACGCGTTTCGTCATCGACGGTGTGGTACGCCTTTGACAATGTCAATGACGAAACGCGTAAGTTGGAGTCACGCACTTACGTCATACCCGGTAGTGACAGGGAGCTTGGAGCGCAGCTGAGGCGCATGCCGAGCAGCCGTTCATGCTCACGGTTCCTTAGACACTGCTATCCACCATACGCTGTAGTGTGTGTTTTTTGGCTGTCCCTTTGGTGGGAACGATTTGTTTTTATATCAGTTTTTAAAAAAAGCCTTTTAAACTACTACACTATGGGAGCCCTGTTTTTTCCTATGAGGACATGACCACAAGAAGCCGGTGTACCACCTAATGCTGGAGGCTGGGCTGTATAGAGGACACATGTGGACGCTCTGACCGGACCTAGGAAGTCATTCAATCTTGCTGTCATATGCCCATTACCCCTACAGGGGTACTAGGAGCTGGTGAGTGGGGACCCTTGAGGGCAATCACAGAAGTCACCGGATATTGATAAAGCACAAGAGTCACGTATTTTGTATGAATATTTTGCCAATCTGGAGCTTCACCTTTATTTTTAGTTTATATTTTTTTCCATTTTTTATGGTTGTCACTTACATATATATAATTGGATGTGGAGTATTCCATATATATCTATTTTTATTGGAGTGGACACTTTTCACGTGGACTTATGCCGCGTACACACGATCGGACTTTACGGCATACTTGGTCCGGCGTACCGGATTTCGTCGGACAATTCGATCGTGTGTGGACTCCAGCGGACTTTGTTTTCTCAAAAGTTTGACGGACTTAGATTTGAAAGATGTTTCAAATCTATCCGACGGACTCGAGTCCGGTCGAAAAGTCTGCTCGTCTGTATGCTAGTCCGACGGACAAAAACCGACGCTAGGGCAGCTATTGGCTACTGGCTATGAACTTCCTTGTTTTAGTCTGGTTGTACGTCATCACGTATCCGTCGGACTTTGGTTGATC
Organism: Lithobates clamitans; assembly: GCA_037952925.1. Lineage (NCBI taxonomy): Eukaryota > Metazoa > Chordata > Amphibia > Anura > Ranidae > Lithobates > Lithobates clamitans. The sequence goes on along the minus strand of JBBGZY010000889.1, from coordinate 1,559,112 downwards.
GTGTGTAGGCAAGTCCGTTCATTTGGAAAGTCCGTCGTAAAGTCCGTTGAAAAGTCCGCCGGGCAAAGTATGCCGTAAAGTCCGGTCGTGTGTATGCGGCATTACTATTATTATATGTTTTATAAATTTTTTGTTAATCAAGGCATATGTTTGGTGTCAGCAGGGGAATACTTGAATGGACCCACTCCTTCTCTTCTGTTAACAGGTTACTGGATGTATAGCCTTGATTATATCACTTTAGTGGTATTTGTTCACATTTTTACACTACCACGTATTGATGCAATATCTACCTGTTATGGTATTGTGATATATATATATATATATATATACAGTGGGGCAAAAAAGTATTTAGTCAGCCACCAATTGTGCAAGTTCTCCCACTTAAAAAGATGAGAGAGGCCTGTAATTGTCATCATAGGTATACCTCAACTACGAGAGACAAAAATGTGGAAACAATTCCAGACAATCACATTGTCTGATTTTTGAAAGAATTTATTTGCAAATTATGGTGGAAAATAAGTATTTGGTCAATATCAAAAGTTCATCTCAATACTTTGTTATATATCCTTTGTTGGCAATGACAGAGGTCAAACGTTTTCTGTAAGTCTTCACAAGGTTGTCACACACTGTTGCTAGTATGTTGGCCCATTCCTCCATGCAGATCTCCTCTAGAGCAGTGATGTTTTGGGGCTGTCACTGGGCAACACGGACTTTCAACTCCCTCCAAAGGTTTTCTATGGGGTTGAGAGCTGGAGACTGGCTAGGCCACTCCAGGACCTTGAAATGCTTTTTACGAAGCCACTCCTTCGTTGCCCGGGTGGTGCGTTTGGGAACATTGTCATGCTGAAAGACCCAGCCACGTTTCACCTTCAATGCCCTTGCTGATGGGTGGAGGTTTGCACTCAAAATCTCACAATACATAGCCCCATTCATTCTTTCATGTACACGGATCAGTCGTCCTGTTCCCTTTGCAGAGAAACAGCCCCTAAGCATGATGTTGCCACCCCCATGCTTCACAGTAGGTATGGTGTTCTTTGGTTGCAACTAAGCATTCTCTCCCCTACAAACACGACGAGTTGTTTTTCTACCAAACAGTTCTACTTTGGTCTCATCTGACCATATGACATTCTCCCAATCCTCTTCTGGATCATCAAAATGCTCTCTAGCAAACCTCAGACGGGCCCGGACATGTACTGGCTTAAGCAGGGGGACACGTCTGGCACTGCAGGATCTGAGTCCCTGGCGGTGTAGTGTGTTACTGATGGTAGCCTTTGTTATGTTGGTCCCAGCTCTCTGCAGTTCATTCACTAGGTCCCCCCTCCCCCCCCCCCGGTGTGGTTCTGGGATTTTGCTCACCGCTGTTCTGATCATTTTGACCCCACGGGGTGAGATCTTGCGTGGAGCCCCAGATCGAGGGAGATTATCAGTAGTCTTGTATGTCTTCCATTTTCTAATTATTGCTCCCACAGTTGATTTCTTCACACCAAGCTGCTTGCCTATTGCAGATTCAGTCTTCCCAGCCTGGTGCAGGTCTACAATTTTGCTTCTGGTGTCCTTCGACAGCTCTTTGGTCTTCACCATAGTGGAGTTTGAAGTGTGACTGTTTGAGGTTGTGGACAGGTGCCTTTTATACTGATAACAAGTTCAAACAGGTACCAATAATACAGGTAATGAGTGGAGGACACAGGAGCCTCTTAAAGAAGAAGATACAGGTCTGTGAGAGACAAAAATCTTGCTTGTTTGTAGGTGACCAAATACTTATTTTCCACCATAATTTCCAAATAAATTCTTTAAAAAATCAGACAATGTGATTGTCTGGATTTGTTTCCACATTTTGTCCCTCATAGTTGATGTATACCTATGATGACAATTACAGACCTCGCTCATCTTTTTAAGTGGGAGAACTTGCACAATTGGTGGCTGACTAAATACTTTTTTGCCCCACTGTATATGCAAGTTTTGTTTCACATAAATTATTGATGTCTAGGATTTAGATGGTTTTCAGCACAACACATCTGGGTATTTTTGTTTGTACATTTATATAGGGATACCCCTCCCAGGGAGTGCCACTTACCCCTTACTTTCTTTTATATATATCTATCTCACCCTCCTTATGGGGGGTGTGATTTAGGGGAGGCTGCATACCTCTTTTTCCTAAACGCGGAATTATAGTCCATTTATTTATAAATGCAGACTGACCATTGCACATAAATGCAGCCTGACCATTTCCATAAATACAGACTTACTAGTGCCATAACACAGCTATATCTGATGTCATAAAATCCCACTGACAGAAGACAGAGCAGCCCGAGCGGCCGAATGCTCTGTCTTCTGTCTCAGGAATAGTGTCAGGCCCAGCTGGGAGATCGCTTGGCGCTCACGGGGGCTTCAGATGTCTGTCCTCCGCTCTCCTGCCTCTCTTCTGGTGCTGGCGGCGGGGGTGTTGTCGGCGGTTCCAGGCGGCGGTGCATGGTGTATATTCACTCCATAAGACACAGAGACATTTTCCCCCATATTTCTGGGGGGAAAAGTGCGTCTTATGGTGCGGAAAATACGGTAATACATTTTTTTCAATTTTTTAAATAAATTTTTTCTTTTTTTTATGATCTTTTTTCATACTGGTCACACAATGACCAGAGCAATACAGTGTTACCATTGTAACACTGTACTACTCCAGGGAAGTGATCAGGATTTCCTGTGGATGGAAGTGGGAGCATATGCTTCAGGCGCCGCATTGAGAGGGGCACTGCTGCTAACAGTAGTAATTTAATAATAATGCATTTTATTTGTAGACGTCTTTCAGGACACCCAAGGTCACCTTACACAGATAGATGGCAGCAGTGATTGTCTGAGCTGTCACTGCACTGACATCCCTGGCATCCCTCCAGAGGAGCCCAGGCCTGGCTTGCACATGGCAGCAGCAATCGTCTGAGCTGTCACTGCACTGACATCCCTGGCATCCCTCCAGAGCAGCTCAGGCCTGGCTTGTACATGGCAGCAGTGATTGTCTAAGCTGTCACTGCATCTGTGGGGAGAAAGATCAGCAGATAAAAAAAGGTTAGAGAGGGATGATTCTTCTACAGGATTCCAGGTGTAATCAACCAGCCAGGTATTGAGCACCATTAAGCTCCAGGACCCCATCTCTCCCAACTAAGCAAAGGACCCCCTTATCTCCCCCACTGAGGACCAGGACCACACAAATCCCCCTCACTAAGCACTAGGATCTCCCATCTCCCCCGACTTAGCACCAGTGCCCCACTGTCCCCTAACTGAGCACCAGGACCCCCCATTTTGCCTGACTAAGCTCCAGGTCCCCCTTGTCCCCCCACTGAGCACCAAGACCCCAGTCTCCCGTGACTGAGCACCTGTGCCCTCTTGTCCTCACACTGAGCACTGGTACCCCCATTTCCCTCCACTGAGCACCAGTGCCCTCCTTGTCTCCCCACTGAGCACCAGTGTCCTCCTTGCCTCCCCACTGAGCACCAGTAGCACCCTGCCCCCCCCCCCCCCACTGAGCACCAGTGCCACTCTTCTCTCCACGCTGAGCACCAGTGCCCTCCTTGGTACCGATCACTCATTTATACTGAAGCATAAAACTCTGTTAATCAGAAGTTGATTTAAGTCTTTGCCTTGGGTGAAAGAATGTCTAGCTAAGCCACCAGGGGCGGACTGACCATTCAGGCACTCGGGCACTGACTGAGGGCCCCATACCACTAAGGGGCCGCATCAGGGTTGCCAGCCTCAATAAAACCAGGGACAGTATGTAAAAATCTGATTTTTTTTAAAAATCCCAAGATTATAGCTGCCCCGCCTCTCCAGTGCCTTTTCAGTGTGTGTATGTGTATTCTGTATGTGTATCCTGTGTGTGTATATTGTGTGTCTGTGTGTGTATACTGTATGTGTGTGTGTATATTGTGTGGCCCCATAATCTATTGCCTGGGGGCCCCATAATCTCTTATTGCCTGGGGGCCCCATAATCTCCTATTGCCCGGGGGCCCCATAATCTTCTCCTATTGCCTGGGGGCCCCATAATCTCCTATTGCCCGGGGACCCCATGAGTTGTCAGTCCGTCCCTGTTCGCCACTGAATTAGATGGATGGAGGAATCCCCCCCACCAGGACATCGGATTCCGACAGCAGCATTAGACTACCAATCAGAATACACTGATCAGTAGCTGCAGCTAATTGCCTGCAGCCACTGATCAATGAAAATGTTTTCAACATATTCCTTCAATAGAAGTCAATCAAACAGTCGACTTTTGTGTGACGAGGACAGCCACACACTGAGCAAAATTAGTCCGGGTTCCTGCTGAATTGGCTGAATTTGAATCAGTGTATGGCCAACTTAACACACATAGTCTTGTGTTCAGTGCCGGGTTTAGAATAACATAACACCATAGTGCAGAGGTCAGGAATATTGAATATCCACAGTTCAGAGGTCAGGAGTATGTAATGTACAAAATGCTTGGGTCTGGTGTAAGTAATATGCAGAGTATAGGGTCAGGAATAACCTCCTAGCTCAAATATTGAGTATAAAATTAAAATGCATGTACACAAATGCTAGAAGTCTGACTGGTTTGCCACTGTCCAGGGGTACTCCCTGTATCGGAGGGAAAGGGTAGGTAGAAGAGGAGGAGGGGTGTGCTTATCTGCGAAGAGCAATTTGATGATGAATATGAAGGATGACATGGGTTGGGCTGGTGAGAAAGTGTTGTCTTTGAAGGAGAGACCCATCTTATTTCAAAGTTAGAGATGGCGGGGAGACAGAGCAATGTTATAATCATGTTTTTTTTTTTAAATATCCTGATATTGACTGTGAAAATGAAACTGCTCAATCAACCAAGGCTCATCATTTTTCGTATTGAAAGACAATTTAATGTGTCAATTAGTGGAATCCCCAACTAGAGATAACGCTCTCATGGACCTACTAATTACAAACAAAACAGAGGTGACTTCAGATGAATTATGTAAAGTCATAACTATAGGAAAATGAGATGCAAGGAGGGTAGGACAAGAACATTACATTTCCAAAACAGCCAACTTTACTAAGCTGCACTCCATACTGCATGATACTAAATGGGATTATATTTTTGCAACTAACAACACTGAAGAGAAGTGGGAGTGCTTTAACCAGTTCAATACCGGGCACTTTCCCCCCTTCTTGCCCAAGCCAATTTTCAACTTTTTAAATAACAATTGCGCGGTCATGCTACACTGTACCCAAACAAAATTGGCTGCACTGATGGGTACTTATGGGTGGCACTGATAGGTGGCACTGATAGGCACTGATAGGCGGCACTGATGGGCACTGATGGGTGGTACTGATAGGCATCACTAAAAGGCATCACTGATGGCACTGGCACTGGCATGCATTGCTGATGAGCACTGATTGGCATCTGCCTGGGCATTGACTGGCATCTGCCCCGGCACTGATTGGCATCTGCCTGGTGGTCCAGGGTGGCATACCTGGTTGAGCGTCCTTTGTGGGCATCCCTGGTGGTCTTGGCGGCATCCCTGGTGATCCTGGGCAGGCATCCGCAGGGGTGCTGCACTGATAAACAGGAGAGCCGCCGATTGGCTCTCCTCTACTCGCGTCTGTCAGACACGAGTGAAGAAAAGCCGATAAAAGGCTCTTCCTGTTTACACTGTAATAAAGCCGTGATTGGACACGGTTGATCACGTGGTAAAGAGCCTCTGTCTCTGCACGCCCCCCCCGGGTTATCCTGCTGGAGGTCAGGATAACTGAACCACCGCCTGGCCGTCATTTTGCTATAGGCCGAATGGGAAGTGGTTAAAGACATATTAAGTTATATTTTTCAAATATATTAATAGTTAAAAGGCGAGGTCAGAGAACATATTGGCCCCATAAAAGATGATTAGATGTTGGTCCCAAGTGACAGGTAGAAGACAACAGTAATTAAATATATTCTTCTCCTCAATTTATGTAAAGGGAAAGCAGGGGTATAATAAAAAATAATGACATTATATTGAATATAACTGCATAAGTGGCTCTTTACTGTTAGAGCAGTAAGAATGTGGAACTCTCTTCTACAGTTGGTGGTGTCAGTAGTGAGTGCAGATGTAGCGCTGCCCTCTTCAGGGTCGCAAGATAGATCAATACCCCTCTGGCTAGCCTGACCCTGAGAGTCCTCTGTCACCTCTGACACCCTGGGTTCAAACATTTTGGCTTTAGACAATAATAATAATAATAAGGATGATATACAAAAGAATGAGTTAAATCAATAAAAGTTTACTCAATAGGATAAATGAAGAATGAACCAAGGGATAAAGTCAAGCTCAACTCCAACAGAAGTTATTTTATATAAAGTATTATTAGTAGCAAAAATTTGTACCCAGGCACCATTGTGGATGGTAGAGAGAATGTGAATATCTTTCTTATGATTAAGCACCGACCCACGGTGTGAAATGTGTTAGCTATTGCCCCCCCACTCTGCGATGTATGGACTGACTGTATGGATTTCATATTGACACAATAAAGGTGTTGAATTGGCGTCCGTCCAGGAATTTTCTTACCCTTTCAATATCTTTTTTGTCCCTCCACTTCATGGCCAACACTTCCTTATTTCTCATGAATACAAATTCCCCATTTTGTAGATTTTTTGATAATAGATTTTGTGGGAAGCCCTTTCGTTTTTTTTTTAATGTACCGCAGGCCAGAGTCTTTTTTAAAGTAAAGGTGACAAAAAAGGGGCAAGCTAGTATAATAATTGTCACATATAAAAGGAATCCTTTTTTGAACAGGGGGTATGCCAGTTCCCAGACAATTTTCCCACTGGTTCCAATATATGTGGGACACTGAGGGGGCTGGAGTTGGGAGTTTTTGCCTTCATAAATACAGAAGGTGTACACGTAACCAGTGGCTCGATCACACTGTTTTTTAAATTTTAACCCGTACCTGGCTCTCTTACTGGGAATATACTGCTTGAACTGCAGTTGGCCAGTAAAGTGTATAAGGGATTCGTCCTCACAAATGCTTTGGTCTGGGATAAACACTTGTCACTATACATATTTTGTACAATTTGTCGTGGTTGGGGTGATCTCGGCAAGGGCACTGCAAATTATCATTTAATTGTAGGAAACGCATAATCATGTCATAGCGTGTCCTGGACTTGACAGCAGAATATATCGGCATGTGGTGGATGGGGTGGGTGGACCAGTAGGCATACAGTTTGTTCTTCTTTGTAGGGCCCATATTAAAAGTAAGGCCGAACAACAATTTAAATTTGTCCAGTGTGAGAGGTTTCCATTGGAACATGCGGGCGTAAGATGAATTGGGGTTGGAAGCAATAAATTGCTCTGCATAGAGATTGGTTTGGTCCACCATATTCTGCAACAAATTTTCTAGGAAAAATAAATAAAAATAATCCACTTGTGAAAAATTTGTAGTGTTGGGCTACACACCTGGCTGTGCGGTGAAACCCCCTTTCACCGCACAGCCAGGTGTGCAGCCCAACACTACAAATTTTTCGCAATTAGATTATTTTTGGATTATAGCAGATCCTGAGCTGGCAGGCAACCAAAAGGGGTTTGCCAGGGCATCGGGAAGGTAGGACTGGGCCCGGATTCTTTGAGTTTTTATTTCCAGTACTAGTACTGGGCTCTTCTTCCTGGGGTTTGACGCTGCTGGTGGTAAGCAGGTCTTCTGGTCTTGGTCCTGATCTCCTTATTCTTTTAGGAGGGACGGTTTTCTCCACTGACTCGGACACGACCCACTACCCTCTACTGGCTCATATTCTGAACCAGAATCGGATGATGGGAGCTCCCCACTGCTCTCATCATCCGACATGGTAAGCATGGCATATGCCTCTTCGGGTGTGTAAACTCTTTGAGACATGATGGCGATGCTTATTGGCAGGCCTGTGTGATGGTACTGATGGCGGGCCTGTGTGGCGGCACCGATGGCTGTACTGGTGGCACACCTGTATGGCAGTACTGATGGCGGTACTAGTGGTGGGCCTGTGTGGCGTTACTGGTGGTGGGCCTGTGTGGCGGTACCGATGGCGGTACTGGTGGCGGCAGTGATGCAAGTACTAGTGGCGGGCCTGTGTGGCGGTACCGATGGCAGTACTAGTGACAGGTCTGTGTGGCGGTACTGGTGGTGGTACCAATGGTGATACTGGTGGTGGGCCTGTGTGGCAGTACCTTTGGCGGTACTGGTGGCGGGCCTGTGTGACAGTACTAGTGACAGGTTTTCTTTATTGGGGGGGGTGTTGTGTACAGTAAGATGTACAATGTACAGGACTGACAGACACTGATCTCACTCACTGATCCCTGCACTCTCCTCACACGATCGAGAAGACGCAGGGATCTCCTAGTGAGAACTGTTTGTTTACACTTGTGACTGGCTGTGATTGGACACAGCCGGTCACATGGTAAACAGCCAATTTCATTGGCTGTTTACCCTGATCCGGGATTGGCTATGTCCAAGGGACACGCGCATCCCCGATCACCGTAGTACGCACATCTGTTTCTGTTTACAAATGTGACCGGCTGTGATTGGACACTTACCATGCTTGGGGATGGGCTATGTCCGAGGGATCACACATCGCCCTCGATCGGCACTTGGCATGCCCCCGCGGGAGCGCGCTAGTGGCTTATCATGAAAGACATCATATGACGTCTGGTCAGGATAACGCAACCACCGCCCAGCCATCATTCTGTTATAGGCCGGGCAGGAAGTGGTTAAAGAAAGTTTTGGTGAAAAGCAGCTTTGATGATTTCAGCAATAATTCCCTGGTGGGGGGGAAGTAATGGTAGTTCAGTGTTGTGTGAAAATCCGGTTAATCTTCAGCTAGCTTTTGAGTACTTAATTGCATGCAAAGAATATTTCCTGCTAAGATAGAGTGGCCGTTCCAATAGATTATGTGTAGCAAGTAAACAATATTTCTGTGCAACCAGAATTGCAATTTGAATTCACAGTGATCACTGACTTCACTGAATCTTGTCATTAAAGATGACAGAGAGTGTAGGAAATAAAGATGTTTATACACAGTGTCTGTTAAATTGGGCAATCACCTGTTCACCACACTGGAACAGGAGATGAGGATGACTCTGATGAGGATGATGATGATTCTGATGAGGATGATCCCTCAACTGTATGGCTCAAGGGACGACCTCCAGCCTCTGCCGCACCACTGCACGGCTCATGCCGATCTGATCACTCTGCAGACTGAACTCCGCCGAACAGTGCAAAGGGACTGTCCACAGGTGTCCTTCCAGATATCTGCTAGGTAAATCTGTTAAAGTAGGCCCCAACAGTTGCAGCTCCTCAGTCACAAATTTCCTTCACGTAGATCCACGCCAGTCCCAAGAGAGCATGCCAGGCCCCAGTCTTGCTTCTTATAGTCCCTCCCAGCGATCTAATTTTCGCCATCAGCCTGCTGGTAATTGCAGTTTCACACCATGCAGCCAGAGGGCGAATCCCTTCCAGATGGACTACATATCCCAAGATGCCTTGCTTCTTCCTCTAATCAGAGTCACAAGCTGGAACACTAGGGGGAAACATCGCCTTGGTAACAGCATTACACAGCATCTTCTGATTGCAGGAAATGTAAGTATCCAGCTCCTGGCTACATCCTCCCCTCACTTAAAGTCTTTGGTCCCCAAAGATGCAGGGGTTTTCAACTACTGCTAGAAAAAGAGTTAGTCAACTTTTAACCAGTATTCAAATTCAACAAATATTGACAAACATCAGGATTCTTCTTAAACCACTTATATACATTTTCGGTTAACTCATAATCAGTTTTCTGACAGGCCAGGGCAATAGCCATGTCCCACCCAGTTGTGTCAGAGGTCACATTAAGGCCACCTTCCATCCAACTGATGACAACAGAGTCAGGCGTAGAGTTTGGCCTTTGAATGGTAGAAATTAACCGGTCAAAGTTCTCTCCCAATGTGAGGAAAAGGAGCAAAAATGCAGCAGGAAAAGCAGCAAAGATGCAACAAAAAGGATGGGACTTTATATGAAGCTCATGGTAACAAAATGAATAGAATGGTGGATAGTAAACTATTTATTAATACATAGATACATGTTTACATACATTACATCCCATATACATAGACATGCACACTTCCACAGTGCCAATTTCTAAAACAGTAATATCTGGTAGTAACATATTTATAAACATTAATCACATGATAAAATTAAGAAATCCACCAACATTCATGATTGGATATACACATATTGAAAAATAGCATCTGCACGGTCTATGGTGTTTCTGATCCCTGTCACAATAAAAATTGTATATATGAGCACATATAATAAAGGGCAAGTAATTGAAGTACACGACATCTGGTAGCTCGATGCATTTCGCGGCTTCCAGACGCTCTTCAGGAGCAGACAAGTGATGTATCTGCAATGGGAGAGTAAATTAACTAAGTAAACTAGCTTGTATCAATATAGGGGAGGATAGATAGAAAACACCCCCCCTCTATTTTAAACAAGACCACTTACAGATGTATGTGCACTTAATGGAGCAATGTCAAGGACCGTGAGCCACCCTAGGGCATCAGTATCGGGAGCTGAGGGGGCATGTTCAGCAGCGGCACCCATCACAGACAACGCCCCAGGCACACCAAGCACTCCTGGTGTAAATATGGGAAGCATCAGTGATGAGTGAGTCAATCAAGTGAACCAATATTGGGGCTATATGAGTAAATTAATAATTGAAAGTGAGGGTGGACTGGATAGTAAAGATGGTTAGTGCAGAAATTAAAACTGATATTGTTGTGACTAAGCGGGAGTGGAGGTGGAGGACCATAATAGAAGGTCGCCACCAAGACACCCAGTTGCAGGGGAGGGGAAAGTGGGGGGAATAAGGGGAGAGGATGGCTCGTGAGGGTCTGGTAAACACCTGGTGCTTGAAGAGAGTGAGGGAATCCAGTCCAACGAAAAACATGAAGGCCAATGTGCAAGAGAGCTCAGAGCAACCCAGACTCCATCAGGGCAGCTGCCCATAAATGCACGTCGCCGCAGACCAACCCCCAACGTCACACACATGAGCATGGCGGGAGGCCCCGACACCTGGGCGGCTATTCGCCCAGCAGTTGGCGCCATCGCAGCCTCACCCAGGTGCTCATGGAATTGAAAAAGACACGCTGGCGAGAGAGCATCACGAGGGCGCCGTGCATCCGATGCATAGGTGCAATGTCGATCCGCAGTGACGGCGCGTCCGCCCCCAGAGCATCAAGGAGGCGCATTGCATCGCAGCTCTTGAACTGAATGGAATCTGGGCAACACCACAGTTCACACTCATGTTGCCATATGCACAATGATATCATAATATCTAGTAAATATGTAGAAATCGATTACCAAAGTAGAATGGAATTCAAGATAATACTTGATTAGGAAAGCTAACATAGGGCCATTGTAACTAAGCGCAGGACTAGTTATTGAAAAGGTAAGACCAGTTAGATGCTACCATGAGCTTCCATCCCTAAGTTGATAATCATAAAAAGGGGGGAATTGGGGAATTTGGGACTTTAAATGAAGCCATGGCCGGCTATGGTCATGTGCCTCCATCCCTATCATTATGAGGAAAAGGAGCAAAAATGCAGCAGGAAAAGCAGTAAAGATGCAACAAAAAGGGTGGGACTTTATATGAAGCTCATGGTAACAAAATGAATAGAATGGTGGATAGTAAACTATTTAATAATACATAGATACATGTTTACATACAATATAATAATTAGTGGTATAAAATAATCTTAAAAACAGACTAAAATATCACACTAAACAGCGCTAATGTCGAGCAAACTAAAATACACATGTGGCCAACTACACATGAAAAAAAGTCCTTTTTGAGAAAAGTGGTGAAAAGTTCAGAGTGTAGTTCATAAAGTGTTCAACAGGTGATCATGAAACAAAGTCACAGCGTGCACCTTCCACCGATCAGTCCAAATTCCACCCTGTGCGAACACACTCCCCTCAGGGGGTTAAACTCACCAGAGCTAGATAGTATTGAGCCTCCAAACAAAGGGAAAACACATCCACGCCACAAGCTGCTGTTACCACCACTCCAGAGGGATCTCAGATGCTCAGGGCTCACAATAAATCAAAAAACGAAAGAAAAGCATACATAGCGTAATCCTGTTTATTGACTGTAAACCCCTCACATCACACAAAGAAACCCCCTTTCAATAGAACTACGTACATCAATATTGCAATCAACACAGCAAGTAGTACGGAACATTTACTTCACCGCATCAAGCCGGTTCAGCTGCCCAGGGGCCGTCATCCACTTCCTGGTTGTGTAGCAGGCTGCGGTGGAGCGCAAACGTCAGTTCCTACATTGTGCAAGCCACGACCTGATGCATTTCGTCATATCCTGACTTCGACAGAGGGTGTGGCTTCACGACACATAGATCGGCTTATATTCTCCCACTCCATCTCCCTTAGCCAATCACAGCGCAACAGAGGTGCCGGCGGGTGCACGCCGTCAACCTCAGTGAACACCGACGGCTTACTACAGGGGGGGGCGAGGGACAATAAGAAACTGCACATCTAAAAAGAAAATACCTATGGAATATGCAAATTCACACACCCGCTAGCCAAACAGGCCAGTCAGTAGGCATATGGATCAGCACTACACAATATGCCCATCCACACGGGGCACAAGGGACTAAGCCCTATACAATTACATATAAAACCGCATATTTACACCAGTCTGTATACAGATATAGGGAGCTTTACCATATATCATACATAGGCTATAAATAGCAGCGCTCACCTCATTAACATTTTAGGTAGCAAAGTACTGAATATTATGTATAAACACTCATGATCCAAGAATGCAAATGTATATAATTATGAGAAAACAGGTAATACAAATCACAATAAATAAAATAAACGCAAAAGAAATCATTGAATTTACACTGTTATAGAGTGTCTCACTAATGCTAATTTAGACAACTCGACTAAATATAGCAATTCTTCACAAGGTTAAAAAGGAGAGATAAAAAATGCATTTAAAAAAAAGGCAACATGCAATTATAGAAACGCAGGAATAAATCTAACAATACCCTAAAATCTGGAAAGAAATATGAGAAAAATCCAGAGATAAAAGGATAAAAAGAAGGCACCGCCACCTATACTAAAAACATTAGCAGAAGGGTGAGCCCCCAATAATAAATAAAATATCAGGCAGTACTCGAATCCAACAATAAAAGTCACTCACAGATATTAATAATCACTTATGAAACAGTTAATATCGAGATCCACGTTTAACCCTTTTGGCGATAATGTGTCTGCCAAAAAGATCCATTGGGTCTCTCTCCTAGACAGGTCACGAACTAGATTTGAACCCCTCCATTTTGGTTGTAAATGATCTACGCCCCAAAATTTGAGGCCCGATGGATCTTGATTGTGCATTAATTTAAAATGGAGCGATACATTGTGATCTTTAAAACCTATTTTTATATTCGCTATGTGCTCTGCAATCCTAACTCTCAAAAGCCTCTTAGTGCGTCCTATATAAATAAGCCCACATGGGCATTGCATAGCATAGACCACAAAGGAAGTGTTGCACGTAATAAATTCATTTATGGTAAATTCTTTACCGTTAGAAGTGGACATGAAGCTTTCCAAAGCCCTCATTGGTCTATCCACCTCCCTGCATGCACGCACCTCCTACAACTAAAGAAGCCCTTTCTATCCCAAAAGGTCAAGGGCCTCGAAAGAGGGTCTAACACTTTCCGCACTATGTTTACATACATTAAATACCATATACATAGAAATGCACACTTCCATAGTGCCAATTTCTAAAACAGTAACATCTGGTTGTAACATATTTATAAACATTAATCACATGATAAGATTAAGGAATCCTCCAACATTCATGATCGGATTGGTTGGTTCCTTTCCTGGTTTCGAGAGTGTGAATATAAGAGCATTCAACGATTCCTTAGTGAACTTCGAAGAGGAGGCAGCATTATTGAAAAGTTTTGTCAAGTGTGGGAGTAAGTGGTTTGCAAATTGTTTAAAGTACTCTCTAGTTAGGCCATCAGGTCCTGGAGCTTTTCCCGAGGGCAATGAGGTTATCTAAAAAAAACCTATACTGTACACACGGCCTCCTTCCACTATCTCGGCACAAAGGATTTATCAGATTTCACATAAATGGACTATTCACAATTATAACCTTAATATCATCACTATGTAATAGTAATAATACAAATAAACAGCTGCTGCTTAAAATGCACAAGCATAGATATCAAAACAATATCAATAATATCAAGTGTTAGTAATTACTAAAGCAGCGCTACTATCATACAGTTCATATGATCAGCTTTCATGTGTATAAAATACACATGAGTGGAAGAAATTTGACAGATGTTGTGAGAAGACAGTCCCAGAAACCGCAGATGGAAATCTTGTTTATGCTGTATCAAAGACACCCCACTGCAATCTGTGCAACACATTCCCCTTCAGGGTTTACACTCACCAAAAAGATGTATGTTTTAGGCATGGATTGATAAACCACAGTATTCAGCAGCACACAAGGCAATGTCACAGCATCTCTATTGATTCTCAGGGATAAAAGAAACACTTCCAATAGTGTAATTCTGTTTCTCACATTTATTGATTAGCTAAAGTTATCATCAGTCAAAAGTTTTTTCATAAAGTTGTTTCATGGCAGATCAGCATTCACTTCATCACAGCATTTAAGGAGAGGTGACTCACATGTATTGCAGGGAGCAGCGTCCACCACTTGCTTCCTGGTCTGTCACTTTCTGGCTGTGGAGCGCACTGGTAACGTCCGGTCGTCATGAGGCCATGCCCTGACAAGTTTCGTCAATCGACTTCCTCCAAGGGCGTTATCAATGAGGCTATCATTGAGAGGATTTCCTGCTCAGTGAATGGCACATTCAAGAAAGACAGTTGACTCTCCAACAGTACTGGGAGTTTAATTTGTTTCAGAAACCATCATTTGATGGTTGATGTGTAGAGGGGTCTTGTCTAATATTGTATAAGTCACTATAATGGTCGTTAAAAGCATTCGCTATGTCTTGAGGATTGGTCAATTTTTCTTTGGAGTGGGGGTGGAATAGATGGGTTATCCTAGATTTTATTCTTTTCCCCTTGAGGCGTTGCGCTAATTTTTTACCAGCCTTGTTAGATGTAAAGCAATGCCGCATACACATGATCAGAAATTCCGTCAGAAAAAACTTGGATCATTTTTCCGACGGAATTCCGCTCAAGCTTGCCTTGCATACACATGGTCACACAAAAGTTCTCTGAACTTTCGACCCTCAAGAACGCTGTGACGTACAACACTAAGACGAGCCTAGAAATTGAAGTTCAGTGCTTACGAGAATGCGTCGAATTATGCAGAGGTCTGGTTCAATGCTTGGGAGGAGCTACGGGAGCCAAATCTATCGGGGGTTCCTCCCTCTGGAATGCCTCAATCTTACTGTGGACTGACACAAGTGAGGAGTGAGGGTCTTCCTCGGTTGTCAAAGAAAGATATAAAGACTAATGCTTCCTTTATCTGATGCTGTTCAAGTACTTCCCTGCCCTCCTACACCTCCCTTGGAGCAGGATCCTCCTAGGACGCGCTCTCACCGAAAGCTTCCCAGTCGCCCTGTAGTGCCGGTACAAGAAGAGAGCGAGGAGCAGATAGTGCCTTACTGGTTGTGGTCCCCAGCTGTAAATGCTAAAGCAGACGTCAGTAACTTGACCAGGAGAAGGGGATCAACGAGGAAAGGGGAAAATTACAAAAGTCACCTGATCAGAAAATGGATGTTTCCCCATTGCATAGAAGAGTGGATGTTCCTAAAATTGGGATTACTGAACCCATGTTGACTGAACCGACTTTGAATCCAGTTAAAGGATATTTGATTAGTTTCACCGAAGAATGCAATGGAATCTATGAGTCGTCCAGATAAGGAGTCATCATTGTTGGAAGAGGAGAAGGATGAGAGTGATGGAGTGAAGTCTAATGCCATCGATGAGACTGGTTTTTCTATCCTCAAATCAGGGCCTTCTACTCCGAGCCCAAACTCACTGATGGAAACTCATGACCTCATCCTCATGACAAGTCCGGATAGGAATTCTACTCCTGTGAAAAGTCCTGAGAGGAACTTTACTCCTGTAGGAAGTCCTGAAGGGGACCCCATTCTTGCAAACAGTCCTGAACAAATTGGTAATCTACCATGCAGTCCTGAAAGGAATCATCCACCAAAGGTGGAGGTCAAGTCTCCTGTCAGAATAAGGAGAAATATCCATCCTCCTCGAAGACATACCTATGATACAGTGTGTCAATGACCTCTGAGCATATTTCCCCTCTTGGAAGATTATGTAGGGAATTAGGGCTCTACGACATGTGGAGGAGGTTACATCCTGAAGAATGTCGTCATACATGCTATTCTAAAACACACAATTCACTATCAAAAATTGATTTTGTTCAGTGTTCGGCAGAGCTTATACCATGCATAGTAGATGTTAGTATAGAACCTCAAAGAATTTCAGATCACTCCCCTCTGATAGTCACCTTAACATCAGTGCATCGGGTGTCCAATATGCCATGGAGGTTGATCCCCTTTTGGCTTAAACTATTTCCCAAAGAGGATGTTATTGCTGCTCGCATTATGGACTTCTGATATCTTAATTTGGGCTCTGCTCCCATACTTGTTTTATGGGATGCTCTCAAGGCCTACCTTCGGGGACTGTTGCTCCAAAAAATTAGTGTCATTAAAACTGCTTCCCGTAGAGAGCTCGAACTTGCAAAGGCCGATACCTCTGCAGCGAAAGCCCTATATATCCAGGATCCCTCTCCTGATGCCCAACAGGAATGGCTTTCATCTCAAAAAAGGCTGAATGAACTGTTGGAATCCAGGGCGAGTAATAAGCTTTTCTTTCAGAAGAGACTTAGCTGGGCAGAGGCAAAGGCAGAGGTGAATGGTAGACTGTTGGCTCAGATAGTAAGGTCTCAATCCAACCCCACACATGTCTTGGCTTTAAAGAATGGAGAAGGAGAGGTTATTAACCAGACTAGCCATATTGTATCCACCTTTAAGTTCTACTACTATCAGGATCTATATACTTCTAGGGGATCTGGGAGTGAAAGCAGCCTGGAAAAGGTTAACTAAGGTGAAAGATACCGAAGTGAAGGGACTCCAAAGGGAAACACACAGCAGTGTAAATATCAAATAAGTAATTTATTTTATTAGTACAAAAATTCATCAAGGGATCAGGTCAGACCTCCACAAACCATAATAAAAACCATTGACAACATTGTCAAGAAAAAATAATTAATTTATGTTAACCTTTCCCAACACTGAAGATATGACACTTTGTTACAACGTAAAGTAGTGAGTGTACAGCTTGTAGAACAGTGTAAATTTGCTGTCTCCTCAAAATAACTCAACACACAGCCAATAATATCTAAACCACTGGCAACAAAAGTAAGTACACCCCTAAGCGAAAATGTCCAAATTAGGCCCAATAAGCCATTTTCCCTCCCCAGTATCATGTGAATCGTTAGTGTTACAAGGTATGAATGGGGAGCGGGTGTGTTAAATTTGTTGTTTTCACTCTCACTCTCTCATACTGGCCACTGGAAGTTCAACATGGCACCTCATGGCAAAGAACTCTCTTAGGATCTGAAAAAAAGAATTGTTGCTCTACATAAAGAGGACCTAGGATATAAGAAGATTGCCAAGACCCTGAAACTGAGCTGCAGCGCGGTGGCCAAGACCATACAGTGGTTTAACAGGACAGGTTCCACTCAGAACAGGCCTCGCCATGGTTGATGAAAGGAATTTAGTGCACATGCTCAGCGTCATATCCAGAGGTTGTCTTTGGGAAATAGACCTATGAGTACTGGCAGCATTGCTGCAGAGGTTGAAGGGGTGGGGGGTCAGCCTGTCAGTGCTTAGACTATACGCTGCACACTGCATCAAATTGGTCTGCATGGCTGCCGTCCCAGTATGAAGCTTTTTCTAAAGATGATGCACAAGAAAGCCTGCAAACAGTTTGCTGAAGACAAGCAGACTAAGGACATGGATTTCTAGAATCATGTCCTGTGGTCTGATGAGACCAAGATAAACTTATTTGGTTCAGATGGTGTCAAGCGTGTGTGGCGGCAACCAGGTGAAGAGTACAAAGACAAGTGTGTTTTGCCCTCAGTCAAGCATTGTGGTGGGAGTGTCATGGTCTGGGGCTGCATGAGTGCTGCTGGTACTGGGGAGCTACAGTTCATTGAGGGGACCATGAATGCCAACATGTACTGTGACATACTGAAGCAGAGCATGATCCCCTCCCTTGGGAGACTGGGCCGCAGGGCAGTATTCCAACATGATAACGACCCTAAACACACCTCCAGGACGACCACTGCCTTGCTAAAGAAGATGAGGGTAAAGGTGGTGAATTGACCAAGCATGTCTCCAGCCCTACACCCTATTCAGCATCTGTGGGGCATCCTCAAACGGAAGGTGGAGGAGCACAAGGTCTCTAACATCCACCAGCTCCGTGATGTCGTAATGGAGGAGTGGAAGAGGACTCCAGTGGCAACCTGTGAAGCTCTGGTGAACTCCATGCCCAAGAGGACCTAAGGTAGTGCTGGAAAATAATGGTGGCCACACAAAATACTGACACTTTGTGCCCAATTTGGACAATTTCACTTAGGGGTGTACTCACTTTTGTTGCCAGCGGTTTAGACATTAATGGCTGTGTGTTGAGTTATTTTGAGGGGACAGCAAATATACACTGTTATACAAGATGTACACTCAGTACTTTACATTGTAGAAAAGTGTCATTTCTTCAGTGTTGTCACATGAAAAGATATAATAAAATATTTACAAAAATGTGAGGGGTGTACTCACTTTTGTGAGATACTGTATTTTGGACAGGCCCAAAGATAAGGCAATTTTTGCAAAGAGTAGAATCTATCATCTACACTCTTCAACATGTTAAAATTCCACTAGATCCATCCACATACTACTTGGGTCTTCCCCATCTACAGTGTCTAAAGATGCCATAAAGCTACTTTTGCATGTACCTACTGCCACCAGATGTTTGATCGCCTCTCGTTGGAAGTGGACACATGGTCCAACAACACCTGACTTATTACTATTACTCTCACATTCAAGAAACTCATGGAGGCTCTTACAGCAAGAATGAATAAAACGCACTCTGTTTTGAAAGGGCATGGATCAGCTTTGACACCTCTTTGTATAATACTGTATATACTGGAAAGTATTCAGTGATCAGTGGTGGGAAGGAGAGGGTGAGTGGATGCTCCAGTCTCCCTAAAGCAGTAGAGCAGGTGCTGTTATGTGAGTGATGCTGCGCTTCCCCCGGGTGTGCTCACTCCCAGTCTCAGGATTTCTGTTAGTATGGTATCCCGCTGGCAGGTGAATATCCAGACAGAGGTGCTCTATTTCTAACTCCCTCGGTGCCAAGAGGAAGAACTTTCCCATGTAGTTTAATAAAAATCCTCTCTCCACTCCTCCTACTGCACAGTGCCTAATGGGATCTGTAGTGTAAGGTATCTATTTGTCCCATCATATGGCTGCCATCTCAAACTAAAATTCCCAGAATTTTTAGCGCTCTGCAAAGAAGTCTATGGCTTGCTTGACTTTAGCTCTCCCCCCTGCTAGCTGGAGGAGAATGGTGCAGCATAACATCAGTATCTCAGTAGAGGGATAGAAGAATAAGACAGGGGGGTTAATTTACTAAAACTGGTGAAGCTTTGCATGATAGCCAATCAACTTCTAACTTCAGCTTGTTCAAGTAAAGAATTAAAGGATAAGTTCACTTTAAAAAAAAAAAATGTAAATGCACATTTTTTTACAGGTAAAAAATTTGCATTTGTTTTTTGAGCCTGTAAAGCATTGCACCAGCAGTCAGCAGGACGCTGGTGCCATGCAGGTCTCCTGCAGATCTGTCAGTGTATCTGTGTGCCTGTACATCCTGTACGGGCAAGCAAATACACTGACAGGAAGAATCAATGAACTACGTGGAGAGCCATGTTAGTTAACTGAGAACTACAAGCCGGCAGCAGCAAAGAATGTCGGGGCTTGTAGTTCATTCACACACAGGGCTGTGTAAATGAATAATGCAGAATTGTGGGCTGAGCCCTGCATGGCCACGCTGATTTCAAAATTAGCTAGTACAGGGAACTTTTCCCCGTACTTCTGTCAGACAGTGCTGGGATCAGGCAGCGGCTGGAGCATCGAGAACATGTTACATGTTCCACACTATAAACGGGTGGAACATGTAACATGTTCCCAAAGGTGAACTTATCCTTTAAGCTTTGACAAAAAAAATGGAAGCTGATTGGTTTCTATGCAGAGCTGCACAAGATTTCGCACTCTTGCTCTACATATTGCTGTAGCCTAGCACCTGGCTACACTTTTAACATTTGATTTCTAAGCAAATGGACTTTTCTGAAGGAAAACCACATACACTACTAGAAAATTGTTCTTCAAGAAAAAATGTCCACCCTGCTTCTTAACATTTTCTAGTCACTATTGTCGAAAGTGAACATTTAGGAAATCAAACAAACGTCCCTAAGGGGCTAGTTCACCTTTACCAAAAAATGAAGGTAAGAAGCACCTGTGGATAAATGAAACTGCACAGCTTTGACCAAAGTTAATTAATGCCCTTGCTATAGATGTATACTGTAGACCAGTGTTCATCAACCCTGTCCTCAGAGCCCACTAACAGGCCAGATTTGCAAGATAACTGAAATACAAAACAGGTGATATAATTTGCTGCTCAATAATTGCAGTATTCTAGTCTGCATCTCCCAAGGTAATACATAAAACCTGGCCTGTTGGTGGGCCCTGAGGACAGGGTTGATGACCACTGCTGTAGACCATCTGCATACCTCCTAAATTCCAGCTGGAAATCTCCCAGAGATGACATCCCCCCATTCTGTCATGTTGCTAGGATGTTGTTATATGACTCCCAGCTCCAGTGATGCTGGGGATGAGCAATAGCAGCTGGGAATGTCTTAGCAATGTCCTAGCAACAAGACAAGATGGGAGATGCCATTTCTGGGAGTTCTTCAGCCAGGCTTCAGGAGGTACGTAAACAGCCTATAGCAAAGACATTATTTAACTTTGGTCAAAGCTGCACAATTTGTTTTTATCCACAGGTATCCCTTACATACAGCACATAGAGAGTTTTTGGTAAAGGTGAACTAACTCTTTAAAACAAAGATTTTGGAATGAAATTCAGCCAGCCTTACCTGAGGCTGACATGAGGAGTAACAACAGAATACCACGAGCCACATTTCAACTGACAGGCCAGTAGGTTATCGAGATTTATATCAAATAGCAGCAGTACAGTACAAACAGTGAATATAATAAAAGTGGTGCTATGAATGAGGTCCGAATAAAAGGGAGGAGGCTATATCACCTCTCCCCTTAAACCTTTTGCTGTCACAGCCATTATTGCGTTTTTTGTACACATAAAAAATCATTTTAGGCCTAAAGATTAGTTTAAACCCTGAAACATTATATATTTTCTGAAGGCAAATATCCTGGAGCATAAAATGTTGGTAGTTTCAAATTTTTATGCCACACAGTATTTGTGTAACAGTTTATCAAGCACACAATTTCAGTAAATTTCAGTAACTAAAGCTAAGTTTAGGGCACACAAAACGCAATACGTTATCCAATTTTTGGTAAAATATAAAGGATGAGGTCTTGCCAAGTAAATAGACACCCAATGTTTCAAGCTTTAAGTTTGCATCTGCTCACAAAACATCAAAACACAAAACATCAAGCATGAAAAGTAATCTATACTTCTGGTGGTCCTTTTGGTCAATTGTATTCGTTCTTCTGTTCACACTCTTCCATGTGTCTACCCGCAAGGATGCCAAGTTGGCCTTACTCCATGGTCCGATCCCAGGCCTTTTCTCCTATCAGCAGAAACTGGGCACTTATTTGTTTATCGCTGTGAAGCATGCAATAACAAGGGCCTGGAAGAGGCAGGCTGTCTCGTTTGCAGAGGTGAGGAGCATCTTAACGGCTCTCATGATTAATGAGAAGATGTCTAGTATCCTCCATGACTCCTATTAATGCTAAATTCTTCAAGGTGTGGGGCCCGTGGTGGTCCTATGCTCTTCCAACTTTGCACCCGACCAGCCTAGGCCTTTCCAACTGACCTCCTGTGCCCCCCCCCCCCCCGACCTGGGGGAGCTTTTTTCTTTTCTATTCTGCACCTTCCTTTCCTTCTCAGTCTCCCCCTTTCATCTCTTGTTTCCCTCCAATGCCATCTGGCTTACCCCCCCTCCTTTTTTTTGTTTGTTCGTATGAGTTTGGTCCAAGTTTTGTTTTTCAAAATTTTGTGGACTGCTCCACACCCCAACACCTGAGCAATTAAGCTCAGCCGCCCTAAGTTGACCCCCGGCCTCGGCTGAAGGGTTATTGTTGTTCGACATTTCATTCTACGTAACATGTTCTCAATGTGTATTCTTATGCTGTGCCATGCTATGATTACTGCTCATATCCCCTGTGCAGCATCATCACAGCTATTTTTGCTTCTCCTGTATCTCAATAAAAAAATTGTACCAGAAAATTGATCTATATTTTTCATAGGCAAAGTTTTAAAAACCACAAAAAGGACCACAAAAGAAAGAACCAGTTGCCTAATGGGATTGTCACCCCTATCACCCATTTGGTTTGGAATATATTCTATTATTAATAGAGGGCTATGATGGTTGTTAAGTGTCTCTCCAGGGCTGCTTTGCTGGTTATTTCTGTTTTGTGTTTTAGATTACAAGCTGCTGGTTGCTTTGCAGATTTACCTTGGTTGCTGGGCAGATATTCAGTCAGCCGAACTCTGGATTAGTGACAAATCATTTGGTGGGAAAACAGTCAGCCAATAAGTAACTGTAATCTTTCACCCGTATACTGACCTCCGTCACTGGTTGGTGTCCGCAGTTACCTCCTGGACTGTCACCTGGACTATCCTCTGGATCATCTTCAGCCTTTCTCTGTGTTCTATTTTTCCCCCATTGTGATCTTGGAGACCAAGCATGTTGGTCTGGTAATAGTGGTCCTGTTTGGTAATAAAAGTTAAAATATATTTCATAGTTAATCAGTTCCCGCCCAGCCTATAGCTGACTGACAGCCGGGCGGACACAGCGCATCATAAATCATGGTAAAGAGCCAGTGATGTTGGCTCTTTACCAGGTGACCAGCTGTGTTCAATCACAGCTGATCACATGTAAACAAATCCCGGTTATCGGCTTTTCCTTTCCTCACTGTCACTGTCTGAGGAAAGGAAACCCGATAACTGGCTTTCCTGTGACAGGGGACATTTACACTAACAATCAGTACCCTGATTATCAGCGCATCTCCATCAGTGTCCATCAGTGCAGCATATCAGTGCCCGACAGTGCAGCATATCAGTGCCCATCAGTGCAGCCTATCAGTGCCGCCTTTTCAATGCAGCCTCATCAATGCCTCTTCATCAGTGCTCATCAGTGCCTCCCATCAGTGCCGCCTCATCAGTGGCTATCAGTGCCCATCAGTGCAGCCTCATTAGTGCAGCCTCATCAGTTCCCATCAGTACAGCCTATCAGTGCCCATAAGTGCAGCCTATCAGTGCTCATAAGTGCAGCCTCATCAGTGCACATCAGTGAAGTGATTTTTTTTTTCAAACATTTTGGTCGTTTTTTAATTGTTTAGCAAAAAAGAAACCCCAGTGGTGATTAAATACCACCAAAAAAAGCTCTATCTGTCTCAAAAAATGTTAAAAATGTCATATGGGTACAGAATTGCATGACCGCACAATTGTCATTCAAAGTGCGACAGCACTGAAAGCTGAAAATTGGCCTGGGCAGGAAGTGGGTAAAAGTGCCCAGTAGAGAAGTGGTTAAAAGTATTTATACCCAATAAAGGGGCCCGACCTTACGTTTTCCCACATACTTTATCGTCAGTTTACTTCTTTATTTAGGTATGTTTTTATACTATGATGGGTGTTAATGGGGTGTACAAACATATGAATGAACTCCCATGCATGTTGGATAGAGAGGATTTCTGTTGTTAAAATGATGATCTTACCTAAAGTCCTTTATTATTTTCACATGCTACCAGTGCCTTCCTTGTTTCTCTGTCTCCAGATTCTTTGATTCATCTGGGCACATAAACATCCTAGAGTCCCTAAATCGACTCTGTATGGTTATAGGCTGCAAGGGTGCTTGGGGGTCCTTCAACACAATTACACTTAAAGCAGCATACAAGGTCCTATTCCGATGGTACTGGGTCCCTGCCCGAGCAGCCCGCACTTACCCAGAGTGTAGTGATAGATGTTTCCTTAACCGTGGACAGTGGGGGGCCGCCCGTGCCATTTTTCAATAGCGAGTGTGGTGACCGGCAAGTCCGGCCAGTCACAGAGCTGGAGTCCGCGGCCCCGGAAGGAGGGGCGAACATGGATGCAGCCTGTGGCGGCTACTGCACGGGCTTCCTTTGCAGGTAAGTGTCACATAATGTGCAAGTATGGGTTCACTTCCTCTTTAACTGTGGACAGTGGGGGGATGCCCTGCTTTCCTGGTGGTTCTGCCTAAGACTAGTGGGGCTCTAGTTTAGGGTTTTTGGCTTGCTCCAGACCCTTTTCCATCTAACAGTCCATAGGGATGTAAAGTTGGCCCTCTTACACTGCCCAATTCCTGGCTTATATGCATCACAGCAGAAACCGACCATAGCTCAAGCCTGGAAGACCCAACGTGTAGTCTTTTTTATGTCACACAGTATTTTCAAACACAACTTTTTGGGCAAAAATACACTTCAATGAATTTTAATGTAACAAAAAAAAAAAACACAATTTATAACCCAATTTCTTGGTAAACTATAAAAGATGATGTTATCCTAAATAAATAAATACCTAACATATCACACTTTAAAATTGCATGTGCTCGTGGAATGGCGACAAACTATAATACTTAAAAATCTCCATAGGTAAATGTTTACAGGTTACCTGTTTATAAATCTAAGAGGAGGTCTAGTACTACATTTATTGCTCTTGTACTACGTTCGTAGTGATACCTCACATGTGTGCTGCGAACACCGTTTACATACTTATGTATGTGTTTGCTTCCACGTATGAGCACTTTTTTTTTTTCTTATTTTATTTATTTATTTATTTTTTTACACTGTCCCTTTCATTAATTTTTTTTTATCACTTTTATTCCTATTACATTCCAAGACTTTTATTCCTATTGTAATAGAAATAAGGGATGTCAGGTCCTCTTTATAGAAAGATCTGGGGTCTATAAGACCCCAAATCTCTCCTCTACCTTTAAAAGCAAAGGATCAAAAAAAAATTAGATCTTTTGCTTTAAAAAAAAAAGAATTGTTTACTTCCACCCTAGACCAGAAGTGATGTCATGATGTCGCTTCCATCATAGAGGTGATCAGAGACGACCTGGTCTCTGTTCTCCTCTATGGTCAGCTGCGCAAACCATCGGATCATTTCTCCAGGCTCGTCGGTAAAAGCAGTAAGTCCGAGAATGACCGGCAAGTGGCGGGAAGGGGGGGGGGACCCTCCCGCTGCTTCTCAAAAGTGATCCAGTGGCTAATTAACCACTCTGACTGCTTTCATGTGAAAGCCAATCGCCGGCTGAAAAAAAAAATAACAGGTTTATGGCTGCTATCTTCAGCTATAACCCCAGTAAACCACTTGCATATATATATACGTATTTCGGTCAGCAAGTAGTTAAATAGACCCACAGCTGACTTTCTCTAGCACTGGTAAGGTGGCATATGCACAAAGATCCCCAAGGTCTTTCAGAATGTCTGTACTCACACAAGGTCCAAAGAACAGCTGGTTGCCTCCTTTCAATTTCCAAGGGACAACTTACTCTGGTGATACCAGACTAGGTCTTGTGCGGACAGCCTCCCCTCGATCATCTTTCTTTAGCTTCAAGGTCTCAGCATCCAGGTTCTCAGGTCACCCACCTGAGGAACCACGACAGTAGACATGTCAGCAGTGCCTGGGAGACCAGCATGCCCTCCAGGCTCGTCTAATCCTCTCCAGGAAAAGTCCCAGGGCTCAGTGTGCTTATGGAATATATAGAGCCTCCCAGCATGCCATCAGAGCCTGCCTCTCTGGGATAGGCCAGGGCTGTATCAATATTCATGCTGTCATTGGCATAACTCCACACCTATCATCCAGAAACTTCTCAAGTTCTCTAGATGCAGAGGGAGCTATTAGACCACTGGCAGCAGCAGAGCACACTAAGCAGGCCGAACTATGCTTTTACCTAACAAACAATTACAGCCACACCAACTACAGTGTAGAAACAAAATGTACCTGTAGCAAAGTCCCGGGGCCCCTGAAGCCCAATGGTGACCTCCAGACAGAGACAGCTGGTGCTCAAAATTTTTGGGGGGGCGCAAACAAACTGAAAAATACTGAAAAAACCCCCCATCAATTGCAGCATCACTGTGCCCATCAAATGCAGCCATTGTGCCCATCAAATGCAGCCACTGTGCCATCAATTGCAGCCATTGTGCCCATCAAATGCAGCCACTTGTGCCCCATCAAATGCAGCCACTGTGCCCATCATATGAAGCCACTGTGCCCATCATATGCAGCCACTTGTGCCCATCATATGCAGCCACTTGTGCCCATCAAATGCAACCACTTGTGCCTATCATATGCAGCCACTTGTGCCCATCAAATGCAGATACTTGTGCCTATCATATGCAGCCACTTGTGCCCATCATATGCAGCCACTGCACCCATCAAATGCCACCACTTGTGCCCATCAAATGCAGCCACTTGTGCCATCATATGCAGCCACTTGTGCCCATCAAATGCTGCCACTTGTGCCCATACAATTCCTCCCTTTGTGCCCATCAAATGCCTCCACTCTCTGCCCAGGACTTACCCCATCTTAGTGGCGGGTCAGGCAGCGGGTGATGGCGGCGAGCTGTGGGACGGCTCCTGTGTCCTCCATGCTTCCCCCTCCTCTCTTCTTCAGTCTGCTAGGTGTCCAATTGGGGTGCCTGTGCCTTCAGCCAATCAGGTGACGGGCTGAACTAAAACTACAGTGTAGAAACAAAATGTACCTGTAGCAAAGTCCCGGGGCCCCTGAAGCCCAATGGTGACCTCCAGACAGAGACAGCTGGTGCTCAAAATTTTTGGGGGGTGCAAACAAACTGAAAAATATTGAAAAAAAACCCCATCAATTGCAGCATCACTGTGCCCATCAAATGCAGCCATTGTGCCCATCAAATGCAGCCACTGTGCCATCAATTGCAGCCATTGTGCCCATCAAATGCAGCCACTGTGCCCATCATATGCAGCCACTTGTGCCCCATCAAATGCAGCCACTGTGCCCATCATATGAAGTCACTGTGCCCATCATATGCAGCCACTTGTGCCCATCAAATGCAACCACTTGTGCCTATCATATGCAGCCACTTGTGCCCATCAAATGCAGATACTTGTGCCTATCATATGCAGCCACTTGTGCCCATCATATGCAGCCACTGCACCCATCAAATGCCGCCACTTGTGCCCATCAAATGCAGCCACTTGTGCCCATCATATGCAGCCACTTGTGTCCATCAAATGCTGCCACTTGTGCCCATAAAATTCCTCCCTTTGTGCCCATCAAATGCCTTCACTGTCTGCCCGACACTTACCCCATCTTAGTGGCAGGTCAGGCAGCGGGTGACGGCGGCGAGCTGTGGGACGGCTCCTGTGTCCTCCATGCTTCCCCCTCCTCTCTTCTTCGGTATGCTAGGTGTCCAATCGGGGTGCCTGTGCCTTCAGCCAATCAGGTGACAGGTATTCTTTTGCTTTTCTAACACATCTGGGTGGACTGCGAGCGCAATGCTCTGCGCCGCTAAAATTCAGGCGCCCGGCGTCCAAAGGGATCAGATGCCTGAATAGGGGGTGGCAGCGGTGGCCATGGATAGAGTCATGCTATGCATGACTCTATCCAATAGTCATAGAGGGGATGGCTGGAAAGTGGGAGCGGTGCCCGTGCACCCTTAATGGACAGGCCGCCCCAGAGTTAGGACAGCTGACATCCTTCAGTGTAGAATGGGTAACATGGCATGGTGGATGTAATGCAAGATGAACAGGTTGGCGCCAGACACTTTTTGAATGAAAAGAGATTTATTGTCTCTTAAACAGAACTGTGGGAGAGATGATTAGGGCCAGGACATCCTTAGGTAGATGCAATGTTAATTGGCAGACTCCGAGACAGCTATACAGGTGAAGGCCTCCAGCCGGACACCACTTCTGTATAGGTAGGACCGCTGTCTCCTATGGCAACAATCTTGTAGCTGTTACTAACAGTAAAGGTATTTAACTTTTTGTAATAA
Source organism: Lithobates clamitans (assembly GCA_037952925.1). NCBI lineage: Eukaryota > Metazoa > Chordata > Amphibia > Anura > Ranidae > Lithobates > Lithobates clamitans. Next base: position 1,530,802 of record JBBGZY010000889.1, on the reverse strand, counting down.
GAACGGTTCTCTTTACCCCACACTTACTTACTGTGGGTCTTCACTCAACGAGCTCCCAGTCTCTCTTACTAGACTTCAGATCCACTAGCCACTGGATCCCTTGAGCTCTTTCACTGTAGCACTCAGCATCTTCCTCAAGCGTCACCCCCGCTTCACGGCTGGGCCCCTGGCTTGGCACTCACAGATACTCCTAAAGCCTCACCCCTGCTGATACATTAGGTCCCTGGCTTGGCACTCCACAAGCGTCACCTCTGCAAGTCCCTGACTTGGCACTTGCTGAAGCTTTCCCACTTTTTCACTGTCCCCGATTAGCGAGAAATGTCTGCTCTGGTACTGGCCTCAGCTTACTCACAATGGTCTCTGGTAACAAGGTGGATGGTCCCCTTGTGGCGACAGCTTCCCCTCTACCTCCGACCACGACAGGTTACCTGGCCGGCAGGACCGTTACTCCTGGTTCGACTACAAGCCCGCAGTCCCAACCCTGCACTACTTCTGGATAGGCTCTCAGATAGCCTAGCAGCCAGATGTCCCCGGGATAGGACTTAGGTTTCTGGCCTAGCAGCCCGGGGCAATATGACAGACGTCCACCCAGACAGCCATCCAGGTGGCACAGAACCTCAGATCACCTGACTCCACCCAAATAAATAGGCTCTCTCAGCAGGCCAAGGGACCCAAGAAAATCCCTGCCCATTGGCTGAGACACCCCACCCATTCCTAATCTGTCCTTGCAATGCCCTTGTCTTATCTAATGCCACCAGATACCCGGCCATGTAGTGACAGAAGAGAGAAGTGCAGCAATTCCAGAATTAGCGTTGCGCCTAGTTTACACCACTGCAACAAGGGAGGAGACTAGTAATAGCGCGTGTCTCAACCTGAGCGTGCAGTCGGTGATCCTGGTCTCTTACCCTGCCCTATAAACAGGCCATGATCTCCCGATCCACCTGACTAGCTTCCTGTTACACACTGTCCCCTCCTGCTGTGTTGTGGTGTTAGATCCCTCTCGCTTCAGCTACGCCAACTGCCAGAGTCAGAGCTTACCTGCTGGAGCGGGTGAACGGCGGAGCTGTGGGGTCCCTTCCCCAGCAGCGACAGAGAGCATCAGACTGGACCGGCTCGCGGGCGGATCACAGAAGATTCCCCTCCCCTGCAGCATACAAGCTTACCAGCACCCCGGTGGACTGCCCCTCTGTATAGGGGCATAGGTGCGGAGAGGACGTGAGGGACAGCGGGCGGTGATTGCTTTGAGGGAGGTGGATCTCCCACGTCCTCCATTCAACACCCCGCTGTGTAGGTAAGCAGCAACAGAGCGGCGGCGGTGGAGGAGACAGCATCAGAGGTAAACCCTGACGATACGTGGCTCCCAGGGGACGGCCAGAGGGAGCCCTGAGCCTGTGAGGAGAGCTGACTGAATCCGACTGGAGAAGAGACAGGGGATCATCAAGGCAGCTATAGGTGGACCACCGAGAACCGGAGGAGCCCGTGAAGGGAGCTTTACTGCTTGTGAGGAGGAAGGAGGGAAAGAAGGGGGCCACCCCCACCCCTTCTTTTTTGTTCACCGCGCCCGCTCCTTATTTTTTTTTTCCCTCTTTTTTGGGCCTCAGAAAGTAGTGATTTGTTGAACCAGAAGAAACAGCTATCCTGAAAGGAAAAAGGAAAAAAAAAAACCCCATACAACTCCTAGTCATAAGGAGTCGAATTGGTTGAATGGACATTTGAACTGAATCTACAACGCATGCGGGTGCAGTACAACAAAAGACATTGTATTGCAAAATAAAATGTGCTATGTGTAGGGATATTTTTTATTACTACTGTTCCTCAGACTGACTAAACCACATATGAACGGAGATAATACAATTAAATACAAACAGACATTGTGGATAATCTCTGTCATAAATAGTTAGATGGATAGAAATCCAGACATCTCGGGAAACATCACCTAATGAAGGGATTTAAACTGAATATCTGAGCACAGAGGAGAAGTAAAGTTTTGAAAAAGTTTGGAAAAACTATGGCGGGGAGCAGGACAAGACCGTCAGGATTCCTGTTTTTCTATCTTAATCATGCATACACATACAAGTAAATAAAGTAAAGGAGTGAGAGGGGAGGTTGGAAGGAAGAAGGGGGGGAGAGGAAGGAAGAGAAAGAAAGAAAAAGGAAAGAAGAAAGGAAAAAACTCACTATCCCACTGACGCATATTTTTACAGAGGATACATACTGCTGTGATTCAATGGGCAAGTAGGGGAGGTCAACATTTAAAGGGGTGTGAAAAGTAAGGAAATAATTGAGAGAATCATGAGTAGCAAGGCGGCAAGAGGAGGAGCGATCCCCAAATCACCCCGTTTAAGCCTGACCACCAACCCGGGTCCGATGGCGATGAATAAATATGTCACCCAGGTGGGAACTGTTGAGAAGCAAGCACCCGAAAAACATCAGATTACTAAAAACAATCAGATGGAGAACAAGGAGAAGAAGAAAGAAAAGAAAAAGGCTCAAAATAAAACACTTACAGAGACCGATACACTATCAAAATCTAGAATAGTGCAAGAACCAGATATAGAATGTGAACTAAGGGAAGAAGAGGAACTACTAGACAAAGCCCCTCTACCAACAAAAACTGAAATTGAATCCATGTATGTGGCTTTGGACAAATCGCTAAAAACTGAAATGGAGAGAATACATAGAAAACTAGAAGAAGAAATCAAATCCATTAAAAGAGCTCAGAAAGAACAAGCGCATAAACTAGAGGATCAAGAGAATAGGGAACGAAGAAAGAATCTAAGGATACGTGGTGTCCCAGACTCCTCCCAGTATGAAGATCTAACAGAAATAATAAAGAAGATCTGTAACCAGTTGATGGATAAAGAAATAACAAGCCCAATAAAAATTGAGAGAGTACATAGAATAAGAAGACAGAAAGAAATTCCACAGGAAAACCTGAGAGATATTATAGTGCGATTCGAAAACTGGGAGGAGAAAAATCAACTGTGGAGAAACCTGAGGGGAAAGTCGCCAATAAAGTTCGAAGGGAAGATTATACAAATGTTTCAAGATCTGTCACAGGAGACTTTGAAAAGGAGGAGCACTTTAAGGCCCCTACTGGCGATCCTATGAGAAAACAAAGTCCAATATAACTGGGGCTTCCCCTCATGTCTGATTGGGAGGAAAAATGGCCATACAGCTAGATTGAGATTCATCGAAGAGACCCCTGAACTTTGCAGAAAACTGGAAATTCCCACACCAGAAGATTGTCCGGAGAAAAGGCCAAGATGAAGAAACACCATAAATGGAAAGAATAATTAATACTGACTCAAAAAGAACCCCCCCCTTTTCTTCCCCCTTTTTTTTTCTTCTCTATGCTCCCATAAGCTGCATTAGAAATTATGAGCAGGGGAAGACAAGAGGGGGGTGGAAGAGGAGAGGCCTTGAAAGGAGGGATTGGGAGGTAGCGCAAAATATAAATATAAATAATAAGGGTGTAGGGACCCAGGTTTCTGGCACATTCACTCCATAGAAGTAAGGGGGATGATTTTTGACAGCGCCATACAGAACTCCACCTCAAGCCAAAGGGAGCAGGGGGCCAAGGGGGTCCCTAGGGTAGTGCTCTGGACCATGGGGTCAAGATATCAACAGAAAAGGGAGTGGGGGCTGAGAGGAGGGGGGGGGAGGGGGGGCAGGGGAGGAGGGGAGAGGGAGGAGGGGAGAGGGAGGAGAGGGGGAGAGAAGAGGGAGAGGGGGGAGAAGAGATCTGTGGGAGATGGGGGGGAGGGGAGGGGGGAAAGATCTGGTTGTCCTTATTTGTGTACTGAGCCAAGAAAGGGGAATAAGGAGAGGAAAAATAAATGACTGACGTCAAGTTTATTACATATAATGTAAGAGGGCTGAACTCCTCGGAAAAAAGACATACAGTGTTAAGAGAGTTGGAAAGGTACTCCGTAGAGATAATTTTCCTACAAGAGACGCATATAGCAATGGATTCAAATATCAAAATATATTAGCGGGCAATCCCAACTTGGTTCTATGGCGACTCCCCAAACAAAAGGGCAAAAGGAGTCGCTATAGGAATAGCGAAAAACATCAGTTTTATTCTGGAAGAAAGGAAAGTCGACCCCGACGGTCGTTATTTGTTCCTGAGAGGGTCCCTCCTAGGGAAAAGATATACATTAGCAAACGTATACTGTCCCAATAGACACCCTATAAAATACCTAAAGGGGATTCTCAATGCCCTAATGGAGTTTAAACAAGGCCACTTAGTATTAGCAGGGGATTTCAACTTCTCAAAAGATCTTAATCTCTATAGTACGTCTGGTGCACCGATTCGAGAAAATAAACAACTAAAATTGATTTTTAAAAAATGTACAGTCAACAGTTAGTTGACGTATGGAGGATAACATATCCAAGTAAAAAGGACTACACATTTCACTCAACGGTGCAAGATAAGTACTCGAGATTAGATTACATCCTGGTGGATCATGAAATACTGGAGTATGTAGTAGAGGCATTGATTGGAATAATTTTGGTCTCTGATCATGCTCCTGTAGCAGTAAGGATAAGATTTAATGATAAGGAGCATAGAAAAGGGAACTGGAGATTGAATGAAGACCTTATAGATGATGTAGAAGTTGGAAAAATAATAATGACTGAAATTGAACACTACTTCAGTACAAATAACACACCAGAAGTGACAAATGTGACAATTTGGGAGGCCCATAAAGCCTATATTAGAGGAAAACTGATCTCCATAGAAGCTGGAAAAAAGAAAGAAAGAGAGATAAAAATGAAAAATGTAATAAAAGAACTATATGAGCTGGAACAGTTACATAAAACACAACTAGATAGAGAAACCCACCAGAGGATTGTCATAAAAAGGGGTCAGTTCAGAGATATGATGGAGAAGAAACTAGAAAGGTTTTAAAAAATGTGGCAAAAGAAAGGTACAAGTGGGGGAATCAGCCCGGGAAATATTTAGCAAAAATAGGGGGGAGAAGGGGAAGGGGAAAAAAACTACAAATTATATAGAAAAGATAAAAAAACGAGAAAGGTGAAATGAAACATAAATCAACTGAGATTGCAAATGCTTTTAGAACATACTACAGTGCATTATATGCAATCAGAAACAATGAAACACAACAGGAGGAGGAGAGTAGGAAATCTAAAATACAGGCGTATCTAGCGCAAGTCAATCTTACAAAAATAACAGCAGAAAGTGCAGTGATATTAGACTAACCAATTACTCACGATGAAATTTATAAAGCTTTAAAGGAAACACCAGGGGGAAAGAGCTTAGGCCCGGATGGCTACACGATTAAATATTACAAAAGATTTAAAGAACAACTAGTCCCAGTATTATGTAATTATCTAAATAAAATAGGGGAAAATGAGGAAATAAGGAAAGAATCTCTTTTAGCCAATATCACAGTAATACCAAAAGTAGGAAAAGATAGAACTATTTGTTCTAACTACCGCCCCATTGCGCTGTTAAATGCAGACACAAAGCTATATGCAAAAATTCTGGCATTGAGACTAAAAAACCTCATGCCAGACTTAATTAATGTAGACCAAGCAGGCTTTGCGCCAGGAAGGGAGGGTAGGGATAATAGTATAAGAACTATGTTATTAATGAAAAGTAAATTCCCAATGCTTCTTATTTCAATCGATGCTGAAAAAGCATTTGACCGACTAGATTGGCGATTTTCGATGAAAGCACTGCGGAATATAGGATTGGGACCAAGATTCATGAGATGGATTAACAATCTATACAAACATCCAACAGCTAGGGTTGGGGTCATTGGGAATATGTCGTCTGCCTTTGAGATGTTAAATGGTACAAGGCAAGGATGCCTGCTCTTGCCACTCCTGTATGTAATTGCACTAGAACCATTACTGATAAAAATACGGAATAATGTGGATATAGGAGGGATCAAGGTGGGAGAGGAAGAACATAAGGTGGCGGCATATGCAGATGACATACTCCTATATATGACCAAACCAAGACCGTCCCTACCCAGCCTAATAAAATAATTAAAAGAATATGGCAAGCTCACAAATTTTAAGATTAATCCTATAAAAACAGTAATATTAAACCTAGGAGTAGATAAAAATGAGGAAAAAGCACTACAACAGGAATTCCCCTTTACCTGGGAGAAAGAAGAATTAGTATATTTAGAAATTAAAATAACACCTACCCTAGGGAAGTTATATCAAGCTAATTATATTCCACTACTAAATGAAGTTAAAACAGAGATACAAAATATTTCAAGGAGACCAATCTCATGGATAGGGATGATAAATATATTTAAAATGGTGATCTTACCAAAGATAATATATACATTTCAAATGCTCCCAACAGAAATACCATTAAGCTTTTTTAAAGTAATAAAAAACAATAATTTTGAAATTCATATGGCAAAATAAAAAAGCTAGGGTAAATAACTCTCTCCTAACTATGAAAAAAGAAAAAGGAGGATTGGCACTTCCGGATTTAAAAAGATACTATAAGGCGACTATACTGGCAAGACTAGTAGAATGGTCAAACACAAACACCAAAAAGAGATGGGTGAAAATGGAAGACACATTAAACAAGACACAACTTAAAAAAATTATTTGGATTCCACCGAAACTGAGAACACATAGCAGTGATACACATGAATTAACTAAAAATGTATTTAAGATATGGGACGCACTATATCAAAAAGAAAAATGGAAATATAACTCACCTTTAATCTCACTAACGGGCACAAATTTTTTTATTCCAGGAAATAGGACAAGGTTGGGAAACCAATTAGGAAATGCACAATTAAAAGATATTAAATATGCATGGTAAAATTAGGGCAAAACAGGATCTATTAATGACTCACGAGTGGCACGAGATTAATGACTGGGAATATTTGCAAATAAAACACTTAGTAAGTACAATCCCTCAACCAATTAGAGACGAGAAAGCGTTAACCCCAATCGAAAAGCTGTGCAATACAAAAACACCTGTAAAACATGGAATATCTCAAAGGTACGATATACTATTAGAAATAGGACACGGGATGTTACCCTTCATAGAAAAATGGGAGCAAGATTTAGGTATAAAATTAGATGAAACACAAATAATAGGAGCAGTGTATAGTTATGCATCTGATATAACTACGATAGAGGCAAATTATAAGTGTATGGTGCGCAGAGAGAATCAACAAATTCCAGCCAGACAGGTCCTCCCAGTGTTGGAGGAACTGTAAACAAACAGGAACAACAATGCACATATGGTGGGAGTGTCCAAAGATAAAAGATTACTGGCAAAAATTTTATTAGAATATATTAAGGTGATAACTGGAGAGAAGATTCCACAAAACCCCTGAAATTGTCTGTTTCATGGGACAAATAAAACAAGAAAACAATATAAAAAAACTTTGGTCCCATTCCTGCTCAACGCAGCGAAGGGACTCATCCCGAAAAAATGGTTGGACATAAGGAAACCAAGTGTAAAAGACTGGCTACAAAGGGTAGACCACATTTGCAATATGGAGTACCTTTTCAGCGGAGAACAGGGTCGGGCCAAAAGCTACAGAGTAATCTGTATTGGATTGAACTTGAATGAGGATAACAGATCGGGAAGGGGAGAGGGAAGTGGGGGGAGGGGTGGTAGGGGATTAGAAGTAAGAGAGTAGATGTAAGCTTTTAAGATGTAGATGAAAGTTGTGTATTTTGTATGGAGAACATTTTCTAATAATAAAAATTTAAATTATAAAAAAAATTAAAAAAATTAAGAAATTAAGGTGAAATCAATTGACCTCCTATCAATCGGCCAAGGCAACTATCACTTGGCAAATAAATTTAATAGCAACCCTGCCTAAACATCAGGGTGCTACATATCCATCAAAACACACACTAATTCTAACTACGTAATTCCTAGCACCTACCTAGGAGGGTGCTACAAATGTGAGTTAGGGACCTTAGATTGTAAGCTCCATCTGAGCAGAGACTGATGTGAATGTAAAATATGTAAAGCACTGCATAAATTGTTAGTGCTATATAAGGCCTCATGTACACTGGGCATTTAGCTCCAGTGCTTCAAAACCAGGAGTTTTTGTGCACCAGGGAGGTTGACATGGATGTACAGTATTCCCAGAAAAGAGGTACTCTGTGTTCCTGGCATACAGCCCTGAAAGCATACAGCCCTAAGGCCTCATTTACATGGGCATACTATAGCATACACCTGTGTGAAGACTGTGTTTGCCCACACGGCGATTCACAGGTGTTCTATGCAGTGCAGTCCCATTCATGTCAATTGGGATGCAGTGGCTGCAGTGACACAGCCACTGCACCCAATTCGACATCTGTGTATGTGTGTGTCCCCGAACTCACACTGCCTGTGTATGGAGCTGTGCACCTGCATAGCTCCCAAGGGTCCCTGACTTCGAGGGACTGTCCCTTATTTGGAGCAATGTCCCTCTGTCCCTCATTCCTCCTTATTTGTCCCTCATTTTGTCCCAACACAAAAAGTGTTTTCCGGCTCCAAACCTTTCATCTGTTTTCTAAATTGCTGCATTTGTAAATTCCAAAAGCCAATATAAAAGAATAGTAGTGGTAAAAAAAGCACTTGTGGGTTTAACCACTCTTGGATTTTTGTGCAATTCTCCCTTAAGGCAGTGTGACAAGGGGTGTGTCCTATGCCTGCATAATTTTGCTGATAGGTGTCCCTCATTGCCATCTCAAAAAGTTGGGAGGTATGTACCTGCACAATGTCAAATTGGGCAAATATAATGTAGGGCGCTCTGGATGACAGGACTGGCCAGAGGTAGTAGTCCACAGTGTTAGTAAGGTAGACAGGAGTCCTGAAAAACACTTAGGCAGCACTCCAAGAAGGAAGCAATTCTCTGGTAAAGGTAAACAAACTAAGTGGCGCTTCTAAGGCTGCATTCACACTACAGCGTTTTGAATCACGGGCATATTTGCCACAGTTCTGCCCGCGATTTGACAGCGCCGAGGTGGGGATGACAAAATGCAGAACTCGCATTTGAGATGCCATTCACTTGAATGACACATCAAATCGCAGTGCAGGTCTGCTGCGATTGTTGCGCGATAAAACGTGCTGCAATCGTGGCAACCCACATCGCGGCAACCTGCATCGCGGGACGCATGACGCCCAAAATAAGTTTCTGAACTATGCTTGTCCGCCCTTGACGTCACATCCGGGTACCTGTGTGTCCTTTTTAGCGTCTCCTCTTGCAGCTCCCCACTGCTGGTCGGCTGGGATCCATCCACTTGTGTTGCAATCTGGGATATCTTTGGGACTTCCTACCACTGGACTACTCATTTGTCATGATGAGTCTGTTTACTTCCAATCTCTACTAAGTGTGTTTTTATCTTTTGGCCAATAAAGTCTTGTTTTTTACTGCACTTAGAAGAGCCTCTTTGTTTGTTTACAATGTCAAAATGGGAGCAGAGGCTGTGCCTGTGCAGCCGCTGCTAACCACTTTTAACCTCTTCCCGCCGATGGTACACATATAGGTGGCTTCTCGGGTTGGTGGGCTTAAACGCCAAGAGGCTACATATATGCGGCCCTATATAAACACTTTTCTGTGCTGAGAACGCACACCCTGTGCGCTCCCAACACAGTTACTACCAAGGATGCCTACTTGCGATCAGGAGCGTTCCGGTTATGTGACCGCTGTGACTGCCAATCACAGCAGTCACATGACCCGAATGCCTAACTTCGCCTTCAGGCATTTAGGAGCTCTTAAAGGGCAAGGGGAAGATGGTGGGAGGAGCCTAATGAATGGGCCTGCTTGCACAGGGATTCACGCAACACCTGGGCATCTCCACGTCGGACAACACGGTCCTCACAGAGGTGTATGCTACAGTCACGAACAAAGCTTAAATGTGTGTACCACTTAGTACGCAACATATTGCAGCCTGTCATAAACTTTGGCAGGCTGCAGGCTAGGGTTGCGACTTTTTCTTCAAGCCAAATCTGCACACTTTAGCGGCGCACAGTAAAGTCTTTTGGTTTCAGTATGCACTATAGGATTGTACCTGGACCAGACCTGGGACACCTTTGGGCACTCCAAAGAGAAGAGTAATGCAGCACACACAGTGGCCCCTCACTCTCCGGTCAAGCCCTGTTCCAAGCCACATTCCTGTCTGAATATGTGTACTAAAGGTGTACTGAAACCCAGACACGATTCAAAACCTGGACTGCCGGTGAATCCAGGACAGGTGGCAACCAGTGGCGGCCATTCCATTAGGGGCGCCGCCCCCTTAATCCATGCGCCCAGTCCCTAATCTACATGCTAGGAGCTGGACACATGGATTTCAAAGGTTTTTTTTTTGAAGCACGTGATTAAAGCCTGATGCTCTAATTGGTTTAAAAAAAGGTGTGGGTTTGGGGTGCAGAGCACTATGCCCTGAGCCCACCCAGTGGTGTGACAATAGTGAATAAATATTCGCTATTGTCTTCCTACTATTCCTTCTGGACAATCAGGAAGCAAGTCTTAAGACCCAATTGGATGAGAGGAGAAGCGGCCGTAATGGTCGGGAGCAGGGGGGATGTGTCGAGGAAGCCACCCGCAACATCGATGCGGTAAGTGTGGGACTGATGAGCGAGCGGATGGGCAAGCAACGGAGGGGTGGGGTTTGTTCGCCGATCAACCGAGTGATGGGGGGCAGGGGGGTTTGACCAACCAAATGGAAGGGGGGGTCAGGTGTTTTGTTTGCCCCCCCAAAAAAATTGAGCACCACTCACCACAGGTGGCAACCCTACTGCAGGCAGAGCCCAGGCACATGAGAATGCCAGAGGGTTAAATGCCCAGTGTACATGACGAGGCATTTATGCAGCACTTTACAAATTTTACATTCACATCAGTCTCTGCCCTCAGGGAATTTACAATGCGCCTTGAGGGCTGGACACTGCACCTGTGCCCTTCTGGTACATGCACAGGTTGCCCACTTCTTGCCTATAATTGTTAAATAACAGTGCGAATTTCATCACATGCAGTTTACATTGCAGGACATGCTTAGTGCCTATCATCAGTATATCATTCGCCATAAGTACACATTTTGATTGGTGAGCTCAGTGGTGGAATGGACACATCTATAAGAACACTTTGCACCCATTGCCTCTGTCTACTCGACGAAATAGATGACCTGTGGAGATGTACACAATAGAAACCTAGCATTGAACGTCTAGGCTTTTTTTTTAAACAAGCTTTATTTGGCTGGACACTATGCAGCTTATCATAAACACGTCTATGGCTGACGTAAACTAACAAAGCGGCACAGCTTAGCGTCACTAGGAGAGCGCTTATCAAGTCCTCGCCATGACAGCGCGCTGAACACGCGACCATATATGTCACCACTCTACTGCGCATACGCGGAGAATATTGCCTTTTTTTTTTCCCCTTCCTGTACCAAGCTGCTCGTGAAGTGTGCACTCGTACTACGCATGTGCAGTGTCCTGGCCGGGCAGGAACTCTCGCTTGTACCCTTACTCCAGAGCTTTCCAACCTCCCCCCCCCCCCCACCTCCCTCCTGCACTGTCTGCGACGCCGGGTTCCATGTCCCCGGGTACGAGCTCGGGCACGGAACGCGGTCCGGCCTGGGATGGTCAGAAACAGAGTGCATCGGCTGCTGACTGCAATCAATAGAAGGATGATGAAGCTGCTCATTGCACTCGCCTTGATCGCCTATGTTGCCTGTAAGTGCCCATTCATTTGTGCCATGGCTGTGTGTGGTGGGTAGAGGGGGTGCTGGGTGATAGTGGGGTGCAGGGTGCTCCTCTTCTATGGCACAGCTTTGAGGTGTAGTGTTACCCCCCCCCCCAGGGTCTGCTGAGCTGCAATGGGTGCTCCTGGTACCCCAGTCATACCAGGCTCAGTGGGGGAGGTATGTGTGTGGCACAGGCCTGGCAGGAGGTATTGTCCCATACATAGCACCCAGCTATATAGACAGAGCAGTGTGATCCCAGCTCACCTTACCGTGCACATGATGACGTCCCAGGCTGAGTACAAAGCACCCCTTTTCTTCCCACTCTCCTTTCTCCCTCCGCTCATTACACAGCGGGATGTGCCAAGCTGGAAGTTTTCTAAGTCACTGCCACACTCAGCAGGCTGCATGCATTTTCAGCACCTCGTTCTTTCCACGACTTCATGGGTTTCTGCAGATTATGGATGCTACTGTCCTACCATAGTTATGGACCGCTTTTATTCTATTTTTTTAATATATATATATATATATTAGCATTGGAGGGATTTGTTGTTGTTTTTCCTCTTCTTCTTCTTTTGTTTTTTTTTATATCTGAGAGGCTGCAAAGATTACTTAACCAATTGCCACCCAAGCCGATTCTGACATTCCTTTTCTACATGTAAAAATCTTTTTTTTTTGCTAGAAAATTACTCAGAACCCCCAAACGATTTTATATATATATATATATATATATATATATATATATATATATATATATATATATATATATATATATATATATAAAATTTTGTCAGAGACCCTAGGGAATAAAATAGCTGTCATCACAACTTTCTATGTCACACAGTATTTGCGCAGCAATTTTTCAAACACGATAATCTTATTTTTGGAGAAAAAACATAAATGAAAAACCCTGTAACCCAATTTTTGTTGCATAATGTGAACGATGTCACGCCGAGTAAATGGATACCAAACACGTCAGTCATCTGGGACCTGTAATGTGTCCCAAATGATTGACAAGAGGGAGGGGGCAGAGCTGAGCTGTTCCTGCGCCGAGGGGAAGTGATGTCACCAGCCTAGGCACTGAATGAGGCAGACTACGAGGGACCCCCCTAGCAACAGCCATTTAGAGGTGAGTTAAAAAAAAATTCCAATTTTATTTTTTTTGGCACATTAATGCATTTTTTTTTTTTTTTTTGGGTGGAACATCACTTTTTTTTTCAGAGTTACAGAGGAGGTCTAGTGCTAGAATTATTGCTCTCGCTCTAGTGATGCCTCACATGTGTGGTTCAAATGGCGTTTACATATGCGGGCGTGACCTACATATGTGTTCGCTTTTGTGTGTGAGCAAGAGGGGACGGAGAAGCGCTTTGAATTATTATTTTTTTTATACTTTCTCTTTAATTATATTTATTTTTTGATCACTTTTATTCCTATTACATGGAATGTAAAACTCCCTTGTATTGGGAATAGGGCATGACAGGTCCTCTTCACGGAGAGATCTGGGGTCTACGAGTCCCCAAATCTCTCCTCTATGCTGAAAAGCCTGAGATGACAAAAAAAAAATCGATAGCGTTTACATCTGCTAGAGTATGGCATCGCTTCCAGCCTCTGAGGGTCAGAGATGGCCAGGGACCATCTGGTCCACGGGCCAGCTCTATGGTAAACCGCTGGCGGATTCGATGTTGGCTTTTACATTGCCGGCTTAAAAAAAAAGATAACTGGATGATGACTGTAGCTGCTGGCATCCATTTATATATCTCCACTTCAAGTCCCCAACGTCATATGACTTCAACCCGGGGGAAGTGGTTAAAGAGGACCCACCTCCCTTGCAAGAAAATGACAGTCATTTTATAATATATTGGAGTTGATTTACTAAAACTGGAGCGTGAAAAATTTGGTGCAGCTCTGCATAGAAACCAATCGGCTTCCACCTAGCTTCACACTAAATGCGAGATTGAAATTTGTGCGAGTTCAGCTGAACTCACAAGATTTCAAACCTGCATTTCAGTCTGACTTCGGGGACGATTTGAGAGACATCTGTGCGGGCTCTTGCACAGATGTCTATTGAAATCGCCCCTGAAGTTGCCAAAAGTAGTGCAGAAACTGCAGGCGCTGACTTTGCGGCGCCGCACCGATTCGGACAGTGCCGTTGCCAGCAATAGGCTCCAATTTGGCATGCGATTTGACATAGAAAGAAGGTTATATGGTTTCCAATGGCATAGTTAACACCAGTGCAGTCAGTTGTAGGGGTGTTCCAGTTCCAGAAAAAAAAGTAGAACATGCTGCATTTTTTCTGGACTATACTAGACCGCAGTAAAACACATTAAAAAAATGCCCTGGAATGCATCAAAAAATGCACCAGATCCCAGTACAGTGAAAAAAAAAAAATAACATGATAAAAATAAACCTGTAAGGCAAAGGGATAATGATCTACCCTGTTTGCCCGAAAATAAGACCTAGCGTGATTGTCGGTGATGGCTGCAATATAAGCCCTACTCCCCAAATAATCCCTACCCTGTTTCCCCGAAAATAAGCCCTACCCTGAAAATAAGACCTACAAGGACTTTAACTAGGGCTTATTTGGGGGGTAGGGCTTATGTTGCAGCCATCACCGACAATCACACTAGGTCTTATTTTCGGGGAAACGGGGTAGTATGCATCGCATACTAGCTCTATATGAAATACTTACCTTAGAATGAAGCCCCCCGGTCATTGCTGAGGGAGCTGACATGTTCCCTCTGCGTTTCTTCCGGGTTCGCAGCTCCGGTGCTGTGAGTGGCCTGGAGCTGCGATGACGTCACTCCCACAAATGCGCGGGAGTCCTCCGTTCCGGGAAGGATCTCTGAATTTCTGGCACAATCCGCCGGATCATCAGAGCACATGCGCCGCTGGCTGCATGCAGAACGAATATCTCATAAACGTGCAGGTTTAAGGGAAATGTATTTTACCTACAGGTAAGCCATATCACAAAGTGGATACAACCACTTTAAAGCTTTTTGAAAAGCGTGCTGTTCTGTGCATTGTATGACATGGAGTGTGTGCCATCAGACGGCTCTTCTTTTGAATGTACCATACAACTTAACACTCATCTGTTTTTTTCGGGGGAAGTTTAATGCTGTATGATGCCATACACTTCATCTCTCCCATAGGTGTGCGCAGCCTATTGCATGAGGGTGTGCACCCCCAAAACTCACTCACTTGTGTATGTGTATATATACGCAAAAAAAAAAATGTGCACAAATCTTTTAAAATGTATGAAGACATAGATGGCGTCAGTAGGGCAGATATTGGTGTCGATGGAAGTAGTTTTTTTAATTTTTTTTATTTAAAGCGAAGTTCCACCTGGGAAAAAAAAAATTAAGTCAGCAGCTACAAATAGTGTACCTGCTGACTTTTAATATATGGACACCTGTCCAGGGAGCACCCGAATTGACTCACAGGTGCTGCCGCTGCCATTCCTGGTGCGGGAACCAGGCAGTGAAGGCTTTTGGCTTCACTCCTGGTTCTCTACTGCGCATGCGCGAGTCACGCTGTGCGTTCTGAATGGTCCCTGCTGTCTTCTGGGACCTGTGTGTCTCCCAGAAGACAGCGGGGGGGCGTACATGGCTATGTGTGGCGCTCTTTTACCGGAAGTGGGAGCAAATAGCTGAATTTAACAGGTATCTGCCCCCCCCCCCCCCCCCCTCCGAAAGGTGCCAAATGTGACACCGGAGGGGGGAGGAATCTGATGAGCGGAAGTCCCATTTTTGGGTGGAACTCCGCTTTAATTTTTAAAAATAAATTTATTTTAGGATCCCCGTTGGGGGGCTTTGGTGAAATATCAGGGGTCTAAACAAGGTTTACTCTGAATCTGCTATAAATTAACACAGTGAGTGATACCAATCATTCACTGTGTTCATTCAGAAAAGGAAGGGGCTGGCAGTGCTGGGGGGCTCCCGGGCACAGCTTTGGTACAGGATCTCCCTGAAGGCACTATTGACTTGCCTTTCTAGGGATTATCTGTGCTATCTGCATTAGATGATATTTATCCCTTGCAGTGAAAGTTGATCGATCATTTTATCTTGGGGAGAGGAGAAACAATTTGCCTTGCCTGATTCTGCACTTCCCTGGTAGTGGGCGCTCCCCCACGCTTCGGCTGTGGACTGTTCCTCAGCGCCAGCATGTCCAATGCAGGGCTGTGGACCTTGCTCTTGTTTTAATGACATCCTGATTCTAGACCACTGGAGCGTGGGGAAAGAAGATACTGCAGGGACCGGTCTAGCAGTGGGGAGGATCGGCTAAGTAAATCTTCTTTCACCGTTCCCCTAGACCTAAACAAATAATTCACCTTTGCAGTGCAAACATAGCCCCACTGCAATCAATATTATTGTTAGTTGCCTGGAGTTGAGCTTTAAAGGTGAAGTTTAGTGATTTATTTTTTTGAATCAGCTCAGACTGAGAGACAGCAATTTTATGAATGACAGGTGTCTCATGTGCTGGTGGCGCCTCCTTTTCTTTGAAATCTTTTATCCTCTGACCCTCAATATCTCTGCTTCTTTTGGTGCTGAGCAGCTGTACCTGTGATAGGCACTCATCAAAAGTGCTGACTGCCCACCCTTTTCACCCCCTCCATTTATAGAAGACATACTATTGTTTCCTGCAATGAAAGGTGCTTCATGAATGGAGGAGGTGGACCCTCCTTTATCCACCTATCCTCCATTCATAGACCTCTTTTAATTGCTTAAAATGATAGTATGGCTTCTGTGAATTGAGGAGGGAGTGGCAAGTCCAGGCAAAGTCAGCACTTTTGACTAGTGCCTGTCGCAAGTGAAGCCGCTCAGATTAACCCCCTCAGCACCAGAAGATTAACATGGGGGGGGGGGGGGGTTTAGAGGATGGAAGATTTCAAAGAGTGACCAACACAAGAGAAACTACTGTCACTGGCGCTGCTTTAAAATAAAACTCCCTAAACTGCAGCCTCAAAGTGTATGTTTGGTCTGTTAAATATACCATTGAAATCCTTTTGTTATAACTGTTCATCAAAAAATAGCTGTTCATCCAGCCAGAAATCTTGTAAACTGATCACCTTCTGTACACTCTTCCGGACTGTTATCAGTTAGCACTGTTCCCTGCTATATCCATGGACTACAAAACATCTCACTCTGCTATGGAGACGGGGAAGTGTTATAGAGTCCTAACACACTTACTAGGGTGACACCCCACTACCTAGATACTGTAGAGTTGTCAGCCTAGGACAGTGATGGCGAACCTTCACACCCCAGATGTTTTGGAATTACAGTTCCCATGATGCTAATGCCATCTGCAGTGTATTTGAGCATCATGGGAAATGTAGTTCCAAAACATCTGGGTTTCCAAGGTTCGCCATCACTGGCCTAAAACAAGAGTGTTCCTGGCAGAATCACCAGTTTGAAAATAAAGAAAAAAAATAGTATGACAAACTAAAAAACAAATTCAGCCACCACATCTAAGGAAAGGTAAATTAAAATAGTCAATATTTGTTCTTGGGTTAAGATGTATATTATACAGGATTTATATTGTGGCAACAGTTTTATAATAAGGCTTTGCTGTAGCTACCCTGGACATCTCCTAAACCTGCACGGTTTAGGAGATATCCCCTGTATCTAGATGTGCCATCGTCATCGGCACATGCGCACTGAAGCAATGGCACGCATGTTAGTGTATCGTTACTGGCGGCTCCCGCACGCATGCGCGGGAGTGAGGTCTTTACGGCTCCGGTCAATCGCAGCACCGGAGCCCGCGATACCTGGAAGTAACTCCGGGAACGATGTCGCCGGCTGGAGCGGGGTACGAGGACCACTGCGGACCCTTCGATCTAAGGTAAGTAATTCATATTGAGCTAGTATGCTATGCATACTAGCTCATTATGCCTTTGGCTTGCAGGTGTGTTTTTTTTTTTTTTTTTTTCGTGTGTGGGTTTACAACCACATAGTAATGCAGAGGAGACCAGTGAGAGAGACTGGAGTCTCCAGCATAGAGCTGGTATTGGAAGACGTGGGAGTTAACAAGTGACCAAGGGAGGAGGTGTCAATGGAGAGAAGGGTTCCAAGGACCGAACCTTGGGGGACCCCTTACAGAAAGGTGAAGTGGAGGAGGTGTAGGCAATACTGAAGGAACACTTTGATGGGTAGAAGAACCAGGAAAGAACAGGCTTGGGGGGCCAAGGGAGAGTTTTTCTTGAGGAGAAGCAGGTGGTCAGCAGTATCAAAGGCAGCAGAGAGTTCTATTAGTCAGAGTATAGATTAGTGTCCATTGGTTTTAGTAGTTAGTAAATCATTAGGGAGTTTTAGTAGGGCAGTTTCTGTGGAGTGTTGCGAGCGAAAGCCAAACTGTAAGGGGTCAAGAGGACCTTTAGAGCTTTATACACCAGTACCCAGAACTGAGAACTGCTCAGTTCCCCAAATAAAAGGGAGCAAAACCATCTGGGATAACCAGTAGGAGCATGTGGGCAGTAAGCACTTGCAGAGAACCTAAAAAAATGTGTTTTATGAATCCATCAAACTATAGTCTCAATTCTGAAGGGATGCCATTTATTACTGTTTGTATTGTGTGAGTTTGTGGATCTAATGGTATCTGTGATCACTTTCTACCAGAATGGCATTCTGTATATAAAGTAGGGAGATCATTTGCATTGATCTCTTAATCTCACTTAATTTTTTTTCTCCGTGTTTTTTTTTTTTTTTTTTGCTCTTAATTCAGTCATCATAGAGCAAAAGAGGAGTATGTGCCAGGATGCATGAAGCCAACCTGTTGCTTTAAAATGTCATCCACCATTTGAAATGCACCTGATTACTTACATCTTACATGTGAAAAATGTCTTTAGAAACATAAATCAGAAATGAAGGATGGGATTTGTAGCTTGTAATGAACCTGTGTGTTGGAGACACAAGTCCTGTTCCCAGTAACAGGTAATTGTTTGTTGCCTCTTTCTGTAACTCTGCACAGCACTTGTTGACCTTAAACTGGAACTTCACTCTCTCAATCAACATGGACTATTTCTAATCTGTATGCTGCTAGCATTAGTAAACGGATAATAAGGAAAGTATATAATATTTACTTGTTGCATTTCTTCAGTCATTTTCTGGTTTCCAGGCCTAGCAAATGATGTCATATATCCCAGGAGTCTTCAGGAGGGGAGGGAGGGTTTTTAGCTCAGCCCATGCCTGATCTAAGAGCAGCTGGATTCTAGGAAGTGAATGCTACATTAATCCTCTGCCCTTACTCAAGATGGTCACTAACAGAAACGCCAGGGGGGGGGGGGGGTGTTTTTCAAAATGATATATCAGCAAATTAAAGCATGGAGACATGGATGGGTGGAAGAGATTGCTTTGAATATTAAACATTTATATAGCTATTTTTGGTTTTTTTTCTAGCTGTTTGGGGAAACTTTGTCAACATGAGGTAAGAATTTAAAAACTTTTTGGATTTGGTAAAGTAAACTGCTGGCAGAAAACTGGTTACAAGAATGTGCCTCTAGTTATGCCTATCATGCCTAACTTATTCTAGAAATAACTGGGTCATTGTCACAGTAATAAAACTAGAAAACATTTCCTCTGTAAAGAAGTGGTATACTTATTTCTCCTGCTGCCCACATCACCATTTTTTGCTTTCTCTCTAAGAGCTACAGTGCCTGGAGAATCTTCTGCCATGCAATGATGCCCTGGCCCCCTGCAGAATGCTGTAGTTGCTTCCATCAGCTACTGCAGGGGTAGGCAACCTGGGGTCCCTCAGCTGTTGCAGAACTACAAGTCCCACCATGCCTCTCAAAGTAATTGTAACTGCCAGCCTTGCAATGGCTCATGGGGAAATGTAGTTCCACAACAGCTGGAGGGCCCCAGGTTGCCTACCCCTGAGCTACTGTGTCTTGAAATGATGCCCTGGTCACCTTCTCAGTGCTGTAGTTCCTTCCACCAACCACTACATTTCTACTGTGTCCCACAATGATGTCTGGGTCCCCAGGAGAGTGCTTTTGGTCCCTTTTGAGTTTTGTAGTTTATTCCACCAGCCACTACATCACTACTGGGTTCTGCAATGATGACCTGGTCCCCTGCCCAGTTATGTTGTCCCATTTTCTGGAGCCTATGTCTCTACCATATCCTGCAGTAGACTGCCAGGTCCCCGGCCAGATGCTGTGATTCTCTGTTCTGCAGTGATGTAGGAACTGGCAGGAGAAACCAAAGCACCCAGGCAGGGGCCAAGGATCCAAAACAACCCAGGTATTTTGGATGTTGAGGATTCTCTGTGCACTGGGCAGGGTCGCTATAATAAGGCATGTTTCATTCAGATTGGTATTTCTGAATTCTAATAGTCTGTAGTTGGCTAGTTTGCTGTGAACTGGAGGCTTGTGCTGTACAAACTGCCTACCTTTTTCATGTTTGTGACATTACTGGTGGATTCCCCCCATCCCCCCCCCCCTCCCCCTGTAGCGCTAGCTGTTATGTGTACAAGAAACCTGTGCTAAAATTACTTGAAACCCTGGGCAAATGGCTTAATACATAGTTCTAATACACATACAGTATGGTTACTGTTTTAGGTGTCAAAGGATTTGTAATTCCTATCTATACATTTTCCACATGCCATACAGTTCACCTTTCTGAGCAGGTTTCAAGTTGTAGCCATTATTAGGGTTTAGCGTGTAACATGGTTGGTGTGCACAGTCCCCTGCCCTCAAACCAACCCTTACAGTTTTGGGGTGATTTGAAATTAGTGGGGCTGTGTGGCTATTCCCACATAGTCGCGATATTCACTCACAAGAATCTGACAAAAAAGCTCCACTGCAGCAGTGGGACTGTAGTTGATAATAGATAACAAGTTCTGTGATGTCACCACACTTGTAGTCCATTGACATTTCTTCAACCCTGTAAGTGAAGACTGCTGGAAAAGCGATCCTGCGCAGAAAATAATAAATGCACTTTGTAAAAAATTTAATATAGGTGCATTTATTATTCCTGCAAAAGATGGGCCTAGCCTTTAATCTTCCTGGTTCATCAATCTGGCTTCCTGTGCCACCTCTTCACCTCCATCTTCCTCAGTAGATGGCAAATCAGCATTATAGCTTCTGTCCAGCAAGGAGGGAACCGACCCAGTAAGTAATTGTAAACCACAAGGCAGGGCAGTGATTTTACTGACTACCTGAGGTGCCCGTGAAGGTTCTCACTTATTCAGGTCATAGTATATCTAATAGAAGTCACATTCAGCTGGACCTGTTCTGCAATGCTGAAATAGATTTAAAAATATTACACAAGTCCAGTTGATTGTGTCTAACTACTAGTTAAGGATGAGCAAAACACCCCTCCAGTTTGGTTCGCACCAGAACTTGCGAACAGGCAAAAAATTCAGACGAATACCGTTAAAGCCTATGGGACACGAACATGAAAAATCAAAAATGCTCATTTTAAAGGCTTATATGCAAGTTATTGTCATAAAAAGTGTTTGGGGACCCGGGTCCTGCCCCAGGGGACATGGATCAATGCACAAAACGTCCGTTTTTTCGTGAGCAGTGATTTTTAATAATGCTTAAAGTGAAACAATAAAAATGAAATATTCCTTTAAGGATCGTGTCTAGGGGGTGTCTATAGTATGCCTGTAAAGTGGCGTCTTTAGAAGAATTCCACAGCAAACTGACATTTCTAAGGGAAAAAGGTCAATTAAAACTGATCGCGGCTGTAATGATTTGTCAGGTCTCGGGAATATAGATAAATCCCCAGTCCATTACCAGGCCCTTCAGGTCTGGTATGGATATTAAGGGGAACCCTGCGCCAAATTTAAAAAGAATGGCGTAGGGTCCCCCCCCCCCCCCCCCAAAAAAAATCCATACCAGACCCTTATCTGAGCATGCAACCTGGCAGGCCGCAGGAAAAGAGAGGGATGAGAGAGTGCCCCCCTCCTGAACCGTATCAGGCCACATGCCCACAACCTGAGGAGAGTGCTTTGGAGTAGCCCCCCCCCCCAGCATCTTGTCCCCATGTTGATGGGGACAAGCGCCTCATCCCCACAACCCTTGCTCGGTGGTTTTGGGGGTCTGCGGGCGGCTTATCGGAATCTGGAAGCCCCCCTAAGAAATGTCATTTTGCCGTGGTACTGTTCTAAACACGGGAAAATTGCGCCACTTTACAGGCATACTATAGACACCCCCCAGGCACGATATTTAAAGGAATATTTCATTTTTATTGTTTCACATTAAGCATTATTAAAATTGCTGCTCCCGAAAAACTGAAGTTTTTAAAACTTTATTTTGCATTGATACATTTCCCCTGGGGCGGGACCTGGGTCCTGCCCCAACACTTTTTATGACAATAACTTGCATATAAGCCTTTTAAAATGAGCACTTTTGGTTTTTCATGTTAGCGTCCCATAGACTTTAACGGGGTGCCACGGCTTTCGAATTAGCTGCGAACACTGCATAATGTTTTTTGTTCGCGGAACGTCCGAACAACCAAAGTTCAGGCCGAACTGTTCGCCCATCCCTACTAGTTATACTAAGGCCTGAGCGAAAACCTTCACATACACCTTTTAGTGGTAAGGTGACTCTCCTACTTTGTGGTTTACAGATACTACTTGCAGATGGAGAAGCCTATTTTGCCTTCACCTAAACGTTTTTTTTATTTTCCTCCATCAGCTCATCCCACAGTTATTACCTTTTTTGTAAGTTCATGTAAAGCACTGTGCAAACTGTTGGCGCTATATAAATGCTGTATAATAGTAATGGCTCCCTCTTTTTACTGGACCGAGGTGGTGATTTTCTGTCTAGCATGTTATTTGCACAGGAATTCAGTGCGATTCCTGTGTGAATCACATTCAGCGTCCCACAACCGCACGAGTGTGAGCCTAGGCTGAATGTGGGGCTTGGGTTATTTTTATTGGTCACCACTCCAAATCGGCATTCTTATTCTCCTCAGCAGGTCACTTCAAGAAAATGGAGAGCAGAAAATGGAAATGAAAATAGAAGAGGTTTGTTATCATTTTTCCTTTTTCAAAGTAAATATCTTGCAACATAAACTGGGTCTTAAAGCCCATCTCTAGCCAAAATGTCTTGTGTGTTTGTGTGGTGTTTTGTTTTTTTTTTCCTTCAATTGTGGGGGAGGAAATTTTCCCTCACTTCCTGTACTGCCTGACACTTGGGGAAGTAGGCAGTGGAAGACTCCCAAATGAGACTATAAAAAGTTTGCACTGATACTAAACCTTTTTCACATTATCAAACACTATTAAAAAATGGGGTGTTTTCTTACCAAAAATTGTCTCCAAATGCCTTACTCATGAATTTTGATAGGTGAATATAGGAATGTATCCTGTTGTTCTCGTTGAGCTAATACATTTCCACTGTACAGAAACGATCTGTAATTAGAAATGAGCTCAGGCGTCTTTCAAACTCAATTTTATCTGAACTTTAAATTTTTAGTCATGCTTTTTTGTAGTAGGACAAAACACCCGTAAATCAAAGGGTCAGGATGCTGGTGACATCTATCTCTTATAGAGCTTGAGCCAGTCCCTCCACAGCCCAGCGCTTCAGTGAGCTCTGGAGAGAAGAGCAGAGAGTGACAGTCTTGGCTCTCTGCTCAGAGTGGTGGGGGAGAACTGAGTGATAAGCAGTGTTTGATTGCTCAGTTCTCACTGCATAGCCCTCGGGGAACAGATGCAGCATTGGATCAATGCTACATCTACCTAGGTGAGTATAAATGTTTGTTTTTTCAGAAAACCATACTTCTTTTAATATACCAATACACAAAGGTTTTTGATTCTTCCGCACAAGACAACTGGACCCTTGGCAATACTATTTTCACCTGACATGCACATACACAGTCAGATTGTTGCATGATTGTACCACAATCATTCAAAATTTGAGTCCGTATATGGGTATCTTGTTCTATTCTGCCAAACTATAATGTTGCTGAACATTGTTATTACTGTGTTAATCAAAGCCAAATGACTACATTCTTCAAAATAAATGTGTTCTCTGTCCATACAGGTGATTGCACCTTTAAGAGAAAAGATAAGGGATTTAGAAAAAAGGCAAGTACTGTCATGTAAAAAAAAAAGTCATTGTTGTAATAGAAAAGTATTTGATTTTTAATTATTAAAATTGTTATCTGAGTAATGGTTCTGAGATCAGTAGTGGGTATAGCTAACTCGGGCCGCATAGAGAAAAAAGGTTGGGGACCCCCTTCACTTTTGCCTGCTTATGTGCTCATACTAGGGTTTTTTTTTTTTTTTTTTTTTTGGGGGGGGGATCTACTTTAATGAGATGCCAGCAAGTTAACCATAGATACATTCAACATATTAATGTTATAATACAAATGATACACATTAGATATAACATTGTATAAAGTACAGTATTTGTATCCATAGACATCCCACCCATTTGGGATCGGGTTCATTAGGTGCATGTTTCACCGTCCTCCAGCCATCTATCCCATACTCTAGAGTATTTCTGGGTACAGCCTCTATGAATGTAGATCATTTTTCCTGAATGGAAGGGTATCGTTTATTTCTTTTTTCCATCTCTGGATGGTAGGGGGTAATGCCTGCATCCATACTTTTGCAACAACTTTTCGCACTACGAATAGAGTCTCATGTATAAATATGGTGTGATATTTTTCCACCTCTGTATCAGGCATTAATCCTAATAAGCATAGTTTTGGATCAAGAACCACAGGGGGAGCCCATATGGTCATGGAGGAGTTGGATTACCTGCAGCCAGTAGGTCTGTATATTTGGGCAACTCCATAACAAATGGTAAAATGTACCAGGAGCCTGAGTGCACATAGGACACTGTGGACTTCTCATGGGTTGGAATTTGGCTACCCTCAGTGCTGTTAAATATGTACAGTGTATAATGAATAGTTGTGTTAATCTGTTGGAGGTTTTAGGGGATGCTGTCTTGACTCCTAAGATTTCCTGCCAATCTGAATCATCTATGGGTCCCACATCTTGTTACCATGCTATCTTAGCTGGATAACTTTGTGATTGGAAATTTTTGGGCCCGGTTTCTGTCAGGACTTGAGACAAATATAGTATACCATACGATGCCCACACCATCGGGTCTGGTACTTTACTCAACTCAGGTAGTTGACTGTTAAACCATAGTGGGGTATGGGAGTGAATCCGTGACCTATTTTGCTTTTTCAATGTGAGTTCCCATACTCTTTGGTGGTGAGAGAGCATCCCTGTATTATAGCCGGGAGATTTGTTGCTATGTGGCCCTTTTCGTACAATGGCCTGGATGGGGGTAAATAGTGGGTTACCTGGTTTATCGCACTGAGGATCTATAGCATTGAGCCTCTGTGGTATTATAATAATACATATGTGACAGTTGTGCAGCTAAATAGTATTCCTGGATATCTGGAAGAGAGCACCCTCCTTTTATCGTAGGATTTTTAAGAATATGCCACGCTAATTTGTGCCTACCCTGACGCCACACAAAAAAATGTAAAATCGCTTCCATCTGTTTAAAGTACTTGAGGGGGATATATAAAGGAACATGCCAGACCATATATAATAATTTGTATTTTGATTAAATTAATTCTTCCCATCACACCTAGGGGTAGTTTTGCCCAGGTCTGAATTTTAGATTTGAGGATTGCAAATAATAGCTCTGTTAAGTGATATATAATCTCTAAGATTTCTGGTGACCATCACTCCCAAGTACTTGATCATCTCCACTCTAGTTAACAGTAGTTCCGGGGCTACAAGCGATGGGGGGGGAAAGTGATCCAATGTCAGAATTTGAGATTTGTCCCAGTTGATTTTAAGTCCTGAATATCCACCCATCTTTTCCATTATATTTAATGCTGTTTTTTACCCGTTTACCTTCAACTTCAGCGGTTACGTAGACTCCATGCACAGGAAGAAAAAAAATTCATATCAATTTGTTGTTTCAGTCAAGATCCTAGGTAAACTAGCGAACGTGTTTCAGGGAGATATTGAGGAATGTAAGAAAATCAACAAATTCCAGGGATACCAGCAAACCAGGGATACCAGCAAAAGTCACAATGTGACCTTACAAACACTATAATTTGCAGAGATTTCTTCTTGCTTCCTGTTTGGCTATTAGACAAGCAAGTCGAGGGAAATCTCTGCAATGGGACACAGATGGCAAAAAAAAAAAACTTTTTAAAGCAGTGGTTCTCAACCCTGTCCTCGAGTACCCCCAACAGGCCACGTTTTCCTTTTTATCTCGCACAGGTGCTTTAAATCCGAGTCGATGGCTTTGTAATTTGGATAGCTATTTTTGCTAAGAGAAATTCCCAAAACCATGACTTGTTGGGGGTACTTGAGGACAGGGTTGAGAACCACTGCTTTATGGTGACTGGAAATAATCCCTTCCTTACAGGTAGCTAAAAAATAATCATTGTTAGTTATCTGAGAGGCAAAAGTTGCTCATTCCTTAAAGTGGATGTAAACTATCGCATATACACAGTGAAGTGAACAGCCTCAGACGATACACAGAGATTAAACAAATCTCACTACATAAGTTTTACATGTACAGTATCTCACAAAAGTGAATACACCCCTCATATTTTTGTAAAAATTTTATTCTATCTTTTCATGTGACAACACTGAAGAAATGACACTTTGCTACATTGTAAAGTAGTGAGTGTACAGCTTGTATAACAGTGTAAATTTGCTGTGACTGTGATGTGGGTGGGGGGAACTGAGGACACTGATGTAAGGCATTGTGATATAGGAGGAGAGAGAGCTGAAAAAAAATGCAGTTCGGACCTCTGCTGGAAGAAAATTTTACTGATCGGACCCCCGTACATTTTAATTTAATACCTGACATAACAGTGTTCATGGAGTTCTCATTCCCTGTTCTGTATCTCCATTGGGGACATAGACACCAAATTAAAAAACATCCGTTTTGCTGCATTTACATGTTTACAAAAAAGTTTTAGAAAAAATATTTTTTTTTTTGCAAAGTAAAAAATGAAAAAACGCCTGTAAACGAAATGGTTTAAACACGAGTTACCGCATTTACAAGCTGCTACAGGCATTGGGCGTTTCAAATGCCTCTGAACATCCGTCCTGAACGCTTTTTTTTTTTTTTCCATACATGTACTGATAAGACAACATAGAGGAGAGTTCAGGGGCAGCTGAAAAGAAAACCCTCCTGTTTAACACCCGTCCTATCATCTGTAAACCACACCCTTTCCTTTTTAGGCTCCACCTTTTCCTCTCTGTACATTAGTGCTCGATGAGTCAGTCCGCCCTTGCTCATTAAACATTTCACATTCAGTGACAGTTCATGTACTGCAAAGTTTGCAGTACATGAACTTTCACTGAATGTGGACTTTTTAATGAGCTTGTTGCACAAATCACTTTATTACAATATGATCTGCATATTCATTTAATCCATATTGAGCAATGAGCACTATATGGCTGCTTGGCACACGCACATGATGACTTTAAAAGTACTTGATTTTACCTGCTATCCTGGCCGCTGCCTGGGGGTTCCCATCATCCTTCTCTCTTCTTCTGTGACAGACCCCACTCCAGGTCGGGCAGAAGATAGTGTTGATGCCGTGCAGAGGAGGGTAGGCAGGGCATTAGGCTCCGCCTCCTCCAGTTAATGTACGTGCACCTGGTCTGGCCAGTCTTCGGCCGTCTTATGGGGGTGGCAGTTGCTCCCCTCCCTCGGCCAAGTACACTAAAAGACTGCCTACAGTATCGGCAAGTGCCGCGCTACAACAGGCCGGGGGCTATGTTTGTGCAGGAGGCAGAGCTGGGACTCAGGGAGATGGGTGGACATCCTAGGCCTGGGTCTTGTCAGCCTAGGCCAAGAGACAGCACCTTCCTTTTCCGACCTGTTTTGTTTATTTCTTGTGTTGGTGTCACAATGATATAAAGTGGGGAGGAATGGCCCCAGTGGAGTGACTAAGAGGAATCAGTACATGCTGACATCTTTTGTTGTCAGCTGTCTGTTAGAGAGGTAACTTTTATGGAGTCCCCACAGGTTTGCTTTAAGGTAGGGATGATCAATCATTTGAAGAGCGAGGGCGAGTTAAGTGATTTGGTAACCAGTCGTGGGACACAATGAAATAAAATGATTCCGAATTTCAAAATTTTAAATTGCATAATGAACATGAAAATGGAGAGGATCGGTTCCTGTATATCGCCATTGCAACCCCTTGATGCTACACCAGTGTCTAGAACGCCAATATAATCTTTCTTTTTTATTATAGCTTCACACAGAAATACCCTCCTGTGAAATTCTTATCGGAAAAAGATCGAAAGAGAATTTTGGTAAGTGCCACTAGATAAACATATGTGGTGCAGCTGTGTTATTGTCACACTCATTCATTTGTTTCGTGTAACACCGGCAGGGGAGTATTTTGGAAAACTTGCGTGTATTTTAATCTCTAGATTCACTTTGTAGGAACTGATGATTGGGTTGGCTGTGAGCTTTAACTGAGTATTATCTTTGCAGATAACAGGAGGTGCGGGATTTGTAGGGTCACATCTTACAGACAAATTGATGATGGATGGCCATGAAGTCACTGTCGTGGACAACTTTTTCACAGGCCGTAAAAGAAATGTGGAGCATTGGATCGGTCATGAGAATTTTGAGCTTATTAATCATGATGTGGTTGAACCCCTTTACATTGAAGGTAACAAGTACTCTTTGCTAGCATGCAGACACTTTGAGGACTAACCTTTTTTGTAGTTGGCCATAGATGGTCTGAACATGAACAACGTGATTTTAACCACTTAAGCTGCGGCATTATGGCAGACACATCGGACAATTTTGACACATTTCTGGGACCATTGGCATTAATACAGCGATCAATGCTATAAAACTGCATTGATTACTGTAGAAATGTCACTGGTAGTGAAGGGGTTAACAGTAGGGGGCGATCGAGGGGTTAACTGTGTTCCCTGGGAGGTGATTGTAACTGAAGGGGGAGGGGATGACTGGAGGAAGTGACGGATCGTGGTTCCTAGCTAATAGAACACACGATCTGTCCGAACAGGGACGAGTGTTTGTTTATACACACTCGTCCCTGTTCTGTCTCTCCTGCTCACGATCGCTCGTGGCTGACAGTCATCGCGACCGTCGGCCACGAGCGCGGGCACGCGCGCCTGCTATCCAGACCCCGCGAGCCGCAGTATAGCTACGAGGGCTTGCATAGGGGAGCCAACCTGCCGCAGTATAACTGCAGCGGTTGGTCGGGAAGCGGTTAAAGCAGACCTTGGGTAATTTTTTCAACTTTCCATCTATTTAACTCTTCTGCCTTTTTGTTTTAACTTTGGATAATAACATTTTTTTCTGCCAGTAAATTCCTTATACAGCCCACTTCCTCTTTCTTGTCTTGTAAAAAGCCTAGGCTTATGACACAATGCACAGCTCTTCCTCTCTCATGAGAGTTTGCTAGGAAGGGAGGGGGGATGACTTATAAGAGGGCCAATGAAAGCTGCAGAGCTGGATGTGTGTCTGTGTAAATCCAGAAAGTGAACAGGAAGCAGCTTCAGCTGCCCACAGCTAAAATAGTTTCAGCCAGACTCAGTGGAGGGAGATTTCTGCAGCATATTTGGTAAGTACAGAATCACAGTATATAAAATAATATGCAAAGTGGTTGAAGGGAAGCTTCAGAATGGCATAGATGTTTTTATTAAAAATTATGTGAGCAGACTGCAGTTCCTCTTTAACCCTTTCACTGCCAAGTCAGTACTCCGTACGGACCTACAGAAGTGCCTGCAGGTAGCCAGGACAGTATGGCGTATGGACCTCCTTTCTCTCTCTCTCCTATAAGCTTATGGTCACTTCAATGACCATAAGCTTATATCAGAATTGTTCAGAAGACTCTCTGAACAATTCTATAACTTTGATCAGCTGAATACAAGCCGCTGATCAGAGTTATTAACCCCTAATGTGACCTCCCCCACCCATTTCGCCTCTTCTCTGCCCCCTGCCTCTCCACCCCCGCTGCATCCTTCCATCTAAAACCCTCCTCTCCTATCCCCTTCGCCCGCCTTCTTCACCTCCAGCACTAATTACCCCCGGGGGGGGCTTAGTAAATATGTGTTTTACTAAACTCCCCCCTGTAGACAAGAGGGCGCATGCAGCGATCACTGCTATGTGCCCACTGACAGCTGATACATTGTAACACTCGTGGTTACAATATATCAGACTCCTTTTCTGAATGAATGGAATCTCTATACAGATTTATCACTCATTCAATTAAAGTGATACAGAGCAAATGGACTATCTTCAGTCACTTTCTCTGGCTGAAAAAAGATATGGGGGTCTGTTTAGATCTGATATCTCACCAAAGACCCCCCCCCCCCCCCAAAAAAAAAAAAAAAAAAAAAAAATTACACAAAAAAAAAAAAAAAGTAAAAAACAAAACCAAAAAACAAACATAGTAGGACCTCCCACAGTGATGGCCCCCCGCACTCACCCCTCCACGAATACCTCGGCTTCTCCTCCCGGCCAACCCGATCCGTCCTGATTGGCCCAGAGGAGAAGCCGGAAGTGGATAGCGAATATTAATTTGTGGGTGGGTTGGGGGTGCAATGCCCAACCTTTTTCAAGCCGATTGGAGCCTTAGGCTCTAATCATGTGGCTTGAAGAAAAAAAGCTCATACAAATGTATGAGTCTGGCGCCCTGCAGGGAGGCAGCGCCCCTAATGGACCCCAGGGGGCTCCTAGTAAGACCCCTTTCACATGATGCGGACTCTGTCAAGCAGATCCGCCTACTCAGCGGGGGATCTGCTGATCCCTGCTAAGCAGGCAGATGACAGGTCCGCGTCCTTTCCCCGATGCAGAGTGGACGCGGACACAGCTCGCTAGTCTCTATGGGACAGTTGGATGGAAACGGACTGCCTGTCCAGTTCCATATGATACCATCCGATTTGCTAGATGGATGGGCAATGGAATCCCTATCAGTCTGTTTTTAGCGGACTGGATCGGATGCAGGCGGGTGTTAGCGGACACATGTCTATTTACATCTCTCTATAGACAACAATGGGTGATCCGATTGGGCCCGCCGGAAAAACGGACTGGCAGACCAAAAGGTGTGCTAGTGTGAAAAGGGCCTAGGGCTTTGTTCACACAGGGCATACACAGCGTACCTTTACAGGGATTCACAGGTGTTCTGTGCATCTCTGTGCAGGCAGTCCCATTGATGTAATTTGGGATGTAGCACCTGCACAAACAAAGCCATTTCTCCCAATTTTACATCCATATAGGTCCGCATGCATGTCCCTGAGCTCACACCGTTTGCGGTCATGTACCCACACGGATGTCAGATTGAAAACAGCAGCTATGCCTATGCAGCCGTTGCATCCCAATTGACATAAATGGGACTGCCTGTATGAAGATACACCTGTGCATCCCTGTGCGGGTGAACATGGCCCTCCGTGGGCGTACACTTTAGTATGCCACATGTGAACGATGCTTTAGTACTAATTTAGCAGGAGTTTTGTAAGTTACATTGTGTTTATGTGCAATATTAACCACTTCAGCCCCAGAAGAATTGGCTGATCAATGACCAGCGCCATTTTTTGCGATACGGCACTGCAACGCTTTAACTGACAATTGTGTGACGCTGCACCCAAACAAAATTTCTTTTTCCCACAAATAGAGCTTTCTTTTGGTGGTATTTGATCATCTCTGCGGTTTTTATTTTTTGCGCTATAAACAAAAAAAGAGGGTCAATTTAAAAAAAAAAACACAATATTTTGTACTTTTTGCTGTAATAAATAGCCCCATTTTTTTTTTTTTTTTTTAAGAAAGCTAATTTTTTCCTCAATTTAGGCTGATTTGTATTCGTCTACATATTTTTTTGTAATAAAGATTGCAAAAAGCATATATTGATTGGTTTGCGCAAAAGTTACAGCTTCTACAAAATAGGGGATTTATGGCATTTTTATTAGTATTATTTTTTTTACTAGTAATGGCGGCGATCTGCGATTTTTATCAAGACTGCGAGATTATGGCGGACTCATCAGACACTTTTGACACACATTTTTGGGTCGATTGACAATTATACAATGATCAATACTATAAAAATGCACTGATTACTCTATAAATGTTAAATTAGGAGATGAGAGATCCTGGTTCCCAGCTCGTAGGAACTCGCAATCTCTCTCTCTCTCCTCACAGAACTGGGATGTGTGTATGTTTACACTCGCACGTCCCTGTTCTGCCTCTTGTGCCAGCGATCGCTCGTGGCCGGCGGTCATTGCGTCTGCCAGTCAGGAGCATCGGCACCCCCGCCGTGCAGCGGGCGCACTCCTGCTATCCCGTTTAAAGGGACCGACGTATAGCTACGACGGTTCGCAGTATCGTGCCAACCTGCCGCAGTATAATGACGGCGGCTGGTCGGCAAGTGGTTAATGATTTTAGTGAAAATAGCGATATGATGAACATTTGCGCAATTATTGCGGGGCCCAAAAAATCTGTAGCACTTTTTTTCATTCTACAGGTCATGTGCTTTTAGAAAATGTCTAGTTTGAGGGGTCTTTTCAAATTCTGAAAGCTGTAAGTGAAAAATGAAAACCTCCCGATTTTTTTTTTTTTTTTTTCACCATCTTGCAAAAAGGAACAATTTAACATTTACAAATATTTGTTATTAACTCCATACAGGTTAAGCTTTTATATTTAGCAGGGATTTGGCAGGAATTTTGTAAAATTAGCTGTGTTTTTATCTGGTAATAATGGTTTTAGTGTATTTTTTGCGACTATATTGGTTTGATAAACATTTTCATAATTACCACGGGGTCTAAAAAATTAGTAGCACCTTTTTTATTCTAGAGTTCATTTGCCTTTCAGAAAATATATGGTTTTGGCGATCTTTCACAAATTCTGAAAGCTATTAGGGAAAAATGAAAACCTTTTAGATTTTTAGAGAAATTAGAATATTTACATTTTTGCATACGTTCGATCTTCACCATTTTTTAAAAAGGCGCAATGTAAAAGTTATAAATATATTATTTATTAACTCAATACAGGTTAAGCTTTTATATTTAGCAGTAATTTTGTAAAATGTGCTGTGTTTTTATCTGCTAATAGTGGTTTTAGTGTATTTTTTACAAATATATTGGTTTGATATACATTTGCGCAAATACTGCAGGGTCTAAAAAATCAGTAGAACCTTTTTATTCTAAAGGTCATATGTTTTCAGAAAATGTATGGTTAGGGGGGTCTTTCACAAATTCTGAAAGCTCTAAGTGAAAAATAAAAAAGCAAAGGAAAAATTGCAAAAAATAGTCTGGCCACCTGAGTGTACAAAATGGAGCACAGGGCCTGGCAGTGAAAGGGTTAAAGAAGTGCGTGTGTACGCCCGACTTTGAAACGCTCAGGTGTGAATGCAGCCTAAAATACAACCTATATACCCTAAACCACATATTTAACAGGGAACCCTTAGGCTCTGTTCACACCTGAGCGTATTGTTTTCAGGCAGAAAGTCATGCGATTTTGTACAGGTCAAAAGGTCACCAATGTAAAAGAATGAAAAACGCCTGTAATCTGCCAAAAAAGAAGCTGCTGCTCCTAACCAGCCAGTGATACGTTGTTAGAATGCAGGGCGGACCCAGCAACCAATCACCTGGTGGTTATCTTGAAGAGTTAACTCCAGCAGCTGCCGATCCCGCCCTCTGTCCAGAGCTGTCTTTACTCTCCTACCTTACTGGGGCATGGAGCAGAGAGCGAGAGTGAAGGAACAGAGCTGCAGGGGCTGCATTGTGAATGGGGGAAGGTGGCAGAGCTGCAGGGGTTTTAATGTGGTGGTGGGAGGCAGGGGGAAGGCGACAGACATGCAGGGGCTGTAATGTTAATTGGGGGGGCAGAGCTGCGGGGGCTGCAATGTGAATGGGGGGGGCAGAGCAGTGGGGGATGTAATGTGAATGGGGGGGCTGAGCTGTTGGGGATGTAATGTGAATGGGGGGGGGGGGGCAGAGCTGTTGGGGCTGTAATGTGAATGGGGGGGGGGACAGAGCTGTTTGGGCTGTAATGTGAATGGGGGGGGGGGGGCAGAGCTGTTGGGGCTGTAATGTGAAGGAGGGGGCAGAGCTGTTGGGGCTGTAATGTGAATGGGGGAGCAGAGCTGCGGGGGCTGTAATGTGAATGGGGGGGCAGAGCTGCGGGGGCTGTAATGTGAATGGGGGGGCAGAGCTGCGGGGGCTGTAATGTGAATGGGGGGGCAGAGCTGCGGGGGCTGTAATGTGAATGGGGGGGCAGAGCTGCGGGGGCTGTAATGTGAATGGGGGGGCAGAGCTGCGGGGGCTGTAATGTGAATGGGGGGACAGAGCTGCGGGGGCTGTAATGTGAATGGGGGGGCAGAGCTGCGGGGGCTGTAATGTGAATGGGGGGGCAGAGCTGCGGGGGCTGTAATGTGAATGGGGGGGCAGAGCTGCGGGGGCTGTAATGTGAATGGGGGGGCAGAGCTGCGGGGGCTGTAATGTGAATGGGGGGCAGAGCTGCGGGGGCTGTAATGTGAATGGGGGGCAGAGCTGCAGGGGCTGTAATGTGAATCGGGGGCAGAGCTGCGGGGGCTGTAATGTGAATGGGGGGGGGAGAGAGAGCTGCGCGGGCTGTAATGTGAATGGGGGCAGAGCTGCTGGGGCTGTAATGTGAAATGGGGGGGCAGAGCTGCAGGGGCTGTAATGTGAAATGGGGGGGCAGAGCTGCAGGGGCTGCAATGTAAATGGGGGGGGGACACGGAGCTACAGGGGCAGTTAGGTGGGGGCTGTAATGTGAAAGGGGCAGAGCCACGGGGGGCTGTGATGGGAAGGGGCACAGAACACTGCTGTGGGAAAATGATGCTATAAAGGAAGGCAGAGGACACTACTGTGGGGGGTGACATGCAGGGCGGTAGAGGATTTTGACGTAAGAAGGGAGTTGTGATATAAAAAAAAGGGGGGCTGTGTTTTGAAGGAGTCATCGCACAATATTTTACAAAATTTTTCTGATCGGACCTTTATGAATTTTAATTCAATACCCCTGCTACATATTATGTCCCATGTCGTACAGGCAGCTAGATCCTGTAGAAATCTTCACTGCAGGAATGCTCCGTCCACTTCCAGTGCTCGGGAGGTTTCGCTTTGGGTCTTCTGTGAAGCTGCTGTGAAAAAGTTCCTGGCGAGGACCCACAACCTCCACTTTTATTGAGAAACATTGCTTTCACTGCCATTTACTTGGGCAATTAGCACATCTTGCAATTTCCAGCAGCTTGAATCTGCAAATTTCTGCATCTGAAGTGGCAAGTCAATGTGAAAAGCAGTTGATCGCTTAGCCCATATAGTTCAATGACAGGGTGATGGTGGCTGAACATAATTGCCCTTGTAAATGAAGCCTAGCGTGATCTTTGAATGTGGAGAGAATCTTGTGGCTCATCAGACTCTAACCCCATTCACAGATCCTGTTATAGGCAGTGAAAACAGTGAAAGAACGTTTGTCAATGAAGCAGGAGGGGGCGGGTCCTCATTGGAACTATTTCACAGCAGATACACAGAAGACCCAACGCTGTTCACTCCCACAGCGCCAGAAGTTCAACAGCCGGAAGAGGACTTTTTTCTACAGGATCCAGCTGCTTGCATGACATAAAACATACTTCATTACAGGTGAGTTGGCTCACTAAAGCTAGAGAATGTTTTAGGGTTTTTTGTATTTTTTTTTTTTTTTTTTATGGCTAAACTTAGGCTTCTATTGTGAGACTAGAAACCTGTTCCTTGTCGTCCTCCTTTTGGAAAAAAAAATTAAATATAAAATCGATTTTGAAAAATTTGATTGGATTTCATGCTGAACTATGTTCACTACTTAGCAAGACCCAGAACAAGCCTGCTGCAGTGAATTTGTCAATCCTGACTGCACACTTGTATTATGGTCAGAGGCTTTCTAGGTAGGAAAGGTGGCGGATCAGCATTATAGGCGTGGAATCAGCATTTTCAGAATAAGATTAGATGATGGCACACATTTCTATAATGACACATTCCTGCAACTGCCCGAGTTCAGAAAGCCCAGTATGTGTATGTAAGCCTGGGTACACACCATTGCGAATTGGATGTAGGTTCCCCGCATCCAATGTGCAATAGCAGGAGATTTTGACCAGCTCTCTATGGAGCCGGTTCACATATCTTCGCAGTGGGTCCGGTGCGATTTGCTCAAAAGCTCTGTCTTCTGGTACGTTTCAGGTCCGAATTCAGCCCAAAATTCGGGCTGAAATGGGACCTGAAACGGTGAACCAGGATGCACCGGACCCCTGCTGTGAGCTGCATGCGACTTATATATGTGAACCCAGCTTGAAGCTTTAGGCTGCATTCACACCTGAGCGTAGTGATTTACTGGCATTTTTATTTAGGCGTTTTTGAGCATTTTTAGGAGTGTATTACAAGTGTTAGATGTGTATTACTTTAGGTGTTTTTGTTTAGCCAGTAGAAAGCACTAGGGGAAGGAGAGTATTAGGAGATTAGTGGTGGAAAGCTGCTGTTTGAGCAGAAAATGAGCAATAAAACGCTCATGTCACACATTTTTAGTCATTCTCATTGAAGTCTATGGACCCAATCTGCCAAAAAAGAATCTTATGTACATTTTTGAGAGAAAGGTGTTTTGCTTCAGGTGACAGAATACTTGGATGTGAACAGGATTCATTGAAATGAATAGGATTGGGCTTGTTAAGCGTTTTTAGAGCTTCAAGCAGAAAATCGCTCAGGTGTTAACAGGGCTTAAAGGTCTTTGTACAAATTTCCCATGACTTCATACAGATCACCAAGTACAGCCTTTGACTTTTTTTAAGCTGCCCAGCTGTAGGATATACCTTGTTCTGAATTTATTACTTTTTATAAACTGCAGTAGGTGAAACATGAATAATTTCTGAACGCTCAGCGGTGTGCTTTATTATCTGGAAATAAACTGATTCTAATTGTGCAGGGTAAGCATTCTCACCAAACTACAGAACCAGGTTTCTTGCAGCCAGAGAATTTTATAGATCCGTATAGCTGTGATGTACCTGGCTAATGCTAGATTAAAGAGAACAACTTGGTTAAGTTTTGATGTGCTTTCTGTTTGTAGTTTTCATTTGATTATATTCATAAGAATTTTTTGTTCTTTCTCCTGCAGTGGACCAGATTTACCACTTAGCTTCACCAGCTTCTCCTCCAAACTATATGTATAACCCCATAAAGACACTAAAAACCAACACCATTGGGACACTAAACATGTTGGGTGAGTGTAATGGCACATGCATCTGGTTGTTGTTTGTTTTTGTTTTTTTTGTTTTTGTTTTTTTTGTTTTTTCTGTAAATTGCCCAGCCTGCTTATTAAGAATTTCCTTCAAAACTCCAACTAAAGCATTTTATAGTTTTTAGTTTTGGAGCTGTGAAGAGTTAGAACTTCTGTCTGGTATTTATTGTCAAGAGATTTCCTCACTTTCTGTTGTGTCTCTTGCACAGTAAGAGGAGTTCCATATTTGGCCATTAAAATTTTGGTTGGGAGTATTAAGCTCTATATTCTTCATTCTTTGCATTTATAGGTATTGCAGAATTTAAAGAGATCTTGCTTGTTTTCTAGGGTTAGCAAAACGCGTTGGTGCTCGCCTTTTACTAGCTTCCACTTCAGAGGTCTATGGAGGTAATGTTTTGGGTTTTGATTTTATTGGCAATTTCTGTGTTTTCTGTGTTTTTTGTTTTGTTTAAGTGGTAGTAAACCTGCAGCTACTGGGAACATTTTTTTTCCTTAAGCAATGTCATAATGTGCTAGATTATGAAAAACGTACCTTTTTAGAACGAAGCCCTCCAGTGCTGCGATGTCACTGATGAGAGGGTTGACCTCTTCCCCCAGTCTTCCTTCTGGGTTTGTGGGTTCCAGCTACATGAGTACCTGGGGGGCATGCGTGCGGGAGCTGCCACTTACGGCATGTATTCTGAAGGTCCGGCGCTGTAAGCCAGACCTTCAGAGCGCATGCGCTGGTGATGTCAATGGCTGCATTCATTTTGAATATCTCCTAAACAATGCAAGCTTAGAAGATATTCATAGTACCTACAGGTAATTTATTATTATAGGCCTACGTGGTGAAACAGTTTACTACCACTTTAATGTACCGTATTTATCGGCGTATAACACGCACTTTTTTCCCCTTAAAATCAGGGGAAAGTTGCAGGTGCGTGTTATACGCCGATCCCCTGCGATCCGAGCTGTCACTTCTTCAAAATCGCGGACCGCGATTTGAAAATGGCGCCGCCGGCGCCGAAGTACACAGAGCCGGTCCTCGGCTCTTTCCGGCGGCTCTCGTTTACTTTCGGTTTCACTCGTAGTCCGGAGCGGAGCTATCCGAGTCGTATAACACGCACTTTTTTTCCCCTTAAAATCAGGGGAAAGTTGCAGGTGCGTGTTATACGCTGATCCCCTGCGATCCGAGCTGTCACTTCTTCAAAATCGCGGACCGCGATTTGAAAATGGCGCCGCCGGCGCCGAAGTACACAGAGCCGGTCCTCGGCTCTTTCCGGCGGCTCTCGTTTACTTTCGGTTTCACTCGTAGTCCGGAGCGGAGCTATCCGAGTAGGTTCGGATAGCTCCGCTCGGGACTACGAGTGGAGCCGAAAGTAAACGAGAGCCGCCGGAAAGAGCCGAGGACCGGCTCTGTGTACTTCGGCGCCGGCGGCGCCATTTTCAAATCGCGGTCCGCGATTTTGAAGATGTGACAGCAGGGACAGGGGATCCCAGGCTGCACTGGGGCAAGGCTGCACTGGGGAAGGCTCCACTGGGGAAGGCTCCACTGGGGAAGGCTCCACTGGGGAAGGCTCCACTGGGGAAGGCTCCACTGGGGAAGGCTCCACTGGGGAAGGCTCCACTGGGGAAGGCTGCACTGGAGAAGGCTGCACTGGAGAAGGCTGCACTGACATGGCTGCACTGACAAGGCTCCATGGGTAAAGCTGCACTGGGTAAAGCTGCACTGGGGAAGGCTGCACTGGGGAAGGCTGCACTGACAAGGCTGCACTGACAAGGCTGCACTGACAAGGCTGCACTGACAAGGCTGCACTGACAAGGCTGCACTGACAAGGCTGCACTGACAAGGCTGCACTGACAAGGCTGCACTGACAAGGCTGCACTGACAAGGCTGCACTGACAAGGCTGCACTGACAAGGCTGCACTGACAAGGCTGCACTGACAAGGCTGCACTGACAAGGCTGCACTGACAAGGCTGCACTGACAAGGCTGCAATGAAGGACATTTAAATGTAAGTTTTTTTTCCCTTCAACTTCCCTCCTAAAAATTTTTTTTCCTTAAAATTCCCTCCTAAATTGGGGTGCGTGTTATACGCCGATAAATACGGTAACTTCCAAAGTTTTTAAAATATTTTTGGTAACAGTCTTTGCACACCTTAACGTCATTTGGTAGTCAGTACAGTTAGATTGATGTTTCCAAATTATGTTGTGCAAAATGGTTTGTGAATTCCGAAGATTTATATTTGAAATCGTGTGTCGTTTCCCCTATTTGCAAGGCAGCAGGGAATGTTTGTGACTGCTGTGTACAGAAGCTCTTGTGAGCCTGAGCGGTGCAGGCACCAGCATGCCCTATTCTCTCATCTACAACAATATTTACAGATCATGTAGTGGGTGTTACTGAGTTGTCAGAACATGTTTTCCCAAATCTCTCACCCAAAATAGTGCCCAACCATCTGCCATCCAGCTCGAAAAGTAGACCTTGCTTGAACAACTATTGAAGCCAAGAAAGGTACATGATTAACATGGGGATGACAGAAAAAGCGCTAGTCCAGTTGCATAATATTATCTAAAAGGCTACAGGTCACTTTTACATTTCCAAATCTTCTCTGACAAAAATGGAAGATCCCTAAATCTTTAATCTGTCTGCCCTCTATCATATTAAAAGTAGGAAAGCAACTTGAATGACAAAGGATAAGTTCACCTTTAGTAACATGTTACACCCTGAGTGTAACATATTAAAAAAAAGATCTGCCCCCACCCCCCAATTCCCTATATTGACATCTAGCGGGGGATCTTCTCCCCCCATTGGCTGTCACAATTGGGAAAAAAAAAATGCAGCTGTTTGCTCCTCCCACCCAGCCGCGTCACTCCTACACAGTATTCTGGGGGGTAGTTTTCAATGAACTACCATGGCACTGAGTGCTGTGGTAGTTTGTTGATTCTTCCTGTCAGTATCTGTCTGCCTGTACAAGCACACCAATACACTGAGAAGTCTGCATGGCACCGGCGGTCTGTTGATCACTGGTGCAATGCTCTCCAGACTCCCAAAACAGAAAATTGTAAATGCACATTTTTTTTTAGCAGGAAAAAAAAATGTGCATTTATTATTTTTTGTGAAAAGGTGAACTTATCCTTTAAAATGAAAAGCATAACATGCCAGTTGTGTATACTATGGCATTATGAAATCTACAGCTTTGTACACATCTCTTATTAGGTTGCTTTTACACAGCACTGCTGATTGGGTATCTGTTAAGCAGTCACAGTTGGCCTCAACCATCTACTGAAAGATATGTAGTATAACTGATTGCTAAATATATGTGTATTGGTGGTTTAAGGATTCCTTTATAGCCATTAGAAATACCATGCTACATTATAATATGTAGAATGTGGCCATTCCAGGCTTTACCATTTATGGTGTGCGGTAACAGAAGCTTAGCAATATTGTTTTATGTTGGCATAAATATTCATCAAGCATATCTACATACTGACTTATATTTGCAGATCCTGAAGTACATCCTCAAAATGAAGACTACTGGGGACACGTGAACCCCATTGGTCCTCGTGCCTGTTATGACGAAGGGAAGAGAGTGGCAGAAACTATGTGCTACGCTTACATGAAACAGGTTAGCTGTATGTTGGTTCTGTGTAAAATGTAAAAATTGAACTAAATCCAAAAAGTGGACATTTACTGCGTTATAGTGAACATGAAGAGATGTTAGTTTGGTCTAAACAATAACCTGAAAAATATACCCTGTTTAATATCTG
The DNA here is from genome assembly GCA_037952925.1 of Lithobates clamitans. Lineage (NCBI taxonomy): Eukaryota > Metazoa > Chordata > Amphibia > Anura > Ranidae > Lithobates > Lithobates clamitans. Next base: position 1,490,173 of record JBBGZY010000889.1, on the reverse strand, counting down.
CACTGTGAATCTAAAGCACTGCTAGTCTCATGAGATTTGAAGTAATGTTTGGTAATGTCACTTTTATGCTGCTCACTGTTTATATTGGAGACTGACATGAGGAAGCAAAGTCTTGCCTGTATTGAGATGGCCTCCTCCATACATAAACACAGTGCAGAACAAGGCATCATAAGTCAAATAATGGCAGAAAAACAGCTTCAGGGAGACCACAAGCAACACTAGTGACTTGTTTTTTGCCCTCTGACTGCCTGATGTGGGCACAGCTTCCAGAGTTTAATTTTTCTTTAAAGCCTTTTGTGCCCTAGTGCCATTAAAGTCTAGATGCCTAAAAGCCATAGTAAACCACAGCCTTTAAACAAAGACGATGGCATAACGTGCTGCATATTAGCACATTGCTTACCTTAGAACATAGCCCTCCCAGCGACACGCTGTCACCACTGACAGGGCTTCCATCTTCACCCCGTCTTCCTTCTGGGTTTGCGGGCTCCGACTGTCTTAACTGTCCGAGCAGCGATGACGTCACAGCTGCGGCACAGAGCTCTGAAGAGACGGCACAGGTATGCCGTCCCTTCAGAGCGCATGCGCCGGAGACGTCACCTGCTGCATGCAGTGTGAATATCTCCTAAACAGTGTACGTTTAGGAGATATTCACTGTACCTAAAGTTGAGCATTATTATATGCTTCCCTGTAGGTACAAGGTAAAAATAGACTTTACTTCCACTATAATAATAATGTTTAGGTATATATAATATTTTTATTTGGAACATTATTTTAATATAAACCCTGATATGAGAAAAAATGTAAAATATATATAAGCGAGGGAGGAGGTGCCACCTACAGTGTGCGGGGAGGTACTAGAGCCAGCTGGGTGCTTCAGTTTATTACAGCAACAAAAAAAAGACATGGAAGATGGTGGAGCTTTTAAGAAGCAGAGGTCAGAGCTGAAGAGGGGTTAAAGTGAGATGTGGATGGGAGATGCAGAGGTGAGCAGTTGTTGAAGAGTGCTGAACTCTGCACTCTATGTGTAGCGCACCCCTGAACTCCACACTATGTACGTAAAGCACCCCCAAACTCTGCAAGTAGTGCACTCCTTGTATTTAAGGCCCTCCCAATGTTCGTTATGAAATTTGACCACACCCATTATTTGATGCGGTTTAGAGGGGGGGGGGTTGGTTGTGGTTGAGTTCCTGTACCTATTTTCTGAGGTATAAATATACATTTTTATTTTTTTTGTGGATAAAACTTTTTTTTTTTTTAATTAAAGTAAAGATGGTCTTCTATTCAAAAAACATTAATCATTTAGTTTATTCAGCATAAAATGGAGCTTGGTTATGTAGCATGAGGATGTATATTCTGCAATATTTACATTTTTGGTAAAGTCATTCAATGAATGCAAGCTGGGATAACATGCACTGCGTTGATGCATTCACACAACTTCACAGTAACCATGAGATAAAACAAAGTTCAGGAATATTTCTTTTATCCCATTGTTTTGCAAATCTATGTAAACTACAACCTGGATGATTGAATCGGTTCTGATGTTGCTGTTTTACTTACCTGACAGATTATTATTCTAAATAGGAAACCTTTGTTTTGTTTGCAAATATTAAAGATTCTAACTACCAGCAAGAATAAGTTCTTACATTTAAAGAGCACCTGTCATTTGAATTCCATCGTGGCAGCGCCCGTTAGCGGGCATCCACATCAATGCGTGACCTCACAAATGCTCTTCTGGAAGAATGATCAAACCTTCCCATAGACGCACTCCTAAACCTTGTGGACAGCCTTCTCAGAAGGTTTGAAGCTGTCAGGCTTCATGTACATTGCTGCTGGTAAACGGACGTTTAGGAGCAGTTGGGCATTTTTTTTCAGCTGCTCCTGAACTCTCCTCTGTTATCTTATCAGTACATGTACACAGGGTATTTTTCTAGTAGTTTCCAGGCAGTAGAGTTTAGAAGCCTTTTTTGGAAAGCAAAAAAAAAAATGCTTTCAGGAGGGATGTTCAGAGGCATTTGCAATGCCAAATGCCTGTAAACGTAACTCGTGTTTTAGCTGCGTTTTGCTTACAGGCGTTTTTAAATTTACTTTTTAAAAAAAAAAGTAAACGCGACAAAACAAACGTTTTTTAAACGTCGGTTACTATGTGTCAAGTTAAATCGTTCAGGAGAGGTTTTAAAACGTCCTGTGTACATTAAGCCTTATAGCTGCAAAGGATGGGCCAACTTAATGAACCCTGCGGACTAAGACGCCATCAAAGTTCATGTACATGTAAAAGCGGGCGCCCCAATACTTTTGGTAATAGTGTATTTACATTTCTCTTTTTTTTTTTTTTTTTTTTTAAACAGGTAGTCTTGTTTTTTAATTTAAGATTGGTGACAGGGTAGGTTTAAGGGAAAAAAATATTTTAGATACATCCAAACAAAAAGCTTATATAGAGAAGCATAAAAATGGGAAAGTAGAAACGAGAGTGACAAAATGAAAACCCGAAGAAAGATGTTGCGCCTAGAAAAATCCTACATATTTCACAAATGCTACTGACCACTTTTCGGTTTGTATTCTGACACACTTTGGTCTTTTTGTTTGCTTTGTGTATAAATGTAGGGTAGTGTGTTGGTTTTTGTTTTTTTTCTGTAATTACCTTTTGATGTTTACCTGATTTGTTAAAAATATTTTGGTACATTGACAGATTAGTGAAAATGAGAGAATGTGAACTTTTTTGTTTTTTATTCTTTATATTGCAAAGAGTTTTTTGGTTTCTACGGGACCTTACCTTTTTTGAAAAGGAAGAGGAAAATCGGCCAGTCTGAACTCTGATTTACTGTCCCCTTCACCAAAAATCAAGTGTCCAAATGCCTCAGCTTTTGTTTGTGACCAGCACCAGAAGGAGCGTTAAGCCTCGGTGATGTTTCCCTGCTGCGCCTCCACCACTAAATTACAAAGTCTACAAAGCTGCTGTGATGTAAATCTGCTGCGATGCCCGGGGATCTTGTCCAGGGTTGTACCCCAGGCTGTGACTTGCATTCTGCTGCCAATGATCTTTCAGTGGTGGTAGTGTGGTGGGGGAAAACCATTGTCGAATGTCGGGTCATCATGATTGACAATTTACTTGCTGAATGATATGATTTGACGGTGGATTTACATGGGGGCACTGTTTTGAAAGCAGAGGGCCCGAAGAATAAAATGGTGGTTGTTGCAATTCTTGATGGACGATATTTGTGCAGCCCTTTATCAAATGTAGATTTTTGGGGAAAAATACACTTCGTTGTATTTTAGTGCAAACAAACACAATATAATACCTAATTGTTTAATAAAAGATGATGTTGCGCCAGGTAAATTGATACCAAACATGTCAAGATTTAAACTTTCAAATGCCTGTGAAATGTTTGCTAACTTTGTTACCTAAAATTCCATAGGCAAAGTTTTTTTAAAAGCCTTTTACAGGCTACAATTTGGCTCCCGCTGCCGTCAATCAAATCCGCTGTGACACGGGTCGGGGGCTAGTACTTTTGTCTGTGTCAATGGACGCAACAGCAGGACTCGGGAGTTCGCCCGCACGTGTGCCCCCCCACCATGGAAAGCGGCTCTCCGTGGGGGCACTTGATGAAGAGGAGGCGGCAGGAGCACCACCATCTTCTGGCCCAAAATAGTCAAATAAAAAAATCATTTATATGTATTTCTTGTTACTACCGTGACAGTCCACAAAAGAACAACCCAAAATAAATTCTCTTTTCGTACATCACGGGACACAGAGCCTTAGTAGTAGTTACTATGTGGGTTATAGGTCACCTTCAGGTGATGGCCACTGGCACGCCCTAAGACAAATGGTGCACTCCCTATATAACCCCTCCCACTGCTGGGAGTACCTCAGTTTTTTCGCCAGTGTCTAAGGTGTTGGTCACAAGTAAAAATGTGCTGTGCTGAGCTCCACTGGAGCAATCCTTGCTGGGGCTAGCCATGCAGCCGGATCCATTCAAAGTGTCTTTTTGGTCGAATTGAATGGTACCCGGGCCTTGTATCCGAAGAAACAAGATCTTGCAAGTAACACTTCTCTTCAGAGAGCTGGACCCCGGGATCCAGCCCTTATTTGGTATTAAGGCCATAAAGTTTTTACTGGCGGTGGTGCTATTACAGGTCCAGGATTGTGGGTTTCCTTGAGGATCCCCAGCTCCTGAAGGTTTAACAGAACCCACCGCGAAGGGAGAGGATTGGGTCTGTAGGTTTACCACAGAAAACCCTGGAGTTTTCTAAGAAATTTTTAAAAATTTTCTTATGATCGTCTCTTTTAAATTTAGTAACTGTTGTCATGCCTATGTGTCACCACTGGGGTTTGTATTGAGGACTTACCGTCTCATGCTTCTCAGCCCACGTTGTGTCTAGTTTCTTCTTCCTCCTGTAAGTGTGGGGGGGTTCCCTCTCCCCACCAGACGCCCCCCTGTGCTGTTTTTTTCTTCCCCTCTTCTCGAGGAAAGAGTGCCACAAGTAATTAAAAATAAATAAATTTAAAAAATCGGTGCGAATGGCACGGCACTTGGCGGCTTCCAGACCCCCCCCTCGCCATTCCTCCTTTCCTCCCTGTGGATCCTATAGGATCAGGAGCCCGCGCTCGCAGGGGAAAGAGCTCTTTTTGACCACTTGACAACTGGGCACTTAAACCCCCTTCCTAACCAGACCAATTTTCAGCTTTCGGTGCTCTCACATTTTGAATGACAATTACTCAGTCATGCAACACTGTACCCATATGAAATTTTTGTCCTTTTTTTCACACAAATAGAGCTTTCTTTTGGTGGTATTTAATCACCGTTGGGTTTTTTATTTTTTGCGCTATAAAAGAAAAAAGACTGAAAATTCGGTAAAAAAATGAAATTTTCTTTGTTTCTGTTATAAAATTTAGCAAATTTAGTAATTTTTCTTTGTAAATTTTGGCCACAATTTATACTGCTACATATCTTTGGTAAAAATAAGTACAAATCGGTGTAAATTATTTGGTCTTTGTGAAAGTTATAGAGTCCAAAAGCTATGGTGCCAATATCTGAAAATTGATCACACCTGAATTACTGACGGCCTATCTATATTCTTGAGACCTTAACATGCCAGAAAAGTACAAATACCCCCTAAATGACCCCTTTTTGGAAAGAAGACATTCCAAGGTATTTAGTAAGGGGCATGGTGAGTTTTTTGAAGTTGTCATTTTTTCCCACGATTCTTTGCAAAATCAAGATTTTTATTTATTTATTTTTTTTTTCCACAAAAATGTCATATTAGCAGGTTATTTCTCACACACCACATATGCATACCACAAATTACACCCCAAAACACATTCTGCTATTACTCCTGAGTATGGCGATACCACATATGTGAGACTTTTACACAGCCTGGCCACATACAGAGGCCCAACATGCACGGAGCACCTCCAGGCGTTCTGGAGCACCCAGGCCAATTCTGACATTTCTCTCCTACATGTAAAAATCATCATTTATTTGCTAGAAAATTACATAGAACCCCAAAACATTATATATGTTTTTTTTTGCAAAGATCCTAGAGAATACAATGGCGGTTGTTGCAACTTTTTATCTTGCACGGTATTTGCGCAGCAATTTTTTGAACGCTTTTTTTGGGAAAAAAAACAGTTTTGTGCTTTAAAAAAAAACAAAAGCAGTAAAGTTGGCCCAATGTTTTTGCATAATGTGAAAGATGAAGTTACACCGAGTAAATAGATACCTAACATGTCACCCTTCAAAATCGCTCACGCTCGTGGAATGGCGCCAAACTTCGCTACTTAAAAATCCCCATAGGCGACGCTTTAAAAATTTTTACTGGTTACATGTTTTGAGTTACAGAGGAGGTCTAGGGCCAAAATTATTTCTCTCGCTCTACCGATCGCAGCGATACCTCACATGTGTGGTTTGAACACCGTTTTCATATGTGGGCGGGACTTGCGTATGCGTTCGCTTCTGCATGCGAGCACACGGACAGGGGTGCTTTAAAAAATTATTATTTTTTTTTTATTGTTCATTTTACTTTATTTATTTTAGTTTGACACTTTTTTCCAAAAAAAAATTTTTTTGATCACTTTTATTCCTATTACAAGGAATGTAAACATCCCTTGTAATAGGAATATGGCATGACAGGTCCTCTTTACAGTGAGATATGGGGTCAATAAGACCCCACATCTCACCTCTAGGCTGGGAAGCCTGAAATAATAATAAAAAAAAAAACGATCCTGGCTTCGATCGTAGCGCTGAGACGGTAGAAGCACCGGAGGGCGGCGGGAAGGGGGGTGGTCCCCTCTCGCCTCCCATAAGAACGATCAAGCAGTGGAACAGCCGCTATGATCATTCTCATGGTGTAGGGAATCGCCGGCTGAAAAAGATGATATCTGAATGATGCCTGTAGCTGCACCCATCATTCAGATATCCCCCCACAAAGTCAAGGACGTCGTATGACGGCCAGCGGGCAGGAAGTGGTTAAAACACTTTTTTTTTTTTTAACACAAAGCATGTACATACCAAAAATAACACCCCAAAATAGATTCTCCTACTCCTGAGTACAGCGATACCCCATGTGTGAGACTTCCACAGCCTGGCCACATACAGAGGCCGAGTACAGCTGAATATGGCTGAGCATGGCTGAATATGGCTGAGCATGGCTGGGTATCGCCGAGTATGACAGAGTATTGCGGGGTGTTGCAGAGTATTGCGGGGTGTTGCAGAGTATTGCGGGGTGTTGCAGAGTATTGCGGGGTGTTGCAGAGTATTGCGGGGTGTTGCAGAGTATTGCGGGGTGTTGCAGAGTATTGCGGGGTGTTGCAGAGTATTGCGGGGTGTTGCAGAGTATTGCGGGGTGTTGCAGAGTATTGCGGGGTGTTGCAGAGTATTGCGGGGTGTTGCAGAGTATTGCGGGGTGTTGCAGAGTATTGCGGGGTGTTGCAGAGTATTGCGGGGTGTTGCAGAGTATTGCGGGGTGTTGCAGAGTATTGCGGGGTGTTGCAGAGTATTGCGGGGTGTTGCAGAGTATTGCGGGGTGTTGCAGAGTATTGCGGGGTGTTGCAGAGTATTGCGGGGTGTTGCAGAGTATTGCGGGGTGTTGCAGAGTATTGCGGGGTGTTGCAGAGTATTGCGGGGTGTTGCAGAGTATTGCGGGGTGTTGCAGAGTATTGCGGGGTGTTGCAGAGTATTGCGGGGTGTTGCAGAGTATTGCGGGGTGTTGCAGAGTATTGCGGGGTGTTGCAGAGTATTGCGGGGTGTTGCAGAGTATTGCGGGGTGTTGCAGAGTATTGCGGGGTGTTGCAGAGTATTGCGGGGTGTTGCAGAGTATTGCGGGGTGTTGCAGAGTATTGCGGGGTGTTGCAGAGTATTGCGGGGTGTTGCAGAGTATTGCGGGGTGTTGCAGAGTATTGCGGGGTGTTGCAGAGTATTGCGGGGTGTTGCAGAGTATTGCAGAGCATTGTGGGGTGTTGCAGAGTATTATATTATGGAGGGATGGCTGATCATGGTGGGATGGATGGATGGATGTGACTGTATTTGTCACAGAGCAGCGTTGTGGGCACTACAGATGCAGCCCACAACGCTGCTACCATCCGATCCCTCCCCCGCTCCTCCCCCCTGTGTACCGATCGGCACACAGAGGGGAGGGAGGAACCGGCGTCATGACATGACGCCGGTTTGTTTACATGTGATCGCTCCGTCAAATGATTAGCGATTAGCGGCCGTTCACCGTGATCCGTGATGCGCCGGGTCCTCCGGACCCGGCGGTCACGGAAGTTCTCGGGTGCGCGCCCCAGGGGGCGCGCGAGAGCAGTATTCTGGGAGGACGTCCATGGACGCCCTCCCAGGATAAGCCGACCGCGCTGTGGCCGTCTTTCGGCTATGGCCCGGTCGGCATGTGGTTAAAAAAAGAGGGGAATGGCCGTAGGCGACGAGGGGTGGGGCATCCGCCAACGTCCAGCGCGGGAAGGTAGGGTTTAAAAGGCACCATTTGTGCTGTTGCATGCTGCAGGAAGGACACGAGCAAAGGTCGTATATAAGTGGTTTGGTGACGCAGGCATTTCTTTTGACACATTTACTACTGCATCAGGCTGAGCATTAATAGTGGCGACAGGGCTGGACCTCCAAGCAGTGGATGCATTCCTTCTGGTAGTACCTCTACTTTGTGTATCAGGCTATGGTTGGAAGGGGGGTGAAAAACACCTAAAAAAGGGGCTCTTGAAGGACTGCTACAGTCACACGAAAGCCTAGATCTATCCCAGTAAAGATGACATCCTCCCCTGAGAGTAATATGGCTGGTCAGAGTGAGCCATCAGGAGGGGCAAGTGTTGCAGCTGCTCTTAACACTGCAGCCCCTGTGTATTACTAAGGAGGTTTTTTCTTCAACCATTTTAAGCTTGGAGCAAAAAAATGATGCTTTAATTGCATCCCAGAGTGGGACTTAAGCACAGCAGGTCCCCGTCAATTTCTCAGGACCCTCGTACTGAGGAACAAGGGGCGAGAGATGACAAATTTCTTTCAAAAAGACCAGGAAGAGGCTGAAGTCTCCTCTTCCAAAGAACCTGATACAGAAGTATCTGGTTCGCTGGAAAGATTAAACAGTCTCTCACTGAATTGGTCCGCTCCACATTTTTACTGCCAATAACGCAGTCAGTCGATGAGCCCTCTTCTGGTTTGGGTCCACTAAAGCCTCCCCAATCTGTTCATCCTTTTCCTATCCATTCATGGCTAAGGAAGCTAATGTATTCTGAGTGGGAGCACCCAGATAAACAGTTTTTTCCTCCGAAAAAATTTTCAATACTTTATCCTATGGAGGAACAGTTTTTTTTATAAGAAATGGGGAATTCCAGCAATTGACGCCGCTATATCCTCTGTGAATAAAAACCTGACTTGTCCAGTAGACAATGCTCATATGCTAAGGGATCCAGCGGATAAGAAGTTGGAGTTCCTTTTTAAAAACCATACTTCGCTCTCAGGTTCAGTCGTTCAACCTACGCTGGCAGCGATCGGAGTATCTCAGTCCTTAAAGGACAAGTTTATAGAGGTACTCAAAGTTATTCCTGATCAGCAGGCCCAGGATTTGGCCGTTATATCAGAAGCATTGTGTTTTACAGTAGACGCTATGAAAGATTCTATTCTCCAGGCCTCACGGCTCATGCTAGGGTTTGTACATTTGCATAGAATCCTATGGTTGAAAAACTGGTCAGCCGAAGCGCCTTGCAAAAAGCTCTTGGCCAGTTTTCCTTTTCATGGTGAATGGTGGTTTGGAGACAATCTGGATACGTATATCCAAAGAATTTCTAATGGGAAAAGTTCCCTTTTACCGGTTAAGAAGAAGTTTAAGCATTTTTCTTTTAAACGTGCTTCTTCTCCAGTGGCAGGGGCATCAGCCTCCAGGCAGTCACGACGGCCTCCACCATCAGGTTTTCAAGAGGTAAACCTCAGGGTCAGTCTCAGGGCCAAAAAAGGACCTGGGGGAAGAAACCCACAAAACAGAATACTAAAGCCTCCTTATGAAGGGGCGCCCCCACTCACTCGAGTGGGGGGGAGGCTTCTACAGTTTTCAAGGGTCTGGCAGGAACAATGTCAAGACAGATGGGTGGCTTCCTCAATTTCTCTAGGTTACAAACTAGACTTCCCGTCTCATCGTTTTCTCAGATAAAACGTTCCCAGAGACCCAGTGAAAAAGAGGTCTCTCTTTCTAGCTTTGGATCATCTCTTGTCTCAAAGAGTGATATCGGTGGTCCCATTGGAAGAGCAAGATTTGGGGTTTTATTCAAACCTGTTCACGGTTCCAAAACCAAACGGGGATGTTAGACCCATTTTGGATCTTAAAGATCTAAACCGTTTTTTGAATATCTGTTCTTTCTGGCATGGAGTCAATCCGATCAGTAGTCTCCATCCTACAAGAGGGAGAACTTCTGGCGTCAATCGACATCAATTATCTCCATGTGCCGATATTTATTTATTTATTTATTTTTATTTTTTTCCCCACTCACCAGAAATTTCTAGGCTTCGAGGTGGAAAATCTTCTTTTTCAGTTTGTAGCTCTGCCTTTTGGTCTAGCTACTGCACCTCGAGTGTTTACAAAGATCCTGGCTCCTCCTGTAGCCAGGTTAAGGGCTCAAGGTATAACAATACTAGCCTACTTAGACGATTTTCTCTTGATAGATCAATCGGTAACCTGCTTAAACCAAACTTTGGTCACCGCAGTCAGCTACCTGGAATACTTTGGATTCTCAACCTAGAGAAATCCTTCTTAAAACCATCAAGGAGATTTCAGTACTTGGGGCTGATCTTAGATACAACTCAGAAGAGGGTGTTTTTGCCCCAGGGAAAGATCAGTTTCATAAAAGAACTGATTCAGTTGGTCAAAACAAAGAAGAATCCTTCTATTTGACTTTGCATCAAATTGTTGGGAAAGATGGTGGCTTCTTTCGAGGCCATTCCTTATGCGCTGTTTCATTCAAGACTGCTGAAAAAGAGGGTCCTGTCAACTTGGAACAAGAAGGTCCAAGCTCTGGACTTCCCAATGTGTTTATCCCCCAATGTGCGTCAGAGCCGCAATTGGTGGCTGATATCCAAGAATCTTCAAAAAGGGAAATCCTTTCTACCAGTTATCTGGAAGGTGGTAACAACGGATGCCAGCCTTCTGGGCTGGGGAGCAGTCCTGGAAGAAGCGTCTGCCCAAGCGAAATGGTCCAAACCAGAAATGACCTTGCACATCAATATTCTAGAGATTCGGGCAGTATGCCTGGCCTTGGAGGCCTGGACGCTCAGACTACGGAATTGGCCTGTCAGAATCCAATCCAACAATACCACAGCAGTGGCCTATATCAATCACCAAGGGGGCACGAGAAGTAGTGCGGCCCAGAAAGAGGTAAATCGTATTCTTGGACAGAAAACAACATTCCTTGTCTATCAGCAATTTTCATTCCAGGGATAGAGAATTGGCAGGTGGACTACTTGAGCCGCCAACAATTGTTCCCGGGAGAATGGTCCCTTCATCCCGACATCTTTCTGTCAATATGTGAAAAATGGGGAGTTCAACAACAAGATTGACAACTTTGTGTCAAGGACAAGGGATCCGATGGCATACAGAACAGATACCTTGGTCTTTCTGTGGGAACAGTTTTCACTGATTTATGCGTTCCCTCCTGTTATGCTGCTTCCGCGTCTTCTTTGCAGGATCAAGCAAGAAGGGAAGGAGGTCATTCTGGTGGCCCAGGAGATCTTGGTTTGCTGAGATCATAAAGATGGTGGTAGGGGACCCTTGGACCCTACCACTGTGGCCAGACCACTCGCAAGGTCCAGTATTCCATCCTACCTTACAAACGCTAAATTTAATGGTTTGGCTATTGAGACCCACATTCTAAAAGAGAAATTACCATCTAGCTAGATCATAAGGGTTGCCACCATCCCTAAAGTCAAAGAATAAAAATACCCCCAAGGAAGGTTAATGGGACTTTAACGGCAACTGAGTAGTAAAAAAACAATTTTATTAAATACAAATGAAAAAATACACAACAACAATATTGGTATATACATAAAAATGAATACGTATATATCAGTAGAAAGCTAAAAATACTGGTATGCAGTAGTGGAGATACTTGTGAAGTCTTCCACGGGAACCTACGCGTTTCGGGACTGAGTAGAACGTCCCTTCATCGGGGGCAATTTGTGGGGAAGAATCGCACTATATAGTAAAATCCAGATTAAGATAAAGTATATCAATACATTGTTACATAAGTTAGGACAATTGCTTTACATAACAAAAACCATTCAGCATTGTGGTCACATCAAAAGAAATAGCATACCCAGACATGTCAGTATTGGAATCTCCTTGCCAAAATCCCGGCGGTGACTATGTCAAAAAAAAAAAAATTGAGACCCACATTCTAAAGAACTGTGGGCTGTCAGCTTCAGTAGTTTCTACCTTGGTTAATGTTAGGAAGCCAGCCTCCAGAGTCATATACTATAGAGCAGGGGTCTCAAACTGGTGGCCCTCCAGCTGTTGTGGAACAACAAATCCCATCATGCCTCTGCCTGAGGGAGTCATGCTTGTAACAGTTCAGCCTTGCAATGCCTCATGGGACTTGTAGTTTTTTAACAGCTGGAGGGCCGCCAGTTTGAGACCCCTGCTATAGAGTCTGGAAGGCATATGTCTCCTGGTGTGAATCTGGGGTGCCAACCCCTGGGAAATATGTCATAGGTAGGATAGTTTAATTCCTACAGATGGGATTAGAAATGAAGCTGGCCTTGAGTACTATCAAGGGCCAGGTGTCGGCCTTATCGGTATTTTTTCAACGACCACTTGCTTCATACTCTCTGGTTCGTAACTTTATTCAGGGGGTAATGCGGATTAATCCCCCAGTTAGGTCACCCCTGAACCCTGGGGCTTAAATTTAGTCCTGTCGGCTTTACAAAAACAGCCTTTTGAGCCAATTCAAGGTATTCCCTTGGTCCTCTTGACGAGGAAAATCATTTTCTTGGTTGCCATATCTTCTGCAAGAAGAGTATCAGAGTTGACTGCTCTTTCTTGTAAAAAGCCATATTTGATTATTCAGAAGGATAAGGTTGTTGTATTTGCGGCCTCATCCTAATTTCCTACCGAAGGTAGTGTCAGGTTTTCATTTAAACCAGCATATTGCTCTGCCTTCATTTTTTCCAGAACCTCGTTCTGTGGCAGAAAAGTCACTACATTCTCTTGATGTGGTGAGAGTGGTCAAGGTCTATTTGAAAGTGACCGCTCAGATTTCGTAAAACAGATGTTTTGTTTGTTGCCAGATGGTCCTAAAAGAGGACAGGCAGCATCGAAATCTATTATTTCTAATTGGATTTGTCAAGTGATTGTTCAAGCTTATGGTTTAAAAAGGAAAATTCCACCTTTTCATATTAAAGCGCACTCCATCAGGGCTGTTAGTGCTTCTTGGGCAGTGCATCACCAAGCCTCCATGGCTCAGACCTGCAAGGCCGCAACTTGGTCTTCAGTCCATACTTTTACCAGAGTCTATCAAGTAGATGTAAAAGGTCATGAGGATATCGCCTTTGGGCGTAGTGTACTGCAGGCTGCAGTATAAGTCCTCTAGTCTTATTGCCCTACTTTTGTTGTCTCCCTCCCTTCAGTTGGCATTGATATGGGACATCCCACATAGTAACTACTATGGCTCTGTGTCCCGTGATGTACGATAAGAAAATAGGATTTTTTTAATAGCTTACCTGTAAAATCCTTTTCTTTGAAGTACATCACGGGACACAGAGGTCCCTCCCTTCTTGGTATACATGTGTATTGCTTTGCTAAAAAACTGAGGTACTCCCAGCAGTAGGAGGGGTTATATATGGAGTGCACTTTTTATCTTGGGGTGTGCCAGTGTCCATCACCTGAAGGTGGCCTATAACCCACATAGTAACTACTATGGCTCTGTGTCCCGTGATGTACTTCAAAGAAAAGGATTTTACAGGTAAGCTGTTATAAAAAAATCCTATTATCCTGCTCCTGATGATTGCAGCGATACCACGTTTGTTGTTTGTACCCACAGTACAACCCAGAAACAATAGTGCACATTTTGCTCTTCCCCCTTTTTTTTTTTTTTTTTTTTTTTTTTTGTCCTACCTAACTGATTTTATAAAAAATGCACAAAATATACTGACAGTGACCTTTTGACCCTTACATAACCCAAACACTGACCTAGATCAAACCTTGATCTAGGTAATTTTTATTTATTTATTTTTATTTTATTTGTTTCCTCTCCATTCACAGAGAGAATCGCAGGGGCAGGCTTCACAGTGACTGATCACTGTGGTAGCCAATCAGAGGAGTTCTGGGTCTTGATTGTTAGGATGTTGGCAGGCTCGCACACCATTTAATTCTCTTACCCCTATTTCTGTATTTTAAAAAAATGCCTCTGTATACCTTATTTCCATGCAGCGCTCACGTGACTGCCCACCCCTTCCTCTTCTATTCTGACAGCTACAGCGGGTGAGGCTGAGAATCCCCCGCTGATGTCAGTCGGGAGGAGAACAGAGGCGGCCAGTCATGTGAGTGGTGCTATGAAATGAGGTACACAGGCATTTTTTAACCACTTCAGCCCCGGAAGATTTTACTCCCTCCCTGACCAGGGCTCTTTTTACAATTTGGCACTGTGTCGCTTTAACTGACAATTGCGCGGTCATGTAACAGTGTGCCCAAACAAAATTTGCATGCTTTTTTTTTTCCCCACAAATAGAGCTTTCTTTTGGTTGTATTTGATCACCTCTGCGTTTTTTGGGGGTTTTTTTGTGTTTTTTTTAATTGCGCTAGAAACAAAAAAAAGCGCAAAAAAAAAAAAAAATATCGCAGCTGCTATACACTCTAAGTGGATTCACTTTGAATAAAATTGTGTATATAAGTATATATATAATGCAGCGCTACCTTAATGGTAACTCTAATACCACACCTTGTGCAAATAATAAAAATAATCCAGTCATTGCAATATCACATAACAAAAAAGTCCTTATTATAAACACAATTCTTGATTGCTTTGATTTTCTGTGATATTCTATCACCACCGTGCTTTTCTTTAAACACTGTATACTTGTGCACACCTCCACCAGCTATTTTACCTGCTCACCTCAAGAATGAGTAAGGCAGACTCAAACATAACTCCTTGTCTTTGACTATTCAATGATCTCTCCCTTCTACTATGGATCAGCTGTTCATCTTCTGCCCTCTTGTAGTTCCAGCTACTCCCAATGTGCCGATGGCTAAAGGGTTGATCTCTCATACAAACCGCCTCTCTCCTTGGACTCTCCTCCTCTCCTAAGTACTCGTTTCCAGTGTCATGTAATTACAAACACAGCAGACATAGTGCTTTCTGTTTTTCAAATTATTGAAAAAAACCCTGCTTTAAAAGAGGGCACTTACAAGATAAACAAATGCTCGCATGTGTGTATAATGAGAGCGTCCGCTCGCTCACCACTGTGGCTGCGTGACGTAACCTGCTCGGTTCCTCGCCTCTGCACGCGTATCGATCTCTGATCGCTGTATAAATGTCAATGGTCCCAAAAATGTGTCTAGTGACCGATCTGTCCGTCGCAATGTTGCAGTACCGCTAAAAATTGCAGATCACTACCATTACTAGTAAAAAAAAAAAAAATGCCATAAATCTTTCCCATAGTTTGTAGACGCTATAACTTTTGCGCAAACCAATAAACGCTTATTGCGATTTTTTTTTTTTTTTTTTTTTTTTTTTTTTTTTTTTTAATTGGGTATATTTATTATAGCAAAATGTAAAAAATATATATTTTTTTGTTTGTTTTTTCAGAATTGTCGCTTTTTTTTTTTGTTTATAGCGCAAAAAATAAAAACCGCAGAGGTGATCAAATACCACCAAAAAAAGGCTATATTTGTGGAGAAAAAAGGCCGCAAATTTAGTTTGGGTACAGCATTGCATGACTGCCCAATTGTCAAAGTGACGCAGTGCCAAATTGTAAAAAGTGCTCTGGTCAGCAAGGGGGTAAAATCTTCCAGGGCTGAAGTGGTTAACCTTCTGCTTCTTGAGCCACTCCTTTGTTGCCTTGGCAATATGTTTTGGGTACTTATCATGCTGGAAGACCCATCCACGACCCATTTTCAATGTTTTTGCTGAGGAAAGAAGGTTCTCGTCCAAGATTTTACAATACATGGCCCCGTCCATTGGCCCCTCAATACGGCAAAGTCGGCCTGTATCTTTAGCAGAGAAACTGCTCCAAAGCATAATGTTTCCACCTCTGTGCTTGACGGTAGGGATGGTGTTCTTAAGGTCATAGTCTGCATTTTTCTTCCTCCCAAACACATCGCATGTTAATGCCAAAGAGCTCAATTTTGGTCTCACCCGACCACAGCACTTTCTCCAAATCCTTCTCTGAAACAGTTTTAGATGTTCATTGGCAAACTTCAGACGGACCTGTACATGTGCCTTCTTGAGGAGAGGGACCTTGTGGGCACTGCAGGATTTCTATCCATGGTATCATATGATTTTGGTGACTGTGGTCCCAACTGCCTTGAGATCATTCACCAGCTCCTCCAATGTAGTTCTGGGCTGATCCCTACCCCATGAGGCGAAATCTTGCATTCAGCTCCAGACCTAGGGCGATTTATGGTTATTTTGTATTTCTTCCATTTGCGAATAATAACTCTGACAATTGTCTTCTTCTCACCAAGCTTCTTGCTGATGGTCTTGTAGCCCATTCCAGCCTTGTGCAGGTCTACAATCTTCTCCCTGAGGTCCTTTGACAGCTCTTTGATCTTGCCCATAACGGTGAGGTTTGAATGTAAGAGATTCTGTGGCAAGATGTCTTTTTTTTTTTTACACATAACGAGTTGTCGTTGGGAGCACCTTCTTGAATTGACATGACTAATCTCTGTACCACATGAGCACATACTGTAGCCAGTCTGTGTGAGCCAGAGTTTAATTGTTGGGGATCAAATACTTATTTTACTCACTGAACTGCAACTCAACTTATAACATTTGTATCATGTGTTTTGTTTTTTTTCTGGACTTTTGGTTGATATTCTGTCTCATTTTAAAATCCCTGCATTTCTTTGCAAGTGGGCAAACTTACAAAATCTGCAGGGGTTCAAATAATAATTGTCCCCACTGTATTTGGAATTTTTTGAGGGTTTATCCTATTTTTTGCAATCTGCTGTTTGTTTTGAATCTTTGCAGCCTTGATTTCCTTTTTACATACTCAGTTTTTTTTTGTAACATTTAAACAATGGTGTTCTTGATTTTTATATATTTTTTTTAAAATGTGTGGTGCAGTCACTGTTTTTTTACATATGCGTGTAGGAACTACATGCTCATATTTAAAAAAAAAAAAAAAAATGTTTAGCACTAATTCATGTGCCCAGCCATAAAAAATGACATTAGTTGCATCCAATAGTCCAATAGACATGGGGTTCAGCGCTATGTTTGGGGTTATGTAGACTTTCCTTTGAATTCGATCTTCCCACAAACTGAACCTGACCCAATTTGCTCATCCCTAGTAAGGACTCTCTCTATTAGGATTCATGCACATGGATGCAAAAAATGCAGCGTTTTTGTTCAGATCATAATTTCAAAAAAGAAAAATCTGTGTCAATGGTCCTACGTATGGACCATATTTTACACTGTACACATGTAGATGCTTGTGCGAATATTTACATATGTACATTGTGAATGTACTCTGTACATCTGTACTGCATCCTAGCAACAGAAGAATACTAGGTGGTAGAAGACAACTGCACTAGGCAGCTTCCTCCTATCAGCAGTGTGTAACCATATTGTCAGGCCTTAGCAACAGTGTCAACCAATAGAGTCCATTTGTGCTCTAACACTAGAGGTCAACCGATATGGGTTTTTCTCTGGCCGATGCCAATATTTAGACATCAGGGCGGCCGATTTTATGTTTACGATTCCCCCCCCCCCCCTTCATCTCAAACCTCTCCCACGCCACTCCCCCCTGCTTGCTCCTGTCACTCTACCACACACTTGAGGTCCTCAGTACAGTACACTGATTGGAAGTACTGGCACTGATTAGCACTGATAGGTTGCATTGGCTGGTACTGATATTAGGTGGCACTGGCAGGTTTCACACTGAGCCCATATAGTGTAACTCTGTGTGTGAAACTGACATATGTAACTGAATGCAGAGAGACCAGCTGTCAAAATTCAGCGGTGATGTTGGGGTGTGGGCGGGACCCAGCCGCTATCAAACACCAGCCAATGATTGGGCTGCTTTAGAAAGGGGGCGGGGCCACATACATGTAGCGGCCCACCCCCGACATCAGTGCTCAATTTTGACAGCTGGCCTCTCTGCATTCAGTTACATATGTCAGTTTCACACACACAGCGCCTCTGCCAATGGAGTGTCGGGAAGTGAGGAGGAACAGGCACGGTGCAGTCAGTGTTAATCAGCCTAATTTACATAAGTCACCCAATGCCGATTTCTTCAAAAAGGCTAAATATCAGTCGACCTCTATCTAACACTGTCCTGTAAAATGTTCAAACATTACATGCGTACAGAGAACCTGCACAAGAGTTGCCATAGTTTCATGTGGCAATGTGCATAATTTCTCTTCACCTTTTTTTTTTTTTTTTTTTTTTTTTTTTTTTTTTTTAATTCTATTCATCCACAGCATTTGCTGCAAAGTGTTGACTGGATGCTGAGCAATAAGAGGTGACAAGTGATTAGAATTTGATGCTGTCTGTGGGATAAGCAGAATGACATCAGTATTCATGAAATCATTTGACTGTAACAGGTGCCCAGACCATTTTAGCAAATAAGTAATTCAAGCTGTCCAAATTCTGGGGTCTAGGTTGACATTTCAGCACTCGTATTCTGTTTTTAGAGCGAGGTTATCAGTTTCCTTGTGTTTGCTTACGTTGTTTTGATTTTTTATTATTGTGAAATATTTTGCTGATTAACTAGCGTAGTTGACATAAATATGCTTTTATAAAGACATTTTTGAATTCAGTGGTTTTAAAGGCAGAAGGTTTTTTTTATTTTAATGCATTCTATGAGAGTGAGAGCGATAACACCAAATTTAACACACCTGCTCCTCATTCACACCCTGAGACCTTGTAACAGCCATATGACACTGGGGAGGGAAAATGGCTAATTGGGCCCAATTTGGACATTTTCACTTAGGGGTGTATTCGCTTTTGTTGCCAACGGTTTAGACATTAACAGCTGTGTTGAGATATTTTGAGGGGGTGGCAAATTTACACTGTTATACAAGCTGAACACTCATTACTTTACATTGTAGCAAAGTGTCATTTCTTCAGTGTTGTAACATGAAAAGATATAATAAAATATTTACAAAAATGTGAGGGAGATACTGTAAATACTATATGCCATTTTCTAAAATTCTTATAAATACCATTTTTCTAATCCCCCATCAGTGGTCACGTGACTGCCCGGTGCTGTCTTCCTCCAATGTTTGTATTGAGGTCATGTGACTGCCCAGCAGGCATCAGAGGGAGAGCTCGGCCCCTCTCTCTGTAATACATACGTCAGAGGAAGACAGTGACGTCACATGAGAAAAAACTGTATTTATAAGAAGAATTTTAGAAAAAGGCATATAGTGTATATACATCATGTAATCCTAGCACAGGGGCTGGCAGTGGCTGTGTGCACTGCCTTAACAACTCTGGAAACATTTTTCTTCAAAGGTTTTGCTTCCTGAAAAACTTTTGGTGATTTATGATAGACCCCCTGCAAACTAAAAACAAATATAATTGTAAAATGGCTATCTCTTAGAAATCTTGAGAAATATGAAATGAACTTTTAGGCTCCACACCTAGGTGATTTTAATTGCGGACGGACTAGCTGCGTTTCTAAAATTGGGACACTTTTGCGATGCCTTTATTTCTTAATGGCACCCCAATCAGTGTGGCAAATCGCAACGTATGATGCTGTCACCCAGAAGCTCCTGCTCCTTTTTTTAGCGACAAGCTTTGCGCATTGCAATTTTGCCGCGATTGCAGCGCAGTTGCCCAACAATTGCCGCAAAATCTCACCACAATTGGGGTGCCATTTAAGAAGTAATGGCATCATGGGGCGTGGCTAGGACCAGCATGTGAGAGGAAGTGTGTCTCACAGCTCCGCTCCAGCACAGGCAATTGCTCCTGTCCCAGCAGCGATCCAGCGATGACTGACAGATGGCTTTCCAGCTGTCTACCGACCCGGTCCACCCGCTGGCCCTCTGCACCTGCGGAATGGCGAACAAAAAGGGGGATTTCTCTGGTCCTTAAATCTGGGATGGCGCCGATGCGGCCCTGGCACAGCGCACGCCTAGGGGTGCTGAGAAAGATAAAGAGGGCGGCACCAAATGGACAGAGGGTAAGGAGTACCCAAGGGATATGCTGTACTATACCCAAAAGCTGGGGGGACTTTATAACCAGACTGCGGGGTGCGGGCCACAGAGTCATCGCACCTGTCAGCGTATGACACACTGGGGCAGTCTGTGGGAGACGCAGCGTGGCACAGATAGCCTGAGTTCCCTGCAGAGCTGCTCCCCTCTCTGCCTACAGATCCTGATTCTGAAAAACCTGAGCAACCAACTCTGGCTGAAATACTAAGAGCATGTGTGTACAGCTTCAGTGAATACACTTAAGGAACAGTTTGGGTACCTAAGAGGACGTATCGCTGCTGGGGCGGGATCTTCAAAAGATTCGGGAACTCGCAACTGCAGTGGAGAGCAGAGTAAGCGACATTGAAGATAAATTGCTGCCAGTGGCTCGGGAAGCCCATGTCGCCCATCAGCTGGCCAAAGACACCAACAATAGAGCCGATGACGTGGAAAATTGCCTGAGATGCAACAATATACGCATAGTGGGGCTGCCGGAGAAAACCAAGGGGAGAGACTCATCCTCCTTTGTTGAAGGGTGGCTTATTAAAATATTCAGAAAGGATGCCTTTTCCACGTTCTGTAGTGTCAAGAGGGCTCGTCGTACACCAGATTCCCCGCTGCAACCAAGTGCCCCTCCGAGGCCCATCCTAGCCCGTCTCCTACACTACAGGAACAGGGAAGCTGTGCTGAGAAATGCCCGGAAGCAGGCCAATGTCCAGTTTAATGGTGTCAGCGTCCTTTTATGCAGAATTCTCTGCAGAAGTGCAGAGATGCCGAGCCAAGTTCTCAGAGGTAATGAGGCGTCTGAATTCTCTGCAACCCTATGCCATGCTGCACCCCGCTAAGCTGAGGGTCACTGCTAACCGACAGGCACACTTCTTTGAATCCGCCCAAGATGTGGCCTCATGGTTTGATCGCAATGAGCAGGCCCTACGCCACCGCAGAGAAGATGGTAGGGATTGATGTGCACCACACTCCTGCAAGATCAGGCACCTGGTTCCTGTCTGCGCAGAGCTCTCTACAAGCTTTGTAAGGAAAGTCCACCTTTTTTTTTGTTCGTTTTTTTTTTTTTTTTTTTTTTTCACTCTACTGGTTTTCTCTTTTTATATTAAAATTTCATAAAAGAAAAGGCTTACGTTTTGTTCTGCTGGGAGACATAATATTATGGGAACTATGAGCTATCTTGTGTAGTCGACAAGAAAAAATGTGCCTTATCTTTGTGAGAAGTGGAGAAAAATCGCTCAATATGTTGCCTGGGTACATCCCATGTTCTATGAATGTCAGTCCTGTACTATACACTTAAAGTAATAGGAATTTTCACTTACCTGAAAATTATCATATCCTGGAGTACAGTACAGCTCTCTCCCCTCTGGCTTGCTATAAAAAAAAAAAAAAAGCGGAGCCTCATGGAGTGGGCAGGATTTGTATGAGTTTGCTTTAGGGACAGCCCTAGCGAAAGTTTTCACCAGTGTCCAATCACTTGAAGGAAGCCTAGGACACACTAGTAGTTTTTTTTTTCGTTCAACCCAGCAGGGCTAAACAAAATTAAAAAACTGATCGCTTAACAGGAGCCGCTCTACTAACTAACTATCTGACATTAGTACAGCGATCTCCCCTGCTGTTCCATTTTGTTCTGATGGGGACGGTCCACCCTGCTAGAACACTTTGGTCAGGACTCTCAGCCATTGGCTAAGAGCACTGGTTGGGAGCCAATCGGCAGACCTTTTTTGAACCAGCCACTGATGCCCAACATTTGGCCTGTATGTACTAGGCTTAAGTGTACTCCAACATGAGGCTTTTACAGGTAAGTCAGAATTTTTATGTGCGTGTGGTATTTTATACCCTGAACTGCGTGATACTTACTTCGCATGTTTGGATGACAGACTGGGGTACAAATAGCACAGCAGATAATCTCAGCACTCCTCAATTGTAGAAAAACGTTCAGCCATTCTGGAAATAGTTCACCAATACTTTGTTGTATTTTGTCAGCTTAGAGTTGGATCACAGCACACACATGGTATCCAAAAATGTGTGCATCA
Organism: Lithobates clamitans; assembly: GCA_037952925.1. Taxonomy (NCBI): domain Eukaryota; kingdom Metazoa; phylum Chordata; class Amphibia; order Anura; family Ranidae; genus Lithobates; species Lithobates clamitans. The sequence continues at coordinate 1,468,298 of JBBGZY010000889.1, read as the reverse complement.
CATGGTATACCATTTGTTTGGTGATTTAGACTATTGCTTAACCTTTAACCACTGGTAATATTTAAAGTGTTGCTGAAGGTTTTTTACCTTTTGCATTCTATGCATGAAGGTAAAAAACCTGTGTGCAGCAGAAGCCCCCCAATATCTACCCGAGCCCCATCTTGATCGAGCGATGTGCACGAGAGCAGCGGCTCTCCAGGGACTCTCTCTCCTCATTGGCTGAGACAGCAGTGGGAGCCATTGGCTCCCACTGCTGTCAATCACAGCCAGTGAGCCAATGATGAGAGGGTGTAGGGCCGAGCCGGAGCTTCGAGTCTAAATGAACACGCAGAGCAGTGGCTCAGGAGCTCGCCTGCTTGAGTGACTCCATTGCAAGCTACTTATTGGAGGGGCCAGGAGCGCCAGTGAGGGACCCAAGAAGAACCGGGCTGCTCTGTGCAAAACCACTGCACAGAAGGAGGTAAGCATATAACATGTTTGTTATTTTTTTGCTGTTAATATCACTTTAAGTATACAATATAATATATATTGGATGTCCTCTAATGTTTTGAAATCTATCTCTGTCTCCATATTTTCATAATTTCAATCATACATAACATAGTATGCCTGACCTCTGCTCCATTTAAAGATTTTGACACTTTCTCTTTTGGCAAGTAGTAGGGAACAGGTGGTGTTTGGCACAAAGATATGCTTGGAGTATTTAATTACACTCCCTCATTTTGTTAATGTTTTATTTATGTAAGTGCACCAGGTGTGTGAACAGAAAGGGAGCTTCATTTGTGGCTCTAGGACTTGATGACTTTAAAGTGTCCTTATCCTGGAATTGAATAGTTTTTTAAATTTAAATTCAAATAACATGCAAGTTACTTATTGTAAAGTTTTTTGTTTTTTTTTGTTTTTTTTTTGTTTTGTTTTTTTTGTAAACCACGATTTATCACTTCTCTCCTACCCATTTCATATGAATTACCAGTTTGTTTGTTTTCTGCCACGTTTTTAGAAAGGAGAATGATTAGGTCAGCAATCAGTTGTCAGGTTTTTATTGTAATATTTGCCACCATCATGGGAAATTATGGGAAATTTCCCTCACTTCCTCCCCAGTGACCAGGGGGTAACGGACAGAAAGTTTTGGGAAATCTCTCTAATTGAGGCATAAACCATATTAAAATGATTTTTTGTTTGTAGAAGAGTAGGGAAAGTTTAAAATCCCTTGAGTTGTGTTTTTTTATTTTTTTTTTTGTGCATTCATGCCGTGGTATTCACCCCCTCCATTCAATTGATTTCTTGTCCTGATGTCACTAGGACAGTGTGTGAGGGGAAATTTCCCTAGTGGGTTCACAGAAAGCTAATGAAACCTGTCAAAAAAAAAAAAATCACCCTTTCCCTCCACTATAAGGGTTTCACATTGTAATATATGCATTAAGTGTGGGTTGATCTGCATTTCCATGCTGTGTATCAGTGCTTTTTTTTTAGGTCTCGTGCAAACGCTTCATTTACAGGGGTTTGGGGTTATTTTTTCAGCCTGTAAAAGCACCTCTTAGCCTATGTGTCTATGCACAGACGTTTACAGACATATTTAGACGAGGAGCCTTTACAGGCTGAAAAATAAACCATTGCCACGTTCAGGAGAGGAGCTTTTAAGGAGAAAACGCTTGACGCACCTAAACGTGTCTAAATACTAAGCATGGTTAGGCACGTCAAGTGTTTGGGTGTTAATGGATTCCATTTGCCACATTATTAATATATTCTGGGGGTTAGAATGCATTTACGCTTAAACGTGCCTAAACATTTTTTTTTTTTTTTTTTTATGGCATATTTTTCCTGCCTGGAGCAATGGTGTTCAGAGGAGAAAAGTAAATGCCCAGTAATCATGAGGCCTTTTTTTAAATAATTTTTTTAAAACTTCTCTATGCTTTATTTGTAAACAAAATGTCAAGTGACTGTTTTGTGTCCTGCAGTGAGTTTACATGCGCTTTGTCGATTTAAATAATCGGGGTTTTTTTTTTGGTTTTTTTTTTGTTTTTAGTGCAGGGCAGCGCAACACACTAGTGTAAACTGCTCCTGTTGAAATACAAGGATTTTACAATGTATATGTGCTGGCATGCATTGATTAACACGTGCAAATTCATAGAATGTGAATGGACCCTTAAAGAACAGCTTTAAGGTATAACTAAAGGCAAAACTTTTTTTTTTTTGTGGGTTTTGGATAAAGTGGAGAGGGGCTAAGACCACCTGTCAAGTTTTCATTGCTGCCTGTGTTCCTGTTGGGGAGATTAACCCTGTCCTATTTGTTTTGTTTGCCGCCATCATCGATAGTGAAAGGAAAATTTTCAAATTCTGGGTTGTCCCCTGAGCAGTAATAGAGGGGAAAATCTTCCAATGGGGCACTAGTACTGGTGACAACCAGTGATTCCCTCTTTGAAGGGCTTTCCTCTCACTTCCTGTTTTGGCAATGGGACAGTAAGTGAAGGGAAATCTCCCCAGTGGGACAAAGATGACGAAAAAACCTGACAGGTGCTATAACCTTCTCTTACTCTATCCAAAATTTAAAAGAAATTTTGCCTTTTAGTTCTATTTTAACAACATTATATCATATGCGATGGTGAAAAAAAATACTGAAACGAACCAGCCTTATATGTGCAGATGTTTACATATATTTCTCTATATATTGGGCTATTTATGACATTCTACCCTTTCCCTAAACTGTTGTCTTTATTGTTGACAGGAAGGTGTGGAGGTCAGAGTGGCTCGGATATTTAATACATTTGGCCCCCGCATGCACATGAATGATGGAAGAGTCGTCAGTAACTTTATTCTGCAGGCACTTCAGGGAGAGCCTTTAACTGTACGTACATTATGCTGTCACTATCAACAGATATTTAAGCTTGCTCATTAAAAAAATAAACACTAGAATCTTACCCAGATTGGAACTTGTGTCTTAGGTTCAGCCCATTCCAGCAGATGCTGATGTCCACATTTTGCTTTAAAATTGTTCTGCATGCTGCAATTTTTGGTTTTGTTTTTTTTTTTTTGTTTTTTTGCTGCAATTTTTGGTTTTGGTGTTTTTGTTTTTTGTTTTTTTGCTGCAATTTTGTTTACTAGATCTGAGTAATGAATAGCATTGTGTAAATGGGTCCTAATATTGCAGCTGTCAGTTTGCTGCAGAATGTGAATACAATGAAATCAAATTATGGCTTGCTGTGGACAAATCCACTGTTCCCTTGGTACAATGTTGTGCACCTATTGTAAGGCGACCATCTAAGCAATAAGAGTACTGCTTTTAATGGTGGTTCTACGTGAAGCCCACTGTTTTTACCATTTTATGTTGCCATGCTTAGGCCCCTTTCGCACGACAAGCCCGCTCGGATCTGCCTGTCTGTCTCTCAGGCGGATCCGAGCGGGCCATCCATTGACTCCTATGGGCAGGTGGATGTCAGCGGAGATGTGTCCACTGACACCTGTCTGCCATCCGATCAGCTTAAGACAGGCGTATGCCAATACGCCTGCCATCCGTCTTGGCGTTTTTGTCCGATTTCCCTATAGATAGTAGCAAGGCTCTCACAGATCCCTCCCTGCTCAGTGAGCGGAGAGATACCTGTCATCCGCCAGCTCAGCGGAGATCAACAGAGCGATTTCCCACTGAGCTGGCAGACTCCGTTGAGCGGATCTGCTTCATGTGGAAGGGGCCTTAAAGTCCAGCAGCATTGATTTGTTTGGCAAAATTAAATGATTGTTTGGAAAATCTTTATCTATTTAATGTACATGCAAGTTCCATCCACTTCTAATAATCTATTACTTTTAAAAGATAAATTCACCTTTCTGAACATGTTATATATGTGACACCTTTTATTTAGGGTAAAACATGATCAGCAACCCCTCCCACCGCTGGAATGTCTTTCCTGCAACCACGGGTAATTACATGTAAAATCCAGCAGGCTGGTTGTACCAAAGCTGATCGATCAGGTTGGGTACCTTCAGCCTTACTCATACATGGTTTGAATCTTGGAGGGTTCCTGCTTAACCGACCAAGATTTGAACCTTCTATGGCTGGCCTAAACTCTTGTAAGGGTAACTATGGTGTACATCCTGCATAGCATATATAATTGTATCAAAGTCCTTTTTTATATGACTTCCTCTTTTTTTTTTTTTTTTTTTTTTTCATCCTAGCTCATCCATAATGTTGCAGAGATTTGTAGATTTGCCACTACAAAAGCTCTGCAACTACTTAATAATTGTCAAGATAAGATATCAGTCTTGCAGGATTTGCATTGTTTGTGAGAGTCAGCCATCCTAGATTTCTATTGTGGGAAGAAGCATCAAATCGCAACCATTTGTAGAGCCTGTGAATTATTGTTGCTCTAATTGCATAAATGATTACAAATTATACACAGAAATTGGGCTGTTAACCATTTACATGAAGGTAAAATCTTACATGTATCTAGAAAAAAAGAATATTGAAATGATTATACATTCTGTTAAACTGGCGTTGCTCTGAATAAATTTGAACATAGTTCATTAACCTACCGACCCATCAGATCCAAGTGGTTGCCCTGGTTTCTAAAAGTCTGTACATTTGTCCCTGCTGTTTTCCATGACATAAGTTAATGTAAAGGAAACCTGTCAAAGGGGGAAAACAGAGGCTGCTAATGCTGCCATCTCCTCAAAATGCTAGTTGTCTGACTTTCATGCTGATACTCATAATTTAACAGTAATGGAACAGGTATCCAAACAGACCTAACTTTGTCAACTTTCTACAACTCCATGCTTGTTCTGGGACATTGATTAAGAAGTGGGTTAGTATAACAGCCAGGGAAGTAGCGTTTTCAGGGATTGTCAGTCATAGTAGGCATCAGTTTCTCCTAAGACAGCTTTGGTGTAGAAGGGATAAAGCATTTTAAGCCCATTATCTAGGTTGTACTCCGATTTTGCTATTTTATGTAATGTCTCCCTCTTGTGGTCAAAATGCTGCGTGTCCTTTTAAAATGTCAAACTAACCAGATGTGAATGTTGCTATACAAGTGACTCTGGAGTGCTGTGATAATTGTAGTTTTTGTTATAATAGGTATACGGATCAGGATCTCAAACCAGAGCATTTCAGTATGTCAGGTAGGCTGGTGTTAGATTACCCTTGTTTCTTGTACCATGGTTGGGATATGTACTATGTGCAGCATGTACAGTATTACTCTACCATAATAGATTGTACTGCAGTATAATTAACTTAGAAGCTACATACAGTATAGCTATGTTTTTTACCCATGACCTGACAAACCCCACTGTACTTGGATGTAAACTCTCACATATACCCAGTGAAGTGAACAGCTTTAGATGATACACGAGGATGAAACAAATCTCCCTACATAAGTTTTTTTAGTGTATATCTTCTGTCTTCAGCTTTATACTGTATAGAGAGTGCACATCCTGTTAGAATTTTTTCTCCTCAATCATCAGAGTGTGTGGATTTTTGCTTACACTGGGAGGCCGCCTCCACATAGGCAGATACTTTCAGAGCTGTGCTGTGAATAGACCAGCTCTCTGCTAAGCTACACTGAGCAAAATTATAAACACAGCACTTTTGTGTTTGCCCCTATTTTATCATGGGCTGAACGCAAAGATCTACAACTTTTTCTATGTAAACAAAAAGCCTATTTCTCTCAAATATTGTCCACAAAGCTGTCTAAATCTGTGTTAGTGAGCACTTCTCCTTTGCTGAGATCATCCATCCACCTCACAGGTGTGGCCTATCCAGATGCTGATTAGACAGCATGATTATTGCACAGATGTGCCACTCTAAACTGTGCAGTTTTACTATATTGGGGGGTCCAAAAACCAGTCAGTATCTGGTGTGACCACCATTTGCCTGACGCAGTGCAGCACATCTCCTTCGCATAGAGTTGATCAGGTTATTGATTATGGCCTGTGGAATGTCGGTCAGTTCCTCTTCAGTGGCTGTGCGTAGTTGCTGGATATTGGCAGGAACTGGAACATTCTGTTGTAAACGCAGATCCAGAGCATCCCAACATGCACAATGGGTGACATGTGGGGTGAGTATGCTGGCCATGCAAGAACTGGGATGCTTCCAGGAATTGTGTACAGATCCTTGCAACATGGGGCTGTGTATTATCTCATTTCAAGCTAAGGTCTATCATTTCTTGAGACCCTAACAAGCCAGGAAAGTACAAATACCCCCCAAATGGCACCTTTTTATAAAGTGGACAGTATTTAGTAAGAGGCATGGTGAGTTTCTTTTGAAGTTGTAATTTTTTTCCCACAATTCTTTGCAAAACAATTTTTTTTTTCTCACAAAATCGTCATATTAACAGGTTATTTCTCAGACACAGCATATGCATACTTGCAATTGCACCCCAAAATGCATTCTGCTACTCTTCCTCAGTATGGCGATACCACATTTGTGAGACACTTACACAGCCTGGCCACATACAAAGGCCCAACATGCAGGGAGCACCATCAGGTGTTCTAGGGACATAATTTCAAATCTGATTTGACTACCTATTACACTTTTGTGTGGCACAGATGATCCCACACGTCTGTTTGCCACAACTGCATCCATTAGATGTGGTTGCAATGTGGCCCCATTAGCATCTATGGGGCACATGGGCAGGCTGTATCAACAGTATGTATGGGGGCATACAGCAGCCATTACCAGGTTTTAAAACCACACCTCAGCCACCTGCTTTTGCCATCCCACCAGTGCTCATGTTAAAGGGGCCTTAGAGTATGTAAAAAAAAAACATTTAGATTAGTTTATATTATGTTTATATGCTGTAGTCCACGGGTATTGTGAGCATGTCATCAGTACAGCTTGTTTTGTATAAGCTTGGTACTGCATGGAAGCCCTTTACCACTTTGCAGACAGGCTTGTGAAGTATTCATTCTCTAAAACATTTGTCTTTTGTCTTTCCACTGCCCTGGTTATGGTTGTTTGTACTTTTATCATAATGTGATAAATATGTCTTTCACACCATACATTTGTGTGTATATTCAACATCCAGTGCTGCTAACCATTCTCCCAATGTATTACCTTTTTGGGTCCTGTGCGTTTTATTCCAATTCTTGGGAAGGGAAGGCTAGGCAGACTATGAATCGGAATCACAAACAAAGCATAAAAAAATATTTTCCCACAGTGTGTTTTTCTATATATTTTATATTGTAAACACCAGTGCAATTAAATAAACAACTAATGTCTAGAGTCCGAAGAGGTATGGCATTCTGTAGGTATAGCCTGGAATTACACTTAAAAGAAATAGTTGCTAGTAAAATCTCCTAGGTTTCACTACACTTTTTCCTTAGGAATTTTTTACAGTTTTTATAGAAGGTATACGCTTGCATATGCTCTATAATCTTTAACAAAATAAAGAATACCACTTTTTCTCTTCCAGTGACTTGGTTAATGGACTTGTAGCTTTAATGAACAGTAATGTCAGCAGCCCTGTTAATCTGGTGAGTCCACTTCATCTGTCATGTTTTTCTTTATCTGTTCTGTGTCACATTATATATTCTCAAGTACTGTATGACTGGCAGTTCAATCTTTACAGTTCAAATAAATGTTATGCAAATGAGTGCTTTGCCTTGGTTGGATCTACATAATTTTTTAAGCTAATGTAGAATATTTTCTATGCCTCCTGAAAATGATGGAAACAACAACATCTTATCTAAACTGACAGCAGTTGAGATTCCACAGAAACTTGTAACTAACTTTTTCAATGTTTTGCCTGACACTAGTGCCCTAAGATTTTATCCTCGAACTTTCATAGGTCACTAAATTTAAATAAATGTTCTAAAACAAAAATGTGTGCGTTTGTGGGAGATCCAGAAAAGTTTGACAGCAAAGTGCCTAATTTTGTATTCAACCGAGCAATCGAGACACTAATAACTGCAATTTGCAATTAATGCTGTAATCTTCCTTCATCTCTTCCACAGGGGAACCCGGAAGAGCACACTATCCTGGAATTTGCCAGATTAATTAAACACCTTGTTGGTGAGTTTTCTTTGCCCTTGAGATATCCTGCCAGTTGTTGATTAGATTTGTAATCATGAGGTGGTTAATTAGATGGTGACTTCAGGGACTGTAATCGGAGCCAAGTGCCTGGCGACAGTGCTTGAAAAATATCTTGCTCACAAATATCTTCAAGAGTATTAAAATTGCTGGCCGTAGTCACTCAGTTCAGTTTTACAAAATGAAAAATACAATAACTCCTAGCAACCAATACGATTTCAGTCAGATGAGGGCAAATTAAATTCTGATTACTACACGGTGCCTCATTTAAAGTGATATGAATCCCTCCTAACAAAAAATGAATAAATGTAGCTTTAGCATACCCCATGCCGCCATTCCTTCCCATTACTAGTTTTGTGCAGTGTTTACAGCAGGGGTCTCAAACTGGTGGCCCTCCAGCTGTTGCGAAACTACAAGTCCCATGAGGCACTGCAAGGCTGACAGTTACAAGCATGACTCCCTCAGGCAGAGGCATGATGGGGCTTGTAGTTCTGCAACAGCTGGAGGGCCACCAGTTTGCGACCCCTACTTTACAGCGTTACCAGCCCATAAAAGTTTCCACTGTTGAGTTTCCTCCTATTAGAAGTCATCTTTGTCTCCCAGGTGACACCCCAACATGCATGCGCTGTGTATGTGAGATGCAGGTACGGGGGGGAGGGCATCAACTCTGTGGACGTCTAATGCATGCATAGTAGGGGCCACAACCTTTTAGTACTCTGGCTCTGTACCCAGATGGAGTGTGCACAGTTGAGGTCACTGGTGCATGCGCAAAAGGTGTTCCTGTCTTCCTGAAGTCTGGCGCTGTGACTGTTCAGCACACATGCAGTAAGAGGCCATTGACTTAGTGCCCAGCCAGCACATGCATAATATTGTGCTTAGATTACAAAGCACAGTACCTTGTGTGAACCAGATCTCAAAGACAGAAGGTCCTACTGTGGATATACAAGACAGACAGCGCCAGTGACCCTCTAGTACGCATGCATCAGCCAGGCACAGCAAATGGAAATGGAGCGAGTACAAAGAAGGGCAACAAAGCTAATAAAGGGTCTAGAGGATATTAGTTATGAAGAAAGGTTGCAAGCACTGAACTTATTCTCTCTGGAGAAGACGCTTGAGAGGGGATATGATTTCAATTTACAAATACCATACTGGTGACCCCACAATAGGGATAAAACTTTTTCGCAGAAGGGGGTTTAACAAGAGACGTGGCCACTCATTAAATTAGAAGAATAGAGGTTTAACCCTAAACTACGTAGAGGGTTCTCTACTGTAAGAGCGGCAAGGATGTGGAAGTCCCTTCCACAGGCGGTGGTTTCAGCGGGGAGCAGCGATAGTTTCAAAAAACTATTAGATAAGCACCTAAATGACCACAACATCCAGGGATGTACAATGTAATACTGACATAAAATCACACACATAGGTTGGACTTGTGTCTTTTTTTTAAACCTCACCTACTATGTAACTATGTAAAAAAAAAAAAAAGAAAAAGGGGTGTTCTAGGTAGTGTTTAGTGTGTTCTAGGTAGGAAAAAAACTTTATTCTAAGTGTGTTTTAGGTAGGTTGAAGGAAAAAGCAAAATGTGGTATCGTCGTGAAAATAAAATGAGGGGTTTTCTCTTTTGGGTGGTTGGTCATGGCAATGACAAAACATTTACAAATAAGTTTAAAAAAAAATATTTTTTTTTACTATTATCATTTATCAAAGTTTTCCTTTTTATATTAAAAAAAAAATTGTAGGAGACACCCATTATCATTTACCACCAAAATGAAGACCCAATTTATTCTAAAACAAACAAGGTATAATTCACCTGGATATACTAAGTAGTTGTGATGATATGTGCAGTTTTACTAAAACTCCCTGAAGTTGTAAAACTATGTTCAGGGATTAAAGTACAACTATAGGCAAAACATTTTTTCCATCTTTGGATACAGTAAGGGAGGGTTAATTTTGTTTATTGATAAATCTTACAAACAACAACTTATATACAATAAAACCATAATAAATAAATAAAACATATTTACAAAATAATTGAATATGATAATGCAAAACAAGAACATAATAAATGGTACAAACCAAATTGCGCACAACACAATCCCTACGGCGAGCCAGACTAAGGAACATCACCGTCACCATGCATGTAGCCTTTTATCAAAAATATACTTGATCTTGAAAATCTAAGGGAGTGAATCAAGAATACAAAGAAAAGCTATGAAAGTTATGACCCCCCCCTGTGTATTTATTTATTTTTACTTGTTTTGTTTTTTGATTTCAACTGTGCCCATTGCGGAGCTTTCCCTTCACTTCCTGTCCCGTACTCAAAGCAGGAAGTGAGGAAATCCCTGTAAATAAAGGGAGTCCAGAACTAGTGTCCCCGTTGGAAGATTTCCCCTCCTGCTTTTTATCTTGTGACAACCCAAATTTGGGATTTGCTTTACCATTATCATTGAAAGTTAAAGTAAAACAGGACAAATCAAGAGGGTGAATCTCCCTAATGGGGTCACAGACATGTTTGTTTTCTTATCCATTCTCCATTCTGTCCAAAATTTTTTTTTAAATGCTTTGCTTTTAGTTAAGGTTTGTTTCACCTTCAGAGATTAAGGGGTGAAGAAGTGCTCCAAGATTTCTCTAATTCAAAAAAATATTGTCTGCACCACCTAATACTCACAAAACCAACTATGTCTCTGCGTCTGCCTTTCATGTAAATACCGACAAAGCTAACTTCTGTGCATAAAATAGGCTTATTGTTGGCCATTTGGAGGTGGGATTGAGATAGCAAGGCTGAAAAGGTACTGATGTGGAAGTGGATACAGAAGTGTGCAGGGGGGTACAGCAGTGGAGCACGTGTGTAGGGGCTACAGAGATGAATCAGGTATGAAGAAGGCTGCAGTGGCAGAAAAGATGTACAGGAGTGGAACAGGCTTCAGGGGTCTTCAGTGGCGGAACAGTTGTGCAGGGAGTACAGTAATGGAACAGATGTGCATGGGGGTACAGCGATGGAACAGATGAATGGGGGTTTAGTAGAACAGGTGCAGGAATTGGGGTGATCTGAGGTGTGCAGGAATGGGGGGGTGATCTGAGGTGTGTAGGAACTGTAGCTGATCTGACGTATAAAGGTGCAGGAATTGGGGTGATCTCAGGTAAAAAGGTGCAGATATTTTGGTGATCTGAAATATAAATATAAACTTGTTTTGTGTATGTGCACCACTTCATTAAAATAACTAATGAGTTTTACTTGCCATTATCAATACAACTTTGTATTCAAAAATTGGAAAATAAAACTATGACTATAGTGTGCTATTGATCACTGGCAGCCTGATTACGTGATGCTTTTAAAAATGGCACTTGATGTGGAATAGGTTGCTGACCCCTGTTTGGTGCAATTTAGAGTAGTTGGCTCTTAAAGCCCAACTGAACCTTCAGTTTAAATTGGCTAGACATGACAGAGCTCCGTCTGCAGGCTTTTGATTCTGCCTTGATCCTGTGAGCAAAATGCTAGATTTTTGACCGGGACTGCTGGGTTATGTGTGCAGGGACCTCACGGGCACCTCCAAGGATGGTCAAATACGGGCCACCCTGGCCCAAAACACCGGGAGAACCGCTGGCCCACTTTGCCTGGTGCTCCCAAGATGGCGCCAGTGACCAGGAGGAGGCAGAAGAATGGCCACAGCTGATGAGAACTTTGGAGGTTGCTCAGCCAGCGTCTCCCCCACTGGACCGGGTGAGTCCCAGACCCCAGAGGGCTCACTTAAAAAGCAGAGGGAGATCTCTGGACAGGCTGGATACCCGAGGAGGAGCCGCCGTCCCTTACACAGATTATGGCGGCCATACAGGGCTGCCAGAACAAGCTTATTGACCATTTTGCGGAACTTAAACTCGAGTTCTCATTCATGAAGCATGATATGCAGAAACTCAGAGAAAAGGCTCAGGCTACACATCATCATATTGCCTCTTTGGAGGCTACTGTAAGGCCTTTGGACACTGCTGTTCAGGTCGCAAAGAAAACCCTCTCTGAGCATACTTTAAAGATGGCCGACATGGAAGATCGCATGAGAAGGAATAACATTCATTTGGTGGGGTTTCCCGAAGGAGCGGAGGGGAGTCCCACCGAAGGGAGCAATTTCCCGACCTATGGTAGCAAAGATTCTGCATTTCTTTGACCGGGAGAATATTCTGAGAGGGCCAGGACGGGGTCCCAAGCTGGCGTTTAATGGTTATCAGATTTCAATTTATCCTGATTTTTCAGCTGCCACTCAGAAACAGAGGGCCTCCTTTCAGCAAGTAAAGAAGTGCCTTAGAGATCTGAATTTGATCTACAGTATGTTATACCCAGCTAAACTGCATGTTGTGGGTAATGGGAAAGTCTATTTCTTCACAAATCCTACTGAAGCTTCAGGATGGATGGATGGATGCCCAAGGGGGTGGGAATTCTCCACGTCCCCCTTAGCAGCTTTTGAAGTTTGGATAGGTTCACGGAAGGAATTTGCTGTATCTGAGGAAGTTCTGTGTGGATGCTCTTCTTCTTCTTTTTTTTTTTTTTTTTTCTCCCTCTTCTTTTTTTTCTTTCACTGTGTGACAACCTGCCTGGGATTCTGTTTATATTGATTTGCTTCCCTGGCAGCCCAGAAGACTGACTAACTGTGTTGCTATAAAGCTATATATTTATTTTGCTGCTCAGCTATACTTCTGCATACTGGGAGCCTGTGGACTGTTCTGTGTACTGCAAGAATTTTAGTTTTTTTCTTCCAAGTCTCTTTTTATAGACTGAACTCTAGGACTTGTACCTCACGATGCTAGGCCCTATGGGGCTTCACTAAGTCTCACATCTGTTTTTCCATGTTCTTGGTTAACAGTTATGGGATCAAAGTGCCTGGCATGTTGGGGGCTGGGTGCGGGGAGGGGTTGTGGGGAGATTATGTGTTTTTTTTTTTTTTTTTTTTTTTTTTTTTTTTTTTTTCTGTTGGGACAAATTTTTTTCTATATGTACTGGATTCTTTATGCTCAGTGTGTGTGTGTGTGTGTAATAAGTCGTCTCCTGTAAAGCTGCTACTGTTTTATTTATGTGGGGGGAGGGAGCTCGGGGCCCTGAGCTTTCGGCTCCCCTCATTACCGGGGGGGGGGGGCGGGGGGGGGATTTGGGGGGGGAGTCTGTCTGTTTATGATTTGCAAAGGAAGGGGAGTCTTAGGGTTGTATCCTGGAAGTACGAGGCCTTCAAACATTTCTTGGTCTTTTTTTATATTAAAAAGTATAAACTGCACTTGATTCTATTTCAAGAGACTCATTTGCAGGGTTCTCTCTCTGAAGAGGGCCCATGTTGCTGGAGCTTACCATGCCAGTTTCTCTTTCTATGCCAGGGGAGTTTCTACATTGATCATTAAAACTATGCCCTTCTCCATACATGCAGTTAAGACTGATGTTAAAGGTAGATATGTTCTTCTGGTGGTGAAAGTGATGAATAGGTTCCTGACATTTGTGAATTTATATGTACCTCCTCCCATCTCGCTGTCTCATTTGGATGACATGCTAGATATGAGATAGCAGAAGGGAAGATTTTCATTCTGGGAGATTTTAATGCAGTGGCGGACTCAGCTATGGATAGGCTGGTTGCGCCATTTGGAACTCTGGCTCCCCTGGCGGGATGGGTTGTCTACATATGGGTTCCGGGTTTCGCGTTTTCAACATGCGGACGCTAAGGAGTATTCCTGCTATTCTGAAATGCAGAGTGTCCCTAGCCGAAGCGGAATATGTCAGGAGCCCACGCGGTAGAGATTACTGACCCTACAGGACAAAACTAGGGAATACCGTGCTGCTCTGACTGACCAGACTACAAAACTTAGACTTGCACAGAGGAGACACATTTTTGCGTTTGGGTTCAAGACTAGCAGACTTATGGCCTATTTAGCCAGACCATAGTACGTCTGTGTGTGTGTGTGTGTGTGTGTATATATAAAAAGTGCGTTAGGCACAGATCTGAGGTGTGTGACTCTGCTGACATCCTGCAAATCTTTGCTCAATTTTATACTTTTTAATTAATTTTATGGGAGCTTTATGTGTCATGTGCCTCTGCGGGAGGAGACGCATTGGAAACCTATCTAGCTAATATCGAGTTACCTGTGTTGACGAACAAAGACAGTGCTGCCTTAAGAGCAGATATCACTGTAGAGTAGGTGGAGGGGGCGATCTCTTCCTTTGCTCCTCAAATCTCCAGGTATTGATGGTCTCCCCTCGGAGTGGTACCACGCTTTCAGGAATAGTGTAGCACCTCACCTGCTACGTGTGTTTACTACAGCCAGGTCGGATGGTCACCCTCTGAGAGAAGCTTTGATGGTTTTGATTCCTAAAGGGGGAAAAGATCCTCGGGAGTGTGACTCCTATCGTCCAATCTCGTTAATGTGGAGACACAAATTCTAGCTAATTTTGCAAGGGCCTGCCTGATTGCATATGAATTGAAGCTCTTAAGGTTTGACCTCATCTTTGGTAAATCTGAAGACAAAAATTAGGTTAAATTAAAAAACAGGTTAGACGATGGTTAAAACAACCTGAACTTGTGCCAGTAGTGCTACCGAAACAGGCGCAAATGCTTGTCAGAAATAGGAAAAGGTAGTTCTAAAGGAGACGCCAAAAAAAAAAATGCCGTATGTCAGTGCTTAGTCCTGAGGCATGTATGTTAATAATCCTTCAGCACTTGGTACCCAGTATGCGTTTTAAAATGGAACTGCAGTAATTACAGCCTTTTAAAAAATTCTGCTTGTTTAGAAGAAGTTAAGTCCATCGAGGTGTATGGATTTATTCTTTTTATATACCATTTATATTTTTACTGAGTGTCGGAGTATAGCTATCACTATACTTTCAGTGCTATGACAGGAGAGATACGCTTTGCTACATAGTCGCCATATTGCATGGTTCACATAATGCAAAGCCTTCCATGATTGAACAAGAGGGGTGGAGTTCTTTTTAACCTCTCAGCACCTATTCTGAGTATGGGCATTAATCTCTCATCTGCTAGTAACCAGTGTATGCTTCATAATCCCCCTCATATTAATGCAGTGTACCACACCAAATATTAGCTACTGTTACGTAACTGTTCTTCCTGTTATCGTACATTCGATACTCTTCTCCTGTATATAATTTCTGCTGTCATACCCATTCCACAAATTTCTCCTGTACACGCTGCCTCATGTCATACCCCTGGACTCATCTACTGCACATACCATATTTGCCGGCGTATAAGGCGACCCCCTAATTTTCCAGGTAAAATCTTGGTTTTGAGATATATTCGCCGTATAAGAAGACCCCCTTCCGACTAGTCTGTCTAGTAGCTTGGGTAACATACTGAAACAGCAATAATAAGTCTGTGTAACTTAATCACCAGCTTTTTGAAGCAATGTTGCGGTGGTAAATACCTCATGTACCCAGCAAAATCCACTGGTGGAGGGTCAGGTGCTTCAAACCAAAGCTCCGGTGGTGGATGGCGAGGTGGCCGTGGAAGGAAAAGGAGGGGTAGCCGCATTCGGTAACATACTGTATACAGTATTACAGTATACCGCGCTGAGCCAATCACGGCAAGCGATGTATTCTATTAATGAATACAAAGCCTGCTTGGATTAGCTTTGAGATTCAGAGAGGCGCGGGCTGATATTGCAACCTCAGCCAATCCGAGCAGGCTTTGTATTCATTAATCCTGAACATATTTTCCCCTGTAATGCCCTCTGTACTGATCTCCTGCTCATAAATACCACTCCTATCTATCTATCTATCTATCTATCTATCTATCTATCTATCTATCTATCTATCTATCTATCTATCTATCTATCTATCTAGAGATATATATCTGCATACATTTCTACACACTCTCCCCTGCCATATACCTTCCATATTCTTCTTCTGCAGATATTGCCTCCTGTCTTACATTCCTCAATCTTCTTCTGTACACACTGCCTGCTGTCAAACCCCATCTTCTTTTCATCATTACATACTGTCTGCTGTCATACTCTCCAACACATACTGCCAATGTAATACTCCTTCTACACTTCTGTCATAATTGTCACACTCCTCTCCTGAACATACTGCCTGCTTTCATACCATCCACACTTCTATTTTGCACATACTACTCCTTGTTGCCCTCCCCTGCACTCCTCTCCTGCACATACTACTTGGTGTCATAGCTTTCAGAATAATATCCGGAACATACCACCCACCACACCACATTCCTCTGCTGCATATACTGCCCTCTATCATACCCACCACACTTCTCTACTGAACATACTTCCCGCTGTCATACCATCCACACTTCTATTCTACACAAACTACCCTTTGTCACACCCCCTGAACACTTTTCCTGTACATATTACCTGCTGTCATACCATCTGCACTGCTCTTGTGTGTGCACACTGTTCACTGTCATGCTCCTCACACTCCACTCTTGCACATGCCGCCTGCTATCATACCTTCTATACTACTCTTCCCCTGCAAATACTGCCTCCGCCATACCCTCTGCACTCCTCTCCTGCATATACTGCCTGCTATTACACAATTCGTACTACTCTCCTGCATATATTGCATAGTGTCATACCCTCTGCATTCCTCCACTTCACTTCATATACTGCCTGCTGCCATACCCTCTGCACTCCTTTTCTACACATAATGCCTGCTGTCATATCTTCCGCACCCTACTCCTGCACATGCACATACTTCATGCTGTCATACCCTCTACAATCTATTCCTGCATATACTGCCTGCTAGATTTACATTGTTATACCTTTCCTTTTCTGGATTGGCACACTTGCTATTATTAATAACAAAAAAGTGAATCTGCAATTACTTTTACAGTTTTTCAGTTTTGCCGTTTTTCAGAATGTGAATGTAAAATGCCATTGCGAATCTCACAATTCACTAATCCCAGTTGCTGGAATTAATCGGCTTGCAAATCTCTGCAGATCACACAAACTGACACAGAAGACTCTCCACTGGAGTTTCTGGTTCCATCAGTTTACAGAGATTCATGGGTCTCAGATTTATAAATGGGTGCCAAATAGGGTCATATTCATGACTGTGGCAATTGCTCACATCTACTACAAACATTGTGAATGCTGTAGAAAGTTGCATTTATTTGTACCTGTTGTAAACTTTGATTAAATAAATGTAGGGCCAGTTCTTGGTTGCACTGAGGTACTCTGGAGCAACTGTACTTGCAAAGTGCACAGTCTATTTGCCTTTAGTAAATCTACCCCATAATGTGGTTATGAATTCACCAGTGTAAAGTAATTTTATTACATCTATTAGAAAGATTTACTTCATTTTTACTAGCTATCAACTTTTACACGAGCTGCCTAAGGCTACTTTCACACTGGGGTGGGCGTCGGCGCACAATTCGGCCGCTAGCGGGGCGGTTTTGACCCCCCGCTAGCGGGCGAAAAAGGGCTAAAACTGCCAGCAAAGCGCTGCTGCCCCATTGTTTTCAATGGGCAGGGGCGCTTTAGGAGCAGTGTATACACCGCTTCTACAGCGCTGCAAAGATGTGGCCTGCAGGACTTTTTTTACCGTCCTGCCAGCGCACCGCCCCAGTGTGAAAGCACCCGGGCTTTCACACTGGAGAGACAAGAGAGGCTCTCTACAGGCGCTTATTTTAGCACTGTAGCGCCTGCAAAGCGCCTCAGTGTAAAAGTAGCCTAAACAAATGATTGTTCAAGGCTGGTTGGATCTGTGTGAGCTCATGATTGGCTATTACAGGCTTTACTGTATATGAATATGTTACATTAATCAAACCATAGATAATTTGGTTGTGCGGTCCCTCATCAACATTCTGTGTTGAAGAGAGAATGCCTCCCGCAGCACTATTGTGTTCTGCCAGTGAAAGGGGGGGTCGGTGAGCAGGGAGCCTTCCCAGCTGGCAGAACACAATGATTACTGCTAGCAGCAATAGCCGTCGGCAGTAGTCACATGTCAAAAATCCTGCCTGCCCATAGACGGATCGAATCTTGGCCAATCCCTGCTGAACCGCCCGTGATTCGATCCATCCATGGCTGGCTTTAAAACTTCATAAAATTGGACTTGCAAAAAAAAGCTTGTGTGTGCTATGCTATGGTCATGGCTTATTACCTGTGTTTGTGGTAATAGACATCTTTTTTGACCTTGTAGGTAGTGGAGGGGAAATCAACTTTCTTTCTGAAGCTCAAGATGATCCTCAAAGACGAAAGCCAGATATCAGAAAAGCCAAACTTCTACTTGGTTGGGAACCTGTGGTATGTATACCTGGAATATATTTATTTTTCTGTTTACATTTTGATATTGTGTCATTTAGTCTATTAGAGAGGAACTTCTCTCCCGTTCTGGCTTCTTTTTTTCCCAACTTGCCTCTTGACCTGAACAGTACAAACGGCCTGTTTGGGTTTTTGTCCTGTGATCACTGCTGGTGGCTATAGCCGCCAACAGTGATCATTGTACTTTGACAGCAGGGAAACCACCCTCTGTCAGAATACAATAGTGTAGTGAGAGGCATTCCCCCGTTAACACAA
Source organism: Lithobates clamitans (assembly GCA_037952925.1). NCBI lineage: Eukaryota > Metazoa > Chordata > Amphibia > Anura > Ranidae > Lithobates > Lithobates clamitans. The sequence goes on along the minus strand of JBBGZY010000889.1, from coordinate 1,449,775 downwards.
TTAGTGTTGAAGGAAAGAAAATTGCATAATCTCTATGACTTGCTTAAGTCACAAGACTCATCAGTCCAGGAAGGAGTTATCTACAACTATGTCTAAGTCTATGGGAAGATTTTCAGGAATGTTGGCAGACTCAGAAAACAGGTCGCAAGTCTGCTCCCAAGCCATCTTGTCCACCTGATTTCCCTGTGGCTGTAGTTGTTTCTGCATAGTCAACAGAGGAAGAGGAGATTTGTACCCTATCCTTGCTTGAGGAGTTCGTGCATGAGGAGTGTCTGTCTGCAGACATAACTTCTCATTTTAAGGCTACCCATACCTCCCATGAGAGACACTGGCAAAAACTTGCTAGCAAGAGGTTTGCTATATAAACACTTGCTTCTTCAGTGTTGCTCCCTCGCTTTCCAAAACGCTGCAGGTGAGTGCTTTCCTTTGTCTGTCTGACATTAGCCTTAACGTGATAATAGTTATTTTTAAACGAAAAAACACATGTTATACTCAGATTCTTGTGCAACATTGCTGGATGGAGATGGGGCTCAGGTATTAGGGGGGCTGCTGCACGCTGAATTTTTTTTCTTTAATCTTGATGCATAGAGTGCATTAGGATAAAAAAACCTTCTGCCTTTAGAAGCACTTTAAGTGTAGGTCTTACCTGTTGCAAATGTATGGTGCCCGTATCCTAGACCCAGAGAAGGTATGGTGCACCAGTGTTCCCAACCAGGAGCAGATGTATCCCCACCCTAGAGTGCAAATGCTCCACCAGTATCCCAGTATGTGCATTGTCATGTTTTCGCAGCAGAGTGAATGTATGGCGCCAGCTTCTTCTGTCGAGTGAATGCATTTCTCTCCCAAGTTGTTTTGTATAACGTCAATTGTTTGAATGTTATTTACGATATGTTCCTGTAAGAAGCTATTCCCCATTTAGTGCAAAGTGGAATGTGAAATGTAGGTCACATAATAAGAAACATGCCATCGTTGACATTCATAAATATGTATGTAGACGTTCCCATACCTGTAGTGAACTTGAGAAGTTTGTCTATCAGCCATTGCAGGCTAACGAGAGACTGACTTCAGTATGCTTTCATACTGCTGCTATTTATGAAATTACTGACAAGGAGTTACTTACATGTAGAAATATATAGTGGATAAAAGATATTGAACACGCACCATTTTTGTAGGTAAATATATTTCTAAAGGCGACATGAAATTTTCACCACATGTCGGTAACAACTCAATTCACACATACAAGGAAATAAAATGGTTCAGAAATTAAGTTTTTTTTATGTGTAATAAAATGGAATGACACAGGGAAAAGTATTGAACACGCTAGCTGAAATGTATTTATTACTTCGTACAAAATCCTTTGTCAGTAATGACAGCTTCAAGACGCCTCCTGTATGGAGAAACTAGTCGCATGCATTGCTTGGTGTGATTTTGGCCCATTCTTCCACACAGTCTTCAAATCTTGAAGGTTCCGTAGGCCTCTTCAATGCACTTTGATCTTTAGTTCTTTTCAAAGATTTTCTATTGGATTTAAGTCAGGTGATTGGCTGGGCCATTCTAGCAGCTTTATTTTCTTTCTTTGAAACCAATTGAGAGTTTCCTTGGCTTTGTGTTTGGGATCATTGTCTTGCTGAAATGTCCACCCTAATTTCATCTTTATTATCCCAGTAGATGGCAGCAGATTTTTATCAAGAATGTTTTGGTACATTTTTCCATTCATCCTTCCTTTAACGATATCAAGTTTGCCAGTATCCTATGCTGAAAAACAGCCCTACACCATGATGTGATGTTCCCACCTCCAAACTTCACTGTTGGTATGGGGGTGCTTTTGGGTGATGTGCAGTGCCATTTGACCTCCAAACATGGTGTCTGTTATGGCATCCAAAGAGTTCACTTTTGGTCTCATCTGACCAGACTACATTCTCCCAGTATTTCACAGGCTTGTCTAAATGTTTTGCAGCAAACTTTAAACAAGCTTCAACATGCTTTTTCTGCAGCAATGGAGTCGTATCTGCTAATTCCAGGTCTTTCTGAAGCTCTCCACAAGTGGTCCTTGGCTCTTGGACAACTCTTCTGGTTCCTTTCACTCCTCTGTCAGAAATCTTGCAAGGAGCACCTGGTCATGGCTGGTTTATGGTTAAATGATGATCTTTCCACTTCCGAATTATGGCCCCAACAGTGCTCACTGGAACAGTCAGTCATGCCATCAGTATATTTTGCAACCATAAGCTTGCAAAGGTGTTGAGAGAGCTCTTTGCTTTCATCAATTATGAGATGTTTCTTGTGTGACACCTTGGTAATGACACCTTTTTATAGGTCATTAGTTGAGACTGAACCAGCTGATATTAATTTGCACTGACGAGGCAGGATTGCTTTCTAATTAGTGTTAGATTTTAGCTGGTGTGTTGGCTTTCCATGCCTTTTTACACCTCCCTTTCTTTATGTGTTTAATACTTTTTCCCTGTGTCATTCCATTTTATTACACATAACATAATTTTTGAACTTATTTGTTTTGGTTTCTTTGCATGTATGGATTGCATGGGTTGTTACTGACATGTGGTGAAAATGTCATATCAATAGCACCTTTAGAAATACATATACCTAAAAAATGGTGACGTGTTCAATACTTATTTCTCTTTCGTTCATTGACACAGCACTGATTCAGAACCATAGGGTTATACCGCCCCCTACAGGAGTAGGACACTAGGTAGAAAAAAAGACTTGGCTACGCCTTTGGGCAGTCCTAGGTGGTATACAAACCCCCTCTCTACTATAGGCCTTCAATTTTTTTTCTGCCTAGTCAGGTGTAAGGACCCTAGTTCCCTGCTGGGATTTCTAGTCATGGAAACTTTTGTTTTTTGTTTTCTTTTTTCCTGGATTTTTCTCCAGTGAGATCTACAATCAACTGTCGGGCTGGGCTACGGGCTGCACAGTAAGATCCAGTGGTCTCCCCAGTCTTGCCAGCAAGCGCATGCCCACCGCAGCTACGCACTAGGTCAGCCGTGACATAGCCCCACTGAACGGGGGCTAGCCCCACTGAACGGGGGCTGGCCCTGCGTGTTAAACGTCTCGCCAGGTCGCCTACGACCGGGTCTCTGCCTGATTAGCAGCGTTCCTCATGGCTCACAGCCCCCCACTTCTGTGGCGAGGGGATCCGTCTGGGAGCATTAACCGCACGCTTTGCTGGATCGGTAAGTACAGGGGCCTCCTCCTCTCCTTCCCTGGATGTGGTGTGGGGCGCGGGTACTCCCTGGGGTTGTCGGTCCCTTCAGGGTTCTCCTCCACACCCCCTCCCTTGCAGGGAGCGGCCCAGGCTTCTGGCCTAGGTTCCTTTTGGACACCCTGTTCCCCCTCCCCCCCTTTCACCCTCGGGTTGCTACTGGGGGGGTAGTGTGCTGCAGTGGTTGGGCCTGGGAAGCGGGTGACCGGGCGTCTGCGATCGGGGGCTTTGCGGCCTACCAACTGGGTGCTCGGATCATTCCGGTCCTGCCGCGCAGTCGCTGTAGGTGGCCGAAAGTTTAGGCCGCAGCTTCTGCGGCCTGCTAGGCCTCGTGGCCACCCCTACCAGAGGGGCAGCACTGTGGGGGCTCTGAGGGCGATCTCCTTTTGGGGTTTCTTTAGGTGGGCCCTGTGTGGGTGCTCCTGGCACTCCCTGGGGGGGCTCGGCCTGTGCTCCCTGTGAGGGGCCTCAGTGGTGCCTCGTGTGGGCGGTATCCAGCGCCCCCTGTGAGGGGCCTGGGTCGGCGCCCCCTGTGAGGGGCCTCGGTCAATATCACCTGTGCGGGTGGCGGGGGTCTCAGTTGGTGGCCCCCTCTTGAGTTTTTTGTGGTGGAGCTTAGGCATATAGCCTAGTAGACAGCCCTCCTCTAACTCCCCTGTCTTTAATGATCCTGTATCTGGCTCTGCCGCCATGGACGTGGCCCACCTTGCAGGGTTTGTGGCCACGCTCCCTGTGCTGTCGGAGTGAGAATGATTCCTCCACCTGCAGTGGTGCATGAGAAGGTGCTGGTTGTCGCACTTATTACATCTGTGCAGGAACCTTTCAAGATGGGGGCTGCGGCGGAGGGCCGGTTCCCCTTTGTCACCCATAAGCCGTCTTGCGCAGTGAAAGCGTTCCAGTCTTCATGTAGAAATTTGGCAAAATAAGAGGGAGAAGGGGAGTGTCCAAGGTGCCCCTTTGTGCTTCCAAAAACACTTGCTGTGAGGTAACCCTTCGAGAAGTCCCTCCTTCAGCAGTGGACTGTTCCACCAGTAGTGGACCCACCTGTCTCTAGGCTGCTCAAGGCAACCATGATTCCAATAGAGGAATCTCTGGCTTCTAAAGATACAGCTGACATACCTTGAGGAGGAGCAGAATCCCCTTGCCTTTGCTACATTGGCGGACCTGTTGGTCCAAGCCCTGCAGTTTGTCTGCTATGCCTCTTGGCCACAGTTTCCCTGGTTGCTGAGCTCTGTTTCTGCAGTGGTGCTTTGGCATGTACTGTGACTTAAGTGTTGGTCTGCAGGCTAGGCTTCTAAATAAGTTTTGACCGGTTTACCTTTTTCAAGGCCATTGTCTGTCTGTTTGGGGGCTACCCTGGATGATATCTTTATATGGCTCCGGGGGGGGGCAGGGAAGCGAGTGTACATCTCTTCCACAGTCTAAAAAGGGAAAAGAACCTTGTTGCAGACGCGGTCCTTCTTTTCTTGGCACAGTTTTTTCGTCCCCCAGGGTCCACTGACAAGGGTTCAAAACCTTTCAGACCTGGTCTGACAAGCTGAGAGTGGGATTTTCTGGACCCATGGACAGGGCCTTTTCAGCTTCAAGGTGCACCCTCACCTGTGTCTGGAGTGGCGGGCTGTCTTGATTTTGCCCGATACAAGATAGTTTTCCGACCTTGTTCCCCAAAAAGGGTTTTTTAATTCCAATGTACATCTGTCGCCGGACCGTTTGCCGTTCTCATCAGGCTGTGCAAGCCCTGTTGTGATTGTCCCGGCTCCCGTGTCGAGAACAGTTTCGGGGGTTTTATTCAAACCTGTTCACAGTCCAAAAGATGGAGAGCATGGTACGTACAATTCTGGACCTCAAGGCCCTGACCTGCTTTGTGTGGGTACAGAAGTTCAGGATCAAGTCCGTCTGCACGGTGGTTGTACCCCTTCATCATGGGGACTTTCTGGCTTTTATCGGCATCACGAATGCTTACTTACACATTCCACTATGTGCCCAAACCCAGCACTTCCCCTGTTTTACTGTGGGAGTTGAGCATTATCAGCTTGTGGCGTTGCCCTTTGGTCTTGCTACCATTCCTCGGGTGTTCACGAGGTGTTGGCCCTGGATTTGGTGTGGTTACATCAGCAGGGGATTGCGGTCTTGGGCTGCCTCAACGATAGTCCTGACTACCCCGTGGGGCAAGGTAGCTCCCTATACTGAACTTGACAGATTTCAGTTGGCTTCTATACTACCTGAAGTCTGCTCTGGCCCCTTCCAGAACATTGGATTATCTAAGCCTGACCTGGGCTTCTGCTCTGGCCAGAGTGTTTCTTCCGCTGGACAAACTCCAGAAGTTGCATGCTGTGTTTTCATTTACTGTTGTCCGGCAGGTGGGCCTACCTGCGGACCTGCATGCAGGTGTTAGGCCTGATGGTATCTACCTTTTTTGAGGCGATTCCATTTGCACAGTTCCATACAAGCTCCCTTCAGGGAGATCCTGGCATAATAGGACAAGTGCCCCAAGTCTCTGGACAATGGGATTTGGCTGAGCCAGGAAACCAGAGGTTCTCTGGTGTGGTGGCTTCGCTCTCCGGTTCTTCAGCGGAGTAAATCCTTTCTTCCCTTGTATTGAACAGGGTGACCACCAAATGCCAGTCTGTCTGGGTGGGGAGGTGTCCTGGGACTGAGTTTTGCTCAAGGTTGTTGGACGCTAGAGGAATCCGGACTACCGGGCAATATCCTGGAACTTCGAGTGATCAGACTATGTCTGGATCATGGACGGAATCGGCTTTGGGGGCTTCCGGTTTGGATCCAGTCGGACAATGGAATGGCAGTGGCTTATGTCAATGACCAGGGTGAACCAAATAGGGTGTTGCCAGTTGCCAGTATCCTCCGGAGGGAAGAACGTTTTATTCCGGCCCTCTCCGATGTACTCATTCCAGGAGTGGAATACTGACAGGCAGATGCTTCAGTCGGCTAGTGTTGGACCATGGGGGGGGGCTTCACTGGGCCATGTTTCATCGGATATGTCTCCGATGGGACACTTCTGAGGTAGATATGTTTGCATTCTGGCTCAACAGAAAGGTACCAAGGTTTCTGGCAAGGTCACGGGATCCTTTGGTGGTCACCTCAATCGCTCTTGTGGCCCATGGGGTTGGTAATGTTTGCTCTATGCCTTTTCGCCTCTCCAGCTTCTGCTGTGGCTTTTGCGCAGGATCAAGGCTGCAGGGATTCTGGTCATTTTATTGGTTCCGGATGGGTCCTGTCGGTCTGGGTAGGCTGACCGGGTGCACCTGGTCGCTGACGTTCCTTGGCGACTGCCTCTCAGGGAGGATCTACTGTCCCAAGGGCCGTTCTTCCATCCTGCTTCAGAGTCACTGGTTTTGACGGCCTGGCTGTGATGAGCAGTTCCAACACTGCTGATGGCTAGGGAGTCTACCCCTAGGAGGATCTACCTCCGGATGTGAAAAGCGCATATATCCTGTTAGTCACCAGGCATTCACCCTCGTTCTTTCTCGGTGGCTGATTCTGACCTCCCTTCACAGGGTGTTGAGCAGGAATGGGCCTAGAGTACCATCAAGGGCCAGGTGTCAACCTGGGTGGTCTTCTTCAGCGTCCCCTGGTCTCGCACTCCCTGGTGCGTACCTTTTTTGTTCAAGGGGTTCAACTGTTTCCACCAGTGTGGTCTCTTCTACTGCCGTGGGATCTGAACTTGGGATCTGAAGTGATTTTGGCTCTACAAAAGACTCTTTTGAAATATTCGGGAGATTCCCCTGCTTTCTCTGTCTCGGAAGGTGGCTACTTGGTGGCTATCACCTCTGCTCGCAGGGTGTCAGAAATGGTGGTGTTTATTTTGTCGTACACCTTACCCAGTGTTGCATAAGGTTGAGGTGGTTCTTTGCCCTTGTCCACCTTTCCTTCTTCTGATTTTCCCTTTGAATAAGGACATTGTGTTGCCTTCCTTGTGTCCCTGCTCAACACATCCTAAGGAATTTGCTTTATCTGCCCTGGATGTGGTTTGGGGGATTCAAGTTTATTTGGCAGCCACTGAGTGTTTTTGGAGGTCAGACTCGCTGTGATCATGGACCGGCCAAGAAAATTACTGTCTGATCCATCCACAAATGGTCACAGGAGAAGCAGACAGATGATGACTGTGGCCTATTCTGCCAGGGATCGGTTTCCTCCTTTCCTTATTGTGGCGCCTTCTATCAGGCATTGGTTGCGCAGGTTTGCAAGGCGGCCACTTGGTCGTCGGTGTACACTTTCACAACGTGCAACGAAGTGGATGTGTTGGCATCTGGATGCCTCTTTTGGCCGCAAGGTTTTGCAGGCTGCTGTTTAGAGGGTCTATTCCCTCTTGAAGGGGTATTGTTCAGGTTGGGCTCCAGTTTGTTCCGTGTTGAGCTCCTGTTACCTGGTTGGCTCTTGTTAGCCTTGATTTTTTGTTGTCCCACCCCTCCACTGTTTGGACCCTTTGGTTCTGAATAATGGTTCTGTCAATGAACGAAAGAGAAAATGGGATTTTTGACTTGCCGTAAAATCCATTTCTCTGAGTTCATTGACAGACACAGCACCCACCCCTCTAATTAATTTTAATACCTCTGACACTGCTTGTTACTAAAATGAAGGCCTATAGCAGAGGGGGTGTATACCACCTAGGACTACTCATAGGCATAACCAAGTCTTTTTTTTTCTGCCTAGTGTCCTACTCCTGTAGGGGGTGGTATATCCCTATGGTTCTGAATAATTGAGCGCTTTGTCTGTCGATGAATTCGGTGAAATGGATTTTACGGTAAGTCAAAAATCCAATTTTTACCTGCTGCATCTCCACCTATGGTCAAAACTTTGTTATCAGTAAAGTTCCCTAAACATGTACGTTTTAAAAATTTGATATGTTATAGAGCAATATGTTTACTAACCTTTTAATGTCACGCTGCATGTTATTTCTTTTAACTCTTGCACATTGTTTCCTTCCTGCACTAATATAAAGCATATCTTTCAGCCTCAAATAGAATGGGAAAAGTCAGGTTTTATTGCTGTCAATGCCCCTGCTGGGGACATATACTCTTGCCATTTGTCATTGTGACCATTGTCACCAAGACAAAATGTGAGACAAATCCAAAAAATTTGCAGCGCTCTTTAGAATATAAATAGGGGAGAATTCTTACAATGGGGGACACCTGTTCCGTTGATATCCAGAGATTATCTCCTTCCTTGAGATAGATTTCCTTTTACTACTTGTTTGTCTGGGATAGAAAGGGAACAAAAATATCTCTAGTTGAACAGAGACACAAACAAATTTGGCAGGTGTTTAACCATTACATGCTGTATCCAGAACTACCAAAAATGGCTGTACCTATATCTTGCTTACTTGTTTTTCGATTCACTGTGCCATCTCTTCGAGACAGAAATTGCTAATAAATGTTGAGTGGCACAAGACTTCCTAAGAACCCATACTGAGGGTTGAGTCAAATCCCCACATCTGTATTTAGACTTGCACTAAGGAGGATCTAATGTTCGTTAAGATCACATGGTGCAGTTGGTATCTGTTTAAAGTGTTTGTTACCCCAATATTTCATATTCCTGATATGCCTGTTGTATTGTATACTTGTAATAAAGTATCTTGTTCTCTACATTGCTTCGTTTGTGTGAAATACCTTGTAATCCTACCAGTCCTCCTGCTTTCCTATTTTAAACTGACCGTGCTAGGCATAAAAGCACGTGTCCTGGAATGTCAGTTTTCTGACTGTGCTGGAAGAACAGCCTGCCTGTCTTCCAGTTGCCAAGACATGTGTTGACACTCCCCTTTCTGCCTCCTGCTGACACATCCCCCTGCTGTCTCCGCCCCAACCTATTATGCAGGTGAGGACAGAGGTTATGTGATCACTTATTAGTAAAGGTATTCTTCTATATTTTTTTTTTTTTCTATACAGTATATACACAGATGTTTTCCCTTCCATTTCTATTTTAAACTGAATGAGGTGTTTTACAAGGTGAGGGTTCATGTGTAATTTAGCAAAGATACAGCAAAGATGTCTTATGTTTTGTTCACAAACTAGAAGTGGCATTTAAATCTATTTAACGAACAGTTATTACCTAAAATTACCTTTTAAATCTATCAGATGACTATTTTTTTTTTTTTTTATGGAATAGAAAAGTTTTTGTATTGTAGCATAGCAATGTTTTTAGGAAGCCTTTTATGAGAATGATCGCCGTTTGGCTGGCATGGTTTTCCACTGGCTTTAATGTTCAGGAGCAAGTACGAAGTCAGAATTCCCCATCTTCATACTTGGTCTCAGTACTTTCTGACTGTCCCAGAACAAGTAGCAAGGTCATCAGTGGCAGAAAAAGTTCTTTAAGACCTGAAACCTATTGTTCTGACGTTTTTTGCTGTAGATATTTGTTCATAAAATTTGTCAAAATGGCTTTAAAAAGAGCATTTGATAAAAGATGTAAATCTTGAAAATATATTGGTCTCCTCTCTACAGGTTCCACTGGAGGAAGGCTTAAACAAAACCATCCACTATTTTAGGAAGGAACTTGAATACCAAGCAAACAATCAGTATATCCCCAAGCCTAAACCTGCAAGGATAAAAAAAAGCAGAATGCGACACAGCTGAACACTCCATAGAAAAAAACTAGGATCTCTTGATGGTTTACAAGATGTAATTTTTGTTCTGCCTCTCCCGTTTGTTCCTTTTCTAAAAGAAAAATAGACTTCTGAGAGGGCATCATGAAGAAAAAAAACTGGAATTTCCCTACAAAGCTTGCTTTAAAGGAATGGATGTGCCTAATAACATTGAGAACTGCAGATATTGCCTTGCACTTTTTAAAATTTGTCTTTCTTTGTACAGTAGCGTAGAACACATGGAAGTCTCCACATTTTATATATCTTGCTTTGACTGTTTTTGACTACTGTCTCTGGACAGGTCAGTCCTGTTGCCAGCGGTGGGGCCAGCTAAGCATCGTCATTCAGTCTTTAAGACCCTGCCAAGTACAACGGGTTCAAAGAAATGGTTTCTTTTTGAAGCTAAAATGTTAACAGAAATACATTATTTATGTGTAATGATGGTATGATGGGTACTTTTAAACTTTAGATGTATTCTATGCAGCAAATGGAGGTAACGATGCCAGTGGAGTCTTTCTGAAATATTATTGATATAAGGTAAATCCCTTGAAGAGTAATGGGATGAAAAGTTAAAATTTATGTAAGAAAGCTTTATTTGTTTTTTGTTCTGTTTTATTTTTTTGGGGTTTTTTGTATGTTTGTTTTTAACTGTAAAGATGATTTTTATTTTCCTCAAGGTTTCACTGAGCTGTAAATTTGAATTTAAAAGCAGCTATTAAGATTATTTTAAATCTCACTATTGTGTTGTCATGTGTACTCTTGGATAAAAAATAAAGTATTATCAGTTTATGGTGGTTGAAAATGCTATTTTAATAAAAATATCTACTGTTTGGGGCTCGTTTATGCAATTTTTTAAAAATGTGGTTTCCCATTTTATTAGCATGCAGTTTGCAGTCATTAAGATCTGCAGGCATGATCTGACCTCAGTGTGGTGCCAGTCAAGGCAAAGTGAGAGGGGAGGAGAACATTAGTGCATGGGGTACTGTCAGTAATGTTGTTGGTGTTTGTTTTGTTTTTGTTTTTTTTTGTTTTTTTTTCCCCCACAGGTGGTGGAGTGTAATTTCCCTAAAATATGTTCACAGGTTTACCTTTTATTCACCCTTTTTAATAGGTCAGGTCCCTAGCATTAACAAGATTTAAAATTTTAACAGCCAGTCCAAATGTAAACCCCACTAGTGAGATTTAAACAAAAGAAGTAGAAACGCTTTAAAAAAAATGTGGCTCTTATGGGTCTTGGAAACGTTAAAGTGGAGGGCCACCCTAAAAAAAAAATTACACCAAAAATCCTCAAAAAAAAATTAATAAACATTTGAAGAAAAATTTTTTTTTTAAACTTGCCTAAACCCTTGTTGCTAGGCAGTCTTCCTAATCTGCCTCTTCCTTTTCCGCTGCATCTTCTGCTCCTCGGTGAACGGCCCTGTTGTGTTCTGGGAACTGTGTGTGTTCCCAGAACACCACGGGGCCATTTACAGAGCGCTGCTCGTGCGTGTGCAGTAGGAAACTGGCAGTGAAGCCGCAAGGCTCCACTGCCTGTTTCCCTTACCTAGGATGGCGGTGCCGAGGGACGGGTCGGCCTCGGGGGGGCCGACATCGCGGGCACCCAGGACAGGTTAGTACTTATTTAAAGTCAGCAGCTACAGTGTTTGTAGCTGCTGACTTTTAATTTTATTTTTTTGCGTCTGGAATCGCACTTTAAGGGGCAAGTTCACGTTTACAGAAAAATGCGTAAGGTGAACTTACACTGGCCCCCCCTCTTTTTCTCCAAGGTGCTCAAACTGGTGTAAGGGCCAGTTCACACCACATTCAGTTCAGTGCGTTTTTGTTCTGCATCAAAGAACGCATGGAAAGTAAGTTATATGGTTTCCAATGGTATACTTCATACCAGTGTGGTCATTTCCAAGGCTTTTCAGTTCAGGGGAAAAAAAAAGTAGAACATGCTGCATTTTTTCTGCAGTGGACTGTACTGGAACGCAGTAAAATGCACTGGCACTCATCAAAAACATACTGGACCTTAGCATAGTGGAAAAACGCACCAAAAAATGCGTTAATGCGCATGCAGCAAAGCATCCGGAGCGCATCTGGAGTGCATTTTTGGGGTGTGAACCGGCCCAGAATCTTTCTCCAGAATAAAAATACAATTTGCATTAAAGTTTACAGTTAATGTGTGTTACACTTCCAAATTGTAAAAATTGTGAGGTATGGCAAACTATTCTTCCCTGTGTAATCCTGGGTGGATAGGCTCGCCATGTGTATTTTTTATTTACTTAGTAGATTTAGGTTTCAGGATACTGTAAAGATCCTTTTGTATAGGTGAGTCCTACTTGTGAATTTTAATAGTCAATGGGGGGAAAAAAAAAACATTTCATAACAGATGTCCCTTAATTTCAAATTTAAAACTTTATTAAGGTAACAGAAGAAATATGTTATGACTGATTTGTATTTATGCATCATAAGTCAATGCCTTTTCTAAAATAGAACTGCATGTATAAACATTATTTAGCACTGCTAAATATTACATTGAGTGTATGTACTGTAAACCCAAAATCTGTATCGCTGTATACAATCTTTTTAATCAAATTATTCTTTGTCAATCTGTTGAAAAGTTTATCTAGAGATCCTGCCAGTAACAGCCTTGTTGAGGATGACAATGCTAAGCTTCTGCCTTTCAATTAGCAACGTTGTTAACCCGCTGTGCTGGCTAGGGGCTTCCTATAACGTATGCACATGCCTTGTTACTGGCAGGATCTACAGATTGGAAATGGGGGGAAAAAAAGATTAGATTAATAAGTATATATAGTGGGGCATGATGCCAAGTATACTGGAAAACAGATTTGAAGTCTTACTACACTTTAAGCTGTTAACAGGAGAACGCAAAGGGGCAGGTATCTCACTTTATTAAAAAAAAAAAAAAAAAAATTCTCCTTAATTGCCAGCCTACTAGAATGCACTTTTTCTAGTTGTCCATATATTGTAGGTTCTTTTTGTTCTAAACATTTAAAGCTTTAGCTAACCTTCAACATTTCTAGTGCATAGCTGAGTTCTAATAATCATCATAATTCACTCCAGCTCCATGCCTGAAAGTATATGGATTGCGAGGGCCTATAGGTGCATCTTCATCATAATGGTGTTGGTGAAAACCACCATAGTATTCGTCACCAGCACGTCCTTGGTTCATCCAGTAAGACATGTCATCTTCATATTTCTTGAAAAAAGAGAAAAACCACCAGTGAAGTCTTTGTGCGTTTTATAGTATCTAAATTCAAACTTTGAAAGTTGGTTTAAATCTTCAATACATAATAGTAAATAACATATCCAGCGTGAGTAGATTAATTATTTTAAACTTAATACATTTAAATTGTTTATAGACTACAGGTGGTCCCCTAGTTACAAACATCCAACTTACAAACATCTCCTACTTACAGAGGGAGACAACAGGAAGTGAGAGGAAATCTACCCCTAGGAAGGGAAATCCACTCCTGTAAGCGTGATTATGGAAAAAAAAAGTCTCTCCACTTTATCACCAATCCTTGTTTCCACAGCAACCCAAAATATTCAAAATCCAATTGTCATTGGAACAGAAAGTGAGGTAAAATCTTCTGATCAGGGGCACAGACAGCAAAACAAACATTACAGGGGTGTTAACCCTTCCCTATGCTATACAAAAAGCTTAAAGTTTTTTTGGCTAGAGCTACACTTAAAAAATGTACCTGTTCAGACTTACAAACAGATTCAACTTAAGAACAAACCTACAGACCCTAACTTGTTTTTACCCCAGGGACTGCCTGTATATACTTTCCAGGAAGTACTACCCCAGAGTCACTATGATGCATAACATGGCAAGGGGAAAGGTGTTGAAATAAGCAGCATAAATGGCTTTTTTTCCTGTTGCCAATATCTTTTGGGTTACTGACCTGTAACAAGTATGCAGCTAAGGAATGTCCAAGAAAAGTCATTCATCTTGTTCTGGATCACTGAGTGCATGTATTGATTTCTAGAGAATCTGCCACGACAGCCCTGCGGTCTGCAACTTTTAAAATCAGCTATAGCAACTATTCTATTCTCTGTTCCAGATACTCTTATTTAAGGAAAGGAATAGTTCTGTATATATCAGTGTCTCGATACAGTTCAGTAGTCACGGTCTTAAAGTGTGTGTGTGTGTGTGTGTGTGTGGGGGGGGAGCACCTGTTACTAAACTGCGACCAATTCTACTGTCATCCCTTCCCGCCAAGGCTCATAGATCATTGACCTCTGCTTCCTCACCTCTTTGTATAGGGGCATTGCTCTCTACCTGCCTCTCTCCTTGTTACTATAACACCAGCTATTTTTTTGCCTTAATCTTTCCTTTTAACATAACCCAGCATTCCTTAAACAATAAGACCTTTTACTGTGTGATTTTCCTGAGCCAGCAGAGGGAGATGATGAATCTGATATTTCTTTCTTACTGATATATTTGGGATGTCCCAAATAGGATCTGGAAACTTAAACTAAAGTGTGTCTAAAAAATGTTTTTACAGTATTGGAAAGACTGGTGTGCGTGTGGTGAGGGGTAGAGCCCCTGTCAAATTAAGCTGCCAGGATTTTAATTGCTGTCTGCATTCCTACTAGGTAGATTCCACCTCTTTATTTTATTTGACCAGGTGGCCATTGTCCTAAAAAAAAAAATGATGGAAAATGCTAAATTTTACAGTTGTTGCCAGAACAAGAGGTCAGGGTAAATTTTCCAATGGGGACACTTGTTCAACTCATAATGGTCTAAGAGGAGAGCCACCCTCTCTTTTTAGAGATTGCCTCTCCGCATCCCTGGGACAGGAAGCAAACGGATATTTCCTTTAGTAGGACAAAAATGGGTTTAATCCTCTCCTACTCCATTCAAATCTAAAAAAAAATGGTTATATAGTGAGTTGAAAAAGTATTCATACCCCTTTAAAAGTTTCCACATTTTGTCATGTTACAACCAAAAATGTATTTTATTGGGATTTTATGTAATAGATCAACACAAAGTGGCACATAATTGTGAAGTGGAAGGTAAAGGGTTTACATTTTTTTTTTTTTTTTTTTTAAACAAATAAATGTCTGAAAAGTGGTGTGCATTTGTCTTCGGCCCCCTTTTACTCTGATACCCCTAACTGTCTAGTCGAACCAATTGCCAAATACAGCTGTTCTGTGAAGCCCTCAGAGGTTTGTTAGAGACCCTTTAGTGAACAAACCACATCATGAAGGCCAATGAAAACACCAGACAGGTCAGGAATAAAGTTGTGGAGAAGTTTAAAGAAGGGTTAGGTTATAAAAAGATATCCCAAGCTTTGAACATCTCACGGAGCACTGTTCAAGCCATGATCCAAAAATGGAAAGAGTATGGCACAACTGCAAACCTACCAAGACAAAGCCTTCCACCTAAACTGACAGGCTGGGCAAGGAGAGCATTAATCGAAGAAGCAGCCAAGAAGCCCATGGTAACTCTGGAGGTGCTGCAGAGATCCACAGCTCAGGTGGGAGAATCTGTCCACAGGACAACTATTAGTCGCACACTCCACAAATTTGGTCTTTATGGAAGAGTGGCAAGAAGAAAGCCATTGTTGAAAGAAAGCCATAAGCCCTTGCCGTTTGCGAGAAGCCATATGTGGTGCTCTGGTCAGATGTGACCAAAATTGAACTTTGGCCTAAAAGCAAAATGCTATGTGTGGTGGAAAACTAACACTGCACATCACCCTGAACACACCATCCCCACCGTGAAACATGGTGATGGCAGCAGCATGTTGTGGGGATGCTTTTCTTCAGCAGAACAGGGAAGCTGGTCAGAGTTGATGGAAAGATGGATGGAGCCAAACGCTTCGCAATCTTAGAAGAAAAGCTGTTTGAGTTTGCAAAAGACTTCTGGGGCGGAAGCTCACCTTCCAGCAGGACAACCCTAAACATACAGCCAGAGCTACAGTGGAATGGTTTAGATCAAAGCATATTCATGTGTTTGAATGGTCCAGTCAAATTCCAGACCTAAATCCAATTGAGAATCTGTGACAAGACTTGAAAATTGCTATTCACAGATGCTCTCCTTCCAATCTGACAGAGCTTGAGCTATTTTGCAAAGAAGAATGGGCAAAAATGTCACTCTCCAGATGCTGGTAGAGACATCCCAAAAATGACTTGCAGCTGTAACTGCAGCGAAAGGTTATTCTACAAAGTATTGACTCAGGGGGGCTGAATATAAATGCACGCCCCACTTTTCAGATATTTATTTGTAAACAAATTTAAAATAACATTTATAATTTTCCTTCCACTTCACAATTTTGTGCCACTTTGTTGCTCTATCACATAAAATCCCCAAAAAATACATTTACGTTTTTGGTTGTAACAAAATGTGGAAAATTTCAAGGGGCATGAATACTTTTTCAAGGTACTGTACATATACTTTAAAAAGTGTATGGCAAGCATTGCATGCAAACATTTCTGATTTTCACCATGCAGCGTTCTTATTGTCAAATTTGTAAGTTTAGTCCCCTGCTGGCCAACAGCCCATTCCATTGCCTGTAATATCTAGGTGTATCATCAGGGATCATTTGCACTGTCTGCAGCATGGTTGTCCATTCTATGGTACCAATGCCAACATGTGTGGTGTCTGAATTCTGATAGCAGGAAATTTAAAAATCAGTTTAATTTAAGTGAACTTTAACACTTAAGGGAAAGCATAGAGGCTGTTATCGATGAGCTATCATTTTGAAAATGCTAATTGACTGGCTGTTCTGATTATCTTCAAATAGTCGAAGGACTAACCAGGAACAAGACTACAGATGAGCAATGCTAAATTTTCTATGATGCACTATATTACCAAAAGTATTGGAACGCCTGCCTTTACACACACATGAACTTTAATGGCATCCCAGTCTTAGTCCATAGGGTTCAATATTGAGTTGGCCCACCCTTTGCAGCTATAACAGCTTCAACTCTTCTGGGAAGGCTGTCCACAAGGTTTAGGAGTGTGTCTATGGGAATGTTTGACCATTCTTACAGAAGCGCATTTGTGAGGTCAGGCACTGATGTGGGTGAGAAGGCCTGGCTCGCAGTCTCCGCTCATCCCAAAGGTGTTCTATCGGGTTAAGGTCAGGACTCTGTACAGGCCAGTTAAGCTTCTTTATGGACCTTGCTTTGTGCACTGGTCCAAATCATTTGGTGGAGAGGGGTTTATGGTGTGGGTTTGTGTTTCAGGGGTTGGGTTTGGCCCATTAGTTCCAGTGAAGAGAACTCTTAAGGCCTCAGCATACCAAGACATTTTATACAATTTCATGCTTCAAACTTTGTGGGAACAGTGTGGAGATGGCCCCTTCCTGTTCCAACATAACTGTGCACAAAGCAAGGTCCATAAAGACATGGATGAGCGAGGAACTGACTGGCCTGCACAGAGTCCTGCCCTTAACCCAATAGGATGCCTTCAGGATGAATTCTTGTTCACGTCAGTGCCTGACCTCACAAATGCACTTCTGTAAGAATGGTCAAACATTTCCATACACACACTCCTTAACCTTGTGGACAGCCTTCCCAGAAGAGTTGAAGTTGTTATAGCTGCAAAGGGTGGGCCGACTGTATATTGAACCCTACGGACTAAGACTGGGGTGTCATTAAAGTTCATGTGCGTGTAAAGGCAGGCGTCCCAATACTTTAGTAATATAGTGTATATTGATCTGCATACTTCTGGGTCAAAAGCATAGAATGTATTGAAACCATCGGGTCCCCATAACAGCCTATTATGTAGCATTTCCAGAAGAGAGTTCACAGTGGCAGTCCAAATATTTATGACAGGTTTATTTTAATTGTTCTTTTATTTACTGAGATGCATTGCCAGTTCACTGTTACTGATGGGTTTTACATGTTGCCTGGAATTGTTCTTTGATACGACAGTCATTATGATTCCGCTTTTTTTTGTACTTGATTATAACAAGGCATTAGCCGAATACCCCCCCGGTTCGGTTGGCACCAGAACACCGCGAACATGCAAACCCATTTAAAGCCTATGGGGCACAAACGTGAAAAATCTAAAGTGCTCATTTTAAAGGCTTATATGCAAGTTATTGCCAAAAAAGGGTATGGGGACCCGGGTACGGCCCTTGTATCAATGCGAAAAAAAAAGTTTTTAAAACTACTGTTTTTTTCAGGAGCAGTGATTTTAATAACGCTTAAAGTGAAACAAAATGAAACATTCCTTTAAATATCATGCTTGGGGGCTCCCCTTAGTCTACCTGTAAAGTGGAGCATCTGTGCAATGTGTAGAACATTGCTGCAGCAAAATGAAATTTCTAAAGGAAAAAAGTAATTTGAACTTCCTCGCGGCTGTAGTGTATTGTCACCTCCCGGCAATATAGATGAAAAATCAAGGCTGCTTGGGTCTGGTATGAATTTAAAGGGGAACTCCACGCCAAAATTTAAAAAAAAATGGCATGGGTCCCGTTTCCCCCCAAAGCACCTTGTGCCTGCGGGTGGGGGGGCTTATCCTTATCGAAATCTGTAAGTCCCCTTTACAAGAGGGCCCCCAGATCCCAGCCCCCCCCATGTGAATGGGTATTGAGTACATTGTACCCCTACCCATTCACCAAAAAAATGTTTAAAAATAAAAACCACATTAGACAGTTTTTGACAATTCCTTTTATTAAAAAAAAAAAAAAAAGTGTCTCGCAATGTCCATCCTTCAATCACGCCGCCCGACGGACCCTGAAAAATAGAAAAAATGAATAGGAAAAAACTCTGCCTCCATGGGAGGCCTCCTGCTGTCTCTTGGCTGTGAGAGCTGTTATATAGGCAAGGGCTGGGCCACCTGCTGACTTAACTGGATGACCCCGCCCCCTCTGAAGTCAGACGGGGTGGAGTCACTCATTTAAATCACTTGGTGGCCCCGTCCTTGACTATATAACAGCTGTAACAGCCAAGAGACAGCAGTCGGCTATAGACCTGCCATCGAGGCGGAGCTTAATTTTTTTTTCTATTTTTCGGGTCCGTCAGGTGGTGTGATTGATGAAGGGTGGACATCGCGGGACACTTTATTTTTTAATAAAGGAATTGTCCTTTTTTAACACACCCTCCCCATGTTGAGGGCAAACGGCATGGTATGGTTCAGGAGGTGGGGGGGTGCTTGCTCATCCCCACCTTTCCTGGCTTGCCAGGTTGCTTGCTCAGATAAAGGTCTGGTATAGAAATTGGGGGGTGACCCCACGCCAATTTTTTTTTCAATTTTGGCATGGAGTTCCCCTTAAAATCTATGCCAGACCCAAAGGGCCTGGCATGGATTTTTGGGAGGGGACCCACTGTTTTGTTTTTTGTTTTTTTTGGTGTGGAGTTCCCCCTTAAAATCTATACCAGACCCAAAGGGCCTGGTATGTATTTTTTTTTGGGGGGGGGGGGGGGCATGCCGTTGTGTTTTGTTTTTTTTCTTAATTCTTATATACACACACACAGACTGCCTGCACTGTATGTGTGTGTATATATATATATATATATATATATACACACACACGCGCACACACACACAACTGCCTGCACGCCACTAACAAACCTGCCTATTCTAGCTCAAGTTCTCTCAATCTCCTCCACGTATCACACTACATATGGCCGCCATATAAGCAGCCTATAGTGTGGGCCGTGGACTTAGCCCGCTGATCCATGACTGGCCAAAGGCACCCTGCCTTTGGCCAATCATGGCTTTCACAGCAGATCGCGCTGTGGCGGTCAGATAAATGCTGTGGCCAATCGGCAGCCGTCAGTGCGCTGCGAGTACATTATGAGGAGCTCCAATTTGCCACGAACGCCCCATATGTTTGATTCATCCGCGAACAAACGAACAACCAATGTTCGAGTCGAATTTACGTTTGATGCAAACATCGGTACCATCCCTAATTGTAACATGACACCAACATTTATGACAATAAAGTTGAAATCTTAGTTTTAAAGGCCGTACTTGACACCACTTACAGTTTCATCAAAGCCCAAGTAGAGGAATTGCTGGTACCATTGCTGCACTTCAGGTCGGGACCGGTCCCAAAGCTGGCGTTTGGAACGCTTTAATGTGTTTAAAAACTCATTGGCTTTGTTTCCCTCTACAGCCACAATGGTCTTGGCTGGTTCCTTTGATGCAGCTAGATAAAGTAGAAATAGAAGAGATAGGGGATTTGTATTCTAAATTCCTTAATAGAAAATGAGAAGGCGCAACGTTACTAGAAAACAGAGAAATATTGTTCCTATCAAACAAGAGAGTGGATCCTCTTTGGTGTCTTGGATCCGTCTGTCCTATTATACACGTTGGCAGCATTTGTGCTGTCTCTGTAGACACTTCAGTTTTATGGCAATGGGTTGCTAGCTCAGCACCCAAACTTCTTCCTTTAGTGCTGTAGGACCAGTTAAGTCACATGCAAATGTATCTCATAATAAAAGGGCTGTGGAAAGAAACCATAGAATTGAAGGAAACTCACTCAAACATTCAGACTCAAAGAACTTTGAGGGAAACTAAAGCCAGGACCTCAGCAAGGCAAAAAAAGGCTTCACTCCTACTTGTTGGGAGCTTAAAAAAAAATAGATATAGGAAGATAAGAAAGGATACACATAAGAAAAAAAGTGAGAAGTAGCAGGGGTGGAAAAGGGGTAAAAATGCAGTGGGGAGAATATTTATTTGATCCCCTGCAGATTTTGTAAGTTTGCCCACTTACAAAGAAATGAAGGGTCTATCATTTTTATCATAGGTGTGTTTTACATCATAAAGACAGAATATCAACCAAAAAGCCAGAAAAACACGTTACAAATGTTATAAATTGAGTTGCAATTAAGTGAGTAAAATAAGTATTTGATCCCCAAGCAAAACATGACTTAGTACTTGGTGGAGAAATCCTTGTTGGCAAGCACAGAGGTAAGACGTTTCTTGTAGTTGGTGACCAGGTTTTCATACATCCCAGGAGGGATTTTGGTCCACTCTTCTTTACAGATCTTCTCTAAATCCTTAAGGTTTCTTGGCTGTCTCTTGGTAACTCGAAGTTTCAGCTCCCTCCATAAATTTTCTATAGGATTAAGGTCTGGAGACTGACTAGGCCACTCCATGGCCTTAATATGCTTTTTATTGAGCCACTTGTTGCCTTGGCAGAATGTTTTGGGTCATTGTCATGAGCGTTTTGTCGCCTGAAGCCTAAAAAAGTATGAGCTTCTTTTTGGCAGATTACAAGCATTTGTGGCCCCATAGACTTCAATAGAAATGCCTGACTTGAGCAGAAAAATGCTTGTAAAACGCTCAAATAGCAGCTCTCCACCTCTCCCTCTCCTCCCCTAGTGCTTTCTATTGGCTAAACAAAAAAGCCTAAAGCTGTAAAATGCTTGTAATACACTTCTAAAACGCTTTGAAAAAGCTGCAAAAAAAATGCCTGAAAAACGTCAATAAATCGATACGCTCAGGTGTGAATGGAGCTTAAGGATATAGAGAAGATCTGTAAAGAAGAGTGGAACAAAATCCCTTTTGAGATGTGTGCAAACCTGGTCACCAACTACAAGAAATGTCTTACCTCTGTGCTTGCCAACAAGGTTTTCTCCCCCAAGTACTGAGTCATGTTTTGCTTGGGGATCAAATACTTATTTTACTCACTGAACTGCAACTCAATTTATAGCGTTTGTTTTATGTGGATTTTTTTTCTGGATTTTTGGTTGATATTCTGTCTCTATCATTTAAAATAACCTATGATAAAAATTATAGACCCTTCATTTCTTTGTAAGTGGGCAAACCTACAAAATCTGCAGGGGATCAAATAATTATTTTCCCCACTGTAGATGGGGAACTATAAAACAACAAGGAAAAACAAAAGAGATATATCCGCACTGTCAGCATTTTAATGGTGATGCTGAACATGATAATAAAAAGGATATTTCAGATTCCAAGGACATTAGACATTAGTCTTAGTCATGCATAACACTGATCAATGAAGAGACAAGAAGAACCACAAGTATAATTCATAGCTCACAAGAGACTAAATAATATATAGTAGTGTCCAAAATACTACCACCACGCTGAGTACACATTATGGACAATAAAAAGGGTAAAAAGGAAATGAAAGAAAATTTTAAAAAATCTGTTACAAACAATGCCATCTATCGGTCCTCCGTGTCTTTGCTTTTCCTTTTTTTAATAAATGGATACGCCTGTACAATTACCATGCATGATTATTCTGTACAAACACGACACTCAATAAACTTTATTTTGTTTATAATAAAAAATAAATGGATACGCTTCTGTTATGTTCTTGTTTACTTCTCACATACCTTCTCGTTTCTGTAGCATCATTCGAAGTTTATTCCCACTGGAAACATCTAGAAACAAGGAAAAGAATGTAAGATAATGTTTAACATGCAGCAGTTTGTTTTCAAACATAAATAAGCACTTCGTTCATAAGGATTTTATATGTTTAGCACACATTTCTTGGTGCTTTCCAGTGTTCGAAGAACCACAGGTGGCATGGGAAAGAACTGGTAAATTTATGCTAATTATATACAGTAAAGGGCCTAGAATCATCCATATGCATGAAGCCCTAAGCTGGCCATACATGGGTTCGTTTTTATATTTCAGCCAGTGAGTTGAATGAAAAAACTGACCCAATTTCCCTATCCACACATTCAATGCAGATGCAAGAATCCTCCCCATTCGGTCATGGTATTCTGACAGCAGGAATCCCCCCACCATCAAAACACACTGATCAGCACTGCAGTCTTTGTAAGACCCTTCATTTCTGAAGCTGCAAGCGCTGATTACATGGAAATTTTTCAGCAGGACCATTCATGAGAAGTCAATCAAGAGGTAGAGGTGAGAACTGAACCTGCTGAACCACACAAATTATGATCCGTGCTTAAGTCTAATGCACTGTACACACGACCGGTTTTGCCGTCGGAATAAACTCTGAAGGTTTTTACGACGGAGTTCCAATGGAATTCCGCTCAAGCTGTCTTGCATACACACGGTCACACCAAATTCCGACCGTCCAGAACGCGGTGACGTACAACACGTATGACGGGACTAGAAAATGGAAGTTCAATAGCCAGTAGCCAATAGCTTCCATATCGTACTTACTTCAGAGCATGTGTCGTTTTTGGTGCGCCAGAACAGCATACAGACAAGCGTTTTTTCTGATAGTAATTTGTTCCGTTCGAAAAATATAGAACATGTTCTCTATCTAAGTTCGTCTGAATTTTCGACAGAAGAAGTCCGATGGGACATACACACGGTCCGAATATATACGATGAAAAGCTCCCATCAGACTCTTTCTGTCGGAAATTCCGCTCGTGTGTACGCGGCATAAGTGTTATTTCTTGTGGTTTTAATAAGAGCAAAATAAAAACTGATCTGCTCACTGGGAGGTTGAACCTTGTGATTGTTTCTTTTATCTCTTAGTTGCTAACATGGGCAGACATATCCCCCAAAATTCCTAACAACAACTATGCTAAAGCTACAGAATATGGTTCTCCCTGGTGCATTTTACAAAATGTAGACTATACCATTGTCACTAGAACAAAAAGTGGGAAAATCCAAAATTTTACAGGACATGAAAGAAAATCTCTGCTCGGGTGCCAATTATCAGGAAAGAATTTCCCTCACTTTGGAAAGTGTTCCTATTACTTTCTGTTTTGCTGCCTGTCTGTAGGTAAAATTCCATTCTCTCACTGATCAGTCAACACCGGTCATGTTGATTAGAAGACAGATTTAAACCCACTTCATTAAAAACTATCAATAAATGTTGTTCATACTCAGTCACCATGGGATTGGGTTTCTGTATTCTGTAGTGGTAAATGACAGCCAACTCCTTCCCTCCTCCTCCAGCAAAAAAAAATGAATCTTAACTTTTCCCTACTTTTGGGAATCCTTTTGACCTTTCTCAAATATCCATACATATACTGTAAACAGCTACAAAAAGAATCACTAAGATGCTGGATATGAAGTTCTATGTTATTTAGAAACTGTAAAACTATTGCTAGCTGAGAGTAAAGAAAGAGATCAGCCTAACCCCATCCAAATGTACCATGCAGGGCTTTCTTTACTTCACTCCATAGAGGAGGGAATGATAATCAGTCACTGTTCAAACACAGCCCTCATGGCATATTCTGTGCAAATCGCTGGTTCACAGCAACTACCCTTACAGTTAACTAAATACAGTGGGGAAAATAATTATTTGAAACCCTGCAGATTTTGTAAGTTTGCCCACTTACAAAGAAATGAAGGGTCTGCCTCCCACAGACTGGCCACAGTATGTGCTCATGTGGTACACAGATTAGTCCTGCCAATTTAAGAAGCTGCTCCCAACGACAACTTGTTATGTGTATAAAAGACACTTGTCTACAGAATATTTTTCTTATATTCAAACCTTACCATCATGGGCAAGACCAAAGAGCTGTCAAAGCTTTAACATTCTACAGAGAGAGAGACTATACTTTCTACTCCTCGCCTCATAAACTGTACTCACAGATACACTACTTTTTGATTCCTCATATTCAGTTCCATGTAGTTTTAAGCTCCTCCATAGGCTCCATTATGTGGTCGGACCATGCTCCGATGTTAATTTCCTATGGTCTAGTGCAGGGATATGCAATTAGCAGACCTCCAGCTGTTGCAAAACTACAAGTCCCATCATGGCTCTGCCTCTGGGTGTCATGCTTGTGGCTGTCAGAGTCTTGCTATGCCTCATGGGACTTGTAGTTCTGCAACAGCTGGAGGACCGCTAATTGCATATCCCTGGTCTAGTGGTCTCACATTCAAAACCAGGAATTGGAGGCTAAATAAAAGCCTCTTACAAGAAGAGGATGTGCTAAAGGATGTCACCAGAGAACTAGACTTTTATTTTCAAACTAACGACACACTGGAAATTGTATGGGAAGCACACAAAGCGGTTATCCGCGGAGTGCTCATTAAACATGGGTCGAGGCTCACAAAAAAACGCACAATACAGCTGACCTCTCTTCTCACTGACCTGCGGGTTATAGAGGCACATCATAAATATGCCCTGTTGCCTTCTTTAGAGAAGGAACTTCTAACTCTCTGTAAAAAAAAACACGGATTTGTTACATTTTAAGGCCAAGGCAGCCATATAGATCTGCTGGAAAATCTCATAGGAGTTTGGTAATAAATGTGGTAAAATGTTAGCCAGATCTGTTAAAGAGCAGACATTAGCGACATACATACCGCATATAATGTCACCCACAGGACAAAAAAAACACCCTACCTAAACATATCGCGAAAGAGTTCAGGGATTCTATGAATTCCTATATAATTTGAGGAACGGCGTCCCTTCGCAAGACCGTATAGCGGAGTATTTATCCGCCTCTAAAATGCCTCAACTACCCACTGCCATGAGCGAAGTGATGGATGACCCCATCACGTTAGCTGAAATTCAAGGGGCGATAGGTGCCACTAAATCATGGAAGGCTCCAGGTCTGGATGGTCTTACCGTGCAATACTACAAGACTCTACTGCCATCTCTTGGTCAATTTATGACCAAACTATTCAATGCTTTAGGATCAGGAACATCCTTCCCTCAGGAAACCCTTCAAGCCCACATAGCAGTAATTCCTAAGGAGGGCAAGGACCTTACCTATTGTGGGAGTTATAGGCCGATGTCCCTACTCAATATTGACCTCAAAGTATTTACGAAGATCCTGGCGATCAGAATTCAACAGCACTTACCAACTTTGATTCACCTGGACCAAGTGGGCTTTGTACCGTCCTGTGAGGCCAGGGACAATACGATCAAGGTACTAAACCTTTTGCATATAGCTAACACGACCCGTACCCCTTGTGTGTTTTTGGGGACAGACGCCGTGAAGGCTTTTGACAGAGTGAACTGGTAATTTATGATTTCAGTTTTGCGGGGTTCGGCTACACCATGCTTAAATGGATATCCACACTTTACTCTAAACCCTCTGCTCAGGTCTGAGCTAATGGTGTCTTGTCAGAACCCTTCATGTTGCCCCCTGTCACCTCTCCTCTTCACCCTGTCACTAGAACCCTTCCTTTGCACCATACGCCTAAACCCAGACGTCTCAGGAATGGTGGTTGGGGATACCCAGCAGAAAGTATCGGCATACGCAGATGACATGCTGTTCTCTTTTACAAACCTTTCAATTTCCTTACCAAACCTTTTTCATGAATTCGAGAGATATGGGGCCCTTTCAAATTTGAAACTCAATTTCACCAAGTCTGAAGCAATGGGAGAGGGAGTACCGCAGCCCCTTCTGTCACAGAAAGCGAGCTTTAAATTAAAATGGACTAAATCAGCACTGAAATACCTAGAGACGTATATCCCCCCTAAATAGTCACAAATATTTGACCTGCATTTTCCTCATTGTTAAAGAATGTTCGAGCCCTGCTAAATAAATGGCATGCTGGACTACATTCATGGTTTGGTAGCTGCAACATCCTTAAGATGAATATTCTTCCCAAATTCCTATACCTCCTACAAACTTTACCGATACATATCCCTTCTACCTACTTTAAACAAACACGGGCATTATTTTCTAACTTCATTTGGGCACACAAACGACCGCGCCTAAACAGACGACAGCTTTCGCTACCCAAACAGTATGGAGGACTGGCGATACAAGACCTACGTACATATTATCAAGCAATTGAGTAGACTTATTGACTGGAATTGTCACCAAGCTACTAAGCTATGGCCCCAGTGGGAGCAGTCCCAGAGTGACATACTTCTCGGTAGGGCACCCTGTTGTTACCAGTTGCTGCCAAAACCTATGGAAAATCATCTTCTGATTGGTCAGAATACACGACTTTGCTCCTCCCTCACTAGCATCGGTACACTTACCACTCTTTCCGATACTAGGAAACCCACTTTTTACACCAGAACGCATCCATTCACACTTTGATAAATTCTGGTTGCTTCCAAGCTTCTCACTTTCTAATGGATGGACATTGGCCATCGATTTCTGATCTAATGAACTCGAATGGATTCTTTCGGCTGGACTTTTGGAGAGCTCTCCAACTCAGCCACTACCGGGGAACTTTTGTCAAACTCTGACCACTTTGGAAGAATATTGCTTGGAGGAGGGCAATATGCCGCATGTATTATCCGCCACCTACCAATTGCTGATTGAACCCCAACAGAATCATCAAATACACTGTCTCAGTACGTGGGAGCAGGACCTAAATCGTACATTCAGTTTGCATCATAGACAACATATCATCCGATTCACATATAAATCCACAATCTGTACGAGGATACAGGAGACTCATTTTAAAATTCTAACCAGGTGGTCCAATACACTTGCAAAGCTACACAAGCCCAGAACTACACAGGAGGAGCTTGTGAATGATCTCAAGGCAGTTGGGACCACAGTAACCAAACAAACCATTGGTAACAAAATGCCGCTATAAATTGAAACCCTTCAGTGCCCTCAAGGTCCTCCTCCTCAAGAAGGCACATGTAAGGGGCCCATCTGAAGTTTGCCAATGAACATCTAAATGATTCAGAGAAGGATTGGGAGAAAGTGCTGTGGTCAGATGAGACCAAAATTGAGATCTCTGGCATTAACTCGACTCACTGTGTTTGGAGGAAGAAAAATGCTGACTATGACCTTAAGAAAACCATCCCTACAGTCAAGCACGGAGGTGGAAACATTATGCTTTGGGGCTGTTTCTCTGCTAAAAGTACAGGCCGACTTTGCCGCATTGAGGGGCCAGTGGACGGGGCCATGTATTGCAAAATCTTGGATGAGAACCTTCTTCCCTCAGACAGAACACTGAAGATAGGTCTTGATCTTGTATGCACAGATCCTCCTCTTCTTCCACTGACTCGAGAACATGTCAGGATAAGACAGAGTTACTGGAGTCAGATTGCACGTGCTCAGTTTGGTGTGTATTGCTAGAGAGTTTTTTTTGCGTCTTGGGAGAGTGGATGTGATCAGCACATGGCCAATCGGCACTGTCCAGACAGAGGCTCAGGGGTCCTGGATCCTGATAGGACTGTTCAGTGCAGTATGAAAACGCCTCCTATAAGCTTTAACCAGGATCTGATAGAAATCACAAGATTTCTATAGACTGCTGATGAGAAAAGGCATTTAGCAGTTTATATTTATTAAAATGATCGCATTGCCATGTTCTGTGTACTGTGGGAGACTAGATATAGTGAATGCAGGGTCCTGGGTGTAGCAACATTTTAAGGATTTAGAGAAGATCTGTAAGAAGAGTGTACCAAAATCCCCCCTGGGATATGTGTAAACCTGGTAACCAACTACAAGAAACGTCTTACCTCTGTGCTTTCCAACAAGGGTTTCTCCACCAAGTACTAAGTCATGTTTTATAAGTAAGGTGCAGCGCTTGTAAAACAAGTCCATAGAAAATAAATCCAAAGGATAGTGTTCCACACAATTCACAAGATGGTTAGCAGAAGGTGAAAAAGAAAGAAAGCATCACCGGCACCCGATCACACTGCCGCTTACCCTCCTTAATGAACCCTCATTACAAAGGCCACATGAGCAGTTGAATGATATGGAAAGCTCCTCAATCACCACACATCCAGGTCAAGGACAGCAAGCAGGGTACAAATATAGCGATTCTCAATTAAAACCTTCTTATTAAAATACTCCAATAATGATCACTGCAGATTAATCAATCCCATATAGGTATAAATTAATAAACCTCATGATGCAGTATGTCAGGTAACATTGATTGTAAATAAAAGGAGATAAACTCACATGCTCCAAGCGCAAAAAACACGTTTGTTTGTAAAAATTTCCAGCAGTCTCCACCAGCAAGATGGCCGTCACGTCCAAGCATACACCAGCGTCATGTCACCGACTTTTCATTTTCTTTTTTATAAATAATATGGATGTTTTTTACTCTTGGAGCATAATAAAAATTATAGACCCTTCATTTCTTTGTAGGTGGGCAAACTTACAAAATCTGCAGGGGATCAAATAATTATTTTTCCCACTGTAAAAGACCTTCAGTGGAAATATGTTCTTCGACATTTGTAATATCATATACTATTTTCTTCACATTATTTGAATTTAAATACATTTTCTCCTTGTTGGAAAAAAACTGCTTTTGCTACAATACTTACCTTCAATCCAAAGCAGTCCCCTGCACAAAATGTCCCCAAACTTCCAGGTTCTGTGATGCCAAGCATCATATAACCCGGAAACCTGAGGATGCATTGTAAAGTTACAGAGAGCAGCACTAAGGAGTACCATGTGCATCAAGTGACTGGCCTTAAGACATCTGGCGAAGGTAAGTAATGAGTATACAAAAGAAAAAGAATACAACATTGTGAGGGCTTGGAGGGAGGGACAATATGCTTGCAAGGGAAACTAAGCCTGGAGTTGAGCTTTAAAATAATACATTTTTATACTGATTTTTTTGTTTGTTTGTTTTATTGTTGAATATACACTTTTTGTTCTGCAAAGAACCACTTCATACATGAAAAACAAAATGGGTTCTGTAAAGGGAGCATTGCAGACGAAATTTCTACTCAGACAAGTGTTTTATAGTTTATTAAGACTTTTTTTTCTTTGCATTTAAATGTTTACCTGACCCTTTCTGTAAGAATCTAACATAAAAAATATAATACAAGTTGCATTCAATCATATATTCAGTATATAAAATTGCCTCACAAAGCAAAACAGGCTTAAATGAAAGCATCCATCCCTTGGCTCGTGTGCCACAAAATAGTTCCAAGCAGTGAAGCCAAACCTATTCAGCTTCTCTGTATGTAAAGTCATCAAATTGCTGCATCAATCAAAACCTTCTCACACAGGAGTTTTGCTTTAACAAACCAAAGATGAATGGGCAGTATTCTACGGTATCTTCTCAATCATCCTCTTTTGTTGTTTAATATCATTTACATTATATTATTAAAATATATTAATAATAATAGTTTTTAATATCAATTATTCCTATTGATATTGATAACCTTCTGGGTATTAAATACTTATGACATCTGCTGGTATTTGTACAGGTGTACAGTATATGTAACTCCGTAAAAGATAAGTGACAAGGCCATTATAGAGGGAAAATACTCCAATACTCACCAGGGCATGTAAGTACAACAAGCAATACAAGGATCAAGCAGGAGAGTCCAAAGCGCTGCTGTAGGAAAGTAAGTAAACCCATCTTGCTGGGGCAGATCCCTTTTTCGCTGTATCTAGAAAAGCATGAGCAATAGTGAGAAACTTTAATAAGTAGGAGGGAATACAGGGGAGGCACAGGACTGAATGATTTTTTTTCAGTAGTAAACTCTTTTTGTGAAAGGTTACTTCAGGCCATTCAGATGAATGCTGCCAGTAATGAATTTGTACTGTATGACATCTGGCTGAAAACTCATACAGTGTCTTGTAGTTGTTTTTTTTGGAGTTCTACAGCCGTTCACATACAGTTTACAAACAGCATCATTTTGACCTGGAAAATTTAGCTTCCAATTAAGTTACTAACATTTGAATAAACGCGCACATTTTAATCATTATGCAATTCAAATATTTTTTTTTAAATGAAACAATATTGGCTGTATTTCTTTTTCTAAAAGAAAGGTAGTGATTGAGTGGTTCCCTATTTAATAAAGTTTTTTTTTCCAAAAGAAAGGTAGTGATTGAGTGGTTCCCTATTTAATAAAGTTTTTTTTTCCAAAAGAAAGGTAGTGATTGAGTGGTTCCCTATTTAATAAAGTTTTTTTTTCCAAAAGAAAGGTAGTGATTGAGTGGTTCCCTATTTAATAAAGTTTTTTTTTCCAAAAGAAAGGTAGTGATTGAGTGGTTCCCTGTTTAATAAAGTTTTTTTTTCCAAAAGAAAGGTAGTGATTGAGTGGTTCCCTATTTAACAAAGTTTTTTTTCCAAAAGAAAGGTAGTGATTGAGTGGTTCCCTATTTAATAAAGTTTTTTTTTCCAGTTGTATCATTTCTAGGTGACTTAGGCCCCTTTCACACTGGGGCGGTAGGGGGCGTCGGTGGTAAAACAGCGCTATTTTTAGCGCTGTTTTACCGCGGTATTCGGCCGCTAGCGGTGCGGTTTTAACCCCCCGCTGGCAGCCGAAAAAGGGTTAAAACCCCTCGTATAGCGCGGCTATAGCCGCGCTGTCCCATTGATTTCAATGGGCAGGAGCGGTTTAGGAGCGGTGAATACACCGCTCCTTCACCGCTCCAAAGATGCGGCTTGCAGGAGATTTTTTCTTCTCCTGCCAGCGCACCGCTTCAGTGTGAAAGCCCTCGGGCTTTCACACTGAACAAACAGCGGAGGCTGTTTAGGGGCGGTTTGCAGGCGCTATTTTTAGCGCAATAACGCCTGCAAACCGCCCCAGTGTGAAAGGGGCCTTAGTTTGGCCATATACATTATACAATTTTCTTGTACATTTTGCATTTAGATTTACCAAAACCATATATGAGGTCAAACCTAAACACTTTAAATTTGTATTCAATCAGGCAGGCCCTTGCACTACATAGTTGAAGGTAAATATATAGGAAATTGAATAATAAAATTGTATAATGTATTGCCAGCTTAAAGCGGAGCTCCACCCAAACAGGGAAGCTCCGCTTGTTTGCTTCCTTCCCCCCTGCGCTGTAAGTTTACCTTACAAGAAATGGTGGCGGCAGCACCCGAAAGCCAATTGAAAAATCGGCTAGGGTGCCGACATTGCGGGATCCCTGGACAGGTAAGTGTCCTAATATTAAAAGTCAGCAGCTGCAGTATTTGTAGCTTCTGACTTTTAATTTTTGGGTGGGGGGGTGGGGGGGTGGGGGGGCTGGAGCTTCGCTTTAGGAATTTGTTCACTTCCTAATCATCTGTCTGGCCTGTTTCATCACTGAGATTATCCAAGTAATCCTTCTGAGGCAGTCAGTAAAATGTCGGATTTAGGTATGTACTTTCTGTAAAATCTGCATAGCAATTCACTTAGTGAAAGTGGATGTACATTTGTTCTGTGCAAATGGGGAAAAAAATATTATTCTGTTTCCTGTACTGGAAGAATATTTTCCTTTGACTAGAATCACTTACTTTGAATCACTAGATACTGTATTTGGCTACTAGTTGTAGCCAAAGTATTTGTCTTTCAATAATACACGTGACAATAACTGTATTGGAGGCTCACAAGAGAATCATATGTGGCAATTTTTTTCCATGTCAGCATAGATAAATAAAAAACACCAAGCCCGCATTTCCACACTTACCGACTGCATGCGACTCCTGAAGTCAACCCAGAAAACAAAAACAGCTGACACCCTTGCTGAACTTACAAAGGCCTGCCAAAACCTACTGGAGAACTAGGGGAAAAAAATGGTATGCTATTTTGCACCAAGCCATAAATTATTCTAAGAACGTAGCATTAAGGTCAGCAGACTATTAGCCAGAATACTCTGAGCCAATTGAACCACCCTTACCATTGAGAGCATCAGATAAAAAACAGGCAAGTTGCACTTCTACGTCAGCTATTGCACAGCAATTTCCAAACATGCTACAAACAGCTGTACAACCTAATTACACCAACAGATGACAGTCACCCATTCTTGCAGGCGAAGTAGGGCCAAAGCTCATTAGGTCCTGCTTCTGTGGGTTACAGGAATGCACTTGGTTCTGCACACCTGTGACCTGTATTTAGCCAACTGTGGGCTAATGTCCACAGATGGCTGTTGTCACATAGCTGCTTCAGACTCTGGAGCGATCCACCCAGAAGATTCCTGACTGGCAGGTGGCTCCACCTCTCAGCTGAGAGCCTAAACTAGCCACTCCTGCCCCTTTCACAGCCCGGTGCTCCAGTGAGCGTTGGGGGGGGGGGGGGGGCAGAGAGCCAGTGACTGATAGTCACCAATTCTCTGCTCAGTGAAGACAGAGAACTAAGTGATCAGTGATCTTTGATCGCTCAGCTCTCAGTCAAGGCGGCAGGGGACAGATGCAACATCAGACCAATGCTGCATCCATCTAGGTCAGTATGTGTGTTTATTTTTTTTAATACCATACTTCTCTTTTAAAGCAATTGTAAAGTCTTTTTTTTAAATAACAAACATGTTATACTTACCTGGAATTGCAAAGAGTGGCCACAATCGTCCTCTTCTGGGGTCCCCCACCAGTGCTTTGGGCTCTTCCTTTTCTTTGTGCCCCTCTATAGAAAGCCACTTCCTATGGGGTTGCATGTGTGGGCTCGATTCCAAGCCTCACTGTCTGCATCTATAGACCCACACAGCATGGCTCGGCCCCGCCCCCTACTCCCTCACCATGGGGTTTGACTGACAATGGCTCTCGCTGGCTCTGCAAATCCTGTGAGAGTAGAAAGAGAGCTGCTATAGAAGGGAACAGTGTTGGATCGAGTGAGAACCCAGGTAAGTATGGGGGTTGAGGGGGCAAGTCTCCTACTAGAAAAATGTTTACCTTAATGCAAGAAATGCATTAAGGTAAAAATGTTTAAGCTTTAAAACCACTTTAACCAGAAACCAGAGAACATATGGAATTTCTATCACAATTTAGTCCCTTATCCAACACTGTAGCATGACGACTGGCCAGTAGAACTGGAGGAACTCCAATTAGCACTGAGATATATGAAAACAGGTGGAAGTCCAGGCCCAAATGACCATGAAACACTTTTTAGCTACTCATTTTTAAAAGCCTTTAACTCCATACCGAATTTCCCACATCTTCCCACCTTGTTATTTTACAGTCCTGCCAAAGCCAAGAAAAAACATACACTAGCTTCAAATTATAGGCTCATTTTACTCCTCAATGTAGACATCAAGCTGTTTGTCAATATTTTGGTGAATTGCTACCCTCCCTGATCACTCCAGTGCAGGTTGGATTTGTCCCAAGGAATAAAGTATGGGGTGGTACCCTGAAAGCTTTAAACATCCATTGTTGAGCATCTAAACATCAAAAAGCAAGATTCTTTATATCAATGGATGCCAAAGATGCCTTTGATAGAGTAATATATGATCATATAAAAGCAGTCCTTACTCCAATAGGTATAAGAAACATCCTGGCCATCAGAATTCTAGCTCTTTAATCCAAACCCTGCGCCATGGTAAAGGTAAACGGGCACCACTTCAATGCTTTCACAACACAAAATGGAACCAAGGGTGACCATTATCTCCAGTAATATTTATACTCAATCTGGAGCCCCTTTTTTAGACGCCTTAATGTGGACTCTGATATCAAGAGCTTAAAGGATAAGTTTGCGTTTGGGAACATGTTACATGCTCCACCCATTTTTAGGGTGGAATATGTAACACATTCCCACTACTGCAGCCACTCCAAGATCCACTGCCTCTAGTGAGAGCGAGCAGGGGATCTTCTCCCCAATCTCGCTGTCACAATTTAATAAAAACGAATCAGTGCAGGGCTTCGCCTGCCCGGCCATGTCATTCATTCACAGAGGTCTGTGAATGGGAGAACTGCAACTACCGACAGCCTTTGTGGCTGTTGGCTTGTGGTGCTCAATTAATTTCTAGGGCTCTGTTGAGTGTGCTAGGTAGTTCATTGTCTCTTCCTGTCAGAGTGTAACTGCCTGCTTATCTGAGGTATGAGCAGACAGTTTACACATACCCTCTTCAGGAGTCCTGCATGGCACCTGCGATCTCCTGCAAAATGTGCATTTAATATTTATTTTACAAAGGTGATCTTATCCTTTATTTATAGCAGGTAGAGAATATAAGCTAGCGGCTTTCACTAAGGAATCACATCTCATGCATCCCAAGTTATTTCAAGCATTAAAAGAGTTCCCTCAGCTCTCCAATCTAAAAATAGATTATCCCGAATGTTTTGTCTTGAACATAACCCTACCCTTAACACCTTAACAATGGTGCAACAGTGTGAACAAAACTTATTTTGTGTGGAAAGCAGATGCAATTACATATTTGGGCATATAGCTTCCTTCAAAATGAGCAGAAATGTATGCTTGCAACTATACCACGCTAATTTAGGACATTCTTCAAGATTTGGACAACATTACATCTCTCTTGGTTCAATAGAGTGGCTAAATTGAAGATAAATACAATACCAATGTTCCTGCATGTTTTTAAACCCTACCGATACTTTTACCAATAGATTTTTTTCCTTCAATGCATAGAACCTTTCTGCTTTTATCTGTAATAACCCCACTACTAAAATTATCCTCACAAACCAAACACTACCTAGAGGGAGGCATAGGTCTCCCAGTTCTAAAAAAAATGCTTTTGAGCCTGCCAACTCATAAAGGTAGTTCATTGGAATATTTACTTAACACATAAAAATTGGGTAGGTTTAGACTATGTGGTGGCATAGCAACCATTGGACTCCCTGCTGTGAATGACCCACAAACATGTTAAAAAAGCAAACTTTAACCATTTGCCTAAAGATGCTACGCTGACAACCTTTTCTGCAGCTTGCGAATCCTTCTCTGTATCATAATTACCCTCTTGCATCTCTAGATTGACCTTAAACTTTCATTAAAAAAAACAATGCCTCCACTCCCAACTCCAAATCTACCAATTCTTTCAAAAATACAGCATTAATGGCAATATGTGCAAAGACCCACTTCCAATGTGGTTGTACCTGCAAATCTGACTTTTCTTGAACAACCCCTTGATATGGCATTGTTACACATGATCACCTACACCACTAGAATCAATATGCACATAAGAAACTCCCTAAAGATGTTTAATCTCCATTGTATACTCCAGCTTGTTTTTGGCCATACCACCCAATATGAGTTCAACCTGTAAGGCTTGGGAGGTGGATCTAGCTCTTACTCTATAGGAGGACGAGGGAAAAAAATCAATACTACTCTCCATAAATGGTCCTTAAAAATCTCAATTCAGAAGACTGCTTGCATATTGTGTTCCAGACAGTACAAGACCCTGTCGCTTGTACACATGTTTTTACCCTCAATACTCAACAAATGCCGGAGTTGTAAGCAAGATGTGGGTACTTTACTGCACATACAGTATCTCACAAAAGTGAGTACACCCCTCACATTTTTGTAAATATTTTATTATATATTCTCATGTGACAACACTGAAGAAATGATGCTTTGCTACAATGTAAAGTAGTGAGTGTACAGCTTGTATAACAGTGTAAATTTGCTGTCCCCTCAAAATAACTCAACACAAAGCCATTAATGTCTAAACTGCTGGCAACAAAAGTGAGCACACCCCTAAGTGAAAATGTCCAAATTGGGCCCAATTAGCTATTTTCCCTCCCCGATGTCATGTGATTCGTTAGTGTTACAAGGTCTCAGGTGTGAATGGGGAGCAGGTGTGTTAAATTTGGTGTTATCGCTTTGACTCTCTCATACTGGTCACTGGAAGTTCAACATGGCACCTCATGGCAAAGAACTTTCTGAGGATCTGAAAAAAAGAATTGTTGCTTTACATAAAAATGGCCTAGGCTATAAGAAGATTGCCAAGACCCTGAAACTGAGCTGCAGCACATTGGCCAAGACTATACAGCAGTTTAACAGGACGGGTTCCACTCAGAACAGGCCTCGCCATGGTTGACCAAAGAAGTTGAATGCACGTGCTCAACGTCATATCCAGAGGTTGTCTTTGGGAAATAGATGTATGAGTGCTGCCTGCATTGCTGCAGAGGTTGAAGGGGTGGGGTGATCAGCCTGTCAGTGCTCAGACCATACACTGCACACTGCATCAAATTGGTCTGCATGTCTGTCGATCCAGAAGAAAGCCTCTTCTAAAGATGATGCACAAGAAAGCCCGCAAACAGTTTGCTGAAGACAAGCAGACTAAGGACATGGATTACTGAAACCATGCCCTGTGGTCTGATGAGACCAGGATAAACTTATTTGGTTCAGATGGTGTCAAACGTGTGTGGCGGCAACTGGGTGAGGAGTACAAAGACAAGTGTGTCTTGCCTACAGTTAAACATGGTGGTGGGAGTGTCATGGTCTGGGGCTGCATATGTGCTGCCAGCACTGGGGAGCTACAGTTCATTGAAGGAACCATGAATGCCAACATGTACTGTGACATACTGAAGCAGAGCATGATCCCCTCCCTTCAAAGACTGGGCCACAGGGCAGTATTCCAACATGATAATGACCCTTAAACACACCTCCAAGACGACCACTGCCTTGCTAAAGAAGCTGATGATAAAGGTGATGGACTAGCCAAGCATGTCTTCAGACCTAAACCCTATTGAGCATCTGTGGGGCATCCTCAAACGGAAGGTGGAGGAGCGCAAGGTCTCTAACATCCACCAGCTCTGTGATGTTGTCATGGAGGAGTGGAAAAGGACTCCAGTGGCAACCTGTGAAGCTCTGGTGAACTCCATGCCCAAGAGGGTTAAGGCAGTGCTGGAAAATAATGGTGGCCACACAAAATATTGACACTTTGGGCCCAATTTGGACAATTTCACTTAGGGGTGTACTCACTTTTGTTACCAGTGGTTTAGACATTAATAGCTGTGTGTGGAGTTAATTTGAGGGGACAGCAAATTTACACTGTTATACAAGCTGTACACTCACTACTTTACATTGTAGCAAAGTGTCATTTCTTCAGTGTTGTCACATGAAAAGATATAATAAAATATTTACAAAAATGTGAGGGGTGTACTGACTTTTGTGAGATACTGTATGGTGGTAGTGACCCTTCTTACCTCTTTCTTTACAAAAGTCCACCAAAGTGTTGCTGCCATATATGGCAACTTATTGTACATGCCAGCCCAATAACTTTTACACCACTCTTCCATACCATGCAAGTATTATGTAAAATCTTGGACTATGCACATGGCCAATGCAGCTAGACAGTGTATTCCTATTCACTGGTGGTCACATCAACCTGTTAGCCTGAAGGTAGTGGTTCACTAGAATAAACAAAACCAATGAAATGGAAAAACTTATAGCACAAGATAATTTAGATGAATACTACCAAACATGGGTCTGCTGCATACGTCACAGTATCACTGTCACTTATAAACATATAATGGCTTCTAAACTATGATACACAAACTGAGCTGCT
This sequence comes from Lithobates clamitans, assembly GCA_037952925.1. Lineage (NCBI taxonomy): Eukaryota > Metazoa > Chordata > Amphibia > Anura > Ranidae > Lithobates > Lithobates clamitans. Next base: position 1,412,036 of record JBBGZY010000889.1, on the reverse strand, counting down.
ATTTAAAATGCATTGGGATCCCTTATTCTCTTATTCTTGAGCACAGCATAACTGTCATGTCGGCTAACTCCCTGTACTCTTAGTCAGCTCAAGGGAAGTCCTTATTTTCCTCTTCCCCTCTCGTTAACGCTGACCTTTGCCAGAATATCTAGCCTTGATTACTTTGTACAAATGCAAATGCACTCCTATCCCCTTTCTTTCCCTGCCTCATCAATCTTTACCTTCTTTATTGGCATCTTTTTAATCACACCCCTTTTTAGCACCATCTCCTTGAACAAACCCTCATAACTCAATACACCAGGATTGCCAAAATCTCATGATTCATCTGGTATGGACAGTGGAATGATTTAGTGGATACCTATTGGGCTCACATTACCCTCTCATCAAATCTTCAATTACCTTCTCATATTCACACAAACACATACAGAATCTCCATAGTGCTCATTTAATTCCCACATTTATGTTCCTGTAGAACTAGATAATTGACATTACCAGACATAATACCTGATCTTGTGCCTTTTATGTTAGTGAACATATGTTGTTTTAACTTTGACTTTGACAAGCCAGGAACCCTTCTATTCTCTTCTTGCCTTTATTTTTTTACTTCTTCCTTCCCTTTTGCCATAATGTGTTCTCTTAACTGTTTAAAATCTTCAACAGAAATTATTGTGAAAAAAAAACCTTACAGATGTTCTAATTCTTCTTCTCTCTATCCATAACAAAAAATTGTTTTGGCTATACTTATACTTTAACACTTACATTGCAGCTATGCTCCGAATAGCATATATAAATGACATGCCTATTTTATGAAATCTCCAAGTTTTTAATAAAAGTATTATCTATCATCTTTATCATTGGCATTATAAAGCTTTAGAAAACAGGAATTATGTATCTAATCTTTTCTTGTGGTTACAGAATGCTAACTGCCATCTTTCTAGAACTACTATAAGCAATGAAAAAAAGAACAATGATGCTACACAATTCTATGTATTCTAATGTGATAGCTGGTAGTAAGTGAATTTCTCTTTTCCTGATCAAGGTCATTTCTGATTTTTAATCCTCTGTGTCTGATCTAATCGGTATTCAATGTGTTCACGTCTTTTTTTTTTCTTTTTTTTCACCAGAAATCATCAAACTATGGAATTTTCTGAGATGGGAGGCTATATCACTGGTTTTCTCAAGTAACTTAATATTGTTTGCAGATAATGAAAGATAAAAACATGTACCTAAATATACGTATAAGCCTATATACTGTATGTATTTAGTGTATGTGTGCGGATTGTAAGGATGGATGATTGTATGAATTTGGCACTGTTGCAAACATGGCACTGTTGCAAAAACTTTTATTAGAAACTGGGTCAGCCAGGCATTGCAAAGATTAATTGATGCATGAAGCCTTGTTTTGTGCCAACAGGCAAATAGAATTTAATTTAGGGGACTGGTCTAGAGATGGACAGAACAGTTGTTTGACCCCATTCCACATTTCATTTGATATCTTGATATATAGAGTACCATTGTGATATGTACAGTACTGTGCAAAAGTTTTTGTCAGGTGTAAAGAAATGCTGTAAAGTAAGAATGCATTCAAAAATATATATTTTAATTGTTTATTTTTAATAATTTGTCAGGGATTTTATAGAATGGTGTATGATTAACCAATTAATCCAAGCAGGTGCTTGTCATGACTGGTGCGCAGTCATGTTGGAACAGGAAGTGGCCATCCCCAAATTGTTCCCACAAAGTTGGGAGCACAAAATTATCCAAAATGTCTTGGTATGCTGGCGCCTTAAGAGTTCCCTTCACTTGAACTAAGGGGCCAAGCCCAACCCCTGAAATACAACCCCACACCATAATTTTCCCTCCACCAAATGATTTGGACCAGTGCATAAAGCAGGGTCAATAAAGGCATGGATGAGAGAGTATGGGGTGGAGAAATTTGACTAGCCTGACCTCAACTCGATAGAACACCTTTGGGATGAATTAGAGTAGAGACTGTGAGCCAGGCCTTCTCGTCCACATGAGTGCCTGACCTCACAAATGTGCTGGAAGAATGGTCGAACATTCCCATAGACACACTCCTAAACCTTGTGAATAGCCTTCCCAGAACAGTTGAAGCTGTTATAGCTGCAAAGGGTGGGCCAACTCAATATTGAACCCTACAGACTAAGATTGGGATGCCATTAAAGTTCATGTGCGTGTAAAGGCAGGTGTCCCAATACTTTTGACAACATAGTCTATAAAAACACATATGTTGGGGCGAATTATATTGTTCAGCACAAGAATTGTCATTGGGGGGAGAATGTTATATTGATTTGGTTTTATCACTTAGAGGAGCGCTGGACTGTTTTGTTGTTTATTATTACACATTTCACAAAGCCTTGCTCCTTAACAACAGAATTTTAAAAGAAAGTCCTGCCTTTCTAAGTACTGAACACATTAAGGAATGGGCCAGTCTAGCCGAATTTTGTAGGGCTAAATGGATGGGAATTCTTATATCCCACAGAAAAAACAGGTTTGATAAATTATATGATCAAATACTCTCCATCATAAATGATATAAAAACTACATCTAACATCATCCCTCATGTATGGTTGAATATTCTCCAGAGTAACACCAAAAGAGATGAGGACTCTCTTGTAAGCTCCAAAATGGGAAAATTCAAGAGGGATTTAGATGACTACAGCTCTGACAAAATCTTCACGTGGAACAAAAAACCCCACACTACTTTTTCCCACACATCACCTACTCAGGCTTTAGATAAAAAAGCATCCCGTAATCTGTCTTTCTCTGCTTCAGGCCCCCTACCCCTCATGAGTTTACCACCCCCTGCTTCCACTTCCTATCCTCCTCCCCTTATGAGTATACAACTCAAGATACCTCAGAGATCAAAAACACTTCCTATACCCCCAAGAACTCGACCATCTTCCTATACACCTGGCCCACACACCCCGGTCAGCCACCACCCCACTCCCACATGGAAGAAAAGCAATAAACAACTGAATTTAAATCAAAAATACCCAAGAAAGTATTTACAAAAAAATAGAGAACTTATCACTTCTCTAACTCTCTTTTACAATAGATATAATCCCACACCTACAGATTCATCCAGTCAGGCCACTAATGCTGGCCTCACCAATAGCACCACCGGCTCTCCGCATACATCTATTGTACAAATAGATAATATACAGTCTCATTCAGAAACTCTAACAGGAGATATTGGTAATCTTCAAACTGACCCACTTGCCCCCTCTTCCCACACCACAGGATGTCATATCCCTGTTGACTTATCCCAGACCTCCTCCCAGGATACTTTTTTAGTGTCCAGTCCCCCTCCGATAATCACATCCAGAAAAAGAAAACTCACAGAAGAGGTCGCCGAGGGGGACGAACTAGACGAGCCAACTTACATACAGAACCCAAAAAAACGGTAAAGATCTTTAATCTGTCCAACCATATCCTGTCCTCTGCCGACACGGCACTTCTCAGTCGTGGCTTAAATTTTGCTCCTATTAATAGGCCTAACCCTTTTCTGCTTTTTAAAGATCTAAATTGTTATATTAGGAATCTAACCCTCCAGAGACATTTTAATATCCAAAAAGCTAAACAAGATCCACAAATCCCCATTCTACAGGTTGACACCACCTCGTCTTACCTTACACCTATAGACCCTGACAACACTCCTGACATTTACGACCATGATTGTTTGGACATCACACACACTACAGACGACATCCCATGTACAGAAGACAACTTGTCCAGATTACTCACACAACATCTCTCCACATCCCCACCAATTGTACATTTTGATCTGAAGCCCAAATCCATCTTTTTCCCCACTCATTCCAAAGGGCCTTACATAGAAAGTTTTTACAGAGTGGTCTTCTCTGACATGACCAAACTTTGCAACACCACATCCACCTCCATATCCCACAACCTCTCATCATCTGAAACCAGATCCTTACAACAATTTATTCAAGCAGAAGACCTCATTATCAAGTCGCTGATAAAGGAGGTGGTATCATACTCCAAAACAAAATCGACTACATTACTGAGGCTGAAAGGCTTCTGTCAGACCACACTACCTATACAAAACTCCCCAAAGATCCCACCAATGAATTTACCTCAGAAGCTGAACTCTTGATCTCGACAGCCCTTGGTGACAATATCATCTCCAAAACAGAAAGCCTCTTCTTCCGCAAACAATTCTATTCCATCCCTTACTTCTACCACCTACCGAAGATTCACAAAAATCAGTATAATCCCCCGGGCAGGCCAATCGTGGCCTCTATGGACAGCATTACTTCAGGCTTCAGCCTATATGTTGACAGATATCTACAACCCCTGGTACACCAACTTCAGTCTTACATACGAGATGGGACACACCTTATGGAACAACTTTCACCATATTGTTGGGAACCCACGTACTCTTGGTTATCTTTAGACGTAAGTTCCCTGTACACCTCTATTCCCCACAATTTCGCATTATGGCCCTCGAGTACTTCCTCTCGCAAGATCCACTTATCAATCCCCGTCAGGCCACTTTCATCATAGAAGCCACCAGGTTTTGTCTCACACACAACTACTTCACTTTTAACGGTGACTTCTACTTACAGTTACAAGGGACTGTTATGGGGGCTAACTTTGCCCCCTTGTATGCGAACCTGGCCATGGGCTTTTGGGAACAACAGTACATTTACCACAATAACCCCTATTCGGCCAATATCGTCTTTTTCGGCAGATATATTGACGATATAATAATCATTTGAGACGGACCCTCGGATCTCATTCCATCATTCACCACACATTGTAACAATAACAAGTACGGACTATCTTTTACATATGACAGCAACCAGACCTCTCTAGCTTTTCTAGATCTGGAATTAAGACACGATAACCATGAGATTTATGCCAAAAATTATACCAAGCCCACCAGTGGCAACTCATACCTTCATTTTAAGAGTTGCCACTATCCGCCGTGGATCAAAAATATCCCAAAAGGTCAATTCTGTAGATTGAGACAGAATTGCACCAGAAAAGCAGACTATGTTGATGCTAGTACTCACCTCAAAAAGAAGTTTTTTGAAAAAGGATATCCGGAAGACCTAGTAGAGACTGCTTACAACTTATACCTTCACGAAAAACCCACACGCAATAATACACCCCCCACCCATTGCCCCATCAGGTTCATCACTACCTTCCATTCTCAGCACAACAGGATGGAGAAGATTCTCCGAAAACATTGGGGTATTCTCCAACAAGATCCCCACCTTAGATCCATCCTTCCCACGCACCCTCAGGTTACCTATCGTAGGGCCCCTAACCTCAAAAACAAAATTGCCCCCAGTAAACTCAAGATTACCCCGGCTTTCCCACCCATCACCCCACTCATCCCTCTAGTAGGGATGTTCCAATGTCGAAAAAAATTGTGCAAGACTTGCCACTTTGTCCACCACGGCCAAAAATCCTTTTCAACCAAAGGCCAGACATACATCCTCAAAGATTTCTATAACTGTTCATCCGATTATGTGGTGTACAGCTTGATTTGCCCATGTGGTCTCATATATGTTGGCTGTACCATCCGGCCCCTGAGACAACGATTTGGGGAACACAGGAGATACATTGAGGGGGGCACTGACCCCCACAGTGTACCGAAACACTTCGCCATAGCCCACAAGGGCTCCACCATTGGACTATCAGTTTGGGTCATCGAACAGATCCCTAGGTCTCTCTCCCCTGCCGAAAGGTTCAAAAAATTATGTGCGAGAGAGACCTATTGGATCTACCGTCTAGATGTCCTCTCGCCCGGAGGAATAAATGAGTGTATTGAAACTTCCACCATTCTGTGAGATTTATATTACATCAGCCAATAGGGTTCTCATTTTCCCATCCTTCTATGTATTCCCACTATCCTATTGAATTCAATATCATCATTACTGTTCTCATATTATTATCTTCCATCAGTTGTCATCCATGAGACTTCCATTCATTGTTTTATTGTGAAACAAGGCTTTTTATCTAAGTGTTTTATCATGTGTTTTTATTGTCCAACATATATGTTGATAATATGTAGACATACCACCCCCTCCCCACTTTGACCTGGACTCTATGTGTAGGAATGCACACAGTGGTTCTCGTTTCCCCCCCCAACCCCCCCTCCCTTTCTTGACCTCATATTATTCTCCTTTTCCCCTCCCCCCTCCCCCTATTCCCTTCCCCCCTCCTTCCCCCTTTTTTCTTGTTTAGCCCTCCTTTTCCCCCTCCCTCTCATATGTACATACAGATACATGTGTAAGTACGTGTGTATATATATATATAGGTATATATACCTCTTTCCTCTTTCTCTTTCCTCCCTTCTCTTCCTCTGTGTGGACATGCATCAGTATATGCATATACCACCTATCCGTATATTTATATATGCCATACACTTTTACTCATGTAAATATACATGCCACTCAGCTTACATGGTCACTTCTTCTCCTTCTAAAAACTTCTACCCTATAACCCAGATAATAATTTGACTTGACCCGCTAACGGACATGCAGCACATGTTATATGGTTCCCATATATACATGCCTGTGTATATACGTGTCCATCCATGTTTCTTTCCTGTGTCTAATTAAGACACATATAATCATGGTGCATCCCTCCCATATTCTCATTCATTTTCATACACATGCCATCTCAGTTCTATCCTTGCCATGCTATCTTTCATTCTGCTTCTCTTTCTCTATATCCTCTTCCATATTTATTTACATGTCACCCACACCACTTCCATTACTCTGTCTCCCTTCCCCCCATTCTCTTCCCCCGTCGTGCATCGTTCCCCGTTCTATTCCTTTCATGCTGTGTCTCTCCCTGTTTTCATACATTGCTGACACTTCCACACACAGGACCATTGGTCACTCCCCCCTCCTCACCACACCCCCTCTTCCGCTCTCCTCCCCATCACTGTCTTGCATAAAAACATCCTGTCTAGCTCCCAGCCAATCAGCTTGACAAAGGAGCGCCGCCGTCACACCATTCACGGCGTGCCAGCTTAGGAAACGCGTCGCATATTGTGTGACGTCATCATCCCTCTACTGGATCGGCTGCCATTCAAGCCTCGCTCTGGTGCCTGTCTCTACTGCTCGGCCGAGTACATCCAGCGCCTTGAGACCGCCCAGACCCCTACATCTACCAGCAGAGATGAGATGACTCCACGAACCCCCTGGATTGATCTGGGACACTTTAATGCCTAATATTGACCACGCAAATGTGAGTGTAATACCACTTGTTGCTTTGTTTTAATAAATTGTTTTAAACGTCTGCACCCAGAGGCGCCTCCTTCTCCTTGTTTTTTGCAGTACTTTGGGATAATGGCTTACACCCCCACTGGAAGGCAGCCTTAAATGTGGACTCTACAGATAACTTCTGCTCCCTCCACTTACAGTGTTACATCTCGGACTCAGTTCTCATGCATACTTATGAGATATATATATATATATTTTTTTTTTAAAAACTAATCTTTGTACATTACTGTCATCTGGATACAGCTGTCATTATTTGCGCCGATTACTTGTTACATCCTTAACTACAGAGGCGCTGAATGGAGGGGTTTTAGGATGCAGAGTCAGTATAGGAATCACTGACTGCAGGCAGCAAGGTAGCATGGGATATGTAGTACTTAGAGATGAGCCCGAGGTTCGAGTCGAACTTAAGTTTGACTCGAACAACAGGTGTTCGTTTGTTCTAAAACAAACCGAACATATGGGGCGTTCGCGGCAAATTTGAGCGCCGCGGAACGCCCCATAATGCACTGCGAGATCGGGAACTGACCTGCATGCTTTGGCCAATCACAGCGCACTCTGCTGAGAGAGCCATAATTGGCCAAAGGGTGCCTTTGGCCAATCATGGCTCAGGGGGATTAAGTCCACGCCCCACACTTTATAAGGCTGCTTACAAAGCGGCCGTGTATAGTATGTGGACGGAGATAGATATTGAGCTAGATTAGGCAGGTAGGTTAGTTAGTGGCAGTGTATTTGATATAGATATATATATATATATATATATATATATATATATATATATATATATACACAGTGGGGATGGAAAGTATTCAGACCCCCTTAAATTTTTCACTCTTTTTTATATTGCAGCCATTTGCTAAAATCATTTAAGTAAATTTTTGTCCTCATTAATGTACACACAGCACCCCATATTGACAGAAAAACACAGAATTGTTGATATTTTTGCAGATTTATTAAAAAAGAAAAACTGAAATATCACATGGTCCTAAGTATTCAGACCCTTTGCTCAGTATTTAGTAGAAGCACCCTTTTGATCTAATACAGCCATGAGTCTTTTTGGGAAAGATGCAACAAGTTTTTCACACCTGGATTTGGGGATCCTGTGCCATTCCTCCTTGCAGATCCTCTCCAGTTCTGTCAGATTGGATGGTAAACGTTGGTGGACAGCCATTTTTAGGTCTCTCCAGAGATGCTCAATTGGGTTTAAGTCAGGGCTCTGGTGGGCCATTCAAGAACAGTCACAGAGTTATTGTGAAGCCACTCCTTCGTTATTTTAGCTGTGTGCTTAGGGTCATTGTCTTGTTGGAAGGTAAAGCTTCAGCCCAGTCTGAGGTCCTGAGCACTCTGGAGAAGGTTTTCGTCCAGGATATCCCTGTACTTGGCCGCATTCATCTTTCCCTCGATTGCAACCTGTTGTCCTGTCCCTGCAGCTGAAAAACACCCCCACAGCATGATGCTGCCAACACCATGCTTCACTGTTGCGACTGTATTGGACAGGTGATGAGCAGTGCCTGGTTTTCTCCACACATACTGCTTAGAATTAAGGCCAAAAAGTTCTATCTTGGACTCATCAGACCAGACCATCAGTCCTTCAGGTGTTTTTTAGCAAACTCCATGCGGGCTTTCATGTGTCTTGCACTGAGGAGAGGCTTCCGTCAGGCCACTCTGCAATAAAGCCCCGACTGGTGGAGGGCTGCAGTGATGGTTGACTTTCTACAACTTTCTCCCATCTCCCAACTGGAGTTCAGCCACAGTGATCTTTGGGTTCTTCTTTACCTCTCTCACCAAGGCTCTTCTACCCCGATAGCTCAGTTTGGCCGGACGACCAGCTCTAGGAAGGGTTCTGGTCGTCCCAAACGTCTTCCATTTAAGGATTATGGAGGCCACTGTGCTCTTAGGAACCTTAAGTGCAACAGAATTTTTTTTGTAACCTTGGCCAGATCTGTGCCTTGCCACAATTCTGTCTCTGAACTCTTCAGGCAGTTCCTTTGACCTCATGATTCTCATTTGCTCTGACATGCACTGTGAGCTGTAAGGTCTTATATAGACAGGTGTGTGGCTTTCCTAATCAAGTCCAATCAGTATAATCAAACACAGCTGGACTCAAATGAAGGTGTAGAACCATCTCAAGGATGATCAGAAGAAATGGACAGCACCTAAGTTAAATATATGAGTGTCACAGCAAAGGGTCTGAATACTTAGGACCATGTGATATTTCAGTTTTTCTTTTTTAATAAATCTGCAAAAAAGTCAACAATTCTGTGTTTTTCTGTCAATATGGGGTGCTGTGTGTACATTAATGAGGAAAAAAATTAACTTAAATGATTTTAGCAAATGGCTGCAATATAACAAAGAGTGAAAAATTTAAGGGGTCTGAATACTTTCCGTCCCCACTGTATATACAGTCTAGTGTGTGTGTGTATATATATATATATATATATATATATATATATATATATATATAAATATATACAGTGGGAATGGAAAGTATTCAGACCAACAATATTTTTTACCTTTTTGCTTTAATAAATATCCAAAAAATAAATGAAAAAAAAAAAAATTTCTTCCTCAGTTTAGGCCAATATGTATTCTTCTACATATTTTTGGTAAAAAAAATCGCAATAAGCATATATTGATTGATTTGCGCAAATGTTATAGCATCTACAAAGTAGGGGATAGATTTATGGCATTTTTATTATAAATTTTTTGTTTAGTAGTAATGGCTGTGATCAGCAATTTTTAGCGGGACTGTGACATTGCGGTGGACAGATCGGACACTTTTGACACTTTTTTGGGACCATTGACATTTTATAGAGATCAGAGCTAAAAATTGCCACTGATTACTGTATAAATATTATTAGCAGGAAAGAGGTTAACACTAGGGGGTGATCAAGGTGTTAAATGTGTGTCCTAGGGAGTTTTTCTAACTGTGGGGGGATGGGACTGCCTGGAGGAGAAGACCGATCGCTGTTCATAAGCAGTAAGAACAGCAGATCTGTCTCCCCTCTCCTAAAAGAACAGAGATCTGTCTGTTTAGATTGACAGATCTCGGTTCTGTCTCTCTCAGGAGCGATCGCGGGTGCCCGGCAGACAGAGCGCCCCCTAGTGCTCTTAAAGCGGCTGACGTGCAGCTACAGTGATTCGCCCAAGGAAGCCAACCTGCCGCAGTATAACTGCGGCGGCTGGTCCTTAACTGGTTAAAGGGTAACTCCACTTTCATGGGAAAAAAATAGCATATAAAAAAAAAAATTTTGCATTTACAATTGTGACACAAGTCATATTGTAATTGAATGGTATTAAAATGTACCCTTCCTTTTCATTCTGCAGCCGCTGTAATTTTCTGTAAATGCAATGCAAAATGGCTGTGAACCTCGCACTATGAATAAGTAATGAAAATATAGTTAAGTGAAAAAAATCCTTTTGTATATATAAGCTGCTCCCCTCAAAGTGTAGGCAAGGCTAACTGAAATGATCCGTGACAGTGACAGGGGGCGCTAGTGAGTTAATTTGTGCAACTAACAATCAATTACTAATCAACATTGACACCTATATAACATGATAAAGTGCTCCGTGCTAGATAATTTAAGTTTTACATTTCATAAACACACATATTAAAACATGATTAAATCAATCCATTTATAAGTCCATATGTTCTTCTGTGATATATTCCAATACTCAACACCATCACCATAAGCTAATAACTGAACAGTTGCACCCGATGTGTGTGGTTGAATTTCCTACTCACCAGAAGGACATGACCTCTTTAACTAAAAAGAAGGTCAGTATAGGCTTTGTTTGTGGGTCTTTTAAGCTTGCTTGAGTAATGACTGGAGATGAATCATGTTTTCCTTCCAAATAACAACCTCCTCTCCACCAGGTTATCCCATTAAAAATAAGATAGAGAGGGTTCCATAGTGTAAAACCATTTATTTTAAAATAACATACATAGAAAAATGCCAAATGGCTGCTTACTTTTAAAAGTGCCTTTTCCTGGCACTGAGGACACTGGCATGTAGTACTATTGGCAGTACTATTGGCAGGAATGCACTGCCGCTTTGCTCTCGTAGGCCGGCGTGCATTCCACCGCCGTAGTACAGTAACTGGAAGTTCGGGACCCGGAAGTGACGTGACCAGAATGCGCCTCGACGTACGTTTCGTTATACGACATCATCAGGCTTCCATAGCGTAAAACCATTTATTTTAAAATAACATACATAGAAAAATGCCAAATGGCTGCTTACTTTTAAAAGTGCCTTTTCCCGGCACTGTGGACACCGGCATGTAGTACTATTGGCAGTACTATTGGCAGGAATGCACCGCCGCTCTGCTCTCGTAGGCTGGCATGCATTCCACCGCCGTAGTACAGTAACTGGAAGTTCGGGACCCGGAAGTGACGTGACCAGAATGCGCCTCGATGTACTTTTCGTTTTACGACATCATCAGGCTTCCTGATGACGTCGTAAGACGAAACGTACGTCGAGGCGCATTCCGCTATATAGGTGTTATATAGGTGTCAATGTTGTATATTAATTGAATGCAATATGGCTACCTGGAAGTGTTCTGTACACAGATTGTGTCCTGTATGCCCCCAGAAACATCATCATTTCCTGCTTGTGTGACTCACTGATTTTCCAAGAAGTCTACACTAAGATACAGGTCAGATTTATGACATCCCCTGCAACAAAAATGTAATTTTTGGTAAGATAATCCCAACAGGAAATCAAGTCTAAAGGGATGCAGGCCCTGCAGTTTTCTTCATTAGAGCTCTACAGCTGCAGTAGCTGGTTTATAATTATGAAACCACTCCCATTAGGGTCACAGAGGAACAAACAGTGATCTCTTCAGAATAACAAAAGGTATCTGCAGCAAGGTGAGTTAAAATCCTTGTAATGTACATAGATCATCCAGAGGTGAATGTTTTTTTTCTCAAAAAAAGTGGAGTTACGCTTAATTTTTGGAAGACAACAAAATGTGTTTGGCCGTTTAACAGTTCCACAGGTTTGTGTCTCACTGACGACTTCAGGCATTAAGCAGGAACATAGAACAGTAATAATCAAGCATAAATTAGAATGGGTAGAGAGAGCTTCAAATAAATGCTAGATCAAAGATGGTAGCAATTAAGGATGAACTAATGTATCTGGGTTCAATTATCAGGTGTTCATCAAAACAAAAATTTCAAACATAAATCTGGACCCCATTAAAGTTCATGAAGGCAAATTTTGAAACTCAACTCTAGCTATTTTCAAGGCGAATAGCACAGGGATTGTCGAGCAAAGAGCATTGGGAGCTTGGCACTGCCATGGAGGACATATACCAATGCAAAAAAAACAACATTTTTAAAATGCTGTTCTGTGGGGAGAGGGCCTTTCTTTTAATGCAACTTCAAAGGTGACATGGAACAACACAAATCCTTTGAACTCCATGTGTGGGAGATGCCATCAAAAGCTGCATATGGTGTTAAGGAACAGTATGATTCTTTACTTTGACATTATTAAATACATAGGCAGCAGCACCCCAATTTGATTCATTATAGAAAAGGTTTTTGTAGGTAGTTTTGGCTGTGACATCTGAATTTTTATCAAGCAGTAATAGGGCTGAATTGACCAGTGGAAGTAGCAGCTGCAACAGATCTGAAGGCTATGGTAAAGTATACGCTTAAAAAATTAAGCTAAAGCCTTCAACTTCGTACCAATGGGCCAGTGGCCACATGGTTCATAGTATAGTTTGTAGGCTTCATTTTCAAAAAAGTAGCAGTTTATTGTCTTAAAATGTTACTAAAATGTCACAAAACCACTTCAAACCCATAACCATACATTCCAGAGATAGAGCAGTTTTCTATCTGAAATAAAAATTAGAGGGCATTATTTCATAGACAACAGCCACACATCTAGCATAGTGGCTGGAGGGTATGTAAGCAGCTTGATTGAGCAGCAATGTAAAATGGAGAGGCAAGGCAGTTTTTATCATGAAATAAAATAAGCAGCTTGATTAGACCACAATGAAGTAGGTTTTATCATTAAATTAAAATCAGGGAGTATTCACACTAAATCAGTCGAAACTCACAAATTATCTAAACCGTGAGACGGTATGACAGAAATGTTGCAAGGATGTATATTTTTGTTTATGTGATATTGAATGACATATGTCTATTGTACAATGTTTCTATCTCAGTTTTTCTATCTCAATAAAAATAAGATTGAATTAAAATTAGGGAGTATTATATAGAGACAAAAGCCACAAATATTGTATAGTGACTGCACAGTATTTAAGTAGGTTTATTAGGTCACATTGTAAGCAGAAGGGGTGAGGCAAGTTTTTTCAGGAAGCAAAAATGAGAGTGAATGACTTCAGAGGTAATAACCACAAATATTGTACAGTTGCTGCATAGTATGTAAGCAGCTTTATTAAGCCAAAATGTAAGAAGGAGAGATGAGGCAGTTTTTTCAGGAAATAAGATTTTGGAGTGTATTTTTTCAGAGACAATAGCCACAAATATCGTGCATTTGGTGGATAGTATCTAAGCAGCTTGATTAGACCACAATGTATGAGGAAGAAACAAGGCAGTTTTTATCTATTTTTTTTTCAAAAAACTTTGGAGTGTATTTTTCCAGAGAGACAATAGCCATAAATATTGCTTGAGAACTGGAATAAACTGCTAACTAAAAGACTCAAAGTATGATTTCTTTTGCAACAAACATTTCAAATGCCAGATCACCATAATGGCTATCGAGGCTGGTAATGGTAGCTGGCTGCAGAGGTTGCTTGAGGTGGTAATGGTAGCAAGAGTGGGTAATTAAGGCAGACCAAAAAATATGGCCGGAGCAGGTAATGATGGTAGGCCAGCAGAAGTGGCAGGAGCTGGTAATGGTGGCAGGCCAGGAGAAGTGGCAACAGCTGGTAATGGTTGCAGCGGCAGCCCAGCAGAGGTGGCAGGAGCTGGTAATGATGGCAGGCTGGCGGAGGGTGCAGGAGTTGGATCTTCCAGGAACAGGGTACTGCTCAGCATGCAGCATTTTTAGGGACAGATAAGATAAGTGCACAGCAGGATTTCCAAGGACAGGATATATCTCAGCATGCAGGATTTCTAGGAATGGGCGAGCAGAGGGCACAGCGGAACTTCCAGGGACAGGGTACTGCTCAGCATGGAAGATTTATAGGGACATATAAGCAGAGTGCACATAGGGACTCCCAGGGTGAATAGTCAACAGTTCACAGTCATTACAAGGTAGGGGCAGTTCACATGTTAGCAGGATTACCAGGTGACAGATCAACTTTACGGCTGATCTGTGACAACTGGAAATGGTGGTAGCAGCAGGCCAGCAGAGGTAGCAGGGATAGATCATGGAGGAAAGCCAGGAGAGGAGCTGTTAATGGTAGCAGGAAAGGTGACAAAAGCTAGTAATGATTGCAGTCCAGGAGAGGAGACAGGAGCTGGTAATGTTGGCAGGCCTGCGGAGATGGCCAGAGCTGGTAGTAAAGACATGCCAGCAGAAGCGGCAGGAGTTGGTAATAGTGGCAAGCTAGGAAAGGTGGCAGGAGCTGGTAATGATAGCAGTGGCAGGCCAGGAGGGGTGGCAAGAGCTGTTAATGGTAGCAGTGTTAGGCAAGAAGAAGTGGCAGGAGTTGGTAATGGTGTCGGACCAGCAGAGGTGTCAGAAGCTGGTAATGGCTTCAGTCCAGGAGAGGTGGTAGGACCTAGTAATGGTAGCAGGCCAGGAAAGGTGGCAAGAGCTAGTAACAGTGACAGGCCAACAGAGATGGTAATGAGCAGCTGCGACTGCAGAAACTAGTGAGGGTGGCAAGCACTGGTAATGGAGGCAGCCACAGACCAGGAGAAGTGTCAAATGATGGTAATTGTGGTAGTGGCAGGTCTGGAGAGATGACAAAACCTGGTAATGGTAGGAAGTCCAGAATGGTCCCGAGAAAGCAGAGAAGGAGAAATGGGGAGAGCTGGTAATGGTGGCAGGCCAGCAGAGGGGACAGGAACTGGAAAGGGTGGCAGGAGCTAGTAATGGTGGCAGGCCAAGACAGGTAGCAGGAGACAAAAATGGTGGCAGCAGAAGAACAGGAGGGATGGCAGAGACTGGTAATGGTTTCAGCAGCCATCCATAAAAAGTGGCAGGACCTGGTAATAGCGGCAGGCCGCTGGAAATTAATTACCAATGTTTTTTGGGGGGGGGGGGGGGGCGGGATTACAAGGAAAAATTGGATCAGTAGCATCAGCTGCAGGGATTTTTAAAATCATTTCTGATCTAGGACTGGTTTATTTTTATGAAAGTGAGCAGGTCCACAGTGTCATGGCCCAGTTGTATTTGTTTCTCTGTCACAAAACTGCCTGCTGCACTGAAGGCTTTCTCAGACAGCACACTGGCTGCAGGGCAAGCCATAACACCTAACATGTAACATGCAAGCTCCGGCCAGTGAACCGGCCTGTACATCGAATAGACCATAGGGTAGCTACATGAGTCCTGATCCCCAATAGTCTACAATCATATGGTTAATGTGCTGCCTGCAGCCAGGCCTGTTCACTGAACTTGGAAAAGTGATTAAAAAGCATCGCCTAGACAGCCACCACCACTGTTGCTCTTCCTTTTAGCGTTCTGCTGAAAATTGGAGGCATGTTGAGCATGAGAGGAGATTCTGCCACTTGAGGTTCTCTTGCAGAGTCTCTTCTAAGGGGCACTGTTTTTCCTGGGATGGTAGGATGAGATCTGCAGTTTTTACCCTTGTATCCTATACTCTGGGATTTCCAAAAAAGTGGCCACCCAGTAATGGTCCCTCTCATTCATGGCCCGAATCCTGGGGTCCTGGCACAGGCATTTCAGTTTGAATGAGCCCTTTTGTCACAGATTACATGCAGCAAAGGACCCCGAGTCCTCTGTGTTGCTGAGTACAACAATGTCCTCAACAATCTTACTCCACCCATGTACATGTCTGAGGGTATGAGAGGAGAAAAACTGTAAGGCAGCCCATACATTAGTTAGTTTTTTTAATTCAACCAGTAGGTTGTAAGAAAAAAACTGACCCTGATTCCCCCATCCATACATTCAAGGTGGATGGGGGAATCCTCCCCCTGAGCTATAGTACTCCTCTGCCATTGGAATACAGTGATCAACACTGCAGTCTATAGCCTGTGGCACTGACTGAGCGGGGAAAATCCGACAGGGTGGTTGTACAGAAGTCGATTAGTAGATCAACTTCTGTACAACCGCCGTGCACTTACATGGATAGAAATACGGCCTGCTGAACCAGATGAGTTTTGAGCTATGTATGGGCAGCTTAAAGTGATTGTAAAGCTGATCTAAAAAAAAACAAATAACAAAATGCAATTGCACAGAGCGACCGCAAACCTCCTCTTTTTGGGTCCCCCGCCAGCGCTCCTGGCCCCTCCCCTCTGTCCAGTGCCCCCATGGGAACCTGTGTCCATTGACACAGACAGTGGGACCAGACCCCGCCCCCCGCTCCCTCGTCACTGGTTTTGATTGACAGCACTGGGAGCCAGTGGCTCCCAGTGCCCTAGCAAAGCCAGCGAGACCTGGAAGTGAGGGGAGAGAAGAGCTGCAGACATGCACGGCGCTGAATCGAATAAGGGCTCAGGTAAGTAAAAAGGGGGGGTGAGGGGGGATGCTGACACCTAAACATTTTTTACCTTAATGCAAGGAATGAATAAAGGTAAAAAAATGTTTAGTCTTTACAACCAAGCCTGCCCCATTTCTTCCTTCTTCTGACTGCCAGCACCCCAACATTTCTTGTACTTCTCCTCTGCCTCTTGCTGCCTCTGCCTCACAGGAATGAATGCAGTAGATACATAATCCTGTTGACCCTGAAACAGCACAAAATACTCCTCTTTCTCCTGGTGCTGTGCCTCCACTGCCCGGTCCATTTCACCAATCAGTGTTTGTTCCAGCAGGAACACCTGAGGGATCACGTCACTAATGCCCGCCTCCTCACAGCTCGCCATTCTGGTTGCCTCTTTGAATGGTGACAGTTGGCAAGATGTTGCCACTGATGTGGTGAAAAGAACCCCAGATCCCCAGAGCCTATCTATGTCCCATACTTGCACAGATAGTCATTGATGGCCTGTTGCTGCTGGTCCATCCGTTGCAGCATGGCCATTGTTGAATTCCAGTGCATGGGCGTAAAACATCAAGCTGTTGGCAGGCAGCTTGTGTTGTCACTGCATTTCAACCAGGTGATTGCCTAAAGTAGCCAGGGTTCTCTTATCTGCTGCAAGGCATCCTGGAAGCCAAGGTAACTAGCAAGGAACCACTGCACCACTAGTTTCAGGACATGTGCTCATTCTTAGTAGCAAACTGGTAGAGTCAATACAGAGGCAGGAAATCAGAGCTGGCTGCAAAAAAATCAAATATCAAAAGATCACCCAGGTCATTACCAGGATAACGGACAAAATATACTGTGCTGAAGATAACGGAGAACAAACAAGAGAATGGGAACACTATGACTAACTCAGACACAAACTAGGAGCATACATCACTAGGACTAGGATGTGCCTATGGTAGGCTATGCACAGGATGTAAGGACGTGTAAAGATTTCAGTACCACACTAAATACACACTTTTCAGACAAAAATACACAGAAAAAGTAACAATTTATTTAGGCAGCATCCTAATCTACCCTGCTTAGACAAGGCACAATAAAGAGAGGGTGTATAATCAGAACAAAGTCAGATACATGTAAACTAGACATAAGAAAAAGCCACAAGGAGATACAGGCTAGCAGAGAGGTAGAATAAATGCACTGAAATTATTGCATTGCAGGTTGAATCCAGCCAGAATATGTGCAGCTCTTCTAGTGCAACTATAGAGCACATCTCAAACTGCTATCCTCCTTTAAAATGTTTCAAGTGTATGTTCCTGTTTTTCTGTCTCTTCTTATCCTTCGTTTTACCCAGCAACCCACAAATCTGTAGTATGCTTTAGCAACACAAGTGATAATATAGTAAGTTCACTCAAATTTTACTACCTTGCTGCTTCAGGTCTGTAAATTTTATTGCATATTTCCATGAGGATGTCATTTACAACCTTCATAACACCCAATTGCTAAGCATTCCTGCCCAAACATGTTACCCAGGAAATCACAAGTGCATTGCTTGTGTGATGTTGCGTTCAGTTGAGTTTTTTCCACCTGCAAAATGTACTCTTTAGCATATTTTTTTATGTATATGAGTAGCTATTTGTATTTAGATACTGATAATATAAAATGGTAACACTTCAAGATACAACACAGGGAATCTTCTATTTACAAAGAAAAACAGCAACACACAGAGTATTTTAGACAATCTCTCTTTGTCAATGCTTTTACAATAAGGAATATTACAATATTTGTTACTTAGTATGAACCTCTACACCAGCCTCTCTCAACCTTTTTCCCCCGGAGGAACTCTTGAAATCATTTTCAGGTCTCAGGGAACCATTGCTAAAACAAAACATTGGGAGGCAATGTTAAATATATTCCTTACATTTGTGGCCAGTGAGAGGAATGCCCCCCATACAGTGGTGGTCAGAATACACTCCTTACAGACAGCTAAAATGATGATTGGTGTCATGCAGCTGGCTTTGCCAAGTGGAGTTGGACCTGGAAATACTGTATGCAGGTATCATAAAATAGGAGGTCAGTCACAGCTGGAGGAACCCCTAAAAACCTCTGGAGAAACCCTAGGGTTCCACAGAACCCTGGTTGCGAGTGGCTCAGTAAAGGTAGGAAGATCACTAGTATCATATCTTTGAAGGGCTGTTTATTCATAGATTACCTGGTGAGCACCAAACTGGTTGACATCTAACGTGTATGTCATTTATTTAGGTGTTGATATTCATTTTTTATTTGACAAACTGATTGAACTTATAATTGAACTGAAATATTGGTTCTGGGTAGGTCCAGGTAGGGGGAATCTCTTCTTGAGTTCTTACATCTTTTCTGAAAGGCCAACAGTTATTCAGTTATTCCATGGCTCTGACACAGTCAGTTATTTTTTTTTGCTTGGCTTTCACCTGTGTGAGAAGTCAGTCTACCAACTCCAGCCAAATTCTCCATAACACATATGAAAATGCAGCTTTGGGAGCATGACAGACTGAAACAGCCTAAAGCTGAGCAAGCCAATAATGATCACTGTGGGGGAAGAGCTATAAGAAGATATTAAATTACTTCATCTTTTGTTTTCAGGCCCAACTAAAACTATGAACGTACTTAGCCTTAACCAGTTCCCACCCAGACCAATTCTGACATTTCTCTCCTACATGTAAAAATCAGTATTCTTTTGCTAGAAAATTACTCAGAACCCCCAAACATTATATATGTGTTTTTTTAGCAGGGACCTTAGAGAACAAAAAAAAACAAAATGGTGGTCACTGCAATTTGTTATGTAACATGGTATTTATGCAGCGGTTTTTCAAATGCAATTTTTTTTGGGAAAAAATACGCTTTAATGAATTTTAATGCAAATTTTGGTAAAATATAAAAGATAATGTTACACTGAGTAAATAGATACCTAACATGTCACGCTTTAAAATTGTGCAGGCTCGTGGGTGCCAAACTACGGTACGTAAAAATCTTCATAGGTGAGAGTTTAAAAATTACCTTAGCTACCAGTTTAGAGTTACAGAGGAGGTCTAGCTCTAGAATTATTGCTCTCACTATAAGGTTTGTGGGGATACCTCACAAGTGTGGTGCGAACACCGTTTACATATGCGGGCATGGCCTACCTATGCGTTCGCTTCTGTGTGCAAGCACAAAGGGACAGAGGCGCTTTAAAAAAATAATGTATTATTATTTATTTTAGTTTTTTTATTTTTACACTGTCCGCTTTTTTTTTTTAAATCACTTTTATTCCTATTACAAGAAAAGTAAACATCCCTTGTGATAGAAATAAGGCATGATGGGTCCTTTTTATGGAGACATCTGGGGCCTATAAGACCCCAGATATCTCCTCTACCCTGGAAAGCATGAGATAAAAAAACAAACAAACATTGATGCCTGATTTTTAGGAAAAAAACTGGCAGTGTGTACATCTGCCAGAGCCGGAAGTGGCATCATGCTATCACTTCCGGTCTCCCAGGTTCATAGAGATGGCAGGGGAACATTTGGTCCTTGGCTAGCTCTATGGTACCCCCCCCCCCACCGCCGCCATCGAATCTCGTGCACTCCGATCACATGGGTGAGCATGGAGAGGCGTCGATGGGTGAAGAGACAGGGGAACATCACCTCCCGCTGCCTGAAAAAGCAATCCAATGGCTAATCAGCCAGTAGGATGGCTTTTACACTAGAGGGAATCACTGGCTGAAAAGAAAGCTGCAAGCATCATCCAAATATTGCCACTTCAAGTCCACAACGTCATATGACGTCATGGGGGCGGGACGTGGTTAATGGATCGCTGTATTGTAAAACAAATTAAATTTTTTTATTTTTTGAGAATCACCAAGTGTATATGAATATAACCCCTTTTTCTGCCTTACAGTGCTTGAACAATGTAAACACTTATTTGTTTACCTGCAAGCTGTCTTCAACTGGCAATAATCTACATTTGGTTTGGCATTCTGGATAGGAGTAATATATGCACCAAATCAACAGATTGAGGCCACCATAGCCAAGGGGGCACGGAAAAGGCTTTTTGAACAAGAGAGCTAATAGCAGGCATTCTGTAGTAGGCAGTTGTTTTCTTTCTTTACCCACCTTCACAGCATAATGTTTACCACTATTTTACAGGTAACCATTAAAGAGAATCTGCCACAAAGCAAAATTACTATGTGAAAAAACTTACTGTAAAATAGAAGCAGCTACTCCCTGACTCATGTGAAACATTCCAGTTCTGATTTATTCAGAGGAAACTTATTCAGTTTCAGATTTTAGAGGCAGTCAATGTCTTGGTCCATGAGTTTTGGAATGCTACTTTCCATCTTTTTCTCAAACAGGGTATTTAAATTACCTTTAAAATTAATTTGGGGTTGGGTGTACAAGGAAAAAAGCAATAATAGCAGAACATATACAATCTAGATTGAACTATTCAGACCGTTATGTCATTAAACAATTCTATATTTTTCGGAAGTCCAAAGGATCCCCTTCATTGCTCCAGATGCTCTGATGGCACTCTCATTTAAACATACCAGACCAGGTATATCTCCAAAATTAGATCAGTTTGGGCCCTGACTAATAAAGCAAAAACATACACAAGAGGGCACAAACGCCTAGTGCATTAACCACCAAAATCATTTAT
This sequence comes from Lithobates clamitans, assembly GCA_037952925.1. Classification (NCBI taxonomy): domain Eukaryota; kingdom Metazoa; phylum Chordata; class Amphibia; order Anura; family Ranidae; genus Lithobates; species Lithobates clamitans. Next base: position 1,390,523 of record JBBGZY010000889.1, on the reverse strand, counting down.
TGAAAGCACATAACAGTGTTATACTCACAAAGTAGGAATAAAAGTCAAGCTTGTGATATAAAATGCTCTAGCTGATGAGGCAGGTGACTCTTTGTTCACATACACCATCCACTGAAAAAAAAAAAAACACACACAGGGGTTGATTTACTAAAGGCAAATAGACAGTGTACTTTCCAAAGTGCAGTTGCACTCTGCAAGAGCAGTTGCTCCAGAGCTTAGTAAATGAAAAAAAGCTCTGCTGACTTCCATCATCCAATCACGTGCAAGCAAAAATGCAGTTTTATAATTTTTCTTGCACGTGATTGGGTACTTTTTGCAGAGTGAAGCTTTACCTCATTTACTAAGCTCTGGAGCAACTGCAAGTGCAGAGCGCAACTGCACATTACAAAGTGCACAGTCTTTTTGTCTTTCGTAAATCAACCCCACAGAGTTAGGCAGTATTTTTTATCCTCAGTGTGTGAACTGTCAAATAGAGTCTCACTACTCCGTGGGGCTGAGCTCTGAGGAAGGAGTTCTGTCTCCTGAAACACGTAAGCTTTTCCAGAGTGTGGCCATAGAGTCACCCGCCTCACTAGCTGGAGCGTTTTATATGACAAGCTTGATTTTATTCCTACTTTGTGAGTATAACACTGTTATGTACTTTCAATAAATGGTGTGGTGGTAATGCACTAGGCATTTGGCCTTCTTGTGCATGATTTTGCAGTGTTTGGAGGACTGCCTAGTCCGAGGAGAGCTGCAAAGCTGAAACCATTGCCTCCCATAGTCCTGTTGTTTGGGGAAGTCCTGGGATTTAGCGCTGGATGGTGTTTTTGGTTTGTCTGGCTGATAAAGCATGAGTGGTGTCCAGTGCTCTACAGGTGTAAAGAAGGTGTTTTTCAGTTTAATTAAGGTAAAATCCAGATACTTGTGGTGTCTGCCCTTGAGCAAGACATTTAGAAAACAAATGCAGCCACCATATCTAAGAAGTGGTAAGCTGCAATAAATAAAATGTTTGCTTTTGGGTTTAATACCACTTTAATACTTCAACAAATGTATTTTTTAAATGCAAGCAGTGTAAGCAATTTAATTTGACTTGGTATCAGCCTATTGGAATCCACTGTACAGCTTGTACAGCAGAGCTCATAGAGTAGGTAAAAGAATCAACAAAAACTAATCAGGTGTGCTACAGTGCAGTGAACATACTAATAGGAGGAGAACATTGAGTGACTGAGTGATAAGCCAATCGGTGTGCTGCTTTTTCTTTCACTGTCCAGATACAGGGTGGGTGTAGGAACATGTAAGTGAAAGTGAATTGGCAGAAAAAAAGATCAGTTCCCGTAGCCTGCTGGACAGGGCTGTGCTATGGGCAAGGCTGTGTAAACTTTAGGACAGAATGGACATAAACACAAATCCTTTAGCAGATAAAATTAATCTCATATATGTATTTCATCTGCATACTATTTGCCTGGACTTCAACTGTAAATCTGGAGCAATCCACCATTGTTTCTGAAACCTTGTATAAAGAATAGTTAAAGTATATGTGAACCCACTAACGCAAAAGCCCATTGTATTGCAGCAAATTGTATTTTTTGATTCATGACAATTAGTTAAAAATATTTACCTTTTTTGTTTTATTCTGTAGTCAGTTGACCGCATAACCTCATTCATGTTCCTCTATCACATAGCGGAGGGAGTGTCTGTTTAGCGGGCAGATGGACAGCAAATGATGTCACACACATTATTGTCCCTTCTGTGATCCACGCTCCTACAAGCTGCTCTTGAAAAAGAAAAGCTGTGATTGGCTAATGGTTCTCAGCCACTGTCACAGTCTTATTGCAGTTGTGGCAGAGGACAGGGCAGCTAAACTGACTTCAGGCTATACAAGCACACCAGGCACTGGCAGGGCACCTTATATCTCCATAGAAGGAGGCACTGAAAACTGACTACACCTAAATGGATCTGCTTCCATGTTTGGCGTGGTCAGATTGCAAAATAAAAGAAGTCGGACTGGCAGGATCACCAGGTGTTTGACAGCAAACTAAGAAAAAATAGAGAACATTATACCTTTGCAAACAAATAGATGAAAACACAGGGACATATATAAAAAAAATAGATGTTTGGGGTAACATATACTTAAATATCACATTTACATTGTAATCACTGACGTGTCAACCCATGGCTAATGTAACAGGATCAGGCAAAAGACAATATCGTATTGTTTAAACAGGGTAAACCTGACAATGAGCAATAATTTAGCATTATTAAACATGTAAGGATACATTTTAATTATTTAATAAATGAAGAAAGATCTTTGATGCCAGGTTGGTGATTTTGTAGAAGAAAAGGGTACTTATTTTTTATGTTTTTCAGCTGGCAATTACTTCTGTGGAGGGGTGCAACACATGTCTCTGCAGATACAGAAAATGTTTCTAAGAGAAACTACAAATCACCAGCATCATGTGAGCATCACCAGCTACACTGTGTCACCAGTATCGTTTTAAGCTGAGAATTTTGTGACCAGCTGAAAACGCTATCTAAGAAGCCCTAAGAAATATATGCTTAACTTGCTATGAAATAGTGACACCACTGTCCATAAGTTTCTATTACCTATCAACAAGAAACCCACAAACTTAATTTGTGCTGTGTAACTACCCATCATAGCTCTTTGGTGTAATATAATCCATCCTGGGTAATAAGTGTTAATGTAATGCTGTCCAAAGTTAAACAAAAAGATTATACAGTTACTCTTCATTTATAATATATGTTAACGTAGATATAAAAGCACTGAGACTAAAGCAATGTTCAAGCATTTGCTTAATGTACATTTCACTGAAGTTGTTTCCTTGCCCCTAGCTATGCATTTTTCCCTTCTGTTCATCTCATGAAAGTAAAGTAGCTGCTGCAGGTGTTGCTTGCTGTGCAGTTCAGTCAATGATAGTCTGCAGTGCAGAATATGACATCCCTGACAGCAGGCCATTAGAGGAATCTTTCACTCTGAGTGAAGAACATCATGATTGATCAAAAAGTGAATTAATATTCAGCTATACACCATACACAAAAAACAGAACTGAGCATCAGTATAAATACTGGGATGATGCAGTTTTTAAATAGCATAGATTTCACCTGGTAAAAAATAACATACATTTATTAAACAATTGTCATATTTAAAAAAAAAAAATTATAATAATTAATGAAATATGTATACCAAAAAAAATAATAATGTGGTGCAAGACGATGACTTGCTGTAACCTATATCAACCAATCAGAAATAAGCTTTCACCAATAGGGCACTACAATTGGTAAAGCTTTTGCCAAGCAATTATCGCCAATGTGTATGAAATGTGGCATGATTCATTCACAATGCACAACTGCTTAGAGGCACTTTCCAGAATGTAAAAGATTTTATCACTGCGTCTGTGCCAAATCTTATTCTACAGTGTTATTGTAATTGTTGCAATGGGTTGTGGCACAACAATTGGAGGATAGACAGTTCTCAGACATCTACCATCAGATATGGTGTTTGATTGGTGCTACCCATTACATAAAAACATTTTTTTTTCATTAGAGACCCATCGTCTTCTTTTAAAGCTCATTGTTATATTGCATGCATACATATAAAAATATACTTTCATGAGAGTTTTAACATACATTTAACTTAAAATGAAAATAATGGTTTAATGGTTGTGGCCAAAGTTGGCCCATTCCATTATTAGATGTAGAATTATTGAATAAGTTCAACTAAACTTTATTAAATCTTGCAATGTCCTATTTTAATTTTTAAAATGTATTGTATTATGAATAGCAAAACATTCTAGGTATATAAGCAAATTCAGGCAAAATAATTCACTCTAAGTACACTGTGGTGAAGGTAGCTCAGTGCTTCCCACACTGTTTTATTGCTGCCTTGTTAAACACATCACCAACTTGCAGTATGTAAAATTCTAACTTCTTTTTCAAACTTGCCAAACTATTCTGGAATGAGTGTGTTTGTTTTCCTAATGTGCTTCTCACACCTGAAAAAAAGAGCAAGCTTATTTATTACTTTACCTCTGAAATTACGTCCTTTCCAAGAGCTTGTCAGTATACAAGGCTGTCTTGTGCTCGTCTTCTGCACAAGGTGTTCCTTATATACCTTGTAGCTGTAGGTAGCGTTTGAAAGACTTCAATGGTGTCTAGAGGCACAGGAGGAACACTCATATGAAAGGCACTTTCATAAAAAAAAAAAAAAACTTGCTTATGAATACCAGACCCTCCGTAAAAAGTCTGGCTAAGGATCCTAAGGCTGAGGAATCAGGTTTCTGTATACTGTAATAACAAATGCCACATCCTTAGCTGGGATTACTAGCAGATGTGCACAAAAGGTATATCTCTCAGTCCTATGCATTTTTTTATTTATTTCAAATTTTTAGTCTAAATTAAATTTCAAATTTGGATTGTTTACTAAAATGTTCTGCTGTTGGTGACCTTCTTTCACAATTATTTAAATTACAAATGAAAAAAAAAACAAAAAACTTATTATTTGCATTACATTTTTAGAAGGGGTTTCTAATTTCATCAAAGGCAAAAACTAATTTTTATGGTTCTATGGTCACATAATCTTTCACTTTATAAAATCAACATTTTAATAGCAGTACAAACAATCATTTTTTTGACAATCCAAATTACTTGGAAATCTCCTTTACAGGAAGTCCCCTAGTTACAAACATCTGACTTACAAAAGAATCCTACTTACAAATGGAGGGAGACAACAGGAAGTGAGAGGAAATCTACCCCTAGGAAGGGAAATTCACTCCTGTAAGAGTTATCATGAGAAAAAAGGGGTGTCTACTGGAGCTTTATCACCAATCCTTGTTTCCTTAACAACCCAAAATTTTCAAAATCCAATTGTCTTAGGGACAGAAAGTGAGATGAAATCTTCTGAACAGGGGCACAGACAGCAAAACAAACGTTACAGGGGTGTTAACCCTTCCATATGCTATCCAAAAAAAACGTAAAAATTATTGTTTGGGCTGAAGCTACACTTAAAAAATGTACCTGTTCCGACTTACAAATTCAACTTAAGAACAAACCTACAGACCCTAACTTGTTTGTAACCCGGGGACTGCCTGTATATTGTGCTGCCTGTCTGTTGGCCATCTCTTTCCAGAACTTCCTGGATTTACTGCATGCTTTGTAGCTTCTCCTCTGCAGCATATAAACATATAAGCCAATATATGAGTCGAAAATAATTTTTTTAACTCATATTTCTCAATAAAATTTACACATTTAAAATTAATCAGCAGGAGTAATAGGTATAGTGCGTATAGAAAAGAATCACACCCTTTACAATATTCACATTTTATTGCTTTGCAGCCTGAAATAAAGACAAGCACAATTTTTGTTTTATTAAGCTGTATTTAAGCTGTATTTACAACAATTACGTGAAAGATAACACCAACATGTCAGAAAAAAAATTCAAAAACGGAATCACAGAGTTGGAAAAAGTATCCCCCACCTCCTAAAATCGACTTGTAAACCCAATCAGGTGTAGCTAATCACCTTCTCAGTGGCTTGCAAAGCCATTTGACTTTCTACTGTGATCAGCTGTGGTCATTTTGATTATCTCAGCATGAAAATAACTTTCCTGGAACATTTCAGTCCCTGGTAGTGCAACTGAAGCAAACAATCAACTATGGGTGGCAAGGCACTGTCAAAAGATCTCTGGGATAAAGTTGTGGACAGGCACAAGTCAGGAGATGGATACAAAAAAATGTAAAGGCTTTATCAATGCCTAGAAACACAGTGAAGTCTATTATTAAGAAGTGGAAGGTATTTGGTACAACACAGACCCTTCCTGGATCAGGACATCGTTCCAAACTGGATAAACAAGCCAGGAGGGAACTGGTAAGAGAGGCTACCAGGAGGCCTACAGCAACTCTGAAGCAGTTGGAGGAATTTATGACAAAGAGTGGTCATTGTGTGCATGTGACAACAATATCACAAATTCTCTACAAATGTGGCTTGTATGGGAGGTTTGCAAGAAAAAAAACACTCCTCAAGAAAGGCTACATGAAGTCACAACTAAGCTTTGCCAAAACGCACCTTGTAGATTCTGAGGCCACATGGAAAAAGGTGTTAGAGTCAGATGAGTCTAAAATTAAATTATTTGGCATTAACGCCAAACGATATGTCTAGCAGAAACCTTGTAAACGCTGCTTTGTCCCAGAGTGTCTCCATACTGCCGTGCTCCAGACTTACCATTCTCCCAAGGCAGACGGCCACCCTGGGAAGAATCAACTCATTTGGGCCATTTCCCAACAAGTCTGGTGGCCTAGTCTATGTGCTGATGTAACTGCCTTCGTAGCTGCCTGTTCCATGTGTGCTCAGAGTAAGACTCCACGACACCTTCCTCCTACAACCCATACCCAATGGAGAGAGGCCCTGGACCCACCTGTCTATGGATTTCATTGTGGAGTTGCCCAACTCCCAAGGAAACACGGTTATCCTTATGGTGGTTGACAGGTTCTCAAAGATGTGTCATTGTATTCCACTTAAAAAAGTTGCCCACTTCTAAGACACTGGCTTCCATTTTTGCTCGGGGGATCTTTCGCTTACATGGGCTACCCAAGGTGATTGTCTCAGACAGGGGTAGTCAGTTTGTGTCCTGCATCTGGCGAGCCTTTTGTGCACAGCTGGGAATTCAGCTTGCTTTCTCCTCTGCGTATCACCCGCAGTCTAATGGGGCAGCAAAATGAGCCAATCAGTCCTTGGAACAATTCCTACGTTGCTATATTTCTGACCATCACTACAACTGGTCAGACCTATTACCATGGGCAGAGTTTGCTCACAACAGTGCCTTGGGTTCTGCTTCCCGATTTTCTCAGTTTATGGCAAATTATGGTTTCCAACCTTCCATGTTGCTGACTCGTTTGTTCCGCAGAATATTCCTGTGCTAGAGGAGCATCTCCGTGGTCTTCGTCCCACTTGGGCACAAGTCCAGGAGGCTTTGCGTCATGCTAATGATAGGTACAGACTCCATGCTGACTGCAGACGCCTGCCTGCGCCTTCCTACCAGATTGGGGACAGGGTCTGGCTGTCATCTCCCAATCTCCGACTTCGTGTTCCCTCACTGAAGTTCGCACCTTGGTTTATTGGACCTTTCCGTATCCTTCGCAGGATTAACCCAAGTGGCTTATGCGTTGGACCTTCCTCCTAGTATGCGCATCCCTAATGTGTTTCATGTCTCCTTATTGAAACCGTTGGTCTATAACCGCTTTACCACCTTGGTGCCACGTCCTCACCCTATACAGGTTGAGAACCATGAGGAGTATGAGGTACAATCCATCGTTGACTCCCGTAGGTTCCGTGGATGCATACAGTACCTGGTGCATTGGAAGTGGTACGGTCCGGAGGAACGCTCCTGGGTCTCATCCTCGGACGTACATGCCCCTGCCCTCCTCCATGATTTCCATAGACGTTTTCCCCTCAAGCCTGGTGGTCCTCCAAGGGGGAGGGGTCGTTGAGGAGGGGGTACTGTCAGGGCTGGCTCAGCCCTTCCTTCTCTGAGCTTGCCGCCCAGCTGTTGGCTAATTGCCAGCTCTCTTCTCTCTCCACAGTTAACCAGCTGTTGTGGATCTGCTTGTCAGTCCCGCCTACTTAAAGACGTCCAGCTCACTTCTTTCCTGCCTTCGCCTTGGTCCTTGGTCACATCACAAGAAAACCATCTCCTGCGTTCCTGTTTAAAGACTGGCTTGCTGACATCCCTTCTGGCTCCTTATCCTGCTTGCTGTTCCTCCACTTGGATCCCTAATTTCTGGCCTGGCTGATTACCAGATCTGGTTACTGAACTCTGGCTTGGCTGACTACCCGATCCAGTTACTGGACTCTGGCTATGCTTTGACTACGCTTACTCTATTTACCTTTTTATTTTTATTAATAAACAAGTGTGATTTAACTGTACTTCCGTTCTGGTTCATGGTTTCTGACAGAAACATGCTTTGGGGCTGTTTCTTTGCTAAAAGTACAGACCGACTTTGTCACATTGAGGGGCCAATGAAGAGGGCCATGTATTGTAAAATCTTGGATGAGAATCTTCTTCCCTCAGCTGAAGATGATTTGTGGATGGGGCTCCCAGCACGACAATAACCCAAAAAATACCGTCAAAGCAACAAAGGAGTGGCTCAAGAAGAGGCACATGGAGGTCATGGAGTGGCCTAACCAGTCTCCAGACCTTAATCCTATAGAAAATTTATAGAGGGGGATGAAACTTCGAGTTGCCAAGTGACAGCCAAGAAACCTTAAAGATGTAGGGAAGATCTGTAAAAAGAGTGGACCAAAATCTCTCCTGAGATGTGTGCAAACCTGGTCACCAACTACAAGATATATTATACCTCTGTGCTTGCCAACAAGGGTTTCTCCACTGTAGGATTAGTGGCAGTATACTGGTAATGGATGATTCCGGCACATTGCCATGCACACTAGTGCAAGAAGTGCGAACGGTTGTACGCAGGTCCGCAACGGTGCTGACATACGCAATGACGCTAATTGGCGAACGCATGTACACACAATGTGACAGATGTGGCCACTTACTGGCCTATATAAGACTGCTGCTGAGCCCATCACATTGCTGGATTGTCATCAGCCTTCCCATGTTCCTGAGCCAGGGCATATTCTACTTGGATTTCCTGTTGTGACCCGGCTTGCTCCTGACCTGTCTGATATGCTCTCCTGGTTTGACCCCCTGGCTTGCTTTAGCGACTTTGCTACTATCTCCAGTGTCTGATCCTGGCTTGCATCACAGACTTTGCTACTGTTACCTGTTCCTGCTACCTGCCTCTTTCTCCTGTGGGATCTACAGTGTTTGACCCCCAGCCTGACTTCCACTACCGTCTCTTGCACACACCATTGCGATGTGTTACTGAGAATTCCTAGAGACTGGCCCAGTTGTGTATCCTGCATTATCCGGTATACTTCAGGTGACCACCAGCTCTACTCTCCTGTACCCATCTGGCAACCTGTGCTTCTTTGGGTGCTACAACTTCTGTACCATCTTCAGGGGTGTACTGCACTTAGACGCAAGGGGAGCCCTCTCGGCACTTCGGCCTCCGACTAGGTACGTTCTGCAGTTTTTTTTTAGAAATGCACCTATAGGGTTCATTAAACCATATGTGTTTAACTTCTCAACTGGTCAGTACATAGACTCTGTCTCAGCACTTTAAAAGCTCCTTAACATAAATTTATAGCATAATAGTAATTCCTGGCTGGAAAGGCTTATACAAACCCAATATGTTACAATCCTGATTGGTGTTGCTGTGCCCAACGACCGCTCACATATTGTACACAATGAACAGTTCTGTTAAATTCATAACTGATGTTTTTATTTTATACAAGTGGTCTGTCCATAAAGCTATATGCAACACACAGCCCCGAAGGGAGTATATATCCGAAATGCAGCCCTTGTCACATCTGAAAAAAAAAAAAGATTCTGAGTATTTAAACAAACCTGCTGATGATTAAATATTATTATTAGGTCATCTGGAGACTTTTTTCAACTTTCCTGAAACTTTACAACAACCCCAAGAAAGAAACCAGTTTAAACAAGAGTAAAGTTATTGACATCTAAAGAATGCAGTCGGCTTGTAGTGGGAGATCTGAAACAAATTGACCCTTAGAGAAAATGACATCATTGGTCATAAACCTCTGTCAAATGTTTCATAGATAATTTCATTATTTACATAGTCACTTGCGTTAAAAGGGCTTTTTTGCCTTAGGAAACCAGGGTTATTCAAAGGTTGCGGTTGCGGTTCCACAGACAAAGCAAAAAAAAGAAACACATTTTTCAGCATAAGGTTTGTATCTCTTTATATATATATATATAGATATATATTAGGGCTGCAGAAATTAATGATTAATTCCTCGATTAATGGTTAATTTTTTTGATCGATCAACATTTTTTTGATCGGTAGGCTGCCTGCCCTGGGGCCACTTTGGGTCAAGCTGTGGCTGCAGCGCAGCGCTCCGCTCCCTCCTCCTCCTCCTCCACTATATGTCATACACAGTCTGCGTATCTCCTGCTGTGTGTCTCCGAGCTGAGTGTGAAAACTTTGGCCGCGCTTCGAGAAAAGTCCCGCCCTCCTAGATCAGCTCATGTGATAGACGCAGTGTTATGTCTATGTATATGTAAATTGCTGTGTAAATTTACAGCTCTATATAAGTATCTGAAATAATAATAATATATTACAAATTGTTCCATAGATTGTTGATCAAGGAGTATCCAATTGTCCTAAGGGATCAATAACCAAATATATTAATAAAGGGTCTCCCAAATTATGCACCCAACCCCAACTCCATGTCTTAGGGGTTCAGAAAAATAACTTTCACCCTGTGGCAGCTAATCAGACTGTTAGGCTATTTTTGCCTTTCTCTGAAGCTCTATTTCTTTATTTATTAAAGATATTTATATAGCCCTGACAATTAACAGTCCCTGCTGTCAAGGAGCTTACAGTCTAAGGTCCCTCTCTCACTTGCATACTTACACACACATACTAGGACTGTATTGGACAGAAGGCAATATACCTACTAGCATGTATTTGAAGTTTTGGAGGAAACTAACAAAAGCACAGGAAGAACATACAAACTCCATGCATATCATGCCCTGGCCAGAATTTGAACAGGTCTAGGGTTCAGTGGATACAGGTTTAAATACATTTTGTCTATCAGTTAAATCTAATGGACATAGAGTTTGTCCTTTGTCAACCTGCCTAACTATGTAATTATGTAACCTATGATTTCCTGTAGTGCCCAGTGTTCGTTAAAGTGGTATTAAATGCAAAAGCAAACATTAATTATTTTGCAGCTCACCAAATCTTTGATGTGATGGCTGCATTGGTTTTCTTTTTTAGGCTTAATTTAATTTATTTTCACCTGCAGATCTGGTCAGTAAGGCTGTTGTTTTTCAAAAGAACAAGCTCTTCTGCAAATGATGAAGTTACACCATTGTGGCAAACCATTTACCATTGACAGGAGTGCATAAAAAGATCAGCGTTTCTCTCTGGAGAAGAGACGCTTGAGAGGGGAGATGATTTCAATTTACAAATACCATACTAGTGACCCCACAATAGGGATACAACTTTTTTGCGAAGGGAGTTTAACAAGACACGTGGCCATTCATTAAAATTAGAAGAAAAGAGGTTTAACCTTAAACTGCGTAGAGGGTTCTTTACTGTAAGAGCGGCAAGGATGTGGAATTTTTTACTTCCACAGGCGGTGGTCTCAGCGGGGGGCATCGATAGTTTCAAAAAACTATTAAGCACCTGAATAACCGCAACATACAGGGATATACAAGGTAATACTGACATAAAATCATACACATAGGTTGGACTTGATGGACTTGTGTCTTTTTCAACCTCACCTACTATGTAACTATGTAGCTTTTATTTATTCGTGTAAAACCTTCATACCGAATGAAAAAACTGTTGCAGTAACTGCTTGTGTAAATGCAGTGTGAGCTGGAGTTTGGCTTGAATTTATAGTGTATCTAAATCTGCTAATACATCTAACACTCCCCTCCCCCAAGACTGACAATACTGCTGTCCAAAGTTGCCCCTGTGCTCGTCAATTTTCTTTTGTCCCCAACCCAGGGCTGCCTATTGACTTCACGTCTTGAGATTTCAGAGGTAGTAAGCAACAACATGGAAATAAATATTAGGCTCACTGCATGCATTCAGTGGGTATTTTGTAAGAGACAATGGGGTTGATTTACGAAAGACAAAAAGACTGTGCACTTTGTAATGTGCAGTTGCGCTCTGCACTTGCAGTTGCTCCAGAGCTTAGTAAATGAGGTAAAGCTTCACTCTGCAAAAAGTACCCAATCACATGCAAGGAAAATTATAAAACTGCATTTTTGCTTGCACGTGATTGGATGATGGAAGTCAGCAGAGCTTTTTTTCATTTACTAAGCTCTGGAGCAACTGCTCTTGCAGAGTGCAACTGCACTTTGAAAAGTACACTGTCTATTTCCTTTAGTAAATCAACCCCAATGTCACTTTGCCCATACAAGACAACAATTTTTGGTCCCCAAGACCCCTATATACTTAATTACCTGCACTCCCTCGCAGCTTCTTGCTCTTCCACAGCCAACAAGAAAACCCAGGGCTTCCATGTATGAAGCATAATGTGACCTGCTCCCCTGTGATGCATTATCACATGACTCGAGAAGTAATATCACTGCGCCTTTGTGTCGCCCATATAGGTAGTCTCAACTCTGGCTGCAGAGGATCAGGGAACTGTGAGGAAGCACAGGTAATGTGAGTATAAGGACAAGGTGACAGTGTCTCTTTGAACATGACAGTTCCAGAATAAAACTTATACAAGGAATGCAGGAGATATATGGGTCAAACAGTGGTATAATAATAATAGTTTGAAATGGATCTTTATTTGTTCATAGTTTTTTTTTTTTAATGGAACATTTAGAAATGTAAATTTAATAAAATACAAGTTAATTTTACATCTTAAAAATTACAATTTCATATTCAATGTCATTTAAATAATTTGATAATTACTTTGTCTTTATTAAAATGACAATGAGCAGTTCTAGTGCTGAAACATTCCTGCCCCGTCATCTATTTTGGCATGAAAGTGAATACTGAAAAAGGAAAGGCAATTTTTAAAAGCATTAAAGTATATGTAAAGCTGAAACTTTCTTTAAACAATTTTGGATGGTAGTGATTGGTTAAAACCCCTGTCAGATTGGGGAGATTTTTCCTCACTTCCTGTCATATAAACAGATCAGGAAGTAAGGATAATCTCCTCTTAGACAGTTGTAACGGGAACAAATGAAATTGAATAAAATTAATAAAATACAGCGCTCGCAGTAATGTATCAATAAATACAGTGAAACCAGTTCATAAGTGAGTGTCACCACTCACCGGATGGAATGGACCCCCAGCTTTTCAGTCTAGGGGTTGTTCAGGCTTAGAGTGTTGGCCAGGGATGGCAAATTCACATCAGGATACCAGGAAGATCTTGAATGCTCATGACAATCAAGCGTGGATCATAGTGCCCAAAACGACATAAAGGAAGGGGACTATAGTGAAGTACTGCAAGGTATTTATTGCGCAGATAAAAGAGGTACTTACAAAATGTAGGTTAAAACAAGCATGGGTTTAGCAAAGGATTGCAATGGGAAGTGCCGTTGCTGGTGTGCATTCCACCAAAATCCGGAAGTGACATTGTGTGGACTTGAAACCCGAAATTGCGTCAACACGTTTCGCCCTCCCACAGGGCATCATCAAGGACCTAATTTCCGTTTAGAAGAGCCGTCCTTATATACAAGGAATGGTCACCTCCCCCTTAGTCGGCCAATCAAATAACGCATGGCGGTCATTTTGTTGGTTGGCAAACATGTCTCCTCGACCATAGTTTTATTCCCATAAGGGAGACTGGAAAAATTAAAAGTGAAGTAAATTTACAGATAGGATATAAATGACATAAAGGAAAAATCCATTATGACCAAAAATTACCAATTTGCCAGAAAACAATTGACGTCAAGTTCGATATTTAACTCCACTGGACTCATCGCTCTATGACGATGAATCCACTGGATCTCGTTTCAAGAGATGGCCCTCTTGAGGTTATCTCCTCTCCAATGACCCTCAATCTTGTCTATGCCACAGAATGTCAAACCACTCCCATGGTGGAGTCTAAAGTAGTTAGACAGACTGTGGTGCTTATAACCTTTCCTAATTCTGTTAACATGTTTGTAAAGTCTTACTCCTAATTTCCTAGTGGTTCTTCCCACGTATTGCAACCCACATGGACATGTTAGAAGGTATGTTTCATGCGTGGTCCCACACTTAATGAACTTCCTGATTTTGTGGGACTCAACAGAGGTATGAGAGGTGAAATGTGTGGTCTTCCTTATCCCGTGTCTGGAAGTCCTACACATTACACACTTTCCTCAGCTATTAAAAAAAACACTTGATCCAAGAACGTACACATCTTCTTGGGTGGGTCTATCACATTGGGATCTAATTTTAAACGTAAAGTGGGGGCTTAGTGTAGATGAACTGTGGTTTTGCTGGTAGAATTTTATTTAAATCCACATCTTTCAAAAGTAGAGGCCGATGTTTGTGGATAATTTTTTCTATCTGTTTATGTTAGCGTGTGAAACCAGTCATAAAAGCAACTCCAAAGTCCTTTTTATTGGCCTCTTTCTTTTTAAACAAATCCTGTCTCTTTATTTCACCTAGCACTAACTTGGTTATAGCTAGATCGTTGGAGCGGTAACCTTTTTCCTCAGATCTATCAAGTAAAATCTTGGCCTGTATTTCGTAGTCATCTTTCTTGACGCAATTGCGTTTTACTTACATGAATTGGCTTTTGGAAATTGCACTCAACCATCTAGGATGGTGACAACTTCCCAATGGGATGTAGCCATTTTCTGTCCACTATCTTAAAATGAATTTTAGTAAACAATTGATGAATCTCCTTAAATATTATGAGATCCAAAAAATTAACATATTGTCGGTAAAATGTTGCTGTGAAGGAAATACCATATCTATTATTCCCAATTTCAGTCAGAAATTGCAGAAAAGAATCCTGTGTGCCAGCCAAAATAATTATAATATCATCTATATAACGTTTATAGAATTTTAATTGAGGTGAAGTGTTGTTAAAAATGGCTTCTTTCTCCCAGTGGCTCATGAACACATTGACCACTGAGGGGGCATACTTAGCCCCCATGGCCATGCCATGAGGAAACTAAATATCAAAAAGCATTTTAACAGATGTAGTTCTCAGGTAGATCAGGAACCTTTCTACTATGACCATACCAATTTGAGTAATAATTCGGTCTTCAGTCCCAAAAATACTAATAATCACTTCCCAAAAGTCTTCAAAACCCTAGTGGAACAAGATCTAGAGAATTTACAAACAAAACCCAGTAGACGTAATAGAGATAGAAAGAGGTCTAAAATCTTTGGAACAAAACAACGGATTGTTATCAGAGGGGCTGACAAAGGGGGTGGGCTGGTCGCAGAGCTAAATAGATTAATGGATGATGTGGAAACATAGGAAAAATTAAAAAGTAATCCAACAATCAAATATAAAGCTAAGCTGAAACAATTGGTCAAAAAGGCACAGGATGAAGGTATTGTTAACAAAAAGGGAGACAGATATTTAGTACCTGATGCTCCCAGGGTCCCTGTCATCTATCAATTGCCCAAGGTACACAAGAACCCTTCCAACTCCCCAGTAGACCCATTGTGAGTGGGGTTGACTATCTATTTGTCAGAATGGGGGAGTACTTGGATCAGTTCTTGCAGCCTTTGGCACATAAATGTCCAGCTTATCTTAAAGACAGCAAGAATCTTATGGACTGAAAGCAAGTGTGACCTGTCTCAACCTAGAAGCAACATCAGCATACCTCCAACCCTTAAATATGTGCGAAAACAATGGAGGATAGAGTTGGGACTTTACATGAGGCATGTTGATGTATATAATTATGTATGAAATAATTATAAATAAATTGGATGTCACAATCCCCTAAGGGTAGTTCATAGTAATAATGCGCATTATAAACCAATAAATCGGTTTATTAGTTGCTTTTGGTCTGGCTTATTGCAGCATCTCTTGTTCCAGGTTTGCGATGCACTCAGATCCTCCCCTCACTCGTCTCTATCCTGCGATGGGGACGGGGTCTGATCTTGGCGCATCAACCTCATGCGAGCGCGCCCTGTGCTCTGTGCTATTTGATGCCGTGGTGCGGGAACACGCTTTCTCCATCCCACGTTTTAGCGAAGATGAGCGGGCTCCCACCGAGGCTGTTAGCATCGTCGGTGGGGTCCCACTGCCCCTCTCTGTTGCTGTCACGTGGTATACATGACGTTGGCGGGGACCCGCCCAGGACCAGTGGTTCTTTAGCTAGGGGCCGGCCGTGGTCTCACTCCACATGCTATCACAGACAGACCTCTTTGAGTCACACTTACTTTTAGCCCAGGTAATTGGGGACCTTCTCCTCACTTCACATACCACATACACACACACATACATACACATACCCACATTCATATATACACCATTATTGTATATGTATCAATTACTCACTGGCACACCCTTTTACAGGTGTGTATATATAATATATATATATATATATACAGTGGCTTGCAAAAGTATTCGGCCCCCTTAAACTTTTCAACCTTTTGCCACATTTCAGGCTTCAAACATAAAGATATAAAATTTTTATTTTTTGTGAAGAATCACCAACAAGTGGGACACAATTGTGAAGTGGAACGAAATCTATTGGATATTTAAAACTTTTTTAGCAATTAAAAAACTGAAAAGTGGTGCGTGCAAAATTAGTCGGCCCCTTTACTTTCAGTGCAGAAAACTCACTCCAGAAGTTCAGCAAGGATCTCTGAATGATCCAGTGTTGTCCTAAATGACTGATGGTGATAAATAGAATCCACCTGTGTGTAATCAAGTCTCTATATAAATGCACCTGCTCTGTGATAGTCTCAGGGTTCTGTTGAAAGCGCAGAGAGCATTATGAAGACCAAGAAACACACCAGGCAGGTCCGTAATACTGTTGTGGAGAAGTTTAAAGCCGGATTTGGATACAAAAAGATTTCCCAAGCTTTAAACATCCCAAGGAGCACTGTGCAAGCGATCATTTTGAAATGGAAGGAGTATCAGACCACTGCAAATCTACCAAGACCTGGCTGTCCCTCTAAACTTTCAGCTCAGACAAGGAGAAGACTGATCAGAGATGCAGCCAAGAGGCCCATGATCACTCTGGATGAACTGCAGAGAACTACAGCTGAGGTGGGAGAGTCTGTCCATAGGACAACAATCAGTCGTACACTGCACAAATCTGGCCTTTATGGAAGAGTGGCAAGAAGAAAGCCATTTCTCAAAGATATCCATAAAAAGTCTCGTCTAAAGTTTGCCACAAGCCACCTGGGAGACACACCAAACATGTGGAAGAAGGTGCTCTGGTCCGATGAAACCAAAATCGAACTTTTGGGCCACAATGCAAAACGATATGTTTGGCGTAAAAGCAACACAGCTCATCACACTCAACACACCATCCCCACTGTCAAACATGGTGGTGGCAGCATCATGGTTTGGGCCTGCTTTTCTTCAGCAGGGACAGGGAAGATTGTTAAAATTGAGGGGAAGATGGATGCAGCCAAATACAGGACCATTCTGGATGAAAACCTGTTGGAATCTGCAAAAGACCTGAAACTGGGACGGAGATTTATCTTCCAACAAGACAATGATCCCAAACATACAGCAAAATCTACAAAGGAATGGTTCACAAATAAACGTGTCCAGGTGTTAGAATGGCCAAGTCAAAGTCCAGACCTGAATCCAAACGAGAATCTGTGGAAAGAGCTGAAAACTGCTGTTCACAAACGCTCTCCATCCAACCTCACTGAGCTCGAGCTGTTTTGCAAGGAAGAATGGGCAAGAATTTCAGTCTCTCGATGTGCAAAACTGATAGAGACATACCCCAAGCGACTTGCAGCTGTAATCGCAGCAAAAGGTGGCTCTACAAAGTATTAAAGCAAGGGGGCCGAATAATTTTGCACGCCCCACTTTTCATTTTTTTATTAGTTAAAAAAGTTTCAAAAATCCAAAAGATTTCGTTCCACTTCACAATTGTGTCCCACTTGTTGGTGATTCTTCACAAAAAATAAAAATTTTATATCTTTATGTTTGAAGCCTGAAATGTGGCAAAAGGTTGAAAAGTTCAAGGGGGCCGAATACTTTCGCAAGCCACTGTATATATATATATATATATATATATATATATATATATATTCAATATATATCTTTTTATCATTTTAATTAATTCCCATAATTCATACACTTTTTGCCATTGCACACATTTGTATTTTTTATTTTTTATTTTTCATTTTCACATTGCATGCACTCATACCCACACTCACTCGACACACATACATTGTTATGTAATTTATTTTTAATTTCTATCTATTACCTCTCATTATCTTATTTTATATTTTTACACAGAATTTGACAAATGCTAATTATGCACATATCTCACAATATGGCATTATGTAGTGACCGTCTGGTCCGCTCCATGGCTACTGCTTCCTGCGATTCCTACTTCAAGGGTCTCCTTACACTTACACCAGGCTACCATCAAACCCCATTTCTGGAGCTGGCTATAGTTTATGGGCTGCTTTGTAAGTAGTATAGAATGTGTTCTTTCTTGCCTCTTCTCTATTTATGGGGAACAGTGGATTTCTATGGACAGTTTATTAATCTAATATTTTTAGCTCAGTTCATGCATCCACCTCCTGATGATTGGCAAACAGGCCATAAAACTCGTTGAGTATCCATCCATAGGTGCTACATATAGCTTGCCCTGATAACCGTATCAAATTATAATATTTATTGAGTATATACCAGTATATCATGTGAATATTATCTGTATGTATTTGATTTTTTATTATCTATATTGTTTTTCACAAATCATGTCATTAATTACTTGCTATTAAATATATTATTATTATTATTATATTTATTGATTTTTTATGATTATGTTTTATATCATAAATGCTTTACCTTTATCGGTCTATTATGCTCATTATTATTATGAACTACTCTTGGGGGATTGTTACATCCAATTTTTTTATAATTATTTCATATATTATTATATACATCAACCTGCCTCATGTAAAGTCCCAATTCTATCCTCCATTGTTTTCGCAGGAATCTTATGGAATTATTGCAGTAAGTTGAGACAAATGAGGAACATCTATTGCCAAGTATTGATGTCAATTCCCTATACACCAACATCAAACAGCAACATGCAATCAAAGAACTTATTTGGGCCCACAGTACCAATATCAAAAAGATACAAAAAGATTTTTTGGTTCAGGCTTTGGATTTGGCCATGAGCCACAACTTCTTTTGGCATGATAAACAGTACTTTAGACAGAAGAAAGGCGTGGCCATGGGGGCTAAGTATGCCCCCTTAGTGGCCAATTTGTTTATGAGCCACTGGGAGAAAGAAGCCCTTTTTAACAACACTTTACCTCATTTAAAATTCTATAAACGTTATATAGATGACATTATAAATATTTGGGCAGGCACACAGGATTCTTTTCTGCAATTTCTGACTGAAATTGGGAATAGTAGATACGGGATTTCCTTCACAGCAACATTTGACCAACAATATGTAAATTTTTTGGATTTCCTAATATTTAAGGAGAATCACCAATTGTTTACTAAAACCCATTTTAAGGAAATTGTCATGTACCTGATTGGAGTCTGAAGTGACGAGGTCAGCCTCTCTTGTATCTCCGGCCCTGGTCCCACTGAGAGTGGAGACAGAAGAAACCAAGGGACAGGAGGAACACGAGTGCCTGCAGATGTAGCCCTGGAAGCCTGAAGCAGATGATGCGACTCTTGGAAGGCAGAAAGTCACAGCAGGTCACTGGAACGAAGTTGCAGATACTCGTGTTGCAGAGAAGAGCCAAACAGCAGACAGGAGCATAGTCACAGGAATAGCCGGGTTCGGTAGCAGGCGGGCAACAAGGTACAAAGACATCAGGCAGGAGCAGGGTCAAATAGGAAGCCGGGAACAGGAACCGATAACCAGAAGTACAGGAGAGTCCAGAAGCAAGGTCAGGGAAAGCCAAGGTTCAGCAACAGGTAAGAGGCAGGTAACAACAACAGGATACGGGTACAGGAACAGCTGAAGATCCGTCAGCATCTGTCTGAAGTCAGTGCGCCCCTTAAATAGGCCGTCTGGTGGCAAAGGAAAGCGTGGACACGCTCCTGCAGACGCGCACACCGCTCTGCGCAAGAGCATTGGCGCATCTGCGATCTGCTGAGTTCTTTATGTGTGTGTGTGTGTGTGTGCGAGTGCGCCCGGAGCACAATGGCAAATCTCTTACATTGCCCCCTCCTTATGGGCAGCCTCCGGTTGCCCCTCAGGGGCTTCATTTCTGGATGACGCTGGAAAAAGGCTTGTACTTTTTGTGGCGCATGCACATTAGCAGCTGGTTCCCAAGAATTCCCCCCCTTCCATTTGATCAAGAATTGTGTTTGGCCTCTCTTGGTTTTACAGTCCAGCACAGCTTCAACTTCATATTCCTGATGTATGAGGTGAATCCGTGCAATGGATATGGTACTGCTGAGATATGGAGCTGCTGCCTCTACAGATACAGTTCCACCTGGGTGGAGTGTATTAGAGTGTATATAGAAAGCAGGTGTAGATATGGCGCTGCTCTAGTGGAGTAAGGTTTTTTGTGATGAACCACTGTGATCTCCTTACTTATGTGTAAAGCCTAAGTAATGTGTTTAAATAGCGAAAACATTTGAACATAAATCCTAGTGTTGTGCTGAAAATAAATAATAACTTATTGACAAAATGTGTTTCAAAGCCAAATACGTGAATAAATAAAACAAACATTGTAATATGTAGGACCCAACTTTTCTTTTTTGGCCCCTGAAGTCCAAATTTGTCTAATTTGTGTCACAGTCTCTGGCAGTTGTTTACCAATAAAAAAAATTTTTTTTTTGTATATATAATCCTGTCCGTGCTAATGTGCGTGATATTGCCCAAACTTGGTGTAGGTTATACTATTTAAACATTTGATTGAAAATAACGTGCTAGTTGTGTAAAAAAAACCCGCCGTAATCCTGTATTACATGTCGTTATATAAGTAAGTAACGAGGTGCAAATGGTGCTTAAAACCAGGAAAGTGCTAGTGTGCTACAAAGTGACAAAGCTTACATATAATAAAGTGACTTGTGTGCTATAAACCAGTGCTTATTGGAAAAGAGAATCACGTTTTTTTCAAAAGTCTTTTTAAATGGTTCAAAGGAATGTCCCCTCTTTGGAAGACAATATTGTATGAGAAACTTCTTGTCCAGGTGCTGGCTTGGTGATGGTGCCTCTTAAACGTGCTCTTATTATGCTTGCACTCACCGGATAATCTTACCACTGCAGGGGTGCGAGTCACAGTATTTGGCACTGTGTAGCAGCTCTGGATGTCTCCGATCCGTGCTTTAAATGTTGTTTATTGATTTACATATGTTCATCTTTTCCTGTGCTCATCCATGAATCCAGACAAATGTCCATTAGTAATGTCTTTCTTCCTCACAGGCTAGAGATCATGACACAGGAAGGAGTTGACCAGCTGACCTCATTAGCACACACCCTGCGTCATCCAATATTCCTCATTGCCTTCGACGAGAAGTGGAGAAGGGCTTTCCGCATCCCAGTTGGGAAAAGTTGGGAAAAGGGTTAGGCACCGTTGATTTTAGCAAGGAGATATGGAATACCGGATGAATTTTCAGGTTCTTAGGTAGTATCAATTCAAAGGCCACTGGGTTGATTTTCCTTTTAACTGGAAAAGGCCCCAAGTATTTTGGACCAAGTTTCTTGGAGGGGCATCTAAGTTTTAGATTTACAGTAGATAACCAGACCTTATCCCCCGGTTCCAGATTCAAATTACCCCTCTTCTTCTTTTCAAAAAATTTTTTGCAGCTTGCCTGGGCTTTGGAGATGGCATCCTGACGCAATTTGTTGTTAGAGTTGAAAAAGTTCAGTCTGTCTTGTACAGTGGGTATGGAAGACTCTATAGGCAACTCTATAGGCAGGAAAGAAGAGTGATATTCATAGTTGGCAAAAAAAGGTGATTGTTTGTTAGCAGAGTGAATAGAGTTAATATAAGCAAACTCCACCAGTGGGAGAAGGGGTGACCAGTCATCCTGAGAGAAAGAGGTGAAGCAACGCAAGTATTGCTCCAAGGTCTGGTTAGTTCTCTCCGTCTGTCCATTTGTCTTGGTAGTAAGCAGTGGAGAGACGGAGTTCAATGTTTAAAGCTTCACACAGAGCCCTCCAAAATCTGGAGGTGAATTGCACCCCTCAGTCAGAGATGATGTTGTCAGGGATACTATGCAGTCTTACAATTTCCTTGATAAATGTGGAGGCAGTCTCAGCGGCAGAAGGGGTGCTATGCAGGGGTACAAAATGTTCTATTTTGGTCAGACAATCAACAACAACAAATGTAGAGGTAAAGTTCTCAGATGGGGGGAGCTCCATAATAAAATCCATAGATATCATGCTCCAAGGTTTCTTCGGCACAGGAAGGCATTCCAATAGACCCCAAGTTTTGGCTCGATTGGTTTTGCAGCGTAGGCATGTCACACAGGATTTTATATATTTGTTACAGTCTTGTATGAGATCAGGCCACCAGAAGGAATGGGAAATTAGGTCTATACTCTTATGGATACCGAAATGTCCCACCAAAGGGTGATCATGGCACCGTTTAGGAACAAAGACTCTGAACTGTTCTGGGACAAAGATCTGTTATTTGTGATAGTAGAGCCCGTCAATTAACTGGAGAGGTAAATCTTGAGAAGGGGGGTGCTCCGTCACAACTGCCTTTATTTCGGACATCAGGTCTGATTGAAGAAGGAGGAAGTTCTTGGCCGGCAGGATAGTGTCTGGCTCCGTGGGTCGGACAGGACCATTAAAACATGCATGACAGTGCGTCTGGTTTGCCATTCTTAGAACCAGCACGAAAGGTGATGCGGAATATGAAGTGAGAGAAAAACAATGCCCATCTTGCCTGCCAGGGTCTTAGTCTCTTGGATGTTCTCAAATATTCCAAGTTTTTGTGGTCAGTAAAGATGAGGATAGGGTGAGAGGCTCCCTCCAACAAATAACGCCATTCCTCTAGTGCAGCTTTAATGGCCAACAATTCCCGGTCTCCCACATCATAGTTTCTCTCAGAAGGATTCAGATTCTTGGAGAAAAAGGCCACGAGATGTAGTAAACATTTAGGGCCCTGTCGCTGAGATAAAATAGCTCCTACAGCATTCTCAGAGGCATCTACCTCCAAAACATAGGCCAAGGATGGGTCGGGATGCTTCAGAATGCGAGTCGAGGTGAACAAGGTCTTTAATTGTTCAAAAGATGCTTGTGCTTCAGGGGTCCATCGGAAGGAGACATGCTGTTTGGTTAGTTGTGTAATAGGAGAAATAATGGCAGAAAAGTTTTTAATAAACTTCCTATAAAAGTTGGCAAATCCCACGAACCTTTGTACGGCTTTTCTGTCCATAGGGGCTGGCCATTCCAGGACTGCAGGGACCTTCTGGGGATCCATGGAAATGCCATCATCGGAGATAACATGTCCAAGAAACTGTATAGTCTGATTTTCGAAATCACACTTCTCAGCCTTGGCATAGAGGTGGTGTTCATGAAGTCTACTCAAGACCTTCTTCACATGGGTGCGATGGAATTCAACCGTATCAGAGAATATAAGGATATCCTCAAGGTAGACTATAATAAATAGATCAAGGAAGTCCCCAAAAACATTATTTACCAGGTGCTGGAAGGTGGCAGGGGCATTGCAGAGGCCGAAGGGCATGATTAAATATTCAAAATGCCCGACACGTGTCCTAAAAGCTGTCTTCCATTCATGCCCCTCTTTGATCCGGACTAAATTGTAAGCACCCCTCAGATCAAGTTTGGAAAATATTTGTGCTCCCTGCAACCTCTGAAACAATTCAGGGATCAGCGGAAGCGGGTACCGGTTTTTGATATTATCTTGTTCCCAGTAGTCAATACAAGGTCTTAGAGAGTGATCTTTTTTCTCCACGAAGAAGATACCGGCCCCTGCTGGTGAGGAAGAAGGTCGAATTAACCCTTTCTCCAGGTTTTCATCTATATACTTGCGCAGGGCTTCCAATTCAGGTTCTGAGAGTGAGTAAATTCGACCGAAAGGGATCTCGGCCCCTGGTAAAAGTTCAATGGGACAGTCGTAGGTCCTATGCGGAGGCAGAGTATCTGCGCTCTTCTTGTTGAAAACATCCAAGAATTCATGTTAGGCGACAGGCACCAACTTCGCAGTTTCGGGGTCAGGGTGGATACTGAGGAGAGAAGCAGGGTTAACAGTCCTTTCCAGGAAACAATGTACCTGACAGTAATTAGATGAAAAGGAGACATCTCCAGTAAGCCAGTCAATATGGG
The DNA here is from genome assembly GCA_037952925.1 of Lithobates clamitans. Classification (NCBI taxonomy): domain Eukaryota; kingdom Metazoa; phylum Chordata; class Amphibia; order Anura; family Ranidae; genus Lithobates; species Lithobates clamitans. The sequence goes on along the minus strand of JBBGZY010000889.1, from coordinate 1,366,549 downwards.
GGTTGTGGGCCTTTAGCCAAGGTAGCCCCAGGATAATGGGAAACATGGGCGAGGTTATCACATCCAGACGGAGAAGTTCCTGGTGATCTGAGGAAGTTCGGCAAAGAATGGGTACAGTCTCTTGAGTTACCGGCCCAGACTTGAGACCAGAGCCGTCCGCCAAATGAAGGCAAATCCTTGCCTCTTGGTGCATAAGGATAATTGATGAAAAGTAACGAATGCTGTATCCACAAAACAACAGACTCCAGAGTCTATAATTGCAGATACAAAAATAGTCTTTCCTGGTAACTGTAGCTGGAGCGGAAGAGGGAGATGTAACTGGTCTCCCCCAGGGAGATGCATCATGTGGGGAAGCGGATTTTAAGGGTTTACCAGGGCAAGTCTGTATGAAATGGCCAGCCTTTCCACAGTAAAAGCAAAGTCTGTTATGTTGTCGCCAGAGGCGTTCAGAAGAAGACAGAGGGGGCCATGGGAAACTCCCACGGGGGGGTTCATGGTACCCCTTATTCTTAATGGGCACCTTCGGAGTCCTGGCAGAAGCTGCAGAAATGGAAGAACTAGTATTGGGAAGTGCAGGTAACTTGGTATTAGTCCTCTCAGATTGCCTTTCACATAGCCGTCGGTCGATCTGAATGACCAGATTGATCAGATCTTCCAAAGATGTGGGTACCCCCACACGGGCAAGTTCGTCTTTTAAAGTATCAGAAAGTCCGAGATGAAATTGATGGTGGAGAGCCGCCCTATTCCACTGAGTGTCTGTACTCAGAACACAAAAGTCTGATACATAGTCCTCAACAGACCTTAGGCCTTGCTGGAGTCTGCCGAGTGTGGATTCTGCGGTCTCCTGGAAGAAGGGATCTGCATGCAGCTGGGAAATGGCAGAGAAGAAGGAGTCGGTAGTTGTCAAAGCCGGGTCATGTTGTTCCCGAAGATGATGAGCCCAGGAAAGGGGTTCATTTAGTAACAAAGTAATGATGAACCCCACTTTAACGCCTTCAGAAGAGAAAGTTCGGGGTAACAAGGAAAAATACAGTTCACAGGCGTTTCGGAAGGTACAAAACTGTTTGCAATTTCCGGAAAAGCGTTCAGGCAACAGCACTTTGGGTTCAGGAGGAATGATGGTCTCACCAAGCGGGCAAAAGTCTGTTTGCACGGAAGAACTCATAACAGCAAGAGAGGTGGAAGCAGGTGAGACATCAAGCTGGTTCAGAAGCTGATCTTCCATCCGGTTCCGATTGGTTTGGGGACTCTGTACTGTATGGAATAGTGCAGAGATTGATTGGCAAATGTCCTCAAAAGGTGAGGCCTCCCTTTCAGACTCCATTGCTGGCTGACGGATACTGTCACATACCTGATCGGAGTCTGAAGTGACAAGGTCAGCCTCTCTTGTATCTCCGGCCCTGGTCCCACTGAGAGTGGAGACAGAAGGAACCAAGGGACAGGAGGAACACAATTGCCTGCAGATGTAGCACTGGAAGCCTGAAGCAGATGATGCGACTCTTGGAAGGCAGAAAGTTGCAGCAGGTCGCTGGAACGAAGTTGCAGATACTCGGGTTGCAGAGAAGAGCTGAACAGCAGACAGGGGCGTAATCACAGGAATAGCAATAGCCGGGTTCGGTAGCAGGCGGGCAGCAAAGTACAAAGATATCAGGCAGGAGCAGGTTCAAATAGGAAGCAGGGATCAGGAACCGATAACCAGAAGTAGAGGAGAGTCAAGAAGCAAGGTCAGGGAAAGCCAAGGTTCAGCAACAGGTAACAGGCAGGTAACAACAACAGGATACGGGTACCAGAACAGCTGAAGATCCATCAGCATCTGTCTGAAGTCAGTGCGCCCCTTAAATAGGCTGTCTGGCGCCAAAGGAAAGCGTAGACTCGCTCCTGCGGACGCGCACACCGTTCTGCGCATGCGCATTGGCGCATCTACGATCTGATGAGTTCTTTATGCGCGCGCGAGTGCGCCCAGAGCGCAATGGCAGTTCTCTTACAGAAGTGGATAGAAATGGCTACATCCCATTAGGAAGTTGTCACCATCCTAGATGTTGAGTGCTATTCCCGAAAGCCAATTCATGAGAGTAAAACGCAATTGCGTCAAGAAAGATGACTATAAAATACAGGCCAAGATTTTACTTGATAGATTTGAGGAAAAGGGTTACCGCTCCAAGGATCTAGCTAAAACCAAGTTAATGGTAAGTGAAATGAAGAGAGAGGATTTGTTTAAAAAGAAAGAGGCCAGTAAAAGCAACTTTGGAGTTGCTTTTATGACTGGTTTCACACGCCAACATAAACAGGTAGAAAAAATTATCCACAAACATTGGCCTCTTCTTTTGAAAGATGCGGATCTAAATAAAATTCTACCAGCAAAACCAAAGTTCATCTAACCTAAGCCCCCCACTTTACATTTAAAATTGGCACCCAAGAAGGTGTGTACGTTCTTGGATCAGGTGGGTTTTTTTAGCTGTGGAAGGTGTGTAATGTGTAGGACTTCCAGACACAGGACAAGGAAGACCACACATTTCACCTCTCATAACTCTGGTGAATCCCACAAAATCAGGAAGTTCATTACGTGTGGGACCACGCTTGTAACATACCTTCTAACATGTCCATGTGGGTTGCAATACATGGACAGAACCACTAGGAAATTAGGAGTAAGACTTTGCAAACACTTAAACAGAATTAGGAAAGGTTATAAGCACCACAGTCTGTCTAACCACTTTAGACTCCACCATGGGAGGTATCCCAGTGGTTTGACATTCTGTGGTATAGACAAGATTGAGGGTCATTGGAGAGGAGGTAACCTCAAGAGGGCCATCTCTCGAAACGAGACCTAGTGGATTCATCGTCTTAGATCGATGAGTCTATAGGGGTTAAATATCGAACTTGACCTCAATTGTTTTCTGTCAAATGTATAATTTTTGGTTGTAATGGATTTTTCCTTTATGTAATTTATATCCTATCTGTAAATTTACTTCACTTTTTATTTGATTTTAATATTTTTGTATATTTTTCCCACTTTTTTATAATTTTCTTAGGTCATCCAATTATTTTAAAACATTGTTTTGTGCGTTATTTTATCCTTTAATATGCATTGAATCAATTTTCAACATAACTGTATTTTTAATAAAACTATACTAAGTTCATAGTATTTCATGTGATGAAATGTTGCATTTGGAGTTACGTCCTTTGGATCAATTATTATAACCGTGGGAACCAGCTTCACTAAGTGAGGAATGGATATCAAACCAATATCATGGCCGCCAGTCTCCCTCATGGGAATCAAACTATGGTCGAGGAGACATGTTTGTCCAACCAACAAAATGGCCACCATGCATTATTTGATTGGCCGACTAGGGGGGAGGTGACCATTCCTTGAATATAAGGACAGCTCTTCTAACCGGAAATTAGGTCCTCGATAACGCCCTGTGGGAGGGCGAAACTTGTTGATGCAATTTCTGGGTTCAAGTCCACACTACGTCACTTCCGGTTTTCGGTGGAACGCACGCCAGCAGCTGCGCTTCCCATTGCAATCCTTTGCTAAACCCATGCTTGTTTTAACCTACATTTTGTAAGTACCTCTTTTATCTGCGCAATAAATACCTTTACCAAGCAGTACTTCACTATAGTCCCCTTCTTTTTGTCGTTTTGGGCACTATGGTGCAGGCTTGATTGTCATGAGCATTTGAATTCTATCCTGATGTGAATTTGCCATCCCTGGCCAACACTCTAAGCCTGAAATACCCTTAGACTGAAAAGCTGGGGGTCCATTACATCTGGTGAGTGGGGACACAGGAGGGAGTGTGGCGCACTTCGAGTTTTGGAGCACGATCGCACTTTATAAATTGGAGCATATCATTCACTAATATTTGGACATTCACCTACTTATGAATTGGTTTCACTGTATTTATTGATACATTACTGCGAGCGCTGTAATTTATTCATTTTATTTTATTTGTCGAGTGTATAGCACTTTGTGTACAGCAGCTGCAACTTTACTCATTTTTATTTCTGATCATTTGGTTTAATATTTTTCAATTCTAGCGTGAATATATATATTTAGAATATATTCCTTTCAAATGAAATTGAAAGATCACCCCTCTTGTGGTGACGACTGGTCAAATTTCAAGATTATGGTATTGTTCTAACCTCTGAGCACTATACCCAAAACTGAGATACTTGTTAAATTACAAAATGGAGTGTGCAATAAATGTATATATTATATCAATTTTATGAACGTATAGTTTTTTTCCTTCTTTTGTTTTGGTGGATAAAAAGAAGACATGCTCAAATCCTCATGGGTGTCTATTTCTTAATCTGGCATTTCTCTAAGCAGTATTTTATCTAAATGTATAGATAACCCAAACACAGCATAGCTTTAGAAACACTACAATCCATTGTAAGAAGCTTGCTTTTTATGATGTCCTTGTATGTCAGGAATCTCATGCTTTTTCAAGATTGCACATTCTGGACTGCAGATGATCTGACTTCTTATTACAAGGAAAATAGGTATAAACAGTCAATGGTTTGATTCAGAGAATTCAACAATTCCTGCTTTAAAAACATGACCTGCTGTTTAATGAGACTTAACGGTTAACATCATTAATGGTTCTATGTAGCGATTCCATAACATACCTGTATGTGAGTGCAACACCTGAAACCCCCAGGCTTCTCTCCCTTAACCAGACAAAATTAGTATAAAGGCATATACATTTCAGCTATATGTCTCTCTATTAGAGATCATGACCTCTGAGGAGCGAGGAAAACACTTTTACTACAGGACAAGACTTGCCACCAAATTAAAACTAAAGAGGATAGTAAAATAGAGAATACTCAGTAAGCAGGTATAATTCTGTTAAGCAAAATATATATATATATATATATATATATATATATATATATATATATATATATATATATATATATATATATATATAATATTAATATTATTACAATTATACAGTATAAGGTTTATTTAGCGCCATAGCTATAGTACAAATCAAGACAAGAAGGTTAGAAGGGCCTTACAATCTAATAGAAAACATCTTTTTATATTTGATGTTTTAGAAATAAATTACATTTTCAGAATATTATTTTAGAATTATATTATATTATTATAAGGCGAGCATGGGGTATCCGGTAGTCCAGAAAGGGAGAACCTAGGAGAACTTGATTGATTGACCCCCTGCTGGTTTTGTACGTTTGCCCACTGACAAAGAAATGATCAGTCTATGATTTTAATGGTAGGTTTATTTTTACAGTTAGAGACAGAACAACAACAAAAAAAAAATCCAGAAAAACGCATTTCAAAAAAGTAAATTGATTCGCATTTTAATTAGTGAAATAAGTATTTGATCCCCTATCAATCAGCAAAATTTCTGGCTCCCAGGTGTCTTCTATACAGATAATGAGCTGAGATTAGGAACACTCTTAAAGGGAGTGCTCCTAATCTCAACTTGTTACCTGTATAAAAGACACCTGTTCACAGAATCAATCAATCACATTCCAATCTCTCCACCATTGCCAAGACCAAAGAGCTGTCCAAGGATGTCAGGGACAAGATTGTAGACCTACACAAGGCTGGAATGGGCTACAAGATAATCACCAAGCAGCTTGGTGAGAGGGTAAAAACAGTTTGTGCGATTATTCACAAATGGAAGAAACACAAAATAACTGTCAATCTCCCTCGGTCTTGGGCTCCATGCAAGATCTCACATCGTGGAGTGTTGATGATCATGAGAATGGTGAGGAATCACCCCAGAACTACACGGGAGAATCTTGTCAATTCAAAATACTAAAATAAGTTACAAAGCCATCCACAACTCTGCTACATCACTAACCTAGTCTCAAAATACCAACCTAATCGCCATCTCCGTTCCTCCCAAGACCTCCTGATCTCTAGCTCCCTCATCACCTCCTCCCATATCCGCCTCCAGGACTTCTCCCAAGCCTCGCCCATCCTCTGGAATTCCCTACCCCAATCTGTCAGACTGTCTCCAAATGTATCCACTTTTAGGCGATCCCTGAAAACTTTCCTCTTCAGAGAAGCCTATTATGCCTCCATCTAATAACTGCACTAATTTCTCCATTAGCTCACCCCCCACAGCTATTACTCTTTTGTATAACTTGACCCTCCCTCCTAGATTGTAAGCTCTAACGAGCAGGGCCCTCTGATTCCCCCTGTATTGAATTGTATTGTACTTCTACTGTCTGCCCTAACGTTGTAAAGCGCTGCGTAAACTGTCGGCGCTATATAAATCCTGTATTATAATAATAATAATAATAATAACACAGCATCTTGATATTAAAAGAGAAGTTTGTGACTCACCTAGGTGGATGCAGCATTGATTTGGCTCTGCAGTGAGAACTGAGCAATCAAACACTGCTGATCACTTAGTTCTCCCCCTCTACTCTGAACAGAGTGGTTACAGTCAATGGCAACCATAAGGAAAAGCGATATTCAGGCCAGTCTTATGCGGACAGATAAACAGGCAAAAATCAATAAGAAGAACCATTTATCAATTTATTGTTGCCATAAGATGATTTATTTTATTAATAAAACAATTAAAATTCTCCTTTTCGTAGATGGTAGACAATCAACTTGCTCACCACTATAATGGTACCTTATGGCGGCAGCCAATGAACCGACTTGTTGATAGATTTGCTGCAGTGAAGGCATCTTCATGCATCCCCTATGAAATCCACACTAACGGGGAGAGGGGAGGGAAAACCCAACTTTAGTGTGGACCGGGAGATGATGTGGAGCTTCGGCCGAGTCCCTGATGGTATCCAGTGAAGAGCGGCAGCACAGCTAGCCAGCCGTAGGTGGAAACATGGCTAGGAGACAGTCAAAGCAAGCCCCAATAGAAACCAGTGAGTGCGGAACTCGCGGGCGTGACGTCAAATGCACAGTGAAACCAGATTCAAAGTGAGGCTTGGAGCTCAAGATGGTGGAGAACAAGCCGAGGGAAGCAAGGAGAAAACCCTTCCTCAGGTGACATGCCCCGATACGCGTTGTCAAGACAACAGCCACGCTTTCTCCTTGCTTCCCTCGGCTTGCTCTCCACCATCTTGAGCTCCAAGCCTCGCTTTGAATCTGATCTCCCTGAGCTTTTGATGTCACGCCAGGGCGTCCCACGCTCACTGGTTCCTATTGGGGCTTGCTTTGACTGTCTCCCGGCCCCGTTTCCACCTACAGCTGACTAGCTGTGCTGCCACTCCCCGCTGGATACCATCAGGGACTCGGTCGAGGCTCTACATCGTCTCCCGGTCCACACTAAAGTTGGGTTTTCCCTTCCCCTTCCCCCCTTGTGTGGATTTCATAGGGGATGCATGAAGATTCCATCACTGCAGTAAATCTATCAACAAGCCGGTCCATTGGCCACCGCCAGAAGGTACCATTATAGTGGTGAGCAAGCCGATTGTCTACCATCTACACAAAGGAGAATTTTAATTATTTTTAAAATAAAAAATCATCTTATGGCAACAATAAATCGATAAATGGTTCTTCTTTTTGATCTTTGCCTGTTTATCTGTCTGCACAAGTCTGGCTCGAATAGCGCTTTTCCTTATGGTTACCATTGACTGTATGCACTTTTATCACATCTCTCCTGGTGTGTTCATCCATATAGCTGCTTATTGGGCACAAGTAGGACATAAAGAATTACTCCCATTGTTACAAATGTCCCAGTTTTCTGACACCAGACTTTTTTTTGCTGTTTTCTGAACAGAGTGGTGACTGTCAGTCAGCAGTTCTCTGCACTCCCCTCCAGTGCTCACTGGTGCGCTGGACTGTGGAGGGGCTGGGAGAGGCCGGCTCAGACTCTCAGCACATCGCCACCTGGGTGGATCTCGAAAATATGGTCGGGATCTTTCCTGAGCCTGGACCAGCTGAGCGATGTCAGCCGACAGCAGCTTTTAGGTATCTCAAGCTGCCAGCTATAAAGCAGTCTCACTGTTAAAGCTTATCTCTGGTCAAAATGTTAAAGAGGGCTCCAGTCTGAAAAAAAAGAAAATAAAAGTCAGCAGCTACAAATCACATGCAAATTGATCAACCAAAATCACAAGCGGGATTGCTTGCTCCCATTACATGAAAGTGTGAATGTAGCCCTAGAAGACAGCAGTTTACAGTTGTAAGGCTCCAGCTAGCAGGTCAGACAGGTGGGGAAGATGAATGCCACTGTGGACCCTGAGTCAGCTTAAATTAAACTGTTCATGCTTGAGTACATCATTAATCAACAACTGTAGTTGTCTATTTACATCCTTTAACGGAATGGAATGGACACTGCAGAGGTCTCGTAAACTGTAATGCAGGGCAGGACAAACATTGGAAAAAGAGAATTTTGTCACAGACTGGATGCCAATACAGTGCAATCCATTAGATACAATACAATGCCGAGTTATCTGACAACCTTCTCTCTCAGCATTTCCTGTTTGTCTCTTCTTTGTCTTATTTTATCCCTAAATCCCTTCATAACTATATATAAATCCAGATGAAGTCATACTTCACAAGTGATCATCCCTTTTTCTGACCATTTGGAAAAAAGAATAAAACTGCTGCTAGCCAATGATATCAGATAGTCTTTGTTAATGAACAACAGATTTGTAGCTGGATAGAGATATGGAATTTTTGTACTTTATTTAAATAACTTCACTTCTGCTAGAATGAGGCACGAGAGAAATGAATTTTTATTCGGCCTCTGACATTTTTATAAAATCATCATTGTCAGCATAAAATGTTGGCAGGATCACACTGAGGTCAGGTCTTGGGAAATATAATACAGAGATGCACTTTAAGTAGGTCAGCAGAAGAATCTGGAAGTCTCAAAAGCAGCAGGAGTATGATGATGTGTTTGCAAGGAGGACAATGAAAAAAGTTTGAAACTAGCAATGTGTGATTTGGGGATTATCGTAAAAACTTTCCTAGTTAGTTGCCAGCAGAGCGGTGACACTCTTCATGCATTGCTTTAGTTGGAAGCTTAACCCCAGAGACAAAAACTTTTATTTAAATACAGCATATTCCTCAATAGCCAGTAAAGATATAAATCCCCTTTGTGTGCACTAAATGACTTTTTTAATTCCAGATATTACCTTATAAAAGTAACAGTGACATCATCACTGTGCTGTACATAGCCTGTGCAGACAGCAGAGCTGTGGGAGGGGCACAGGCTGGCTGCAGAAAACTACAGGTGGGGTGGAGACAAGACCAAACACCCTGCACAAGGAAAGAGAGCAACAGTGATCGGCCTTTATTACAGGAAGCTCCTGCACAGAGGTAAAGTTTCATACTGGATTACTGCACAGATCTGAAAGAATATACCGTATTTATCGGCGTATAACACGCACTTTTTTCCCCTTAAAATCAGGGGAAAATTGTGATCGATCGGAGCGATCGCCGCTGACATACACATAGCGTGTAGATCTAAATATGGCGCCATGGAGTTTGCAGGAACTCGGCGGAGCGGAACAAGCGCCGAAGAGATCACAGTGACTGGGCGGAGCCGAGATACACATAGCCGAGTGTACTCGGCTGTTCTCGGCGCCGCTCACAGTCACGCCCAGTGCCGCTATTGGACCTGTGTTATGTCCATCATAGAGCGGGACTGGGCATGACTGTGAGCAGTGCCGAGAAGAGCCGAGTACACTCGGCTATGTGTATCTCGGCTCTGCCCAGTCACTGTGATCTCTGCGGCACTCGTTCAGCTCCGCCGAGTCCCTGCGAACTCTGCGGCGCCATATTTAAATCTACACGCTATGTGTATGTCGGCGGCGATCTGTCCAAGCCTGTAATGGACACTGGGGGCAAGGCTGAAATGACAAGGCTGCACTGACCACTGGGGCAAGGCTGCACTGGGGCAAAGCTGCACTGACAAGGCTGCAATGGACACTGGGGCAAGGCTGCACTGACACTGAAAAGGCTGCAATGACACTGACAAGGCTGCAATGACACTGACAAGGCTGCAGATGGACACCGATAAGGCTGCATTGATGGGCATTTTAATGTAAGTTTTTTTTCCTTAAACTTCCCTCCTAAAAGTTTTTTTCTTTAAAATTCCCTCCTAAACTTGGGGTGCGTGTTATACGAGTTCACCTTTAAGCTATAAAAGTTTGATGCTGCTGATTTAAGTAAATAGACTGTTCACGCAATAGAGCCGCCCTACCACAAAGGAAGTTGAACATTGCAGGGAATATTCCCCAGAGCTTAGTAAATGAGGTGAAGCTCTGCTGGCTTGCATCATCCAATCATGTGAAAGTAAAAAAGCAAAAGTTACAGGGTTTTTTTGTGTTTTATTTTACATTTTCCTTGCATATTATTAGGTAACCTATGTGAGTGCACAGGTGTGCAAATTCATTATATGCCAGGCCTGACCATAGCTCAAGGCTCCCATTTGGAGACAGAGCCCTGTCAGGAGGGAGCTGTGTGCTCCAGCCAGAAGGGATGTGTGTTCCTGCCAAGAAGCTGCACCTCATGTTGGGGGGATTCATTGCCCACAAATCTTGGGAGAGGCGGGACAGCTGCACGGGTCTGGTCAGATGGAGAAAGCAGAGGTGGCTGGTGAGTCCAGGGGACTGGAAGGAGTCTAAGTCCCTGAAAGAGTGAGAGAGCCTGGGGTATCTGAAGAACCCCTGTCAGGAATGGGACTATGTAGCTGGGTGCTGCAACAAAAGGTTGAGTGAGCTAGAGAGTGGGGAGCTAGGACTATGAGCTGAGAGAGCCAGGTGGCTCAGTATGTTCTGTTATCTGTTACAGGAAAAGAACCCCTGCATGAGGAACTGTGTCTATGGACCTTTCTTTTCTTTTGCTAAATAAAGCAGGCCACCAAGCTTTTAAAACACAGTTCGGACTGGCATGGACTTCACTAACACACATCTACCATCCCCATATCACAATATGCTACTTCTATGTCTGGGTATATATTAATAAATTATAGGCCAAACTTTTGTGCACACCTGCCCAACACACCTATATTAGCTTGTTGGAAATCCTGTTTCAAAATGATAGGTATTAACCTTACTGGTGGTATGATTATGTCAAATTTTTGATGCTCAAAGCGGTACATTGTTTCACATGCAAATTTGGCGTTTTATATTGTAGGTGTGTAATTCTTAGGAATAACACACTTAAATCTGTCTAAACAAGAGTCTAGTAGACAGCCGGGTATGATAAAATTTGAAACACAAAATCATAAATTATAATATAATAAATAACTACAAATAATTATAAAAAATAATAATATAATAATAATATTTATTCAATAATGTAATCAAATCAAAAACACTGATAATAGTAACACTGGTAATAGTGCGCCAACCAAAACAAAGGAAGAGCTGCCAAAACAACAACAATCAGACAAATTGTGGTACAGATATAATGTGGATAAGTGTGGCGCTAAGAAACAAGAGAACATAAATGTACGTTAGTGAGCAAAGTCAGACAGAATGTCCTCTGAAAGACAATATGCACAATAAAGTGTCTTAATGAACTTAATCAAAAATGAAATTGACAGCAATGTATACCCTATAGTGATTGGATAAAAATGCACAAGTGAGACGTATATAAGCTGTTAGCTAACACCAGCAAGAAAAGGTGAAAAAATGTGGAAAAGATATAGGAAAATCCTACAGCTACTACACAACCCAAGAATGGGAAGGAGTAGTAAAATATATATACCCCTGTTGATGTCCTATCGGCCGAAACAGGTTGGGTTTGTTATGCCTGTCTTGCCACCATTTGATCTAAGCGCTTTTTTATACCATTTTACATCTGACTTTTATTTATGAGCCAGAGTGTATTCCTACTACTTTATTTTAAATAAAAGCTTTTGGATAAGCTGATTCACACTATGGGGAGCCTCCCTTTTTTGATCTCTTTTCCCTTGAGGATTTCTACCTACTTCATGGAGCTCATTCTGTGGTGAGCAGCCCTCCACCTGCACCATTTAAGCCGGGAGTCATTGAGACCAGAGAGTGTTGGTTGGTGAGTGCCTCAGTTCTCCTATCATCTTCAGTCGTTGGGGATAAAGAGCTGTTCCTCCTGCTCCATTGCAAGCCTGTCTGACTCCCAAGCCGCTGGCTGAGAGTCCACAACTGCTGGTAAGGGTACCTTTGCCTATCCCTTTCTCGTATAAGTTGGAAACCCCATCCTGTGGATGCCATTCCCGGATTTAAGGGACTCCTACTGCCATTTCCGGTTGTTGTTGATTCTTTCAGCTTTTTCTTCAGATGTATATCCATTTTTTTGGACTTTTAGTTATATCAACAACTTATGAGTTTATGGTTTTATTCCACATGTTCCCAGTCCACAACCTAAATATTTTTTAGTTTCACTTTTTCACCATCTGTTTTGATAACACATTTGGGGGTAATATAGTTTAGCGATGTCTTAGAAATTTGACATCAATTTTTTGTTTTTGCTTTACCTTTATTTATTTTACTACTCCTTCCCATTCTTGGGTTGTGTAGTAGCTGTAGGATCTCCCTATATCTTTTCCACATTTTTTCACCTTTTCTTGCTGATGTTAGCTAACAGCTTATATACGTCTCACTTGTGCATTTTTATCCAATCACTATAGGGTATATATTGCTGTCAATTTCATTTTTGATTAAGTTCATTAAGACACTTTATTGTGCATATTGTCTTTCAGAGGACATTCTGTCTGACTTTGCTCACTAACGTACATTTATGTTCTCTTGTTTCTTAGCGCCACACTTATCCACATTACTACTTACTCAGTATTTGATGATGAATTTCCCCACGAATCACTATCGCTCAAGTCTGCAAGTGTTTCGCTGTTTTCTAGCTGGTCTAAAACTGCTTTTGATGTAAAGGGAAACTTTTTGGTTGCTATGGACATTCTCAAGTTTCCAGGCAGAAAGAACAGTATTTATAATATAAAACTGTATGCAGGGCACTGGACAAAGCATTAGGGACAAAAGGGAGGTGAAATAATTTAATACAGTAATGTACTAAGTAAGATTACAGTGTACTGTATGTAAAAAATGGTAGAATCAACCTGCGCTAATGAGCAATGCGTGATAAAAAGTATATATATACAAAAGGTGCAGCTGCAAATAAAACTCCAAATATCTATGAAGTAATAAACATATAAATAAACTTAATTGCGCTAGCAAAAAAAACTAAAAAAGTGTTCCAGTAGTGAAAAATTTTTTGTGAAAGTACTTGAGAGTCACAATGTGTATATAAATCCAAATGACAATAAGTGCATGGAATATTTATGCGAAAGTGAAAAAAATATGTTAAAAGTCAATAATCATAGACCGAAAACACCTATAATCAGTCCATAATAATATGAATTGCATTGGATAAAGAAACAAAACAGTCCGCTTCATATGTTTCATCACCACACACTAAGGATTGATGAATCAAAATACTTCTGATCGAATATGCATTGATTGCAGCGAGAGAAGTGATAGATGTACGCTTACCCCAAAAGTTGGACCTCCACTGTGGCAAGGTCTTATGGGCTTGCAGATTTCACCCTCTGCGGGGACAAGATGTTAATCACCAGATCTTGACAGCGTATACCGCCAACTTCCGTATAGACGGGATGATCCAACTGCTCCAACGTCAGAGGGGGGACTCAGGAATGGGAGAGTCCATATGCCAAGTAAAAAGTATGGGGAGAAAACAAAACTCCAATAGTGTGATAGCGTTTAGGGTATTTATTGGTTAAAAATAAACCACAAGAGAATATAAAAAATTCCAATAAAAAAGTATCATTAAAAAGCCGGCATAATTAGAGGCAGAACGCCCGTGCAAATAAACTCTTCAGAACACGTGATGGCAAGCACTGCGAGGCCACGCCCTACATGTTTCGTCATGTGACGTCTACGGGGGCACGGGCGACGCAATGAACCATCACCTTATATATCAGAAAACAAGATTATAACCACGCCCTCATCTCCGCCCATGTCCGTCTTTCGACAAGGCATGTATGGAGATTCAACGGGGCCGCCATTAAAGGCCGCCCACAGGGCGGAACGTGTATGAGTAATGAGAAACCAGGAAGTGTAACCAAACATCATTCTGGCGCCCGCCTGCCATACTAACAGGCATGCGCAAGGATAAACCAAGCCTCGATCTGGCTGACGGTGAAAACACTCCTATAGAGGCTAACTAATCAGAAACCGGAAGAAATCAAGCGTGTACCCCAGATGAATTCTAGAGGCAGACGCCCGTGGTATACACGGAACTTCCGGTCCTGAATAAAATTAATTTAAAAAACGTTGATGTTACACTTGAAGTTAAAAAAGACACTCCAACAGTATATGAAATATACGTGGCGGCAAAGTTTTTCAGTCCACTTAGTGTGATATTTAAATTTTTTTATTATTATTTGGATTTTATCCTGATATACTGTATGTTTGAAAAAAGGAAAACAATACCCAGCAAATATTGTAAAGGGGTGCGAATCCGTTGATTAAGGTTGTATGTAAGCAAATTTAAAAGTAAGAATGGGACCATTATATTTTATGTATCTTACCCGCACAAAGATAATTCAAATTTTCTTAAACAGATAGCCAGAGCGAGACTCAGCCCATCCTTTTACAATTTCAAAAGTTAAAAAACAAGAGAAAAAAAGAAAAAAAGAAGAAACAACAATAAATCTTGAGGGTATATGATGGAGCAATTCCAATATCTATGGACCTTTCTTAATGGAGGGATTCCACCTAGCCCATAGGGGTAACTACCATAACAGGGAGCCCATGTGACATTATATTACCCATTATATCATGCGTTATCAATAAACGCGTTGATCTCAATGTCAACATTAAGCCCTCCTGGTTTGAGACACCCCATCTTGAATATCCACCCCATTTCAAGCTTGGATATAGCTCTTCTCTTAGGTCCCCCTCTCCAAGGAACACTCAACCTATCGATACCCACAAATTGTGTACCTCTAGGGTCTTTATCATGTACATTCAAGTAATGTTTGGATACTGGATGTCCTATGAATCCTCTCCTGATGTTGCTGATGTGCTCGTTTAACCTGACCTGAAGAGGGCGGACAGTACGTCCCACGTACTGAAACCCGCATGGACAGGTTAAAAGATACACTACATGGGTAGTGGAGCACGTAATAAATGATTTTATTGAAAAGGTTTGTGAGGTACTAGTCGCATGGAAATGTGTTACCTTCCGGTCTTTGATCGCATTAACTGTACAAACCGCACATTTCCTACATCTATAATACCCTACTAGATTTTGAAAAAACATTGGTTTCCTTATTGGAGGATCACACACACTAGGAGCCACTGATGCTCTAATTGACGGTAATCCCTTAAAGACTACCTGGGGTCTCTCCGGAAGTAGGGGGCCCAATATATTATCATTTTTGATTATATGCCAATATTTGTGTATCAATTTTCTTATTGTAAAATGTTGATAGGAATAATTAGTTACAAAAGGACAAATAAAATCCTTCTTAGGGGTGTTCCCTGTCTTTGTACAATCTTTAAGTAAGGATTCTCTATCTAGTCTCTCCACCTCCTCGACTCGCTCCTTTAAAAAAGACGCATCATAGCCCTTTTCAAGAAAACGCTCCGTAAGAACCTAGGACTGAATCCTAAAGTCATCAATAGAGGAACAATTGCGTCTGATTCTTACATACTGGCTTTTCGGGACTGAATCAAGCCAAGCTTTGTGATGGCAACTATCTCGCGATATAAATGCATTGCGATCTGTGGATTTAAAATATGTGGAAGTCGTTATCATATCTCCTTCCCCCCTTATCTCAAGATCCAAAAAATTAATCGAACTCAGACTGGACTCATAATTATAATGAATCCCTCTATCGTTCTCATTTAGACTTTCCATGAATTGATACAGGGAATCATGGGTACCATTCCATAGGAGGAGGACGTCATCGATGTATCTTGCCCACAAGACCAATTCTGGTCTACGTTGGGCATAGATGACATCCTCCTCCCACTTACCCATGAATAAATTAGCCAAGCTGGGGGCAAATTTTGCCCCCATGGCTACTCCTTTTTTCTGCAAAAAGAAAAGATTCTTATGCCAGAAAAAATTGTGAGTTGTAGTATTCTCCAACAGGTCCATAATAAACCTCTTTTGTTTTCTTGGCAATGTCACGTCCTTGTACAGATAATATTTAACTGAGGATATACCCCAGGCATGGGGGATCGCCGTGTACAAAGATGTGACATCCGCTGTAACGAGCCAATATCCACTTTTGTACCCACAATCTTTTAGTAGGTTAATGGCATGCCTGCTGTCCTTGATATAGGCAGGCAGAGAGCGAACCAAGGGTTGCAGGAAGTTGTCAATATATTTACCAGCCCTCGAGGTGATCGAATCAATACCGCTAATAATTGGGCGGCCGGGCGGATGAACGGGGTCCTTGTGGACCTTTGGGAGATAATATATGATAGGTATCCGTGAAGATATGGGAATCAAAAAAAGTTTTTCTTTTTTATTTATCACACCTAATCTAAAGCCGTTCTCCACAATGTTTTCAAGCTCCCTCTTATATTTATTCCTAGGGTCTGACCTTAAGGGGATGTATGTAGTGGTGTCTCCTACTATTCTATCCAGCTCCTGGAGGTAATCGTTCTTACTCAAGACAACTATACCCCCCCCTTGTCAGCTGGTCTCACCGCTAGGTCCTTTCTTTTACAAAGTTGGTCTAAACCTGATTCCAAATCTTTGCTCATTTTGATATTTTTACTTTTTATACCCTCCAAATCCTTTATAAGGAGATCCCTAAATACTTTAATAGAGGCTGGTAGGCCGCCTGGCGGGTTGAATAATGAAGCATTCACCAAGCCTGAATGTTTGACATTTGTGGGGTTATTATTTAAAGTATTAATAGGATTGGTCAACAGGTATCGCTTAATGTTCAGTCTTCTGGTATACTTATGTATATCCATGTATGTCTGGAACTTATTAAGCGGTTTCGGGGGTGCAAATTTGAGTCCCTTGTCTAAAATGGCAGTTTCATCGGGGGTCAAGGGGGTACCACTGAGGTTAAAGATGCCTTGTCCGGTTATACCCGTTTTCTTTTTGCTCCTAATCTTCCTCCCCCCTCTAACTCCTCTCTTTCTTCTATTGGTCGTTGGAAGTTTTGTTCTCCTCTGGGAAAACCCCAATGTTGGGGTTGTGAGTACTCCTCCCGATGAAACCGTCGGGGGGTGTACTCATCCCTTTGTGTGTCCCTTTGAGGGGGGAGGGAAGGCTGATGCCAAGATGGCTGGTCATATCCCCTGTCCCTCCTTGGAGTGTAATATCCCTGATTGGACCCTCCATAGTCATCACTATCTCCAACATAATACTCATCCAATGGTTGGAAACGATTATGTGTAGATATAGGATATCTTGGGGACCGACTATCCATATGAGGCCTACCATGATAGTCGTATTGGTTATCATAACGACCATCCTGGTATCCTCTTGTTTGTACCTGATGATATTGGTTCCCTTCTTTATACTGTCTCTTAAATTTTTGATTTTTTATTTTCTTTTTGGGGGCCTGAGTGGGAACTCTACCATTCCGAGCTGGAGATTGTACATAGGAACCGGGGTTGGGTCTACCTGGGGAGCGATAGGACACCCTCCTAGGTGGTTTGGGATGTTGTTTTTGTAATGGTAAAGATCTACCTGGTTCCCTCGTCTGTCTATCTTGACTAGAAGTTCCGGGGGCCGAGACTTCCATATGACTGTTAGTCTCAGCTTCCTGTGCTGCAATTTTTATCTGCCATTGAAATACAGAACCATTTTGATAATCAGTAAAATCCCTATTAAATTTTTTTCTTTTTTTATTCTTTTGTTCTATTTCTTCCTTCTCTAAAATTTTCCTTAAGTTGGAGGATCGCTCCTTGTATTCTTCGTTTAAAATAAAAGGGGATAATTTCTCTTTAATAAGTTTGATCTCAGCATCTAGTCTATTCAACTTAGCTCTCTTCCTAGGGATCAAAAATTCTAAGAATTTTCCTCCCGCTTCATTGAAATATCTGTACCAATCTTGGAGGTCCAATTCTCCTTTCTGGGGGCTAACCTCCCATCTCAGGCTTCTTGGAACCATTGATACAGAAACATAGTGTTCAAGAAAAAATATGTCCCATTGAGTGTGTACCTCGGAGATCATGAGATTTTTAAGTCTCATGAATAATCCACCGAGGTCACCCTCGGGTTCACAATTCCCCTCAAACACACCCTCCTTAGCAATGGTGTGCTTGGAGCGGTAATCAAATACATCCATATTAATTTGATGACTAAAAATAATCGAATGAATTTAAAAAAGGAAAAGGAAAAAGAAAAAAGAACTTCTTAGAATTGTTGTGAAAAACAAAACAAAAAAACGCTCAGCTGCAGGTAGGTAGATATTAATTGTAACTAAAAAATGGTAGAATCAACCTGCGCTAATGAGCAATGCGTGATAAAAAGTATATATATACAAAAGGTGCAGCTGCAAATAAAACTCCAAATATCTATGAAGTAATAAACATATAAATAAACTTAATTGCGCTAGCAAAAAAAATTAAAAAAGTGTTCCAGTAGTGAAAAAATTTTTGTGAAAGTACTTGAGAGTCACAATGTGTATATAAATCCAAATGACAATATGTGCATGGAATATTTATGCGAAAGTGAAAAAAATATGTTAAAAGTCAATAATCATAGACCGAAAACACTTATAATCAGTCCATAATAATATGAATATGAATTTCTTGAAAAGGGCTATGATGCGTCTTTTTTAAAGGAGCGAGTCGAGGAGGTGGAGAGACTAGATAGAGAATCCTTACTTAAAGATTGTACAAAGACAGGGAACACCCCTAAGAAGGATTTTATTTGTCCTTTTGTAACTAATTATTCCTATCAACATTTTACAATAAGAAAATTGATACACAAATATTGGTATATAATCAAAAATGATAATATATTGGGCCCCCTACTTCCGGAGAGACCCCAGGTAGTCTTTAAGGGATTACCGTCAATTAGAGCATCAGTGGCTCCTAGTGTGTGTGATCCTCCAATAAGGAAACCAATGTTTTTTCAAAATCTAGTAGGGTATTATAGATGTAGGAAATGTGCGGTTTGTACGGTTAATGCGATCAAAGACCGGAAGGTAACACATTTCCATGCGACTAGTACCTCACAAACCTTTTCAATAAAATCATTTATTACGTGCTCCACTACCCATGTAGTGTATCTTTTAACCTGTCCATGCGGGTTTCAGTACGTGGGACGTACTGTCCGCCCTCTTCAGGTCAGGTTAAACGAGCACATCAGCAACATCAGGAGAGGATTCATAGGACATCCAGTATCCAAACATTACTTGAATGTACATGATAAAGACCCTAGAGGTACACAATTTGTGGGTATCGATAGGTTGAGTGTTCCCTGGAGAGGGGGACCTAAGAGAAGAGCTATATCCAAGCTTGAAATGGGGTGGATATTCAAGATGGGGTGTCTCAAACCAAGAGGGCTTAATGTTGACATTGAGATCAACGCGTTTATTGATAACGCATGATATAATGGGTAATATAATGTCACATGGGCTCCCTGTTATGGTAGTTACCCCTATGGGCTAGGTGGAATCCCTCCAATAGGAAAGGTCAATAGATATTGGAATTGCTCCATCATATACCCTCAAGATTTATTGTTGTTTCTTCTTTTTTTCTTTTTTTCTCTTGTTTTTTAACTTTTTAAATTGTAAAAGGATGGGCTGAGTCTCGCTCTGGCTATCTGTTTAAGAAAATTTGAATTATCTTTGTGCGGGTAAGATACATAAGATATAATGGTCCCATTGTTACTTTTAAATTTGCTTACATACAACCTTAATCAACGGATTCGCACCCCTTTACAATATTTGCTGGGTATTGTTTTCCTTTTTTCAAACATACAGTATATCAGGATAAAATCCAAATAATAATAAAAAAATTTAAATATCACACTAAGTGGACTGAAAAACTTTGCGGATTGCCGCCACGTATATTTCATATACTGTTGGAGTGTCTTTTTTAACTTCAAGTGTAACATCAACGTTTTTTAAAATAATTTTATTCAGGACCGGAAGTTCCGTGTATACCACGGGCGTCTGCCTCTAGAATTCATCTGGGGTACACGCTTGATTTCTTCCGGTTTCTGATTAGTTAGCCTCTATAGGAGTGTTTTCACCGTCAGCCAGATCGAGGCTTGGTTTATCCTTGCGCATGCCTGTTAGTATGGCAGGCGGGCGCCAGAATGATGTTTGGTTACACTTCCTGGTTTCTCATTACTCATACACGTTCCGCCCTGTGGGCGGCCTTTAATGGCGGCCCCGTCGAATCTCCATACATGCCTTGTCGAAAGACGGACATGGGCGGAGATGAGGGCGTGGTTATAATCTTGTTTTCTGATATATAAGGTGATGGTTCATTGCGTCGCCCGTGCCCCCGAAGACGTCACGTATGACGAAACATGTATGGCGTGGCCTCGCAGTGCTTGCCATCACGTGTTCTGAAGAGTTTATTTGCACGGGCGTTCTGCCTCTAATTATGCCGGCTTTTTAATGATACTTTTTTATTGGAATTTTTTATATTCTCTTGTGGTTTATTTTTAACCAATAAATACCCTAAACGCTATCACACTATTGGAGTTTTGTTTTCTCCCCATACTTTTTACTTGGCATATGGACTCTCCCATTCCTGAGTCCCCCCTCTGACGTTGGAGCAGTTGGATCATCCCATCTATACGGAAGTTGGCGGTATACGCTGTCAAGATCTGGTGATTAACATCTTGTCCCCGCAGAGGGTGAAATCTGCAAGCCCATAAGACCTTGCCACAGTGGAGGTCCAACTTTTGGGGTAAGCGTACATCTATCACTTCTCTCGCTGCAATCAATGCATATTCGATCAGAAGTATTTTGATTCATCAATCCTTAGTGTGTGGTGATGAAACATATGAAGCGGACTGTTTTGTTTCTTTATCCAATGCAATTCATATTATTATGGACTGATTATAAGTGTTTTCGGTCTATGATTATTGACTTTTAACATATTTTTTTCACTTTCGCATAAATATTCCATGCACTTATTGTCATTTGGATTTATATACACATTGTGACTCTCAAGTACTTTCACAAAAATTTTTTCACTACTGGAACACTTTTTTAATTTTTTTTGCTAGCGCAATTAAGTTTATTTATAAGTGTACTGTATGTGTTATGTGTTTTTCACTGTTTGAATTTGGTGCCAGGCTCTGTCCCTGTGCGTTGCGACGCTCGCAGGGAATGGAGCCTGGAACTGTGATAGATCGAGCAGAGTACACAGCCCACGGACACAGCAGGGAAACATCGCAGGATCCTGGGGACAAGGTAAGTAACTTTGACTGGATCCTGGGATGCAAGTCCGAGTGTGGCTCGGGGTTATCGCTTTTGGCAATGAAAATTCACCCAAGCCACACTCGGGATTATGGCTAGGGAGGTTAATGTGGAACTCCACACTCGACACCTCTACAAATTCTCACTGTCACACAAGATTTGTATGGTCAGGTAATGATGATGGATAAGAATACCTGGGCCGCAATCATTGTTGCACTTCAACCCAAAGGTGTTCAATAGGATTGAGTTTAGGGTCCTGTGAACAGGGCTCTGTCCTCCACACCAAACTCATCAAACTATGTGTCATGGACCTGGTTTTGTGCAGAGGGGCACAGCCAGGGCCAGATCTAGTCAGTCTGATGTGGGGGTGCAGTACAAAAATGTCAGGGGGCAGGGGATGGGAGGTCAACAGAACAGTATACAGAAACAGGAATTATTAGGGCACAGTTTGTTTGCAGGGCAGTGCCAAAGGTGTGGATGGGGAAATTGTGACTTTTTTTGTTTGTTTTTTTCAACCCTCTGGTCTTTAAAAAAATCCCCTTGTTTCTGGCTCTGAACTGCGCATGAGCAATTGCGGAGCCAGCCAATTAGAGAAGTTCTGGACCAGCCCTGTTGCCCAATCTGGGGCTGAACCTGGCAGCTCTCTCTTAGGCTGGCTCTGGAACTGCATGTGCAGCTCAGAGCTGATGACAAGAGGATTTTATACAGGCGTTTTTCTCCAGTTCACGGACATTTATGAACAGGGGAAAAGTGCCTGTTTTTTACAAACCGTCTGTAAATTTACAGATGGTTGGCAACATAGAGCTGGGGTGTACACGTTCTGCCACTGATATTTTGTTTCCTGTCTGTGGCAGAAATTATATCCTCAGTTGCTTCCTGAGGGTACAGCACCTGCTTACCGTGTCCCATTCAAATGAATGGAGCTGCTATGCAAGCACCCCACAATTGTGTGAAACGTGAATGGAGGAAGATGGGAAGAGTTCAGTCACAGTGCAGAGCTCACTCACTCACCCCAGGCTGGTCTGGTGGCTCAGGCAGAGGCATCATTCTTGCAGCCCCCCATGTAGTTTCCGGCTACAGTGCTTCACATTTCCAGGGGCAGACACGAGGTGAGGGGTGGGAGGAGGCGGTGCACATCGATCTCTCTCTCCTCTCCTACTGTCCGTGCAGAGAAGAGGAGGGGGAAAGTGTGCTGACTGGGATCTGTGAGACTATTGCAGACACCTACAGAGAAGCAGACAGCTGCTGCAGACAGCTTCGCCTGATGGACAAAGTCCATGGGTTGTCTGGGGGGGCACAACTAAAATCTGGGGGGGTGTAGCCAACCCCAGCACCCCCCCCCCCTAGACCCAGCCATGGGCACAGCCATGCTGGAACAGGATAAGACCTACTCCAAAGTGTTTCTACAATGTTGGAAGTGCACAGCTGACAGTACCCTTCATTGGAAACAGATAAACTCAATTTGTAGGGGTGTCCACATATAATCAACAGTATAGTGTGGGTATTTTTTTTAACAGACTAAGCAATGCAAGTGTTTACTGAGGTGTGCAAATTTCTACATTTAGGATATATACAAAATAAAACAGATCTAGGTAGAAAATTAGTAATAGGATTATATTAGTAAATTATGTATGTAACTATATGTTCTTTTGGGTGAAAGCTATTCAGATGTCATCCAAATTCCACACCAACTAACCATGAAGGCTCTTGTTTTGTCTCACGTTGCCCCAATTAGGGGTAATTCATAATGTGTGAATCACCTGTAATGTCAGAATATGTCACTTTAGTTTGTTACACACAGGAGCCTTAACTACCAGTGTAGCCCAGTGCTGTAGATGCGACACAGGTCACCACACCACTAGGCCTGTGGTGTGGTGACCTGTGTCGCACACACTAGGCTTGTGTGTAAGAATTCCTATACAGAGGTATTTTTGCACACAGTGCATATAGAGGCACAGTGATCAACACAATTTTTTCTTACCGATCATAAAATAATTGAATAAGAAAAGAATGGTAATAATAATAATAATAATAATAATAATAATAATGGTAGCTATTTTAAAGTTGAATCATTTATTTACCTTTTCTTTCCGGTATTATGTTTGAGATCTGATTTTTTTTAATGGTTGTGGGATGTGGACAGATTTATGTTTTCCACATATATTTGGAATGTTGGAAAGTAAAGTGTGTCCCCTTGATGCTGCTATGTTTCAATGACTACTTTATTAGCTGCTAAAAAGTGTTAGTGGTTTATGTGGCTCCATGATTCCACACACTTAGGCCTAAAAAAAATGGTAATATATATGGAAAGAATTAGTAAATATGCATTTATTAAAATTACAGATTTTCTTAAATGTTTTATTATTGCTGTTGATTAAAATTCATCCTAGTGCATTGGAAAATGCTAGGGATAGTAGAAAATGTAGGTAAAATTATGTAGGATAAATCTTGTACTGTATATGGGTTATTTTCATACTCTCAATATCACAGTATTTACCAGACCACATAAAGACTAAGGTTTCTGAGAGTTATAATTCATGCATGTACAGTACAGTACTGTGTGTGTGAACATACATAGCATGAAAAAGAAATTGTGAAAACGTGAGAATGATTAGGATTTTTGCAAGAATGGCCTTCATACAATATAAAATAATAAAGACAGTGCTATTTAACAAATAAAACACACTATTTTTCATCACAATTTCTTCATTGAACTAAAGGTTTAAACAACCAAAGGCATTGACAGAAAATATACGTGAACCCTTAGCATAGTGAAACCTTGAAAGGAGTTTATTTAGAGGCAGGTAATTCCAATTAATGACTCAGTTTTTCCATTTGAGTGGGTTGGATCTTCCAATGCAAATATGAAGTATTGCATAATAAGTCTGTGTTTCTACCTTAAACCAGATAGTGAAACTTTAGGCTCCTTGTCACATTTCCCAGTTTCCTGCTAAAACTCCTATTGTTTACATAGCTCAATAGTTCAAGCTGGAATTTACACATACAGACATACATAAATAAGTCTTGGTGACTTATCACACTTATCACTGGGAACCCTTTTATATGCATTAAGCGTTTATTTGTAAAACAAAAAAATGTAAACATAGCTTTTAGATGTACATCATTGTTTTAAAACACAAATCTGATAACATAAAACAGTGGCAAAACCAAAAGAACCCTTTCACACTGGGGCCACCCAAGCATTAGTGGTAAAGCGCTGCACGTTTTAGTGGCGCTTTTTGGCCGCTAGCTTCCGAATCGCTTTTCAGGTGATTCAGGCACGAATGTAAGGTGCATTCTTCCTTCACCTATTGCCTATGCTAAGATGTACCTTACCAGGGACATTGCACCATATGCTAGCCATTCTCCTAGAGTGCACTCTAGGCTAGTTAAAGTATTATTATTCACATTGCAGTTAATGCTCTAATACACTGTTTATTAACTTAACTGATTTATGTGTTAATTCCAGTCTAGTGGTACAGAACTCGCCACAGAAAGTGTTACAGCAAGTTACTTTGGTATAGTGATTACACTACCCATCAGATTGTGTCTGAACCTACGTTCTGTGTGTTCATTTTATACTCAAATAACCATTTATTCCAAAGCTGTACCAATACATTGAGTTAATTTACCACTGAAAGCACTTGTGTCTATTTCCTGGTGTTATTTTACAGCTAAAGCTAAATGCATGTTCTTATAATGCTTGCAGTAACTTTCATTCAGCCAGGTATGTCAAAAGGTTTGAGGCTCTTCTTGGAGTTGAGGTGCAGAATAGAGAACCCAGATTACTAAGTGGCTCCTGCGGGGGTAGCACCAAACAGGTACAAAGAAAATAGCAAATGGGGCATTTGCAAAAGTTTGGACACTCTTTCACTTGTCCAGGGACAAATGCTGTTTTTTGTAGGGTCTCTGACCCTAATTACATCATTGGGCCCTAATAGTTATTAGAAGTTGTCACCTGATGTCAACTGAAGAGCTTATTAAAATATATTACACACCAAATTTTAGGCTGTTATTCAACAAACCATGAGATCCTCTGACAGAGAAAAATACTAAGATGTCCATGTTCATAAAACATGAGATCCATGCATCTTTCATTTTCTACCATTTGACTTTGACCAACATCTGATGGAATTTTGAGATGTAGGAACTTTAGCTCCCTTTCTCTTTTACTCATTTGCTATCAATTATCTACGAATTCAGACATGCAGGCCAACTTTAATGTTATTTCACTAGCTCTTTAACTGCTCTTTGCAAGCATTTTGATATTATCTTGGTCGTCATTGTATTGTACCGAAATGATATAATACTAAACAGTCTGTCTACGGAATGGCCTAAATATTTCAACTTCTTTTGAAATAAAAAACTATTGAATGAAAAAAATATAAACCCATTTAAAAATTGTGAACAGTATTCTAAGACATTTGACTAGTACATCTTCTGATTTTGATGTGCAATTACATCCAGCTGCATATTTGTAGACCTCAGTTTAATTGTTATGCAGCCCAAGAAGCTTGCTAAATTAAATTCACTACACAGCAATCAACGTAAAAACTGTAACGTAGTATCATTTGATTAAGCTGGGGAAAACTAGGGGAGGTGGTGCTCAGGTGTAGAATTATAAATGATATTTTGTGCTTCAGTGACTTTCATGATTGTTAAAAAAAATGGTGAGGTGTTCTGATGTGCAGACATGGTTTTACAGTAGGCTCGTTTTCTATTGTGTCACAGAGTATTTCGCTTATCCAGCAAATATAGATTAAATCATTTTACATGTTGTATTACCTGAGAGTAGGTGATATACAGTACAGTTAAAGCCAAGTATTTCTTGACAGTGAACAGGTTATGTGAACACCTGCATTTTTGTGATGGTTTCACTTTTTTGTGTTAATAATAGGTTCCAAAAATCATCTACTGATTTATATTTATTTTGCTTCCTAGTGCGGAAAGTATGAGCTATATGTTTAATTTTGCTTCCAACGAATGATTGCAAAATCTGTTTCGAGTCATAGTCATGGTAAAATGTTCATAACTCCTTTCATTATTGTCCCATTAGGACTAGTTGTCTCAACCATCCCAGGTAGGAAGAAAGTTTATGACACTCAAGTTGCAGATGGTAAACTTTTCCTAAAGGCTGCCTAAAGAAAACAAGCCACCAGAGAACATCTGTAATAATCTGAATCTATCCTCCTGGAAATAGAATAGGCTACCTCTCAAGAATAACTTACTGTTAGTTGCTTGAATTCTCCCTGTTAGAGCAGAAATGTCAACCTTTAAACACTTAACGACCGGCCACTGTATATATACCTCATTTTTTTGAAGATGGATATCTCGGTAACGGCAGCAGCTGCTGCTACAACCGAGGTATCCATCTTTAGGGCCGGCGTTTCTGTACACGATAATGGTGGTCTCTGCGGCGAGTTCGCCGCAAGATCACCGTTATCGGCAGTGGGAGAGGTGCCGCCCCCCCTCCCGCCGCTCTCCCGCGCCCTCCGCTGCTTACCGGAGACGTCGGTAGCGGCGGAGCGATCGGGTCCTTTCTGTGCCTGGGTATAGAGACGAGTGAGGCCAAGATGGCGCCCACCCGTCTCTATACCATAGGATGGCCGAAGCGACGTCATTACGTCGGCTCCGCCCACTTCTCTTAAAGGCACAATTTTTTGTGTCATTTTTTTTAAACGATTTTTTTTTTTTTTTTTTGCATTTTAGTCTAAATATGAGATCTGAGGACTTTTTGACCCCAGATCTCATATTTAAGAGGACCTGTCATGCTTTTTTCTATTACAAGGGATGTTTACATTCCTTGTAATAGGAATAAAAGTGATCCATATTTTTCTTTTAAACCGTGAAAAAATAAATAAAATAAAGTAAAATAAATAATTTAAAAAAAAAATTTTTCAAAGCGCCCTGTCCCGACTAGCTCGCGCGCAGAAGCGAACGCATACACGAGTAGCGCCCGCATATGAAAACGGTGGTCAAACCACACATGTGAGGTATCGCCTCGACCGGTAGAGCGAGAGCAATAATTCTAGCCCTAGACCTCCTCTGTAACGCAAAACATGCAACCTGTAGAATTTTTTAAACGTTGCCTATGGAGATTTTTAAGGGTAAAAGTTTGACGCTATTCCACGAGCGGGCGCAATTTTGAAGCGTGACATGTTGGGTATCAATTTACTTGGCGTAACATTATATTTCACAATATTAAAAAAAATTGGGCTAACTTTACTGTTGTCTTATTTTTTTATTCAAAAAAGTGATTTTTTTCCAAAAAAAGTGCCCTTATAAGACCGCTGCGCAAATACGGTGCAAAAAAAAGTATTGCAATGACCGCCATTTTATTCTCTAGGGTGTAAAAAAAACAAAACAATATATAATGTTTGGGGGTTCTAAGTAATTTTCTAGCAAAAAAAACAGTTTTAAACTTGTAAACAGATAATGTAAAATAAAAAATGAATCAGCGCGAAATGGTGAATAACAGATACAGCAGCTGAACACCAGGGTCAAAATTCAAATCCCTCAATATACATATAAAACAGAAGGTGCAGCGCTAATAAAATAAATGTAAAAAGTAAGGGCTAAAAGACAAGGATAAAGCACAATAGAATCCACCACAGTGTGCAAACAATCAGTCCATGTATCCAGTCCACATAAATCTTCAGAATGTAGGAGACTGCATGCTAACACAGACGGTGATTCCAGGAACCCTCCACCACGGTAACAAATGGCCTCTCACCTGATGTAATGGACCCTTTGATTATAGAGGGTCACAAAACGCCATGCTTAGATGCAGGCACAGAACTTATTAACTTCTTTATCCACAACTCACTGTGTTCATAGGCATGCCCAGGGAAGATACATTTCATTACTTCCCTCCCTCAGAAACTCAGAGAGGCCACACCTGGAGTGCCCAAAAGTACAAGGTGTTTAGTGCTCAGAGACATGGCCAAGGTCAGGATGGAAGGCTGAAACCCGACGATCAATGTTACACAGACCCCCCCCAGCTCTGCTCCTGGAGCTGGGGGGGGTCTGTGTAACATTGATCGTCGGGTTTCAGCCTTCCATCCTGACCTTGGCCATGTCTCTGAGCACTAAACACCTTGTACTTTTGGGCACTCCAGGTGTGGCCTCTCTGAGTTTCTGAGGGAGGGAAGCAAAGAAATGTATCTTCCCTGGGCATGCCTATGAACACAGTGAGTTGTGGATAAAGAAGTTAATAAGTCCTGTGCCTGTATCTAAGCATGGCGTTTTGTGACCCTCTATAATCAAAGGGTCCATTACATCAGGTGAGAGGCCATTTGTTACCGTGGTGGAGGGTTCCTGGAATCACCGTCTGTGTTAGCATGCAGTCTCCTACATTCTGAAGATTTATGTGGACTGGATTCATGGACTGATTGTTTGCACACTGTGGTGGATTCTATTGTGCTTTATCCTTGTCTTTTAGCCCTTACTTTTTACATTTATTTTATTAGCGCTGCACCTTCTGTTTTATATAATTAAACTTGTAAACACCTAAAATCCAAAACGAGGCTGGTCCTTAAGTGGTTAAGGCTGTCCTATCACCTGCTTGAGCTCAGTGCTGATAACAGACACTTCAAAACATTTTCATTCCTTTTTTCAATGAAAGTAGCCCACACAATTTGTGCCAGTTATCAAACCTGAGTTTAGGCAAGAAACGTCAGCCCAATGCTGGGTTGACGTTTTTGCTCTGACAGGAAATTAATACAAGTGTACAGCAGGCACCTATCACCAGAGGCTAGACTGCAATTATAATAGAATTCAGATTCTTACAAATGACCATTCCTAATTAGTTTCCTTCAAAGGCTAATTTGACCCTTAGAACATGTTACACCCTTATTTGGGGAGTACCATGTAACATATCCAGCACCCCCCTTCACCATGAGCCCTCCTTCCTCATGTGACAGTGGGCACGGGTTCTTCCCTGCAGCGGTTGTTACAATTAAAAATTGGTGCAGCTGTGCATGGCTCCACCCACACAGCTGCATCATTCAATCACAGGGATCTGTGAATAAATAAGTCCTGTCTGCCACAGTGGCAGCCAGTATGTATTTCTCCATGGCCTATGCTGATCAACGTGTTTGTAGTCCATTCACTGTTCCTCCAGCTTTTTAACTGAAAGCCCGCTGGACACAGTGTAGCCCCAACAGTGTCCAGCTGTGATGCCAGTCAGTGCCCAGCAGTGATGCCAGTAAGTGCCCAGCAGTGATGCCAGTGCTTAGCAGTGATGCCAGTGCCCAGCAATATCATGATTTGCTAACATTTGTTTAATTATGTGAAAAGTGAATTTTTATAATAATAGATCCATTTTTGAGACATACACAAATAAATGTTCAGGTGCTCATAACCAAATATAATTGAGATTGAAAGCTGGTATAGAAGGTGGAGATACTTCCAATTTTATTCAACTGGGTTTTTATGTCCAGTAATTCCATAGGTTATGTTTACCAATACAAAAATGATCTTTTACATGAACATATTTGTGTTTTCATTTTACTGGTCCTTTCAGAACGGCTTGATTTTTTTCTTTAGTATCTAGCGTCATAATTCTGGTAACATCTGCAGGATTAATCACGCTAAAACAAAAAGGTAGAAAGTAGCTACTCTTATCTAAGAAAAAGAAAAATTTACACGATACATCAGCAAATATATGTATTTAATATAAGCAGTGGTACTGAACAGTGTAATAGCAGTGTATTTCTTCATGGCAACTTTACATGGAGAGCAAGAGACCACTGATTTAACTAATCTTCAACTTCAGGCTCCTCATAGCCTAAATGGGATGCAATGGGAAAGTGAGCCCAGTAAACTTTGGCCATTTCATCAGTCTTGTCATAGGCAGCCAGTCTACGCAATTCTTCCACCCATCCATAGAAATCAGAAGCTGACATGCTCCAGTTTGGCATAGCTCTCTTCTCTCGACTCTCAGCTATAACAGAAATCATATGACCATTAATTCAAATTCTATTCACTCTTATACTCTGCACTGCAACCTCCTACTGGAAGAGGTTTACAGCAGCAGCCTATTACAATATGGTAGCATGGGTTAAACATAATAAAGTAAAACTTGTTGAAATAACAAAAGTAACAAAAATAATGATGCCTACTCATGGGAATTTTGGTTTAAACACTCTTTGTACTGGGCCAAGGAAGTTGTCTAGCACACCATGTCTTAAGACTTTGAGGATAAGATCATGGCTGTTTTCTTACTATCCTCAGTAACCCTAGCACATTTTAAATGGATTAAAATCCAAATCCCTTGAAAAAGCCAGGGTACTGGAGAACATAGGAATGTGATTTTATCCAGTCTACAGTATGTCCCATGGTTACGCCTGTATCTTTGTATCTATTCCTTCCTATATTGACTCAGTATCAACTGTGTGGACTGACCCTCACATAACAGCTTGCAATTATGCTTGCTCAAGTCTGTGTGTTGGACGAGTGAAATACAGTAGGGACATATCAGAAGCTGGTTCAACCTGGGAGCAGACAGAGGACCCTTTGGATAGCACTGGAAGGATTGAATGGAGGCTTGAAACACTTTTGCTGGATAATATTAAAGTTTATGTACTTAACACATTTGCAGCAGGAACTGAGTGTATTGTTCTGAAAGGCTGAGAGATATTATATATTATAAACTTGTTTGCAGCATACAAAAAGAAAGGCAGCTGTTGCTGCAGTTGCAATACTTATAAAAGTTCAATGGACTGCAGCTTATATTGTTTGCATTGTTTGAATATGTTTTATGATTGATAAATAAAATGTTATTTTAACTTTTACCCCAAAAAACCTGTCTGGTAACGCACTGTAGAACAAAATATATTTATAATCTTCCTGTTATATTGTGATAGCCTCTAAGTAGCTAAATTGGATTGAACTGTGATAAAACACCTAGTAGCTATTTTTATGTATGTGTCCCATTCAAGAGAGTCCCAGAGATACAACAGGAGGGGAGTGAAAATCTCTAAAAAAAATGAGATGAAATTTCCTCTTAGTTATCACCAGAACAGGTACGAATGTAAGGCTGGATTCACACCTATGCAGTTTTAGTGCTTTTTGCATTTTGCAGATTTGCACTAGAGTCCATTCAACATTGTTTCCTATGGAACACGATCTGTAGTCCAAATATGCAAAAAGCACAAAAAATGCATAGGTGTGAATCCAGCCTAAGACTTCCCCTCTATTATTGTTCTGTTGACAACTGTATACCTTTGGATTTTCCTTCAATCTGTCTTATCAATAATTGAGCAATCTCAGCATTATAATATGAAATTAAATATCAGAATTGCTTTGGGTATATCAGTTTGGAAAGTATCAATGCAAAAATGAAACTCCTTTTGAAAGGGAACCCGTTCATCCAGATTGAAAGTTCAGCAGTTTATTCCCTCCCTTCCACATACTCCTGTAATTCCTGGCAAGTCTGGAGACAGCGGCATTATGTGAATATCACCTCCTGGCATACTCTGTTTTTTTCCTTCCTGCAGTGTTCCAGGGCTGCAGTAGCAGCTGATACTTTACTTATTGCCTAGATTTTCTATTTAACCACTTAAAGTATATCTATACCCAAAGCATTTTTTGGATAGAATTGGGAAGGATTGGAATCCTCATTAGGTTTAACTGCAATTCAGGGTGCCGTTAGAGAGATTTCTACTCACATTCTGTTCTGGAGGACAACCTGTTACCAGGGAGGGGAGTGTGGGAAAAACATCAATAAAAAGCTGACAGAAGTTCTAGCATTATTTTACTTTAAAGGTTATAAAGAGCATCTTTGTGGTGTTTGTGCTGTTGAAGAGATTTGTTCACTTCCTGCCTTGTAAAAAAAAAAAGGGTGTACCCAGGACTGATGGAAAATTGCTTTATAACAGACCCTCTGATAGCAGTAAAACCTGTCAGGAGTCCTGAACCATCCTTGCTCTATACAAAACAAAAAATTGGATTTTTGACAAACCTGTAAATTCCATATCTTGGAGTACAGTACAGGTTTAGGTGATTGGACATTGGCAAAGGCTTTGCTCTGAACTGCTCCCCAGTATACTTAACCAACCCCCCCCCCCCCCCCCCGGCTCCAGTATTTTAGCAAGCAATAAAACTATTACGGAGGAAAGATGGGAGCATCCTGTGTACTGTACTCCAAGATATGGAATATGCAGGTACATCAATATTCCCAATATCCTAATCGTACAGTACAGGGTGCAGGAATTAATTTTTTTGAGCATAAGAGGTTCCTAAGCGATAAATTGGGGGGTGGCAAACAAAACTACAACATTGACAACAGACCCAGAGAAAAAAAAGAGGAAGTGTGAACAGATTCAAACAGACAGTTGACAGCAGAAGTACCTTGATGCTGAAGGAAGCATCAGCAGAAGCTCAAATAGCCAACCGTAACAGAAAAAAAGGTGGTGGCCCTGCGATAAGTGAGAAGGACAGAAACCCTAGAAAAGAAGGCAAAAAAACCCTACCCAACCGGGTGGAAGAGAAAGGAGGAGCCCAATAAAGGAACTGTCTGGTCAGTACCGGAATAGCGGTCAGTTAGCAAGGGAATATGTGGTAGGCAGCCTTAAATGGTAGCTCTGAACCCACCCATTAGGTGGATAGTAAATGTTTGACAAGCAGCAGGACATGGGGAGGGAGAGTGATAGGGAAGATAAGGAGCCTCAGGGAAGCAAGGAGGACTGGCTTCCAGAATACTTTGTTCCCATGTGGCAACGGAAAAGTAGGAAGAAAGCCACAGGAATAAAACAGGCGTAGGCAAGGCAAAATTAAGGCTGATAGGGCAACAGGGAGAAGATGGTACAATTCTTACATTTTTACACTCGCTTTTAGGCAAGAACACCAGAGGAAGGCCCCACAGAGACACAGAAAAGTTGCAACAAGTGACAAAAAAGAGCAACCTCTGTTAAAACGCGGGTGCACAGTAAGTGCAAAAGGCAAGATGTTAGAAAGAGGATATAAGGCCTGCAGAATACCAAGAGCCAGGTTTTTGGCAATACCAACAACTTGGATGATAAGAAATGGAAACCATTTCTAGAATGAAATCTCTATAGAATGCAGAAAATGGATGTAGAGATCTGCATGCTCCCAGGGAAGAGGATGTTATTGGATGTGTTAATGCACAATGTTTTTTTTTTTATATTTTCAGGAGAATAACTGAACTAATCATGTAAAATATTAATGAACACTTAAGAAAATGCATTTAAAGGAGAAGTAGGGTCAAAGCTTTTTTTTGGCCCTATTTCTGCTGTGGGTTACAGGAGTGCACTTAGTTCTGTATGCGGAGCATGCTGCACATCCTCTTGTGGCTTTGTGCATGAAGCCTTAGAATGTAGGAATAAAGTATATCTATAGGATGGCGAGACACAACATCAGTGATCTTTCAAGGTTGCGCTTCTAAAATGTTAGGACCAAAAGTATTAGCAAAGTTTTTTTTGTTTTTTTGTAACAGAATAAAAAAAGTAAATATTTTGTTCAGAGCTATTGCAGAGCGCCTTAAGGAGTGCAATGCTCCATCTTGTGGAGAGAGGGTGTAATTGCATGTCACTAAAAGGGCAGAATGTAAATTACCGTATGTTTTAGACAGTAATATATTCTACTGTCCAAGGAAGAGGTCACGATTTAGCCATTTCATGTAATAAAATAGAAGCACTGTAAGATGTCAGTCACTCCTGCTGTCATATAAATCTTACCATAAAAAAAAAAATAAGAATAAGCTGTAAACTAAACGAGTGGCTGTGAGAGCATTTTTTATCCTGGAAAAGCATTTTAAAGAGAATATTTTTAGGAGTGGAATACTTAATATTCTCTTCTTACATTATTAAACATTTCATTCTAAGTATTCTAATTACCATTCACAGGCTTGACACTGCTGAATTATTTATGATTTTTACTACCAAGTACCAATAGGACTGAAATGTTGATAGAAATGTTCACTTTTTGGCATCAATATCTATTGATCAAGCATGCAAATCAGGGGTTCTGATTTCACTTACTACGATCATGATCAGGGTCAGTGATTCAAAGTACTGAAACCTCAGCCAGCCAAGCTACAAGCAAGGTGGTCAGTAATGACAGCATGCTGGTGTGCCGTGTAGTCAGGCAGGATGGACGCAGTGCTGAGGCGCCGATCTTGGTCCATCATACTGTTGCCCATTAATTTTGTTAGATGAACCTAATTGAAATATCAAAGACATTTCATTAAGTTTAATTGTGAGCTGCGTGGTGCGAGGTGGCGAATTGCTCCGCACTGTGCTGAAATTGGAAAAAGTACTGTACGCGGTAGTTTTTTTCAGCGCACACCACCACAACACAGTGGCCTGAACCAGGCACACCAGAGACAAGACATGTTGTCTTGCCATGCAGTGGGACTGGGCTGGAATAGCTGCCCAACATAGTTCCACCGTATCTGGTGTGAATATACTGTACCTTAAAAAAAAAGACTGGGGCTACCGCTGTTTTTAGGAAGTCATAACTCTGTCCCCTAATAAACGTTGAACTTGGCTTGATGTCATCAGTCCTGTCTAGGTACCTGCCCCCCCTAAACACAGTGCATGTGATACAACACTCAGAACAGCATGTATGAGTATATAGGAATTATTGGTACTCTGTTCCATCTTTCTTTTTTTCCCAGTTTTAAGTTTTATTTGCTTTGCAGGGGGTGAAGTATGATGAAATGTAGGTCACTGAAAAAAAACAAAGCCAATTTAAAAATCTTTTACATCTTTTTCAATAAACATGCATATTGAGTGAAAAGAGGATTTTACAAATAAAGCTCTATAAGCAGCCAGCGCTAGCTCCTTATAAGACTAGGTTCACACTATTGCGGTTTCCCTGTAGCCACGTTTTTTTCATTTGAATGGGCTTCTGTACCTGTCGAAAACGCAAGGAAAAGGTCCCTGCACCTTTTCTAAAACCGCAGCCGCAGGAAATCTGCATAGTGTTGTGTTTCATAGCATGGCCAAATGCTCTGCGGTTTACAATGCGTGGGAGTGCCATTAAGAATTAATGGTACCTCCATTTTTGCTGCAGGTGTGGGAAAGCATGCGATTTAGACACTGTCCTGTATCCTCAACAGTGTGAACCTAGCATAAAGCAATAGGATCACAGAGAGAGGAAAAAATAACACTAAAGATATGGGCAGCACAGTGGCTTAGTGGTAAGCACGTCTGCCTATGAGCACTAAGGTTTTTTGATTCAAATCCCAACCACGGCACTACCTGCATTGGTTCAAATCCCAACCACGGCACTACCTGCATTGGTTCAAATCCCTCCCACGGCACTACCTGCCTGGAGTTTGCATATTCTCCCTGTGTCTGTGTGGGTTTATGCCCACACTCCAAAGACACGTTGGTAGGTTAATTGGCCCTAGTATGTGTTTGTATGAGTTTGAATTGGGGACCTTAGAATGTAAGCACCTTGAGGGCAAGGACTGATGTGAATGTAAAGCACTGCATAAATTGACAGCGCTATATAAGTACCTGTAATGAAAAAAATACCTGTACTGTATTTTATTCGTTTAAGGCTGGCCTCATTACAAAAATCTGTGATGTTTTGACTGCTGTCATTTCATTGAAAAGATTTAAACTTTTTTTCGAACTCTTTGCAACCAAGACAAGAAACTAGGTGAAAACAGGCGGCAATAAAAACTAAACAAGATATATAATAGAACAGTTTAATTGGCGGAGTGGTTTTAGTGCCATAGACATACCTGCAGTTTGACTTTCCGCTTTATTAAAGCCTACATTTAAATTAGTGCTGTGCTAATGATGTAAACAATAATAAAAAATAATCATAAATATACAGTAAAAAATAAAGTTAAACAGCTAGTTCACTGTGAGGTCGCTAAGCTCCACCCAACACGTTTCATCATAATGTCAACATGAGAGGCACCTCCCTGTATGACCTATGTAATAAGGGTCAGTTATTAGAGGTGAGCAAATTACACATTAAGGTTTGGTGGAGGTGGATCATTCTTAAGTTTATAATGTCATGGAATCCACAGAAAAATACTTTTATTTGCAAAGTGAGACTTTGAGGACTGGTCACACACATGCACATACTGTATATTTGAGTGTTTCACACATTAGTGCATGTTGGCTCTAAATATTTGTTATAGGATTGTTATTTTACTTCACTTACTTTACTTTTACTTTATTTTACTTCATTTTTCACTGAAGATTTAGGATTACTTTTTATTATTACCACTTACATAACTAGTGCAGCACTCATTCACACTTATTTTAAGGTGTACATCATACTGTGCTTGCAGCTACAGTTGGGGCTGTTGTGTGGAATTACTTTTTCCCATATAAAGACTAAGTTTAGGGTTTTTTTTCTTGTTTTGTTTTTTAATTAGCACAAGGGAGAGTACTTTTATTCACTGTGAAGTTTCCCTTGTGCTGATGGCTGCTCCAAAGTTCTCTGCTCCCCTCCAATAAGCTTTCAGTGCTGCAGGGGTTAATACGATCGGCTGGACCTGTCACAGCTATTCGTCAAGAATACCAGCTATGTCCACCTTTTGCACCCCCGGCTATACCTGTCACAGCTACTCTTCAAGAATACCAGCTATGCCCACTCTTTCCACCTCCCTCCTAGCTTCATAAAAGCTATACTATAGCACTCCATGAATGTAGGAGTGGGGTAGACGAATGAAAGGTCTACCTCATTCATTTACAGAGAGCATTTTATTGATGAAAGCTATAGCACAGCCCCTATGAATTGAAAAGGGGGACAGGCATAGTAAGCACTCTTTAAGAGTACCTGTGACACATCCAGTCGAATACTTTAACCTCCACAGCCCTGGATGAATATGGCTTAACATAGGCTTTAAGCCTTGCATCTAGATTTGCGAAACTCATGTGTAATACCTCAGAACCAGACCACCGATTACTGTTTAACAATATGAAGCAATTTCCATAACATTTTTTTCCAGAGAAATCATAACTGCCCCAAAGCACTTACCATTGTTTCTCATGACAGCACCCAAACCTGCACAGAAAAAAAAAACAGAACATCAGTGTGACTCAACTGTACTCTGAATCAAATGCTATTTTTATTCAAATACAATGAAAACAAAACATCATTCTAAAATGACGGCAATTATAGTCACTAGAAAATGTCAACAATAAACATGAAATAGAAATGTTTAAAGTACATGTGAGTTTCCTACTCCAGCAGAATCCTACCTACCCTGTAATTTCCTGTCTGCATTCCGGGCAATAAAAATCTAGAGCTGGGTTTACCAGTGCCAGCACACTTGTTCCTTAGACTTGAATGAGATGTACCTGTATAGCAGGGAGCAGCATCTTATTCAAGTCTATGGGACATTAGTGAGCAGGCACAGGTATCTAGGCACTAGATTTTTACTGAGCAGGTTGTCGACAAAGCAGGTAAAAGCAGCCCTCAGACAAGGTCATTACAGACCTGCCAGATGGGGGATATCTATATATTGAGGGAGCTAGGGAGGGAGGCGGTGGGAATTTTTTCAGCATTTATATGTACTTTAACAAGGTCAACATGCAAATATCAATATACCAGAGCAAGCAACTGGAAACAGTTCCAGCCTTTAAAGTAACACTTGCTATCCACTTTTTTCTTATGCTGGTGTCAAAGAGCATTATATATGTAGAGATCTGCTGACCTCTACAGTCAGTATTTGTAAATAGCTGTATCCCTGTCTCTGAATTGTCTGGTTGGAAACCCGAAAAGGAGGAAGTGAAGAGAGAGAAAGTGTGAGACACATGTCCCGTTCATTGAAGAGCTGTTACTAAATCCATACCAGAAGCAGGGATTCTTAGGCAAGCACTGCTATGTTTAATAGTTTAGTATTGGTGTCCATAGCTTCTTGGTACATACAGTATACACTATATTACCAAAAGTATTAGGACGCCTGCCATTACACACACATGAACTTGAATGGCATCCCAGTTTTAGTCCATAAGGTTCAATGTTGGTCCATAAAGACACGGGGGTGAGTTTGGGGTGGAGGAACTTGACTGGCCTGGACAGAGTCCTGACCTCAACCCGATAGAACACCTTTGGGATTAATTCGAATAATGACTGCAAGCCAGGCCTTCTCATCCACATCAGTGCATGACCTCACAAATGCGCTTTTTTTGAAGAATGGTCAAACATTCCCATAGACACTCCTAAGCCTTGTGGATAGCCTTCCCAGAAGAGATGAAGCTGTTATAGATGCAAAGGGTAGGCCAACTCAATATTGAACCCTACGGATTAAGGCAAGGGATGCCATTAAAGTTCATGTGCGTGTTAAAGCAGGTGTCCCAATATTTTTGGTAATATAGTGTATATACTGTATTTATCTAAAGACTGGTGACAGATGTATATCTGTCCCCTTGTTATTATCTTATATGCACTATACCAGATAACTAAAAGCTGGCAACAGATGGATCAAAATTCTGCCAGTTCAGCAGGGACCGGCAGAATTTCAATCCATTCATGGCCATTCTCGTTTGTGAGACTAATGATCAACTTCTCATCAACAGCTGAGGAGTGCCCACTGTCAGAATACATTAACGCAGCAGATTCCGCTATCTACCTGGCACGTGTGGATTGAGGAATCCATTCAGTTTTCTTTCAATCAGCCTGCTGGCTGTTTGAAAAAACTGACCCATGTATGCCTAGCTTTCATCTGCGATACTGTGTGTGTAGTGGACACTTTGCTGTATAGTTGTAGATAAACCTGTTTATTGCAGTACAATTTTTTAAGCGGCTCTTATTATTTTAGTTAACCCTGTCCCTCCCTTCTGGGATTACATAGATAGTTTTAGCTCAGTACTCAATAATCAGCAAAGGTTAGAACTAGGTTAGGCATCCGACAGCCATTTCTTATAGTTAGAGGTCCAGTTGCATGACAGATTAAATGCTACTAGGAACTAAGACCCACATTTGATAGGCTGACTGAGTTCTAGTGCCACTCCACTGTTTCTGCCCTGTCCAGACTGGAGGCACTGACAACTTTAACAAAACCCACTCTTCCACGTAGCAAAGGTTCTGGTTCTCTTATTTACTTACAGGTTTAGTGCAATATAGTGTGTGGGGAGAGCCATTTCTCATAACCCCCCGCCCCCTCAAAAGAGGTCTACACTTTTCCAAGAATGCAAAAGTAGAAGCTGTCTGCCTTCTTACTAAATGGAAGGACATGCAGACTTTCTGCACAGAGAATGCTGGAAGAGGAATGAGGGGGAGCAAGGTATTCACCTTCCTGTGACTAGAAACGTGGGTGCTGCAATCGTTTCATTGTTTTTAAATGTGCAGGGTCTGCAGCCCCCTCATTTGGATCCAGGTTTTTAAGACCTCACTTTCTGCATATTTGTTCTATGGCAGTGATTCACTAAAAAATGTTGCTAGGAGGAGAAATACAATTTTGAAGAAAAAAAAAGAAAAAGGAAAAGAAAGAAAAAGGGCAAAAATAGAAGCTCCCATATTCACATCACATTCTTATGATGAGTGGTATCCAACACCAAATCTATGGAGCCGAAACCCCAGCACATGTACTGAGATGACGATGGGTACAGGTGGTCCCCTGCTTACAAACATCTGACTTACAAACGGAAGGGAAATTCACTCCTGTAAGAGTTGATATGGGAAAAAGGTGTCTCCACTGATGCTTTATCACCAATCCTTGTTTCCCTAACAACCCAAAACTTTCAAAATCCAATTGTCATTGGGACAGAAAGTGAGGCGAAATCTTTTGAACAGGGGCACAGACAGCAAAACAAATGTTACAGGGGTGATGATAACCCTTCCCTATGATATCTAAAAAACTTAAAAATAGATTTCTTTGCTGGAGGTACACTTAAAAAATGTACCTGTTCCGACTTACAAACAGATGCAACTTAAAGCGGAGTTCCACTGGTTTTTGAGTTTGTAAAAAGTCAACAGCTGCAAAAAGTATAGCTGCTGACTTTTAAAAAATAGCCACTCACCTGTCCCACGGTCCAGCGATGCACCTGCCCAAAGCCCCGTTCTCTCCCCCTCCTCTTCGCGGCACCGACATTGTGAGTGTGGGCGCCCGGCTGTGACAGTTTACGGCTTCACAGCCGGGCGCGCGCTGCGCTCCGTCAATGGCCAGGCAATGTTTTGGGACCTGTCACGTGTCCCAGAACATTGCCAGGAGGGAGGGGCCGCCTAGGAATCGCCTAGGAGTTCAGGGGTTGGAAGGAGGAAGTGGGACAGGAAGTCCCACTTCAAACCAGGTACCCAGCCCCCCCCCCAAAAAAAAATTTACATGACTATTGTGGCAGGAGTACTTAAAGTGGAAGTTCCACTTTTGGGTGGAACTCCGCTTTAAGAACAAACCTACAGTCCCTATCTTGTTTGTAACCCGGGGACTGCCTGTACCAGGAAAACAGGCCATTTTATGACCACACCTCTTGTTGGCTTGGTGTATGTCTGAAATTGCAATGTAAAATGTGAACACTGAAACCGATAAACATTGTGGTCCCTGGCACCCCGCAGACATACCTGCACAGCTTGGCTATGTAAAATGTCTAATGCTTTTTAGTTTGAATGGTGGGCCTGTTAATTGATTTTCACTACTCCCCTATGAATCTGAATATACAGTGGCCCACTACAGCTGATGAGCCACAGGTTATTCCAGGTTTTTTACACAACTCCAATATTGCATACAAATGTTAAACATAGAAAAAGCAACAGAAATTTTAAAATAGTTAGAAAGTTGTATGCAACATGACACTCAGCAGCCAATTATGTAATAATAGACAGTTGAATTAATATACCAAATTCATATTACCGGTATTTGATCACTTATTCCATATTTATATTCCATATATTGCACGAAAAGCCTTGTCATTTGTATGTCACTAAAGGTGAGCTTTTGCAAAGATAACATGCAAAACGCATGCCTATCAACTGAAAAGTTATGTGGGTTATAAATATAGAATGTGAAAGATGTTTGACGATTGGAACATGCATAGTAGCATAAAAATATAAATAATTCCTGCTAGAAACCGTTTTAAATACCATTTGGATATTTCGATTTGTGAATCTAATTAAAAAATTCAATACAACAGAGGGCAAACATGGTAAAGAATGCATGTCATCTGACAGTACAATACCATGTCAGGAAAATATTTGTGTTATTACCTAGGTGTCTGGTGCAAGTGTGACATTTCTCCCGGGGAGGGAACTGTAGGAAAGTTAAAAAAAACAAAAACACTTTGTGATCATTAACTTTGTCTTAATTAAACAATTTCTTCCCCACTGGTACAACTGACAAAACAGACTATTGATGAGAAGCAGTCTGTCAACAAAAAAATGCTGAGACACAAATCTCATCTCGAGGGAGCGTTGTCCTCCTAAGACGATGACAGCTAACCTTCAGCCAAAGACACTGTATGCATTCTAAATCATGCAATGTCAGAAAAGACAGAACAAAAAAGCTTCTCTTACATAATACATCTAGCAACAGAATGTGATGTTTACACAAGACTGATTATATATATATATATATATACACACATATATATATACACACACATACACACACAGTGAGGAAAATAATTATTTGATCCCCTGCATATTTTGTAAATTTGCCCGCTTACAAAGAAATTAAGGGTCTATCATTTTTATCATACAGTGGGGCAAAAAAGTATTTAGTCAGCCACCAATTGTGCAAGTTCTCCCACTTAAAAAGATGAGAGAGGCCTTGTGTGACAACCTTCACAAGGTTGTCACACACTGTTGCTGGTATGTTGGCCCATTCCTCCATGCAGATCTTCTCTAAAGCAGTGATGTTTTGGGGCTGTCACTGGGTAACACGGACTTTCAACTCCCTCCAAAGGTTTTCTATGGGGTTGAGATCTGGAGACTGGCTAGGCCACTCCAGGACCTTGAAATGCTTCTTACGAAGCCACTCCTTCGTTGCCCGGGCGATGTGTTTGGGATCATTGTCATGCTGAAAGACCCAGCCACGTTTCATCTTCAATGCCCTTGCTGATGGGAGGAGGTTTGCACTCAAAATCTCACGATACATGGCCCCATTCATTCTTTCATGTACACGGATCAGTCGTCCTGTTCCCTTTGCAGAGAAACAGCCCCAATGCATGATGTTGCCACCCCCATGCTTCACAGTAGGTATGGCGTTCTTTGGTTGCAACTCAGCATTCTCTCTCCTCCAAACACGACTAGTTGTGTTTCTAGTAAACAGTTCTACTTTGGTTTCATCTGACCATATGACATTCTACCAATCTTCTTCTGGATCATCCAAATGCTCTCTAGCAAACCTCAGACGGGCCCGGACATGTACTGGCTTAAGCAGGGGGACATGTCTGACACTGCAGGATCTGAGTCCCTGGCAGCGTAGTGTGTTACTGATGGTAGCCTTTGTTATGTTGGTCCCAGCTTTCTGCAGGTCATTCCCTAGGTCCCCCCATGTGGTTCTGGGATTTTTGCTCACCGTTCTTGTGATCATTTTGACCCCATGGGGTGAGATCTTACGTGGAGCCCCAGATCGAGGGAGATTATCAGTGGTCTTGTATGTCTTCCATTTTCTAATTATTGCTCCCACGGTTGATTTCTTCACACCAAGCTGCTTGCCAGATTCAGTCTTCCCAGCCTGGTGCAGGTCTACAATTTTGTTTCTGTTGTCCTTCGACAGCACTTTGGTCTTCACCATAGTGGAGTTTGGAGTGTGACTGTTTGAGGTTGTGGACAGGTGTCTTTTATACTGATAACAAGTTCAAACAGGTGCCATTAATACAGGTAATGAGTGGAGGACAGAGGAGCCTCTTAAAGAAGAAGATACAGGTCTGTGAGAGCCAGAAATCTTGCTTGTTTGTATGTGACCAAATACTTATTTTCCACCATAATTTGCAAATAAATTCTTTCAAAAATAAGCCAATTGTCTGGATTTGCTTCCACATTTTGTCTCTCATAGTTGAGGTATACCTATAATGACAATTACAGGCCTCTCTCATCTTTTTAAGTGGGAGAACTTGCACAATTGGTGGCTGACTAAATACTTTTTTGCCCCACTGTAGATGTACCGGTATTTTATATGATAGAGACAGAACATCAACCAAAAATCCAGAAAAAAAAAAACACATAAAACAATTGCTATAAACAAAGTTGCAGTTCAGTGAGTAAAATAAGTATTTGATCTCCAAGCAAAACATGACTTAGTACTTGGTGGAGAAACCATTACTGGCATGACATTTCTTGTAGTGGGTTACCAGTTTTGCACAGGAAGAAAAATGCTGCTGACTATGACCCTAAGAACACCATCCCTACAGTCAAGCATGGAGGTGGAAACATTATGCTTTGGGGCTGTTTCTCTGCTAAAGGTATAGACCAGTGGTTCTCAACTGCTGTCCTCGGGACCCACTAACAGGCCAGGTTTGCAAGATAACTGAAATACATTGCAGGTGATCTTATTTGCTGCTCAGTGAATGCAGTATTCTAGTCTGCATCTCCCCAAGGTAATACTTAAAATCTGGTCCTGAGGACAGGAGTTGAGAATCACTGGTATAGACCAACTTTGCCATATTGAGGGGCCAATGGATGGGGCCACATTGTAAAATCTTGGGTGAAAACCTTCTTCCCTCAGCCAGAACACTGAAGATGGGTCTTTCAGCATGACAATAAAAAACATACCACCAAGGCAACAAGGGAGTGGCTCAAGAAGAAGCCCATTAAGGTCATGGAGTGGCCTATCCAGTCTCCATACCTTAATCCTATAGAACATTTATGGGGGGAGCTAAAACTTCAAGTTGCCAAGCGACAGCCAAGAACCTTTAAGGATTTAGAGAAGATCTGTAAAGCAGAGTGGACCAAAATCCTTCCTGAGATGTGCGCAAACCTAGTCACCAACTACAAGAAACATTATACCTTTGTGCTTGCCAACAAGGGTTTCTCCACCAAATACGAAGTCATGTTTTGGGCACTATATCTCCCTAGTATGGTCTTATTATGGGGCAGTAGAGGGTAAACATACTTGAAGCAGGAGTATATACAGTGCCTTGCAAAATTATTCAACCCCCTTGGCTTTTTACCTATTCTGTTACATTACAGCCTTTAGTTCAATGTTTTTTTAATCGGAATTATATGTGATGGATCAGAACACAATAGTCTAAGTTGGTGAAGTAAAATTAGAAAAATATATACATAAAACTATTTTTCAGAAATAAAAAACTGATAATAGGCATGTCACCCCCTTTGTTATGAAGCCCATAAAAAGCTCTGGTGCAACCAATTACCTTCAGAAGTCACATAATTAGTGAAATGATGTCCACCTGTGTGCAATCTAAGTGTCACGTGATCTGTCATTACATATACACACCTTTTTGAAAGGCCCCAGAGGCTGCAACACCTAAGCATGAGGCACCACTAACCAAACACTGCCATGAAGACCAAGGAACTCTCCAAACAAGTAAGGGACAATGTTGTTGAGAAGTACAAGTCAGGGTTAGGTTATAAAAAAATATCCAAATCTTTGATGATCCCTAGGAGCACCATCAAATCTATCATAACCAAATGGAAAGAACATGGCACAACAGCAAAC
Source organism: Lithobates clamitans (assembly GCA_037952925.1). Classification (NCBI taxonomy): domain Eukaryota; kingdom Metazoa; phylum Chordata; class Amphibia; order Anura; family Ranidae; genus Lithobates; species Lithobates clamitans. The sequence continues at coordinate 1,321,669 of JBBGZY010000889.1, read as the reverse complement.
CTGCCAAGAGACGGCCGCACACCAAAACTCACAGACCGGGCAAGGAGGGCATTAATCAGAGGCAGCACAAAGACCTAAGGTAACCCTGGAGGAGCTGCAGAGATCCACAGCAGAGACTGGAGTATCTGTACATAGAATGACAATAAGCCATACGCTCCATAGAGTTGGGCTTTATGGCAGAGTGGCCAGAAGAAAGCCATTACTTTCAGCAAAAAACAAAATGGCACATTTTGAGTTTGCGTAAAGGCATGTGGGAGACTCCCAAAATGTATGGAGGAAGAAAACGCTATGTCTGGGGCAAACCCAACACAACACATCACCCAAAAGAATACTATCCCCACAGTGAAACGTGGTGGCAGCATCATGCTGTGGGGATGTTTTTCAGCAGTCGGGAGTGGGAAACTGGTCAGGGTTGAGGGAAAGATGACTGGTGCTAAATACAGGGATATCCTTGAGCAAAACCTGTACCAATCTGTGTGTGATTTGAGGCTAGGACAGAGGTTCACCTTCCAGTAGGACAATGACCCCAAACACACTGATAAAGCAACACTTGAGTGGTTTAAGGAGAAATGTAAATGTGTTGGAATGGCCTAGTCAAAGCCCAGACCTCAATCCAATAGAAAATCTGTGGTCAGACTTAAAGATTGCTGTTCACAAGCGCAAACCATCCAAGTTGAAGGAGCTGGAGCAGTTTTGCAAGGAGGAATGGGCAAAAATCCCAGTGGTAAGATGTTGCAAGCTCATAGAGACTTATCCAAAGCGACTTGGAGCTGTGATAGCTGCAAAAGGTGGCTCTACAAAGTATTGACTTTAGGGGGGTGAATAGTTATGCATATTGACTTTTTCTGCTATTTTGTCCTATTTGTTGTTTGCTTCACAATAAAAAAAATCTTCAAAGTTGTGGGCACGTTCTGTAAATTAAATGATGCAAATCCTCCAACAATCCATGTTAATTCCAGGTTGTGAGGCAACAAAACACGAAAAATGCCAGGGGGTGAATACTTTTGCAAGGCACTGTATGCAGAAAACTCCTGGGAATACGTGTGGAGGAGCTACTTTGTTTTGTACTGCTGAAGTTAAGTGGATTATTCTGCTGAAGAGAAGCTACTTTTTGTTTGCGGCTGAAAGCATTGTTCAATTGACCGTTGATTTAAAAAAAAGGCAATTGATAAAATAAATAAATAAAAATGGTGTTTGTTAGATGACTGCACTGGTGATCCTTGAGCCACTGAACTTTACATTTGGTGCTCAGATACAGACACACAGTGCTACAGCTGGGAAAAGCCATTAAAACGTGAAAACTAAAAAATTTAGGTGACAGTGAGTGTACCTTATGAATGTTGTGGTTTAAAACCACACAAGTTCTACAGAATGAAAGAGGACTGGAAGAGCTCGTCAAGAAGCTAACTCTGGCCCATATTCAAGCACAGACCTGCCATGAGGCTTGAGCACAGCAGCAACAAGCTAACCAGACACAAGCACAAAGACATGAGGAGGCCATGGCACAGGCAGTCGCAGCCCAACAGTAGTGTGTCTGCTTGTTAACAGACCAGCGTATTGCCTAAACACAGAGAGCCACCTTGCAGAAGAGTGTGCTGTAGCTGTCTCGGGAAATTCAAAAATAGCCATTGCCCTGTTTCTAGCTCAGTGTTCACTACAAGAGAAGCCTAAGCAATGTGTAACTATCCAGGGGGCATCCTTTTATGTTAAAGAAAGTTTGCACCGCATGCCTTGATCGATGTGAGGGGCAATTTGAGTGTGCTGTGCCAGTGATCCACCTCCTCTCACGGCCTTGATAGACTCAGGTAACATGGTAACACCTGTGCATGCCAGACTAATTGGAAGAATGGCTTGACTGTAAAACCCTCCAGGTTGTGTATATACAGTTAGGTTCATATATATTTGGACACAGGCACAATTGTAGTTTTTCTCATGTATTAACCAAAACATATTCAAGCTATAGTTATATAATGGATATGGACTGAAAGTGCACACTCTCACGTTTAATTTGAGGGTATGTACATCCAAATCGGAGGAAGGGTTTAGGAATTACAGCTCTTAGGAGTAGCCATCCCCCTTTTTCAAGGGACCAAAAGTAATTGGACAATTGAATCAAAAGCTGTTTCATGGCTAGGTGTGGGCTACTCCTTCATTATTTCTTCATCAATTAAGCAGGTAAAAGGTCTGGAGTTGATTCTAAGTGTGGTATTTCCATTTGGAATCTATTGCTGTGAACCTACATCATCATTCCTTTTCTATGAGGGATCATATACTGTTTACAGGGAGGGTTTAGACAGATTGGTGGGATTCCTTTTACCGGTATTCCCACCATATCTGCCTTTTAGGGGTGGTTGTGTATACATTTTTCTGTGTTTAGCTTTGTATAGCTAATAAAACCTTTTTGTAGTTTACTCTGTTTGGTGTGCCTTGGTCATTTCATTTTTTATTTTTTTTTCAACCTACATCATGCGAGCTGTCCATGCAAGTGAAACAGGCCACTGTAAGGCTTCAAAAACAAAACAAATACATCAGAGAGATAACAGCAACATTAGGAGTGGCCAAATCAACAGTTTTGTACATTCTGAGGAAAGAACGAAGCACTGGTGAGCTCAGCAACATAAAAAGGCCTAATAACCTATCGCATAAAGAAAGGATAGCTCTGCGGGAACTTGGTAAATGTGAAGATGTGATAGTGAAACCCGCTGTCAAAGGGGGAGTGGTGGTCATCATGGATCCCCAGTTGTATGAGCAAGAGATCAGTAACCAGTTGAATGATCAATTGGTATATAAAAAAGTGACCTATGACCCCACTTGGGCTATAAGGAGACAACTTGAATGTATTCTTAAACCTGCATTTAAGGAAGGAGTTACCACCTGGGATCTTTTTGAATTTCTGTTGCCTACCCATACTAGTATTCTTGTCCTGTACACTCTACCTAAAATCCAAAAGGATAGTCAATCTTCTCCTGGACGTCCCATTGTCTCAGGGAGAGACTTAATTTTTGTCCCTTCAGCACAACTTTTGGATAAAATCCTGTCCCCTCTGGTGAGGGATACTAAGTCATATATCAGAGACACTAGCGATTTTTTGCACAAATTAAAGGATTTTTACCTGGGTCAAGGCGATGAACTACTGGTCACCTGGGATGTTGTGAGCCTGCATGCATTCAGCAGGGATCGGTGCAGCTATGAGATTAATTAGGAAGACCGAGAAAGTTACAATTATTATTGTTTGAAAAATTATTTCAGATGTTTTGTCTAACTATTTTTCATTTAAGGGTTAGTTTTTCATGCAGCTAAAAGGAGTTGCGATGGGCTCTAATGTTTCCCCGCCATATGCTTGCGCCTTTATGAATGACTTTGAACATCAATACATATTCTCTCATGATCTGTTTAACCATAACCATTATCCAGCCATAGCCATATGACGTCCGCAGATGGGATCTCCCATCCTGGGCAGGCATCATATGACTTCCTCAGCTTACTGCCGCTACTGCCGGCCCCCGGGTGCCCGCAGCGTGGCGATCGGGGATCCGGCGTATCCAATCACAGCCGGTCAATGCTGTGCAAAGCGGCATGCACAGGGCGCAGCGCGGCGATCGGGGCTGAGGCTTTTCCCTCGGATACAGCCCAGCCCTGATCAGGGTAAAGAGCCAATGAAATTGGCTCTTTACCACGTGACCAGCTGTGTCCAATCACGGCCGGTCACTAAATGTAAACAAACGTGAGGTGTAACTGCTGTTGCTGGGTTCTCCTCTTCACACACCGATCCAGTGTGAGGAGGAGATCAGCTAACAGTGAGTTACAGATATATGTATATACTACTGTGCCCAGATTGCCCCCCCTAAATAAAGAGGACCTGTCATCAGAAGTACCTGTCATCAGGAGTACCTGTCATACCTGTCATCAGAGTACCTGCCACCAGAGTACCTGCCACCAGAGCACCCGCCACCAGAGTACCTGCCACCAGAGTACCCGCCACATCATCAGAGTACCCGCCACCTCATCAGAGTACCTGCCTCCTCATCAAAGTACCCGCCACCAGAGTACCTGCCACCAGAGTACCCGCCACATCATCAGAGTACCCGCCACCTCATCAGAGTACCTGCCTCCTCATCAAAGTACCTGCCACCAGAGTACCTGCCACTAGAGTACCTGCCACCAGAGTACCTGCCACCTCAAAGTACCTGCCACCTCAAAGTACCTGCCACCAGAGTACCTGCCACCAGAGTACCCGCCACCTCATCAGAGTACCTGCCACCAGAGTACCTGTCATCCTAGTACCTGCCACCAGAGTACCCGCCACTAGAGTACCCACCACCTTATCAGAGTACCTGCCACCAGAGTACCCGCCACCTCATCAGAGTACCTGCCACCTCATCAGAGTACCTGTCACCAGAGTACCCGCCACCAGAGTACCTGCCACCTCATCAGAGTACCTGCCATCCTAGTACCTGCAGCCAGAGTACCCGCAAGTTCACCACCCGCCACCTCACAAGACTACCCGCCACCAGAGTACCCGCCAGAGTACCCACCTCATCAGAGTACCCGCCACCAGAGTACCCGCCACCAGAGTACCCGTCATACAGCCACTATGTCCAGAAAGTTATACATCCCAGAAGAGGCATATCAGATTCTGAGTCTGAGCGATGAGCGCAACGGGGAGCTCTCACCGCCCAGTTCTGATTCTCATTCGGAATATGAACCCCCAAAGGCAGCACATCAGGATCCGAATCAGAGGAGGAAGCAGTCCGTCCAAAAAGAAGACGGTCTGAACACCAGGCAGCTACCAACAGTGCCAACGGCGCTAGACCCCCAGAGGAGAGGCCCAGTACAAGCGCTGCTAGACCAGGAGGAAAGACTCAGTACAAGTGCACGCCAAAGAATTAGGGCCCAAACCCAGCTTCCAGATGCCTTGGCAAACCCATTGTGGCTGCCTTCTAGCACAGGGTCAGCCACGATCCCCCCTTTCACAGCACAGCCAGGTGTGCAGGTCAACACTGCAGGTTTTTCCCAAATTGATTGTTTAAATTTATTTTTCCCTACCAAATTAGTTCAAGGCATCGCGGACCAACCCAATCTTTTTGCCCAACAATTCATTGAAAACAACCCCAGCTCAAGCTATGCCCGCCCTTTTGAATGGAGACCCCTAACAGTGGAGAAGCTTAAATTGTTTTTAGGCCTAACGCTCAACATGGGGCTTACAAAAAAAATGAAGTGCATAAATATTGGTCGACCAACCCTATCCACCACATGCCAATTTTTTCATCGGCCATGTCCAGGTCCCGATATGAAATTATAATGCGGTTCCTGCATTTCAGTGATAACTCACAGTGCCCCCCCCTCGAAATCACCCAAACTTTGATAAACTATATAAAATTCACCCCCTAAATGATTTTTTTCTGCAAGAGATTTGCCCAACTTTATATTCCTGACAAAAACATCTCTGTGGATGAATCCCTGGTCCATTTCACAGGCCGGCTGGGAATAAAGCAATATATCCCCAGTAAGAGGGCGAGGTATGGATTGAAGCTCTACAAGCTCTGTGAAAGCTCCACCGGATATGTACACTCATTCCGCATGTACGAAAGCAAAGACTCCCAGCTCCAGCCCCCTGAGTGTCCATTGTACCTGGGAATAAGCGGAAAAATTGTTTGGGAGTTGCCATTCTCACTCCTCCAAAAGGGGTATCATATTTACATGGACAACTACTAAACCAGTTTGCCCCTTCTCCGCCACCTATACCTGAAAAATACTCTGGCCTGTGGTACAGCAAGGAAAAACAGAAAAGGCTTCCCACAGAGTCTAGTCACCACAACATTACGAAGGGGGGAATTGACAAGCTTGAGGAACGAGGAAGTGTTGGCTGTGAAGTGGAGGGATAGGAAAGATGTGTACATCATGTCCACCATCCATGATGACACCTCGGTGGAATTTTGCAGAAGACGCGGTTCCATTCGAAAGCCTTCCTGTATCATTGAGTACAATAAATTCATGGGGGGGGGGGGTGGATTTAAATGATCAAATGTTGCAGCCCTATTTATCAACAAGAAAATCCCTCTTCTGGTACAAAAAAGTCGCTATTTACTTTTTTCATTTGGCCCTTTTAAATTCTGTCATCTACCAAAAATCGACGGAAACACACCTTCATAAAGTTTATTGAAGACATTGTCACTGCCCTGATCTATCAACAAGTATCCCCCCCAGAAAGCATTTGCTCCGATGGTGTGTCAACAGACTACATGAGCCGTTTTCCGGACCATATTCCATCAGGATCCGGAAGACGATGCCAAAAAAAATGTCGGGTGTGCACCAAAAGAGGAGTTAGGAAAAACACCAGTTTCCATTGTCCCCAATGTCCCTCCCAACCTGGCCTTTGCATCGGAGAATGCTTCAGACACTATCACACTCTTGTAAACTATTAGCCCATATTTCCAATATACTGCCATTTCCACATTTTCAATTTCTGTCCTGAATATTTCCCTGGTGCCTCAACCAACCATATCATTGTCTTCCATGTGAACTGACCCTGGCTTGTTTCTCGACTATGCCTCTGCAAGCCGTCTGGATTGTTTATCCGCCATGTTTCTGCCTTTCACGTGAACTGACCCTGGACTGTATCGACTATGCCTCTGCCTACCGTCTATTTCTGCCTTTTACCTGCACTGACCTCGGCCTGTTGACCATGTTTTTGCCTGCCCCTTGGACTGATCTTCCATCCTGCTACACAGGGGTCTCACATATGTGAGGTGCTCCAGAATAGTGTTCTGAGTTGAGAAAAACAGTTTTTGGTTTTCTGTGTTCCCAGACCAGGGTCTGGTTGCCCGGAGGCTTTAAAGCGATTTGGGTGGGAGAAGGCTCTACCCATGTCCCCATTCTTTCCCGACCATTTCCCTAAGCTTGATGGTCCTGCCTGCTCCCTGGACAAATACTCTGGCTGTGCTGACAATATCTCTGCCTGCTGCATGTACTAACTATGGACAGTATTCCTGCCTACTGCATGGACGATCCTTTTGCTGCTGCTGACCACATCCCTGTCTAATATCTGGACCAATGCTTTGGCTGTGCTGACAACATCTCTTCCTGTACTGACTATTCCTGCCTGCTGCCCGTTTTGCTGTCGCTGTCCACATTCCTGCCTGCTGCCTGGACCGATGCTCTCCTCTGTGGACCACTGCACTACTAAAACCGCAGGTAATCTTTTCTTTACCCTTTGCTCAGCAGAATGCATTTTGGTTTGTAATTGGTATGTACAGTACATGCTATGTGTTAGCAATATGTGTTAGCAATGATGTGATAGGTTGGCAGGAATTTATGTGTGTAATTTATGCTCCTAGAACACCTGACAGTGCTACTTGGATGTTGGGCCTCTGTATGTGGCCAGGCTATGTAAAAGTCTCACACATGTGGTATCGCCATACTCAGGAGTAGCAGAATCAATTTTGGGGTGTCCTTTTTGCTATGTACATGCTGTGTGTTGGAAATATCTTATAAATGGACAACTTTGTGTAAAAACAATGCGTTTTCATTTTTTTTTACATTTTCCAAAAACTTATGGAAAAAAATGAACCGTTCAAAAGACTCATTATGCCTCATAGATAATACGTTGGGGTGTTAGCTTTCCAAAATGGGGTCATTTTGGGGGCGTTTCCATTGTCCTGGTGCTTCAGGGCCTTCAAAACTGTAATAGGTGGTTGAGAAATGAGATTTATGATTGTAGAACGCTTGAAGGTGCTACTTCAATGTTGGGTCTCTGTATGTGGCCAGGCTGTGTAAAAGTCTCACACATGTGGTATCGCCATACTCAGGAGGAGTAGCAGAATGTATTTTCGGGTGTCATTGCAAGTATGCATGTGCTGTGTGAGGGAAACAACTTGTTATTATGAAAAAAAAAAAAAAATTTTCCCAAGAACTGTTGTAAAAGATTACAACTCCAAAAAACTCACCATGCCTCTTACTAAATACCTTGGAATGTCTGCTTTCCTAAGAGGGGTAATTTGGGGGTTATTTGTACTTTCCTGGCTTGTTAGGGTCTCAAGAAATGAGATAGGCTTTCAGTACATCAGGTGTGATCAATTTTCAATGATTTGCACCATAGCTTGTAGACTCTATAACTTTCACAGAGACCAAATAATATACACTAATTTGTGTTATTTTTACTAAAGATATGTAGCAGTATACATTTTGGCCCAAATTTATGAAGAAAAATTACTAATTTGCTAAATTTTACAATAGAAACTGAAAAAAAGTGTTTTTTTTCAAAAGTTTCTCTCTTTTTTTTGCTTATATTGCAAAAAATGAAAAACCCAGCGGTGATTAAATACCACCAAAAGAAAGCTCTGTTTATGAGAAAAAATGATAAAAATTTTGTTTGGGTACAGTGTAGCATGACTGAGTAATTGTCATTCAAAGTGTGAGAGCGCTGAAAGCTAAAAATTGGTCTGGGAAGGAAGGGTGTATAAAAACCCTGTATTGAAGTGGTTAAAATGCATTGCGCCACCTGTTGGCGCTTCATTGATGATATTTTTGTCATATGGCGATCAAGATTTGACAAAATGCTTAACAATTTTGCCCTGAAATTCAATTTAAAATAAATACAAGGGGTAAGTCTGTTCCTTTTTTTTAGACACTAGGATTTTTTATAGATTGGAATCGGATCGAGTCTGATCTATATACAAAACCAATCAAAACCAATTGCTGTCTTTTGACCACATGTCTTTAGATCGATTGTGAGGAGCCAACTCTGTAGGGTAAGACGTATTGTTAGTGACATGACTAAGAGAGATCAGATTGGATGAAATGTGTCATAAGTTTAGAGAGCGGGTTTATCCTGCAAATATTATTGCACAGGAGCGCAGGAAACTTAAAAAGGATGAAACAAAGGTAACCACAGATAGACGTAAAAGCGAGGTGAGGAGATTACCTTTTATTTTTCAATTTCACAGTTACAGCGATGATATTTTCAGAATTATCAAAAATATTGGCCATTGCTCAGACGGGCTTACCCTCTGAAGAATTTTAGCATTTACCTATGAAAGCGTATAGGAGGAACAAGACAATTAGAGATTCACTCTGAATATCGCCCGAGGGATCATCAGTCCAAAATGACATTTTTGGGTAAAAAGAGGAATGGTTGTTTTCCTTGCTTGAATTGCATCCAATGTAACCTCTTGATGAAGGGTGATCATTATATTCATCCAGTTAGTGGTGATAAAATTACTGTAAAGGGTTTTCATACCTGTCAATCCTTATGTGTTATCTACATTTTAACATGTCCCTGTCATTTGATATACGTTGGTGAAACTACTCAGAGAGTTAAAGATAGGATTGCCCAGCATCGTAGCACTATTAGACATAAGCAGCAAGGTTTGCTGGTTTCCAGGCATTTTCTTGAGCAGGGTAATAATGATTCAGATTTGAGATTTATGATTCTAGAGGAGGTACCCAGAGATCGGAGAGGGGGTGACAGGATACTTAAATTAAAACAAAGAGAAGTCTGGTGGATAAATACATTGAGGTCTCTGCACCCAGAAGGAATGAACAGGGATTATGACTTATATCTGTTTTTATAAGAAATATATTTCATGCTTCCTTACAGGTTGAATGTAAATATATAGGAAAGGATATACGGAACATATCCCGAGATGGACTTTGGCTGACAGATTGTCTCATTTAAATATAGGACTTTCTTTATATTCATGTGAGATTAGGTGATGTGCGTTTTTGTGCAACTTTTTCTATTTTTTTTTTATGCTGATTAGCTGTATTGGGATACAAGAATTGAATTTTTCCTTCTATTTGAGACATGTAATTGTTAGAGGAATAATGATTATGCATTAAAGATGTTTAGTTTTAAATCTAGAGGCGGCTCTAGGTATGATAACAGGTGTAACTATTCTTTGAGTAACAGTAGTAATTGAATTAGTGTGACACACCAGTGAGGCTACACCCTGTAGTTTTTAGTATAAAAGTATGTGGTCAGAATTAGATCAATGCACGAAGCCTGATGAAGAGCACGTGATGCTTGTAACTGTACAGTAGCATGTAACCCATTTATACCTTGAAGAGCATTTGATATAAATATTTTGCATCGGAGATCGTGTCCCGTCGTCTTTTGTATTGGATATTGGCGGAAAATTGGGAGGCCACCTTGACACTGATTTCTACACGAAGTACCATAGGAACAGTAGAATTAACCCACCCGAAATTGTATTTATATATAGTTTATTTTACAGTGCAGGCAGGGTACAGTATATATTACAGTGCAGGTGGTGTACAGTATATAATAGAAAAGATATAAAAAAGAGGGCGCACCAGCCTTGTGCATTATGCCAAGATAATTTATTAATAAAAAACAGTTAAAAAACGACTCACAGATATACAATGAATGAAAGCCTGTAAAAACCACTTGTGTATGGCAATCAGTCCTGGAACCATCAGTCTGCAGCTACCAGAGGGGAAGACCACAGGACCACTGCTGGCTGACGCATTTCGAAGGAGTACCTTCTTCCTCAGAGCCTACCAGAGCTAGGCCCCGAGGAAGAAGGTACTCCTTCCAGGACCGATTGCCACACACAAGTGGTTTTTACAGGCTTCCATTCATCATATGTGAGTAGTTTAACTTTTTTTAATTAATAAATTATCTTGGAATAATGCACAAGGCCAGTGCGCTCTCTTCTTTTTATCTTTTCTGTGACCACTAGGATATCCCCTATCCAGGAGGACAGCAAGGCCAAAGACACTACCCCTTGAGTCATTGATTACCCGATCATCACATTAATGCACAGGAGTGTTTTGTTTACAGTATATAATACATTGTAGTTGGTGTACAGTATATATTACAGTGCAGGCGGTTATAGTATATAATACAGCGCAGGCAGTGTACAGTAGATAATACAGTACAGGCATGTACACAGTATATATACAGTGTGCACAGTATATAATACATTGCAGTCAGTGTACAGTATATAATACCGTGCAGGCAGTGTACAGTATAATACAGTGCAGGTGGTGTACAGTACATAAAACAGTGCAGGTGGTGTACACAGTATATAAAACAGTGTGTACAGTATATAATACATTGCAGGCAGTGTACAGTATATAATACATTGCAGTCAGTGAACAGTATATAATACTGTGCAGGTGGTGTACAATATATAATACATTGCAGTCAATGTACAGTATATAATACAGTGCAGGCAGTGTACAATGTATAATACATTGCAGTCAGTGTACACTATATAATACAGTAAAGGTCGTTACAGTGTATAATACAGTGCAGGCAGTGTACACAGTAATAGTGTGTACAGTATATAATACAGTGCATCAGTGTACAGTATATAATACAGTACAGGCAGTGAACACAGTATATAATACATTGCAGTCAGTGTACAGTATATAATACAGTGCAGGCAGTGTACACAGTAATAGTGTGTACAGTATATAATACAGTGCAGCAGTGTACAGTATATAATACATTGCAGTCAGTGAACAGTATATAATACAGTGCAGGCAGTTACAGTATATTATACAGTGTGTACAGTATATAATACATTGCAGTCAGTGAGCAGTATATAATACAGTGCAGGCGGTGTACAATATAGAATACATTGCAGTCAGTGTACAGTATATAATAAAGTGCAGGCAGTGTACAATGTATAATACATTGCAGTCAGTGTACAGTATATAATACAGTGCAGGTGGTGTGCGGTATATAATACAGTGCAGTGATGTACAGTATATAATACAGTGCAGGCAGTGTACAGTATATAATACAGTGCAGGCAGTGCACACAGTATATAATACAGTGTGTACTGTATATAAATTGCAGTCAATGTACAGTATATAATAAAGTGCAGGCAGTGTACAATATACAATACAGTGCAGGCGGTGTACACCGTATAAATTACTGTGTGTACAGTATATAATACATTGCAGACAATGAACAGTATGTGATACAGTGCAGGCAGTATATAATACAGTTCAGGCGGTGGACAATATATAATACGTTGCAGTCAGTGTACAGTATATAATACAGTGCAGGTGGTTTAGTATATAATACAGTGAAGGCAGTGTATAGTATATAATACAGTGCAGGCAGTGTACACAGTATATAATACAGTGTACAGTATATAACACATTGTGGTCGGTGTACAGTATATAATACAGTGCAGGCGGTGTTCAGTATATAGTACAGTGCAGGCGGTGTACAGTATATAGTACAGTGCAGGCATTGTATAGTATATAATATGGTGTGGTGCGGTGTGAAAAAAAATCCACATCATGTTCGGAAGGCCACCAAGGAGAGGCAAACGCTCACAGGCCACTAAAAGAGGGCAAGCAGCTTTTGTGTCTACAGTGAAAAGTGGTGGTCGCGGACATGGTTCATCCTCTGCAGGTGGGGCACGCTTGTCCTTTTTTTCTGCTGCTGGCCGTGTTATTGAGCCACACCATGCAGAAGAGTTGGTGGAGTGGATAACTAAGCTGTCCTCATCCTCTGTCACCCAGGCTCATACTAGTTTGCCTTCCAACGTAGCTGCCAAAGCAGACTATTCCACCAGCTCCTTTGTTCACAGTTACTCATTCCGTAGCCCCACCATCATGCACAGAGGAGTCACCAGAATTATTCGACCATAGTGTCGGTTACATGCTGCTGGAGGATGCGCAGCAATTTGAATGCTCCGATGTTGGTTCCCAGGAGTAACATGAGCCTAGAGAGAGGGGGTGCCACAGAAGTACAAGAAACTAGCAGTCATGTTCCCCCAGCTGCAGCATACTGCCAAGTTTGCTCCAGTGACGACGAGGGAGGGGATGATGAGGTCACTGACTGAGTGCCTGAGAGAAGAGAGGAGGAAAGTGAGGAGGAGGAGGCACAACTCCAATGAGACAGAATGTGCTCCAGGGGCCAGCTTAAGGGCAGCCACGCTATTGCATCACACCACAGAGCTCCACAGGTGAAGGGCGCTGCTGACTCCCAAAAGTTCATTGGTGTGCGCTTTTTTCAACACGTGCAGTAGATCGCACCGTTGCGGTTTGCAATCTCTGTCTGAAGCGGATCAAGCATGGCCAGGACACCACACGCTTGGGTACCACATGCTTGACAAGACATATGATGACCCGCCATGCAGTCCGTTGGCAACAGCACTTGAAAGACCCACATCATAAAAAAAGCGGACTTCTCCTTGCTCCTCATCTGGAATCTCAACTCCTACTATACCTCAAGTCCTCTCAAAAACCTGCACTGAGAGGAATGAAGGTATATCAATAGATGCCACAAGTTCTTGCAGCTAATCTGCTAGCAGTACACCACCTGTTGATTTCAGCAAGCAAATTTCGCTACCCCGTTGCTGAACCGTAAAAAAAAATTACTGTCCCAGCCATCCACATGCTCAGCATCTAAATGCTTTGTCAAATTGCTAACACTACAACTGCTGCATTTTAATCTGGTAGACTCTGTCCCCTTTCGTGAAATTATAGAATGTGCTGTACCACAGTGGCAGTTTCCAAAAATAATTTTCTTTTCACGTAAGGCCATTCCAGCTCTCTACCATCATGTGGCAATGTTTTGGCCTCAATGGATAGGGCAGTCAGCAGCAAGGTTCACATTACCGCTGACTCATGGTCCAGCAGGCATGGTTAGGGACGTTACCTTTCCTTCACAGCACACTTGGTAACTCTGCTGGCAGCTGGGAAGGATGCAGGACAGGGTTCAGTGTTGGAGCTTGTTCCGCCACCACGCCTCCAAAAAGCTGGTGGTGACTCTGCCACATCTGTCTGCTCCACCCCCTCCTCTTCTTTACATCCTCTGTATTGCCGGGAGCCAGCAATACATTATAGCCGCGAGCAAGTTTAAATTACATTTTTTCCTTTAGAAATGTAATTTTGCTGTGGTACTGTTCTATACATTGCACAGATGTGCCACTTTACAGTCAGACTAAGGGGACCCCCCCCCCAGGCATGATACTTAAAGGAATGTTCCATTTTTATTGTTTCACTTTAAGCATTATTAAAATCACTGCTCCTGAAAAAACAGTCATTTTAAAAACTTCGGACCATCCCTAATCAGAAAGGAGGAAACCCAGTCTTTTGTAATGTCCATGGTTTCCAGACTTCAGGCAGTCATTGCCAGTAAAGGATTCTCCACAAAATATTAAAAATGAACATTTTATTTATGATTACATTTATTTGTCCTATTACATTTGAGACCCTGAAAATGGGGGGACGGTGTATAAAAATGGTTGCAGTTTCTAAAATTTGTACTTGATATTTATGTTCAACCCCTTGAATTAAAGCTTAAAGTCTGCACTTCAAATTCATTTGAATTGTTTTATTTTAATTTTATTCTGGTTTAATGAAGGGAACCCTACAAACACAAAAACTAATTGATGGTGAAGATGATAATGTTGTTAAAAATGTTCCAGGTTTGCAGACCAAGCTCTCCTCAATTCCTGCTTTCACAGGAGACACAGAGCAGGGGGAGCTATAGGCTCCTGCTGCAGTCAAACTCTTGTGAGGAGAAAGCAGGGGCAGCACATGGCTCAGATCAGGAATGCACCAATTTCGGTCACTCCTTAGAAGCCGGCTTGCTGAGGGGCCACTCATAGGAAGGAGGAGCAGACGGTGCTGGATGGGGACCAACAAAGAGGTGACCGCTCTGGGCAGGTAAGTATAACTTATTTTTTATTTTAAGATAAAAAAAAAATCCTTTAGAATCACTTTAAATTTAATGAAACACAGAGGACACCTGTGGCCCGAGAAGACAAAGCATAACCATTTGGTTTTACTGACTGGGATATTAAAGGCTGAGGGATTAAGAGATTTGCTTCCTGCCCCCTTTGCCAGTTAAACACATTGGTGTCACGCTTCAAAAACCCCTTGGTACCTCCACCTCATTTCAGCACATTGCAATGAATCTGGTTGGTTTCCTGATAAACTAAGCTCGAGGACATGAATATACTGGTAGTTCTCGATTATGCAACTAGATATCCAAAGGTAGTTCCTCTTAGAAATACTTTCTCTAAGACAACTACATGGAAGCTGTTCCATATGTTCTCAACTACATTGCAGACTTCCAATACCCACAGACAGTTGGCCTGGTCAAGAGGTCTAACAAAACTGTGAAGTCCATGCTTTAGACTGTAGCAGAGTGATGAAAAGTATTAGGATTACTTATTTATTGTACTATATGCCATATGAAAAGTCCCCCAGGCATCCACAGGATTTTAATTTTTTGAAAACAGAGACCAATGTGGATTGCTTGATCTGGGGAAACAGACATGGGATACTAAGGCCACTTCCCACAAAAAAATATTAGAACATATTTCTCAGATGCGAGAACGGAACACTATTTTCTTTTAAGATTAAATAATTTTATTTTTATTATTAAACATACATACACATTCGCTCTTCCTACCATGGACAACGGGAATTTACTCCATGTTTTGCTCAGTTGTCTAAATTTGACAATAAGAGGGAGTATATTCTTATCTGTATATTCTGTAATATTCAGTGTAATTACCACTCCCAAATATTTAAATGATGTAACCAGGGCCATCTGATGAGCCTGGTGTGAATGCTCCAAACGAGCAGGGTCCAAAAGCAGCATTACGGACTTGTCCCAATTAAGATTGAATCCTGAAAAGGATCCATACAAGTCTATTAAGGACATAACTACGGACAGGGATGGGCCTGTATCCCCCCAAAAAACACTAGAGTATCATCCGAATAGAGTGCCATCTTATCTTCACCTGTAGATCTACAAAATCCCACAACATTTGTAGAAGAGCGAATAGCCTCAGCCAATGGTTCAATGGCCGAAGCAAAAAGAAGTGGGAATAGGGGACATCCCTGCCTTGCCCTTCTGGTCAATGAAAAAGGAGCCGATACACATCCATTCACCTGTACCCTTGCACTTGGGGAGTCATATAAAAGTTGTATCCATTTAAAAAATCTAAGGCCAAACCCATATTGTTTTAAGCAATTCCACAAAAAGACCCACTCTACTGTCAAATGCTTTAGCCGCATCGAGTGACAGTGTAGCTCTGTTTCCCATGTTGTCGATTGGGAGTTGTAGATTTAAAAATAGACGCCGGAAATTATTAGCTGTAGATCTATTAGGAATAAAGCCTGACTGATCACAATGAATTAAATTTGAAATGCATCTTAATAATCGAATCGGCAGTACCTTTGCCAGCAACTTGATGTCTGACGTTAACAAAAATATTGGACGGTGCGAGTCAGGATTACTTGGGTCCTTACCAGGTTTCAATAAGACAATTACTGCTTCAGTCATAGAAGGGGGTAATGAACCCACCTCCATGGCATAATTAGACATCAAGCAATTCAGGTAACACCACATGCTCATATTTTTTATATATTTCCCCTGGAAGATCATCTGGTCCTGGTGCTTTATTATTAGGTAAAGTAGATGCTGCATTTAATGGATGGGATCAGGGGCAAAGGGACGGTGGGATGGATGGGATCAGGGGCAGATGGATGGATGGGATCAGGGGCAGAGGGATGGTGGGAGGGATAGGATTAGGGGCAGAGGGATGGATTGGGTCAGGGGCAGAGGGATGGATTGGGTCAGGGGCAGAGGGATGGATTGGATCAAGGGCAGAAGGATGGATGGGATCAGGGGCAGAGGGATAGTGGGATGGATGGGATCAGGATTGATGCACAATCGTGAACGTCTAAATCACGATACATTGATGCTGTGATTATATTCAATGGCCCTAGTGTGAGGTTGTAAAGAGTTTGTGAGAGAGACAGCCAGTGACACCCTTCTTGCAGGTAAAGCTTTGATTAGGTGAGAAGCTGGTTGTATTATGCTGAAGATAAGCAGAGTTTGCTTTCTGTTATTGTTCTGAAGAGATGCCACCTTCTGTTTGCTGCTGGAAGTATTGTTCATTTTCCTTTGGAAAAAGGATGGTTTCAAATTTTATAGAGCTGTGCTTTTTTTAATAAAAAAAAGTATAGAGAGCGTGAGAGAGCGAGCAAGATAAATAAGTCCAAGCATTGCTGTACTTGTGATTTATTGAAATGAAAACAAATATTTACATACCAAGTAGTTGCGTAATGTTCCACAACATTTTCGTACTATAATGCTCACGCCCTTCTTCAGGTAAGAACATACATACAATGACTTTTACATCAATTTGTAAAGTACAATCTTTTTATAAAAGATTATTTTTGTGGTTTTATCCTTTGCTCCTAACTACAGTTGTGTTCATATGTTTACATACCCTGGCAGAATTTATGATTTCTTGGCCATTTTTCAGAGAATATGAATGAGAACACAAAACGTTTTTCACTCATGGTTAGTGTTTGGCTGAAGCCATTTATTATCAGTCAACTGTGTTTACTCTTTTTAAATCATAATGGCAACAGAAACTACCCAAATGACCCTGATCAAAAGTTTACATACTCCAGTTCTTAATACCGTGTATTGCCCCCTTTAACATCAATGACAGCTTGAAGTCTTTTGTGGTATTTGTGGGTGAGGCTCTTTATCTTCTCAGATGGTAAAGCTGCCCATTCCTCTTGGCAAAAAGCCTACAGTTCCTGTAAATTCTTGGGCTGTCTTGCATGAACTGCACGTTTGAGATCTCCCCAGAGTGGCTCAATGATATTGAGGTCAGGAGACTGAGATGGCCACTCCAGAACCTTCACTTTATTCTGCTGTAGCCACTGATAGGTCAACTTGGCCTTGTGTTTTGGATCATTGTCATGTTAGAATGTCCAAGTACGTCCCCATGCGCAGCTTCCTGGCTGATGAATGCAAATGTTCCTCCACTATTTTTTGATAGCATACTGCATTTACCTTGCCAACAATTTTGACCAAATTTCCTGTGCCTTTGTAGCTCACACATCCCCAAAACATCAGCGATCAACCTCCGTACTTTTCAACATAGGCCTTGTTGATTCCTCTCCAAATTTCACCAAAAAGCTAAATTTTGGTCTCATCACTCCAAATTACTTTGTGCCAGAAGGTTTGAGGCTTGTCTCTGTACTGTCTGGTGTATTTGTAAGCAGGATACTTTGTGGCTTTTGCGTAGTAATGGCTTTCTTCTGGCAACTCGACCATTCAGCCCATCTTTCTTCAAGTGCCCCCTTATTGTGCATCTTGAAACAGCCACACCACATGTTTTTGGAGAGTCCTGTATTTCACCTGAAGCTATTTGTGAGTTTTTCTTTGCATCCCAAACAATTTTCCTGGCAGTTGTTGCTGAAATTCTAGTTGGTCTACCTGACCGTGTTTTGGTTTTAACAGAACCCCTCATTTTACACTTCTTGATTAGAGTTTGAACACTGCTGATTGTCATTCTCATTTCATTAGATATCTTTTTACATCCCTTTCCTGTTTTATACAGTTCAACTACCTTTTCTCGCAGATCCTTTGACAATTCTTTTGCTTACCCCATGACTCAGAATCCAGAAACGTCAGTGCAGCACTGGATGAAAGATACAAGGGTCTGTCAGGAGTCCAGAAACTCATTGACCTTTTATACACACACACTAATTACAAGCAAACAGATCACAGGTGAGGATGGTTACCTTGAATAGCCATTCAAACCCCCTTGTGTCAACTTGTGTGCATGTTATCAAGCCAAAATCACCAGGGTATGTAAACTTTTGATCAGGGCAATTTGGGTAGTTTGTTGCCATTATGATTTAAAAAGAGTAAACACAATTGATTAATAAATGGCTTCAGCCAAACACTAACCATGAGTGAAAAAATATGTGTGTTATCATTCATATTTTCTGAAAAATGGCCAAGAAATCATAAATTCTGCCAGGGTATGTAAACATATGAGCACAACTGTACTTAGGAGCAAAGGGTAAAACCACAAAAAGAATCTTTTATAAAATTATTGTACATAATTGTCTATTTTGGGGAATAGCATCAATAACCATATACCTAAGCTGCAAGACCGCGTGTCACATTTTCACAAACTGTCTAGCAAGTGATAGTTTTGTAAATTTATAGCGTATTGCGTATTTGTGCCTGGCAATCCAATATTCTACTTTTTGTGCTGTTTCCCCCACATATAAGGGTCGAACCACACACAGCAGACTTGTCAAACCAGCAGGGGCGGCCCGTCCATTAAGGGCGCTAAGGTCCCGCCCACCTATCAATGCGTCCGGGCCCCTTTCAGGATGCCGGGCGCATAGATTCTGATGCAGGGTGGGTGTTTTGAAGCACTGGTTAGAACCAGAGGCTCTAATAGGCTTCAAAATAGGGTGGGCTTGGGACGCAGAGAATGTGCTCACAGCCCACCCAGGTGTGTTAAAACAGCAAATGAATAGTCATTGTAACACTGATCCTCCTCCCAGCCAGGAAGCGGGTTTTGATACCCATCACCTGATTAGCTGAAAGGACAGGCAATCCTATTGGATGCCTAGGAGGAGGGTAGGAGCCGCACGCTGGAAGCCACCGATGGAGGCGGCTGTTCAAGGTGGGGGCGGGGTTGTTTGCCCCCCCCCAAAAAAAAAAAAAATTCAGCCGCCACTGCAAATCGGATCAGTTTTGTCAGATGGATTCACACACCCACATCGAGGCACAAATATAGAGATTAAAGGCTATTATACAATCATTGTAAGTAGTATATATAATGCCCATGTGACCTCTTATATGTGGGGAAACAACACAAAAAGTAAAAGATCGGATTGCCAGGCACAAATACTCAATACGAGATAAATTGACAAAACCATAACTTGTGGAAATGGGAAACACTGTCTCGTAGCTTAGGTATATGGTTATTGATGCTATTCCCCAAAATTGACAAGGAGGGAATTGGTAATTAAGTTTGCAAAAATTGGAAGTTCGGTGGATACAGCGTCGCGATACGCTACAACCCAGAGGCTTGAACTCTGACTTCCAGCTGCATTATTTTTTTGTAGTGAAATGACCCCTTTATTTTAAAGAAAGTTTTCTAAAAGGATTTTTTTTCCGATAAAAGGTGTTATTTTTTTGTTTTTATTAAAAACTCAAAATGTATTGTTTTGTATATATTTTGTAGGGCATTTCTGTGCACGTACAATAATTTTATAAAAGATATTTTTTGCTCCTAAGTACATGTGTTTTTCACTATGTATTTATTAATTGTATATATACAGTGCATCTGAAAAGTATTCACAGTGCTTCACTTTTTCCACATGTTGCTATGTTACAGCCTTATTCCAAAATGGATTCAACTCATTATTTTACTCAAAATTCTACAAATAACACCCCATAATGACGACAACGTGAAAGAAGTTTGTTTGAAATTCTTGCAAATTTATTAAAAATAAAAAACGAAAAAAAAATCACATAAGTATTCACAGCCTTTGCCATGACACTCAAAATTGAGCTCAGGTGCACCGTTTCCACTGATCATCCTTAAAAAGTTTGTACAACTTGATTGGAGTCCACCTGTGGTAAATTCAGTTGACTGGACATGATTTGGAAAAAGCACACACGTCTATATAAGGTCCCACAGTTAAAGTGGTTGTAAACCCACAAAAAAACAAACAAAAAACAACACCCCCTGCAAGACAAAAGGCATAATGAGCTAGTATGCATAGCATACTAGCTCATTATGAACTACTCACTTTGGATCAAAGTCCCCGCAGTAGTCCCAGTACACAGCTCTGGCAGGCGACATCACTTCCAGAGTTACTTCCGGGTATAGCGGGCTCCGGTGCTGTGATTGGCCCGAGCCGCGATGTCATCACTCCCGCCGCCGGTAATGGCACACTAACTGAAGCAACGGCACGAACTAGCAATTTTTTCAATGCGCATGTGCCGATGACGTTGGCACATGCTGATACAGAAGATATCTTCTAAACCGTGCAGGTTTAGAAGATATCCGGGGTAGCTACAGATAAGCCTTATTATAGGCTTACCTGCAGTAAAAAGTGGATTGTAAGGGTTTAACTACTTTAATAGTGCATGTAAGAGCACAAACCGAGCCATGAAGGGCAAGGAATTGTCTGTAGACCTCCGAAACACACGACTGGATTGTTGGCCAACAGAGCGTCAGACTTTTGTCAAAAGGGCGTGTGCCTGGATCTTGTCTTGCATACTAACGGCACACAATTATCGGCCAACAAACACGAACATAGTGGCGTGCTACGTGGAATTTCAGCTCTTGAGCGCCACCCTTTGGGCACCTTCTGTTAATGTCGTGTTCGGTGAGAATTGATTACGAATTTGTACTTTGGACTTTTGTGTGACGGACTTGTGTACAGACAATACGAAAATCTGACAACAGACGGTTGTCCGCCGAAAATTTACTAACCTGACATCCAACATTTGTTGGCTGAAAGTTGGACAACAATTGTCTGAAGGAGTGTACCAAAGGTTGGATTTTAGGCCAACAGTCTGTCATCACACAATCCTCTGCCAACAATCGGATCGTGTGTACGAGGCTTTAGAGTACCAAAAAAATTTTGCAGCATTGAAGGTCCCAATGAGCAAAGATTTCAAACTTCTTTCACATTGTCATTATGGAGTATTGTTTGAGGAAAATAATGCATTTAATCAATTTTGGAATAAGTCTGTAACATAACAAAATGTGGAAAAATGTAAATCGCTGTGAATACTTTCCGGATGCAATGTATCTTTGTGGTAATACCGGAATATTCTCTGTAAGATGTTGGAGGGTGATTAAATCTAATTTAACCTTCAGCGCCGGTTCACATAGGGGCGACTTGTCAGGCGACCTAGTCGCCTGACAAGTCGCCTCCCGTTCTGTGCTACGGAACCGTTCTAATAGGAGCGACGCAAGTCGCTCCGACTTAGAAAAAGGTTCCTGTACTACTTTGGGGGCGACTTGCATAGACTTCTATGCAGAAGTCGTTTTGCAAGTCGCCTCGGAAGTAGTTTGCAGGTCGCCTCGCTGAGGCGACCTGCAAGTCGTGCCGCCCCTGTGTGAACCGGGGCTCACTCTAGAAAGTAGGAAGACTTAATTCAGGTTTTTGATTTACTCAGTTGTGCAATCAATATCTAATTGGTTCCTGGTGTAGTGTCTCTATATAAATAGATGTAAAGGAATTGTCATTGTATGTTTTCATTATCTGAAGAAGGGCGTGAGCATTATAGCTCTAACTGTTGTGGAACATTATGCAACCAGTTTGTATGTAAATCTATATATCTATCTCTTTTTCTACAGATATACACACACACACACACAATATTGTCAAAAGTATTTGGACACCTGCCTTTAAACACACATGAACTTTAATGGCATCCCAGTCTTAGTCCGTAGAGTTCAATATTGAGTTGGCCCACCCTTTGCAGCTATAACAGTTTCAACTCTTCTGGGAAGGCTGTCCACAAGGTTTAAGAATATGTCTATAGGAATGTTTGACCATTCTTCCAGAAACAGATTTGTGAGGTCAGGCACTGATGGTGGACCAGAAGGCCTGGCTCGCAGTCTCTGCTCTAATAAAGACATGGGTGAGCGAGTTTGGGGTGGAGGAACTTGACTGGCCTGCAGAGTCCTGACTTCAACCCGATAGAAGACCTTTGGTATGAAATAGAGTGGAGACTGCGAGCCAGGCCTTCTTGCCAACATCAGTGCCTGACCTCACAAATGCGCTTCTGGAAGATTGGTCAAACATTCCCATAGACACTCCTAAAGCTCGTGGACAGCCTTCCCAGAAGAGTTGAAGCTGTTATAGCTGCAAAGGGTGGGCTAACTCAAAATTGAACACCACAGACTAAGATGCCACTAACCACTTAAGGACCGGAAGGATTTACCTCCTTAATGTCCGGGCCATTTTTTGCGATAGGGCACTGCATCGCTTTAACTGACAATTGCGCGGTTGTGCAACGTTGTACCCAAACAAAATTGACGTCCTTTTTTTCCCACAAATAGAGCTTTCTTTTGATGGTATTTGATCACCTCTGCAGTTTTCATTTTTTGCACTATAAACAAAAAAAGAAGAGCGACAATTTAAAAAAAACAAAATAAAACAATATTTTTGCTATAATAAATATCCCCAAAATAAAAACAACAAATGTCTTCATCAGTTTAGGCCAATGTTTTCTTCTACATATTTTTAGTAAAAAAAAAAAATCTCAATAAGCGTATATTGATTGGTTTGCGCAAAAGTTATAGCGTCTACAAAATAGGGGATATATTTATGGAATTTTAATTATTTTTTTTCTAGCAATGGTTTTTAGTGGGACTGCAGCGGACATATCTGACACTTTTTTGGGACCATTGACATTTATACTGCGATCAGTGCTATAAAAATGCACTGATTACTGTGTAAATGTCACTGGCAGGGAAGGGGTTAACACTAGAGGGCGATCAAGGGGTTAACTGTGTTCCCTCATATGTGTATCCCCCCTATGGGGGGGTGGGACTGACTCGAGGAGGAGCAATCAGCAATCTAGCAATCTGGAATCAATTAATTGATCGATCATTGTGTGAAACATTTAGTGAATACATAATATAATACAATCCTGGAACGAAAGATCAACAGATATGACAATATTTCCACACTTAACAGATTATATCAATCGGGAATCCTATATACAAAAACAAAAATAAAAAATGATCAATTATTAAAATTTTCTAGCTTTCATCCCCCCCGGGAGTTTTTAAATCTATCCTCTGAGTTAATTCAAACAGGTAGCAAGGATCACTAGCAATTCTGACACTCGGAAATTAGACTAAATGAAATCAAAGACAGGCTGCGACAGTGAGGGTATCTCAGAGATATGGTTCATCGAGAACGTATCAATTTACATAATACTAAAATTCATGCTTCGTGTCGCAGAATGCCTTTCATTTCTCAATGTTACCCATTTTCTAAAAAAAAATATCATTAAACTCCTTCCCGCCAAGCGTACGCAGATGTGCGTACTCGAATTTCGGGGGTTATACCGGGATGATGCCCGCAGCTGCAGGCATCATCCCAGTACTGTTTTGTAGAGCGGGCGATCGGCTTTCCAAGTATAACAACCGATGCGGCTAAAAGCGGCTGTTACACCGGAGGAGCGGGAGGGGATGTCCCCCCCCTCCCGTCGCTCTTACTGGGCCTCCCGATACCAACAGTCTGGAACTAAGCCGTAAGCGGTTTCCTTCAAGCCTCCTAATTGTAAAAGCGGAAGCGACGTCATGACGTCACTTCCCGTTTACTCGGCTGCCAATGGCGCCAGTTTAAAAAAAATATACAGTATTCAGAATCGCAGAAAACGGCGATCTGAATACTGTGAAGTGCAAAGGACCCCCGATCCCTCCATAAAGAGTACCTGTCACCACCTATTACTGTCACAAGGGATGTTTACATTCCTTGTGAAAGCAGTAAAAGTGATTAAAAAAAAAATTCTTTTAAAACACAATTTATAAATATAAAAATAAAGAAAATTTTTTTTTTAAAGCACCTCCGTCCCCGCGAGCTTGCGCAGCAAAGAAAACGCATACGGAAGTCGCGCCCGCATATGTAAACCGTGTTCAAATCACACAAGTGAGGTATCGACGCGATCATCAGAGCGAGAGCAATAATTCTAGCACTACACCTCCTCTGTAACTCTAACCTGGTAACCGTAAAAAATTTTTTAGAGCGTCACCTATGGAGATTTTTAGGTACCGTAGTTTGTCGCCATTCCACGAGTGTGTGCAATTATAAAGCGTGACATGTTTGGTATCTATTTACTCGGCGTAACATCATCTTTCACATTATACAAAAAAATTGGGCTAACTTTACTGTTTGTTTTTTTTTTTAATTCATGAAAGTGTCCCTTTTCCCAAAAAGTTGAGTTTAAAACACCGCTGCACAAATACCGTGTGATAAAAAATATTGCAACAATCACCATTTTATTATCTAGATTCTCTGCTAAAAAAATATATAGAATGTTTGGGGGCTCTAAGTAATTTTCTAGCAAAAAATACAATTTTTAACTTGTAAACACCAAATGTCAAAAATAGGCTTAGTCATGAAAGGGTTAAAAAACACTGGTCAATTCTAAATAGCAGTTACCCTTCAGTCCCAGAGTTTTACCATCCCCCTCTACCCTCATACCATCGAGGGAAGACTATTTATGATAAATTAGTCAAATCTGACCAATATTCTGCACCTACTCATCGTGTGACCTTTTTAGGACCTAGAAACAAGGGATCTTTTCCTTGCCTTTGATGTATACAAAGTACTAGTATGATTAAGGGCAAAAGTTTTGCACATCCCCAAAAGTTTTGATATATCAATAAAAGACTAATATAAGAAAAACTGCGCTATTATCTAAAGTTACCTAAGCTGCAACTCAAAATGTTATACAACTCCAAATAGAAATAAAAAAGGGGGGGAGCTGCGCTAAATTGATCTATGAGGTAATATTCCATACACTCACAATATAAACGGATAGTATACCAGAACAGGTGAAATTGTGATTAATAAAAAAGTCTCTTAGTTTGGGTACAAAGCACCAATGTACAATGGAAAACCTTCAGTGAAAAAAGACAGCAATATCTAAAGAATATAATAACACTATAAATGAAATATTGACACCTAAATTATTTGTGACAGTGAAAAAAATGCTGAACTACATCAAAAACTAAACAGCTAATTGTTGCTGAATGACAAAGTCCATGTGTGATAATAGTGACAAAAAAAGAAAAAAAAAAGAAAAAAAACAAAAAAACAAAACAAAAAAACGATCGTATATCAAAATTTGAGTCCAAAAATAATGTGAACATAGTCCGTGCAAGATAACTGGTGACTCTTCTACGGTGACATGAAACGGGACATCCCGAGAAAACGTGAAAGATAGGAAATGCCTCCACCACAGCAAACACTGCCGCTTACCAAATCACGGTGGTCCCTTATTACAGGGGACCACACTGAGCAGATGGCTTTTACCCCAGCCCGGGATCTCTGTGGAATACACTGAACTCTTCAGCCTCAGCAGTGATGGTCCTCACACAGGTCAGATCAGGCACTATAATTGGATCCCCATAGAACAACAAAGGCTTACATAGTGTAAAACCTTCACATTTATAAAACAAATGAACACTTACAGTTAAGCAGATAGTATACAGCATTAAAAAAAAAAAAAAAAAAATCGAGCCGGCCGCGAATAAAGCCCGTTGCTTCCAGGACTAGGCATATTGCGGTGACGTGTGTTACGTCATACAACAGGACGTCGTCACGCAGCCCCTTTTTTTTTTTCCAGTGTGGTCCCCTGTAATGAGGGACCACCGTGATCTGGTAAGCGGCAGTGTTTCCTCGTGTGGAGGCATTTCCTATCTTTCACATTTTCTTGGGAAGTCCCGTTTCATGTCACTGTAGAAGAGTCACAAGTTATCTTACACGGACTATGTTCATTTTATTTTTGGATTCAAATTTTGATATATGATCGATTTTGTTATGGTCACTATTATCACAGATTAACTTTTTTATTCAGCAACAATTAGCTGTTTAGTTTTTAATGCAGTTCTGCATTTTTTTCACTGTCACTAATAATTTATATATTTTTTTCATTAAATGTTTTTATTTAATCTCATTCATTATTGTTCTTGTGTATATATTAAATCTATTTTTTTCACTTTTATTATTCATTTATATATTTGTATACATTTTTATTATTTATTTTTGTTTTTCTCTATAGGATTCCAGAATTTATATAATCTGTGAAGTGTGGGAATATTGTCATACCTGTTGAGCTTTCATTCCAAGACTGTATAATATGTATTCACTAATTGTTTCACACAATGATCTATCAATTAACCACTTGCCGACCAGACTTCTGTTCTGTGAGGAGAGGAGATGCAGATCGCGAGTTCCTAATAGCTAGGAACCACAGTCTGTCATCTCCTATAGTCAGTCCCCTGCCCCTACAGTTAGGGCACACACTACACAGTTAACCCCTTGATCGCCCCCTAGTGTTAACACCTTCCCTGCCAGTGACATTTATACAGTAATCAGTGCATTTTTATAGCACTGATCGCTGTATAATTGTCAATCAACCCAAAAATGTGTCAAAAGTGTCTGATGTGTCTGCCATAATGTCACAGTCTCGATAAAAATCGCAGATCACCGCCATTACTAGTAAAAAAATAAAATAAAATAATAAAAATGCCATAAATCTATCCCCTATTTTGTAGACACTATAATTTTTGTGCAAAACAATCAATATACGCTTAATGCGATTTTTATTACCAAAAATATGTAGAAGAATACATATCGGCCTAAACCGAGAAAAAGATGTTTTTTGTTTCTTTTTTTTTAAATTGGGGATATTTATTATAGCTAAAAGTACAAATATTTTGATTTTTTTCAAAATTGACGCTTATTTTGTTTATAGCGCAAAAAATAAAAATCGTACAGATGATTAAATACCAAATAAAAGCTCTATTTGTGGGAAAAAAAAGGACGTCAATTTTGTTTGGGTACAGCATCGCACGACCGCACAATTATCAGTTAAAGCGACACAGTGCAGTATTGCAAAAAGTGGCCTGCTCATTGAGCAGCCAAATCTTCTGGGGCTGAAGTGGTTAATTGATTCCAGATTGTTTAATAGATTGCTGATGAGCTCTATATATATTGTTCCATGTATGTGGTCATTTATAGGCATGAGCAGGGCATGATCTATATTATCCCAAAACTGTTACCATGACTGCCTGAATTTTTTGATGTTTTAAACTTCATTAAAACATTTTTGTGCAGCAATTACGCTCAATTTATTCTATAATATAAGCCCTTGAGAAGGCTTGATTGCTATTGCACATACTGGTGTGACCGACGTGCACCTCACCCTTTGAACCCCCTCTCTCTCTAATATATATATATATATATATATATATATATATATATATATACACACACACACACATAATATATAATATATATAGGTCTCATTTATTTTTATTTTTTTTATCATACACACAGTCATTGTTCTACAAGATACTGTATCTGGTCACGATCAATACCTAAAATTTTGGCATGTGTGACATGGGTGATGCAAGGCGCTGTCCTTTATTGCTATCTTGGTCCCCTCCTCTTGGCGATACTGTGAAAGGCGAGGCTCGGATTTTAAGGCAAAGTTCCAGTATGACTTGCTGAGATGTGCTCTGCCCATAAGCTTATGCGTAATTCATGAGAAAGGAAACATTAGAGCATTTTTGGCTTAACGTATGAAACGTCAGACTTAAGTTCAGTCTGTGTACCTTCTAGCAACCAATGCCTCTTCTCCTACATGTTCTAATCTACTCTGGCAAAAATGATTTGACTGCCAGTCAAAATTATAGTAGTCTGCAGGGGTGGTGGGAGGTACTGGGATCTTGAATAGATGGGATAAAACAGGTTTTACATTTTCAGATTATTTTCTAAACCTTTTGGAAAACTAAGCTGATACAGTTGAAAGGGCCACTCATCAAAAGTTTTACGTAAAAGCTAAATGTTGAATCACCTTTTTAAATAAAATCTCATGGAAACTCCAGTGGAAAAATGACTTTGTGATTACAAAGCCACAGCAAAAGTGTTGCTCTATTGTTGCCGAAATACCAATTTAGTTGAATTTTTGACAATATGAAAAACCATCTGTGGGGATTTGTGATATCATGTCAATAGATTACTCCAGACATAATTCAGCAAATGAGTCAACACATCATCAATGACATAGCAGTTATGGGTGGAGCTTGCTTTAGGTCAATGAGAGGCTCTCCTAATAAGTATCAGGTGGTGCAAGCTAATGTGGGGGGAAGTCTAGACCGCCAATTAGTAGAAGAATTATTTGAAAACCTATGCATGTGCAGGATTTGGGACATGCTTCAAGATAAGACATATTGTTCTGGGTCTTTTCAAGACAAAAAACGCATTCCGTCACCAAACGAGCCACGTGTGTTATTCAGTTCTGATCACAGCATCACTCCAAGTTTTAGGGTTTAATTATTTCCTACTTTATCCAACAAAAAATACTTTTGTAATAGATACATTCCCTATATTTGTGCTCTTTATGGGCCTCATGGCTGTATACTGCCAAGAATGAGCATATTTGTGTAGCAGGTAGCACAGGTGGATGCGATCAGCAGGCCTGTACAAATATAGGACAGGTAATCAAGACTACCCACATGCTACCGGCTGCGCAAATACGCTCATACTTGGTGGTGTATGGCTCTACAGTGTGTATGAGACCTCGTTTATATCATTTCATTATAAAAAAGCAAGCAACATGACTTATGTGCTGCATACTAGTGACTCCATGAAATGTTTTAGCTTTCCACATGACTAAATCAGTATGTAGCATTAAAATTTCCATTAGACACAGTTGGACAAGTCTTTATTTTAGTAGAACTCCTTTACCACACAGAATTCAGTTATTCCTACACGTGCCTCAGCCTCCACCCTGTCACAAAGAGAAACTATTAAGGAAAGGAGTGCAAAGAGTGTATTCTCTCACACCTAAAAAGTGTGCCAATTATGGAAACCACCCATTTACTGCATCTTTAAGTTTACCCAAAGATCTACACGTATTGATACATACAGTAAAAAATTCTGAAGCCTTTCCATGTGACACAGGAAAAACCATATCAGATAAACTATGGAAACAATGCAAATCATAGACATGTGGGCTGAAAATGAAAAGTCAGATGATATCTTAAAGATTTCCACTGTAAGGGCATATGACACAAGATTAAAAAACAGCAGCATGTTTGAACACAAATAACCTCAGGCTGGACATGTAAGGTATATATTTTTTTTCACAGAAGTCACAACTCTGTCACAATCTAATGTGAACGCTGATGATTAGTGATCATATCAAGAGAATCCCTTTCACAATTCATTTTAACATCTACAGTATATTAAAATCTGTCAGATTAACGGTTAATCATGCACTTCATTTATCCAGACTGTTGCTGTAAAACTTTTTTAACAGTTTTTTTTTTTTTTTTGCAGGCAAGACATATCTGCATGCATATATTCAGCAAATATAAATTTTCACAGTTCCACTAGTCTGTCGAGCTACTGATCATGACCTACAGAATTGGTCACACCAATTTTTAAACTAGTTATAACTTTTTTTGATATTTTGGTATAGAGGATTTTTTTTTTGGTTTGTTGATGATCAGTGCAAATAATTCTTTGCAACACAGGGCAACCACAAAACTATACGTTTCTACAGTTCAAAGCACAAACTACAAGAAACTGGTCACCTTAAGATATAAAAGTCTCATAAAAGAATAATACAGTTTATGATACTTATGCTCATTCTGAACATGTGAGAATACCATTTGTTTTGTTTTTTTCCTTTCAAATTGTTATTTTTTTCTTTCCCGTTAAAAAATAAGAAAACACTGGGTTTCCATTATAAACTGTCCAAAATCACAAGTGTGTGTGTTGTCCACAGCACGTAATGAGATTTAAAACTTTCAGATTTCATACTCCATTTTAAGTCACAAAAGAAACTTTTATAAACAAGAATCCATAACAGCTTTGCAAAAACTAAAGTTGTACAAACGTAGGTTCAGAATCAGGTGAGCTGAACCAAAATCATACATTTGAACGGCAAACTTAAGTGCGTCAGAACACAGGTTGACTTGTAATGTCTGCTAAATCACATTACTAACATTCAAAAATGTACACAATTTACTGTTGTCAATACATGGACAGTTCTCTCATGTACAGTAAAAGATCAGAGATACTTGTCAAAACGAGGTCTAATTATAAACATTCTGCTCCCAATTTATAAACACTACTTTCTGCAAATATTTATGTTCACATACATGCACTTCCTAGAATTCTGGACATACTACCAAAGCTAAAAAGGGGTATTTCTAAAACTTTCAGAGGCTGAAACTAGCCTTTATAAATGTGAAAAATATTTAATATTCTAAAAAGTACACCGTGGTGCAATTTGAAAAGCACTTTACATGGAAGTTCTGTAAAAATAAATAAATAAAATCTCCAGAGAACGGCCAGTTCAGTTCTCTGCAAGGTGAATGAATGTCCATCATTTGTTTATGCTAAAATACAATGTATCTGAAATGCTGTTTCTCAAAAGCTCCAAGGACAATTGTAAAATATCAATGTATCCATGCTAAGATCTCTAGAAATGGCAAAGTATAATTACATACACAAGATTTAGTCGTGTAATACAGAAGCAATTTAGAAAAACACAATAGGCAAACAGCAGCCAGTAAGCATAAATACACTGTTTAGCACTTCGTATCATATGTTAGGGAAAGGGCAATGCCAATAAAGCATGTAACATTACAGAATTATATTTTTCAGAAAAAAGACAACATCTTACTAATAGAAGCCAAGCAGATCAGGCAGATGGCAAAAAGCAACATCACTCTTGAAGGATTCATCATCCTGGATTGGTATCTCAGTGAAGGCTCATGCCATGACACTATTATATACTGTAGTGAAATGAACCCTGTCTTGTACAGAGCAATAAAGAATAGCTTGGACAGGACTCACAGACGCCTATGTTTTATCATGTAACACAAGGCTGCGACATTTGTGTTGGAACAGTGACATCTTACAAGACGGTGTTAAAATGTCAGTTTGTTGTGCAAGGAAGCATAGCATTCTGCATCCCCTGCTATGTACCAACAATACATGTTTGATTGAAGCAAAAAAAAAAAACAAAAAAAAACAAACTATGCAGTGGTACAGCACATCAAAACATCATACATTATTATGCACACACACTATAAATATATATGTACTCACAAGCACACACTAGTATAAATTGCAAAACATTATCCTATGTAATAGGTCACATCAACATACAGATGTGTAGAGAACCTGTGCCCAGAGCATGAGCACTAATGTATTTAAATATTCTGTTATTTTGTTACCATTAAAGTCCTGTTAGGGCCCTTTCACACGGGCTGTCCGATCAGGTCTGTCAGTCAGTTTTTCAGGTGGACCTGATTGGACCCTCCATTCACCACTATGGAGCATGACATGTCCACTGACATCTGCCGTTATCCGATCAGCAAAATCCAGAGGGATGGTGGTCCTATTTTACATCCGCCTGGAGGATCTGATCGGAAACGATCAGAAGAAAACGGACAGGCGGTCCGTTTTCACCCAATCTCCACATTGAGCAGAGTGGGGCTGTTTCCGTCTTCACTCTGCTCAGTAAGTAGAGATGGACCTGGCATGGATCCCCTGCTGAGCAAGCAGAGTCTGTCACACAGAGGCGCCATGTGAAAGGGGCCTAAGTTTATTATCATGGTTAGGATGTTTCTATTTTACATATTCTAAAGAAGCAGAAAAAAATTAAAAAAATAAATCTGAATAAGCCCCTGTTCATCCCCAAATATAAGCAAGTCATTTTCAAAGTTCATAACACGTGCGTTGAAATTGAACCTATTTATTTTTCTTTTTTATGAGAGCATAACTGCCAGCCCTTTATTGTAAATAAACAGCAGGAGTTTCTAAACTGTTAGAAATCAACTTAAACCGGACTTTACAGGTTTTTTTTTGCAATCTTTGAGAATCAATTACAGTGGCACCTCGGATTATGAGCATAATCCGTTCCAGGAGTATGCTCGAAATCCAAAGTACTCGCATATCAAGGTGAGTTTTCATTGAAGTCAATGGAAACGAAAATAATTTGTTCCACATTGACTTCAATGGGATGCAATACTGCATGAGGTCAGAAGTGGGGGGGCACAAGAGAGCCTCGGAAATGGCCGAAAAGGCCCGAGGACACTTCGGCTGACCTCGGCAAACCTCGGAAAGACTTCCTATCCGAGATTTGCCGAGGTCAGCTGAAGTGTCCTCGGGCCTTTCCGTGCATTTCCGAACGGTGACGTTCGGCTCTGGCGCCCCCCCCCCACCTCAGGCCAAAAGTGGTACTGCACTGAATGGCCTGAATCCTGCTCGTTTTGCGAGACAACACTCGCAAACTGAGTTAAGATTTTTAAAAATACAGTGCTCGTATTGCGAAATGCTCGTTAACCGCGTTACTCGCAATCCGAGGTTCCACTGTACTTCACAATGCAAACAGCTAAAAAAAATTAAAAATAAGGGGTTGTTTTAAAGCTTCTTTACTAGCCTTGAATTTTTCTGTTATTTGTATGGAAATTTCAATAAAAATTAATTAATGAAAAAAAAAAAAAAGCTTCTTTACTAGTTGTTCAGAATATATAAATAGTTTAATGGTCATAGCTTGGGCAAAGGTGCACTTAAAAGTATACTTTCAAAAACAAAACAAAATAAAAACAAATAAAAAATCCCCCTTTAACGCAAACAGTTTAAGTGTTGCTAAACCCAGGACCCTGCATTCACTATATCTGGTATCCCACAGTACAAAGAGCATGGAAATGCAATTATTTTATTAACTATAAACTGCTAAATACCTTTTCTTATCAGCAGTACATAGCAGTCTTATCAGTGTCTGGTTAAAGCTTGCAGGAGGCGTTTTCATTCTCCCCTGACTGTTCTATGAGACTGCATGACCCCTGACCCTCTGAACAGTGCAAATTGTCCCTGTGCTGATCACACGCTCCCTCCCCAAAAAACTCCTCCCCTCCAGCAATACACACTGAGCATGTGCAGAGTGCCCCCAAGGCTCTGTACCATCAGCAGATGGATTTGGGACCGTGGAAGAAGGGGAGGATCAGAGAAGACAGGCTTGAACAGATTTTACACATTATGCAGGATTAACTGCTTCGGTTTCACAGAGAGTATAAAAAGCATGCTTTACTGCATATACAGACTGATTTTACAGTTGTGGGTTTAGTAACAATTTACTGCTTACCTGTCCCCGCTACCCATGACACCAAATTCCTCTATGGAGAAGAGTGAAACTTGCTAAAAAGTTTCAGTATACTGCACACTAACGTGTCAGATGCCTGGCACCCTGCTTTTTTTTCTGCGGTTCTCATGAAAGGAACCACAGTAGGGGATACCAGCATATGAAACTCCTAAAAGTGTTGAATGCAAAAGATTCTTCAGCAACTTTTCTCTTCATTGCACAGAGTTCAGCAGCACGAGCAGGAACAGGTAGGTATCAATGGTTTGCTTTATTCAAATTTGTAATAAAGATGAGTCAATTTTAGACATATTGAGCAATGGGAAAGAGGGTCATTTTCAACGGACAGGCACTTAGATTTCTTAAGATTTATTCACCCCTCGCACTCTCCCTACCAAGTGCAGCTCTGGCTAGTTTTTGCTCAATCTGTTCTTTCAGCCAGAGAATGCACAATCACATTTTTATGACTTACAACATAGGCAAGATTGTCCTTAAATTTAAAGGTGCAAAGCTCTCAAAGCTTACAGTCTCAGTTGCCTCTCTACTAGCCTATGCTCTTTGTAAAATAAAGTCTTCATTTATAATGAAATACTGGCAAATAACTCACTTATTCTACCTGCTTCAGTGTAATCTGACATATACAGTATGTCATTAGGGTATTACTGCTTTCTCAGATATGATTGCACAATGCCACAATTTTGCATGATCACAGGACCATGCAATCATCTTATGTTCAATCAAAGCAATGGGTGGAACCCTTGTACTTTATCACAAGAATCTGTAATCAGTCACACTAGCTTATGGTTACAGAAATCTCAACGTTGGTGTACAAAAAGTTTTCCTTCTGTTGAGATATGTTCATGTCTGCTCAACAGTACTTTAGTGTTTATTGAACTCTGGATACACACAGGTTCCTCTAAAATGAATCTTGCTATTCTAAAGTTGGATTCTTTATAGATTGAGTTTTTTTTTTTTTTTAATTAGGTAGGGAGTGACATTTTTATTCAAAAGGCCTAAACATATTCCAGATTTCACAAGTTGAGACACTGCAGATGAAAACTGATTTCAGCATCTAGTAAAACCAAGGAGCTGTAGGAAGCAGTAATATGGGTTACTACATGAAGCTGCCAGACAAGAGTAGAATATCCTTAAAATGGAGATCCCCTTTAAAGTAAACATGTCAGTACAAATTATATATTTCTGTCCGCAGCACTACAGTGCAATCACCTGGCAAGCACTTAGATCCCAAGCAATTTGTATGCCCCAAATCCTAGAATGCTGCAAAATTTTCTTGAAGTGTTAAGTGTTTCCACCTTCTACCACACCATTAACCAGTAAAACCTAGGCAGTGGGTGATTGTGCAAAGCTATCAGATTTGCGGACGTTAAATGCATCTAGAACGATGGGGAGGACGTCAGTATGTTTAGCCACTGATAGATGTTTGCATTGTACTGTCACATCCTGTATAATACTATATTGTACTGACAAATTAACTCTGAAGCTATGCCACACTGCAAAGACAATCTATGGACCAGCAAACTCTAAAGCAGGAATGTAATTTCTTGTGCATTTATCAATTGGGCAAGACTTAATCTTGCTGGCAGAAATTAAATTCCATAATTTTTGGGCGATAGACAAATGGTAAAATATGTGCATGGCAACGAGTGTCTTAATTTAAAAAAAAAAAAAAAAAAAAAGGCTGAGCTTAAAAAAAATGTAAATTCTTGTGCCAATAAAATATGCTTCAAAAATGTTTTAGGGAAATGCACACTATTGTAAATTCCAATCAAAATCTACATAGATATATCTTAAAGCTATATTACTAATGGAAATTTACTGGAAAACACTTCTAAAATAAGGTGCCATACACCCAATGTCATTACAAAGTGATCAAAGGCTGCGTTACCTCAGCAAAACATCGAACTGTGCCCGTAGAAGCACCTCACTTGCACCAAAGATATTTATGAACTTAAGCAGGCATTCTCAGCTCAGCATTCAAGACCGGCCATAGACTGTTCGAATCTCGGCCGGTTCAGCAGGAACCGGTCGAGATTGGAATTGTGTGTGGGCAGGCTGAATGTACCAAGTTGATAGACCGATCAACTTGGGTACCAGCAGTCTGCCAGATTCACTTGCGATTATCGCTAGTGCCTGCTAAAGCCGCTAGCAATAATGTGTCTTCTCCTACCGCCTCCTCAGACAACTGCCAGCACTGTCTGTGTTGATGGGGGAATTGTGGTGCTGCAGGAAAGAAATTTGCACCATCTATGGCTGGCCTAAGACAATACAAGCCCAACAAATATTGTCTTTAAAGTGATACGGCAACACCTTTTTTTACAATTAAAAACAAACATGTTATATTTGCCTGCTCTGTGTAGCAGTTTTCCACAGAGCCGCCCAGATCCTCCTCTTCTCGGGTGCCTCGTCGGTGCTCCTGGCCCCTGCCTGCAGTTGAGTGCCCCCACCAGCAAGTAGCTTGCTATAGGGGGCACCCAAGCCAAGCTGCAGCTCCCTGGGTCCATTTAGACACAGAGCCGTGGCCCGGCCCCCTCTCTCTCCTCATTGGCTCACTGACTGTGATTGACAGCAGCGGGAGCCAATGGTGCTGCATTGCTGGATCGAGATGGGGCTCAGGTAAGTATTACGGGGGCTGCTGCACACAGAAGTTGTTTTATCTTAATGCATTGAGATGAAAAAAACTGCCTTTACAACCACTTTATACTAGAACTGTAGAATTTTACCTTAGCCTTCCATGTGTGCTTGTTTTCAGCCTTTTCTATAGAAAACAAGCTGCCTCTTAGTTTCCATGGTGCAGCAGAACCACTTTTCCACTCCTTTACTTTCTGTTTGGCTTTTGCAGCTCTCAGGAAACAGCCTATTACAGAATTTAGTAGACGTTTTATATGCAGTGTGTAAGAAGAGTTTACTCATGTTGTAAGGGGCTTTTTAGCTGGAAAATATCATTTGCAGCTGAAATCGGACTTTTCCAGGCCATCTAACAATTCTGGCAAGCCAATTATAACCGCAATAATTTGTATAAAATAACATTCCGAACTGTGACATTTATTTCTGATGAGAATGAAGAGAAGAAAAGGGTGAATAAATGAAGTTTTTAATTCTATACATTCCTAACTAGCCTTCACTCAAACCAAAAAAAAATAAAATGAGTGCCTAAATTAAACTTATGGGGGTCATACACGAGTGAAAGGTACAAGTGGATGTATAAAACACACTATGGAGAAAATACACAGGAGGTGAGAGGTATAAAATACGTGCAAAAATAGTATTTGCAGGCACAGTATACAAGTGATTGGTATTAGTTGGCATAAGTGCATAAATCAAAACCTCTGGGAACACATGTGGTGAAGAGTTTTTAAGTGAGCGTGTAGGAAAAAAATACTAGAGGTGCCTGCATATACTGCACTCTCAGCAGCCTGCAAATTCTCCTTACTACACCTAAATCCTAGGCTAGGTTGTTCTGCAGATTACCATACTTCATGGTTTTATCAAAGCTTGCTCACTCAGATTTGCCTCCTCTACATTCCTTTTGATCAGTGATTATACCCTTCATAGTGATGGGCCAACAGAAATGTGCAGAATCTTCTGATCGCTGGTGCAATGCTTTACAGGCTTTTGCAACAAAAAAAATAAATAAATGCACATTTTTTTACCTGCAAAAAAAGTGAGCATTTATTATTTATGAAAAGGTGAATTTATCCTTTAATTGGCTCCTGTCTAAATTGGCACTAGTGTATGTATTGTGTGTATGAATGCGAGTTCATACCTTAGATTGTAAGCTCCTTGAGGGCAGGGACTGATGCGAGTATAATAAATTGGAAGCGCTATACAAGTACCTGTAAAAAATAGATAATTTCTTTTTTCCTCTGGCAGATTCCCTTTAACACTAAGTGGACCCTTTAATAGCACAGAGTAACCCAGCTTCCTCACCAGCCAAGGAGTATGCCAACAGTGTACTTCTAAAGAGTTGATGTCTCTTAATATCAAACTTTTAAATAAATCTCATTTGAGTACCAAGAAATACACCTGAAAAATGCATTTAAACACCAAAAAAATATAAAAAAGCATTTCAAAAACAAAAGTTTATTTGTCTGTATTAGCATAGACAGTCAGCTACACATACATTTGACTTTCGGAATTAAATACATGAATGTATAATTATAACAGGCAGGAGAGCAATAGAAAAAAAATGTGGATGGCACATTTGGTTACTTTTCATGTAAAACTTTGAATTAAATAACTTGCTTATCCACTTTATTATTTCTGTAGTAATTACATACCAAATAAACTATTTACTACAATCATTTTTACCAAAGTAATTTCGGATGTACTGCTACAATACTTTACTTGGTGTACTCTGCAGCGAGGTGAGGAGGTATTGCAGTGGCAGAGTACATTACAGTGTAAAGAGTGTTTCTAGAGCCTATGCATTGTCTCAGTATACTACCTGGTAAGCAACAAGGCTACAAAATTCACAGCCACAACCGATACAGCATATCTACATTATTATTTGC
Organism: Lithobates clamitans; assembly: GCA_037952925.1. NCBI lineage: Eukaryota > Metazoa > Chordata > Amphibia > Anura > Ranidae > Lithobates > Lithobates clamitans. The sequence continues at coordinate 1,283,434 of JBBGZY010000889.1, read as the reverse complement.
TGCGGCTTCAGTGCATGTCAACTGTGCCTAATGTATTTTAATAAAGATTTTTTTTTTTTTTACATGATAAAAAATTTAGAGCATATTAACACTGTTTCAAGTTGCCTCCTACTCTTCTTGCTAGCAATAGCTAGCTATGTACTGTAAACATGTGCAGAATAGGAAACTTTAAACCAAGGCATGACAGTGAGTGCTTACAATGGTCACTTGAGTGAGGTTTTCTTTAACCTGAGGGCAAGATGACTTACAAACAGAAAAAGACAGAACAAACGCACAAATAATAAAAAGATAAAAATACTATGCAAGAGTGTTTGTGATTTAAGAAGAACCTGTATTTTTAAGACTGTTTCCTGTGTAATGATGGCTCTGTTCCATGGAAGTAATTTATTTTTTGGAACTAAGGCTTGAAGCTTGAGAGGTCAGAGCCAAGTCCGGTGTCACTGTAGTGCTTTAACCAGATACAACTTTTCTCCATGTTCACTAGTGAAAATGGGTGCTTTCTTGTAATGTTCCACCAGTTCATCCATGCTCTTAAATCTCCTTTGCCCAATACAATAGACACTGTCCACAAGCTGTACTTTGAAGTGTTTGTTCTTCCCTGATGCCTTTAGAGAAACTGAAAAATCACTGGGCTGTAAAATAAAAAAGCACATAAATTTGTATAAACATTAATCAAAAACCACATTAAGAAACTGAAATCCTTCATTATAAATTGGAATTGTGGCATATTTACAAAGCTAATACAACTCTAAAAGCTACCCTTGAATAACCAAGATTATTCAGCTGAGCTCAGGTGGAGCATGCCACATATCAGAAAATCCAGAAGGCAGTCAAACCTCACATGCATTTACAACCTCCCTGTAAAATGGAAATTCACCTTAACCACTTGTCGACCGGCCATCAGTAATATTACTGCTGGCTGGTGGCTTGAGCAGGCACCGCAATGTACCCTTACATCGCCCTGCTCATGTGCACTGGGGCGATCTGCTACCGCTATGCCCATCTGACACAGTGGATTACGGTGCTCCATATTGGGCTGCTGCGATCAGCCTAGATACCATGTGATTGCTGTGCAATCACATGACACCTAGTAAACAGTCATGATTGGAATCCATTCATGACATCATTGTTTGCTACTGTGCATGATCTGTGATTGGTCACCAGTGATCACATGGTACCTGGGGCCAATCACAGCACCCCCCTGCTTCAGAGTAGTACAGCAACATTCAAATACTCTGATAAAAGCATTTGATGAAAAAAAAAAAAAAATCAATAATTTTTTTTTTTTCATATACAGTCACCAGTCAGTATCCTTGATCGTCGCTACACAAATCATATGAGGACGTTGTACTGCACTGGTGGACAGTGTGTAAATAAAACAAAATTTTACTCGATTACTTCATTTTTTAAAATTTGTGACAAAAAAAAAAAAAAAAAAAAACAATTTCAAAAAACCTACCATGCCTCTTACTAAATGCCTTGGACTGTCTACTTTCCAAAAAGGGAACATTTTGGTGGGTATTTGTACTGTCCTAGCATTTAAGGGTCTCAAGAAATAAGATGGGCCGTCAGTACATCAGGACAGATCAATTTTCAAATATATATACCATAGGATGTAAACCAACATTCACACAGACTAAATAATATACCTGGATTTGGGTTATTTTTACCAAAGAAATGTAGCAGACTACATTTTGTCCCCCAAAATAAATGCTTAGGGTCCCGCTGCTCAGGCTGACATTGTCCCATGAATTAGATGCTGCTGACTAGTGAGGTTGCAGGCTGGGCGAAGGTTTGTCCAGACCCAAAGCACACTATAGGAATAGGAAGAAATAGCCCGGCCACCCACACCTTGCCCGGCCCGAGTGCTTAGCAGGTAAAATAAGCCCCAGCTTGATTTATCCAAGCCACACCACCAACGTTTCACCCCGTCCCTGGGGCGACCTAGATGATTAAGCCCCGGGGACAGGGTGAAACATGCTAACCACTCGGGGCGGGTGAGGTGTTCGGCGGCTGGGCTAGCTCTTCCTATTTCTACCTCTCCCCCCCTTTACCATCTCATGCACCTTTACAGCTCTTCAACACTGGCTCTTACCACTTTCTCTTTTTTATCATTGGAGGTTCTCCCCACAATACATTATCCATGTACTTTTCATACTTTCCCTTGTTTACATCACCATTCTGGTGCATACTTGCTTATTCACTCCTGTTTAGGTCCCATTTTATTTATTTTGGCATATGGGTGTTTTTCATCTCCATTACATACCATATCACATACTCATTGTACCTTATTCAATAAATCCACAGGAGTGGTAGCTTCTTGTCACTATCACCTGAACAACTTTTTCCTTGGGGAATCCTCATGTGCTCCCGGCCTCTTCACGTGCCTTGTTACCTTAGCTCCTGTAGCAGACACCACTGACAGTCCTCATCCTCTGGACTACACATACACAGTTGACGTGAGTTTTTAAGGGAGGTTTTTTCTGTCTCCCTCATCCATAATACCTACGGTCATTGTTTTGGTACATTACTAGACCATTTGGCTACTATGCTTTTTTGCAGACTATAAATGCATCCGCCCCTGAAGAGTTGGCATTAACCAATGAAACGCCCCAGCCTTGAACAAATGCAGTATGCCAATACAGATGGCTCTACATGCTCTTCTACAGTGCTTTACTTGGTTTGCAATCCTGCACATATTTTATGTAATTTTTTATGCCTTTTTGTCTCTGGGACAATAAACAATACTCTTTTATATTGTCTGCTCGTTGGCCATGTTTACTTGTCTCATTCAAGGTCCCAAAACCCCTCCCTTGTTTACACAATAGGGATGGAGACGTATGTTATCATGGGTCTCATTTAAAGTCCCAAACTTTTCCCAGTTCATTTTATTTCTACAAATTTGGGCAAAAATTTATGAAGATATAACATTTTATAATAATTTTTTTTCAAATGTTTCTGTATTGTTTTCATTTATACGGCAAAAAAATAAAAACTCAGTAGGGATTAAATACCACCAAAAGAAAGCTCTATTTGTGTGAAAAATATAATTTGGGTACAGTAATGCATGACCACACAATTGCCAGTTAAAGTAGCACAGTGCTGAATAGCAAAAACTACCATGGTCATGAAGGAGGAAAACCTCCCGGAGGTCATTAACCACTTGTCGACTGCCCTATAGCAATTTTACTGCTACAGGGCATCCACGCTACACAGAATCACGTATATATACACATGATTCTGCACTTCCAGTTATCAGCGTGAATGTGCGCCACCGCCGGCTCGCTCCTGCTGCAATTCTACACTCGATGTCCTCTGGCACTCGCTGATTAATCAGGACACAGGCAGAACGGTGATCTGCCTATGTACACAAGGAAGATTGCCGTTCTGTCAGTGGGGAAGGCATTGATCCTGTATTCCTGCAAAGCAAGGACATGGATCCATGCCTTCCCTTAGTAAAAGCACCTCCCACAGTTTAGAAAAACACCAGCTAGGCACACAGTTAACCCTTTGATCGCCCCTGATGTTAACCCCTTCTCAGCCAGTGTCTTTTGTACAGCAACAGTGCATATTTTTAGCACTAAGGGCAGCGGCAGTGTGTGACGAAAAGCATCGGGTGCAGCGATGTGCTGACGTCACCGCACTTCGTATATACTGGAAGGACGGGCTGCTACACAGAGCATGCCGGCTTGTATATTGTCAAACACAAATTTAAAGTGCTTTGTTGTGCAATTTTTAAATTATAAATAGACTGTATAAGGTTTTTTGCTATGGTGAGTTTATATCTTTTTTGGGGATCTTCGGTGATCAAGACTTCTTGAGGGAGGATCTCTTTATTTCAACCTAAAGCTCCCCTGGATGGATAAAGGCCCTGGCTGGGTTTTGAGCCACAAGCGATATTGACCTTTAACAGGAGGTCCTTGCAAGCTGGTAAGCAGGCACTCTAAGGTGGAGGTGTTGACTTAAGATCACGCATTTCTCTGGTGATGGATGGTGTGTTTATCGTTTGAAATCGTTTGGACTTCATCACAATTTGGACTATATTTATATTTTTTTATATTTATTTTCACAATCATACTTTCACATTTGTATTATTACATTTTTGTATTTATTTTTATATTTTCTTATCATAATTTAGTGCAACTCTATTAGGGTTTGTAATTGTTACAGTGTGCATCTCACAGAAGAGTTGCAGCTTCTCAGGTGTAATACTTTAAGATAATAGCGCAGTTTTTCCCTTGCTGATATTTTTAGCACTGATCACTTGTATTGGTGTCACTGGTCCCCAAAAAGTGTCAAAAGTGACAGCTCGTGTCCAATTTGCCCGCTGCAATGTCACAGTCCCACTACAAGTTTCTGATCACAGCCATTACCAGTAAAAAAAAAAAAAAATCAATTAATAAATCAAACTTTTATCACATAGTTTGTAGTCACTATAAAAGTTTTGCACAAACCAATTAATATGCGCTTATTGGGATTTTTTTTACCAAATATATGTAGCAGAATACATATTGGCCTAAATTAATGTAGAAATTAGGTTTTTTACTTTTTTTTTATTGGAAATGTTTTATAGCAGAAAGAAAAAAAATTATGTTTCATTTTCAACATTGTTGGTTTTTATATTTGTTTATAGCACAAAAAACAAAAAAACAAAAAAAAGACAGAGGTGATCAAATACCACCAAAAGATTTTTATTTTGGGGGGTACAGTGTCGCATGACCAAGCAATTAGCCGTATAGCCAAAAAAAAATCCTGGTCAGGAAGGGGGATAAATCTTCCAGAGCAGAAGTGGTTAAAGTGATCTGGTCATGCCCACTAAAGCATATAAAACTAATAGTGCTGGTAAAGCAAGGTAGCTGGTTCTTTCCCTGGCAGGGATAGTGCACGCTTTATATATACACACTTTATATGCTTTTTATAGGGTCTTGATTATCCTGAAAAATATATGGATTAAGCCATGCCTGCTCAGTACCAAGCTTCCCCCTGACATTCAACAGTTCAATTCCAGAGGGACTGGAAATTACTCTCAACTTGGACGGGCCTTGTATACAGCCTCGGCATAGGATCCAGGGCCCTCAGTAGACACAAATGAAGTAATTTGAAGACAAACATGAACTGGGTCTTTAAAGTGGCACTAAACTTTGGTTAAGAAAAAAAAAAAAAAAAAAACACACAACAAACCCAAATCCCTGTAAAGGGGCGGTTACCTTCTTTCTCCATGGTCCCACTGTATGTAGGAATGGAGCCACCCTTTCTTGCCTACTGCCTAGATGACTGAACTATGGGATTTGCAGTATACATAGAGCAGTGAACTGCTCATTTCATAAAAATGGAAGGGAGGGGAAAAAGGAGAGGGTTGAGAGCTGAGGGAGGACGTTACAAGGAGGCAAAAAATAAATCACAAATTCATGAAAAATAGCTCACAGGGTTATTTAAATAATATTTTTAGAGCAAACGGATATTGAATGGCGTCTCTTGTAGAATGGGAACACTGCAAGATTGAAGACTCACTGATCAAACCAAAAGCTTTGATATCAAGATGTAGTGTAGTGTCGCAGTATTAGATCAGTATCAGAAGACCCCCACATCAGCATAAGCACTGGCAATAAACCTGCTAAAAACGTGTACATTAGCAAGTTAAGTTATGTACAACAGTTTGTTTTTGTTTTTTTCCCCCTGTTGAAAAATGCCCAGACTATGGACAATAAAGTATTTACACATTTTTAACAAGCAGTAAAAGAGCTTTGATAATTGCTCACTGACCTCTGTAGTTGCAGGTACTGTAGAGTAATTCATCCTCAAAAGGTCACAACAGAGACTCTGCAGTGTTGTTTCAGTCGGTTTTTAACAGCTCACAGCAGCTGCTCCTTGTTTACATCAGAAGGCTAGCAGGCTGCTGTCAGAAAATAAGGAAATAAGTTGTGATTTTGCTGCCTCTGTTGTGAAATTGGAAGAATAATTTCTCAGTAATGCTTGCAACCACAGAGCTTAGTGAAAAATAGGATTTTTAATACAGCTTACCTGTAAAATCCTTTTCTTGGAGTACATCATGGGACACAGAGCCAATGGGCAATAGGCCACCTTCAGGTGTTGACACTGGTAAACCCATCAAAGGATGTTTACTCCCTATATAACCCCTCCTCCCTGCAGGAACACATCAGTTTTTGTAGCAAAGCAATATACTTGTATCCCAAAAAAGAGGGGAGGGACCTCTGTGTCCCATGATGTACTCCAAGAAAAGGATTTTACTGGTAAGCTGCAATAAAAATCCTATTTTCTTTATCTTACATCATGGGACACAGAGCCTTAAGTAATTACTTAATGGGATGTCCCATAGCAATGGCACATGAGGGGTGGGAGAAAACAACCCGCAGGGTACACCCAGACTTGAGGATCTATACTGCTGCTTGAAGCACACTGCGCCCGAAGGCGATATCCTCATACCTCCTTACATCCACCTGATAAAATTTTGTGAAAGTATTCACTGAAGACCAAGTTGCGGCCTTACAGATCTGAGCCATGGAGGCCTGATGACACACTGCCCAAGAAGCACTAACCGACCAGGCAGAATGCGGCTTAACTTGAAACGGAGAATCTTACCCCTTAAATCATAAGTTTGAATTATCACTTGCCGAATCCACTTAGCGACAGTGGATTTCGATGCTGCCTGTCCTTTCTTAGGACCCTTCGGCAGAATAAATAAGACATCAGTCTTACGAATCTGAGCAGTTTTCTTTAAATAGATTTTTACTGCTCTCACCACATCAAGACAATGCAGTGATCTTTCTTCCCTGGAACATGGTTTTGAAAAAACGATGGCAGGACAATACCTTGGTTCAGGTGAAAACCTGAAATTACTTTTGGCAAAAAACCTGGACGAGGGCGTAACACCACTCTGTCCTAGCTCGCCTCGCGGCGGACCGCCAAGAAAAATCAAATATGGCTCTTTACAAGAAGGGGGAAGCCAATTCTGAAACCCTCCTTGCTGAGGATATAGCAATCAAGAATACAAACTTCCTTGTCAGAAAGACTAGAGGAATCTGATGTATTGGTTCAAATGGCTGTTTTTGTAACAAAGACAAAACTAAGCTTAAGTCCCAAGGGTTCAAGGGAGGTTTGACGGGCGGATTAAGCCACGTCACCCCTTATAAAAAGCCCCGGACTAAAGAATGAGTAGCAAGTGGTCTTTGAAATAAGACCGCTAAAGCTGAGACTTGGCATTTAATAGTACTTAAGGCCAATTTAATTTCTGCCCCCAATTGTAGAAAGGCAAGAATTCTGCCTATAATATATCTCTGAGGGTGCCAACACTTGGAGTCACACCAGGAAACATAAGCCTTCCAGACTCTATAATATATAGTTCTGGAAGCTGGCTTCCTAGCATTAACCCCTTCCCGCCGAGCGTACGCAGATGTGTTTCCGGGGTTATACCGGGATGATGCCCGCAGCTGCCGTTGTTTAGAGCCGGCGATCGGCTATCCAGATATAACAACCGATGCGGCTAAAAGCTGTTCGGCTGTTATACCGGAGCAGCGGGAGAAGACGCCCCCCCCCCCCCCTCCAGCCGCCTCTCGCTGCTCTTACCGGGCCTCCTGTGCCATCGGGAGGCCCGGTGACCAATCCGGTGCCTCCGGCGGCAGGAACGAAGCTGTGGGTCTTTTAGACCCCCGATCCCTCCATAAAGAGTAGCTGTCATCACTTATTACTGTCACAAGGGATGCTTACATTCCTTGTGACAGCAATAAAAGTAATCAAAAAAATTTTTTTTTTAAAACACATTTTATAAAAATTCAAATAAATCAAAAAATAATAAATTTTTTAAGCGCTTCCGTCCCCGCGAGCTCGCGCAGCAAAGAAAACGCATACGGAAGTCGCGCCCGCATATGTGAACGGTGTTCAAATCACACATGTGAGGTATCGCCGCGATCGTCAGAGCGAGAGCAATAATTCTAGCACTAGACCTCCTCTGTAACTCTAACCTGGTAACCGTAAAAAAAAATTTAATGCGTCGCCTATGGAAATTCTTAGGTACCGTAGTTTAATCGCCATTCCACGAGTGCGTGGTATTATAAAGCGTGACATGTTTGGTATCCATTTACTCTGCGTAACATCATCTTTCACATTATACAAAATAATTAGAGTAACTTTACTGTTTGTATTTTTTAAAGTTCATGAAATTGTCCCTTTTCCCAAAAATTTGCGTTTAAAACACTGCTGCACAAATACCGTGTGACATAAAATATTGCAACCATCGCCATTTTATTCTCTAGATTCTCTGCTAAAAAATATATACATAATGTTTGGGTGTTCTAAGTAATTTTCTAGCAAAAAAATAGGGATTTTAACTTGTAAACACCAAACTTCAAAAATAGGCTTAGAGATCCACGTCCGGAGTCCCCCATCTTTGACAAACAGTCCGAAATATGTCGGGGTGCAGAGACCATTCCACTGGGAATAACTGCTGGCGACTTAAGAAGTCCGCCTGCCAATTCTCTACTCCCGGGATGAAGATTGCAGAAAGGCATGGAACATTCCTTTCTGTCCAAGTTAGAATATGGTTCACCTCTCTCTGTGCTGAGAGACCCCCTTGGTGATTGATATAGGCCACAGCTGTGGCATTGTCAGATTGAATCCTGACAGGACAATTCCGTAACCTGAAAGTCCAGGCCTTTAGAGCCAGGCATACTGCCCGAATCTCTACGATATTGATGGGCAAGATTCTTTCGGTTCTTGATCACTGTCCTTGGACAGTTGTCCTTTCTAGTACTGCTCCCAGCCTGAAAGGCTGGCATCCGTCATTACCACTTTCCAGAAGACTGGTCTGAAAGATTTTCCTTTTAGCAGATTCTGGGTTATTGAGCAACAAGTGAGGCTTTGGGCCACTCTTGGGGACAGCCATATTGGTAAGTCTAAAGCTTGAATTGCTTTGTTCCAAGCAGACAGGATATGGTTTTGCAACAGTCTTGAATGGAAGTGGGCATAGGGAACTGCTTCGAATGAAGCTACTATGGTTCCTAGCAACCTCATGGAGAAGCAAGTGGAGGGATTGCCATTTGACCTGACCCTCCGCACCAGCTCTCTTATGGAATTGATTTTTGCTTGAGGCAAAAACACCCTTTCATGGGCTGTGTCTATGATCAGACCCAAGTACTCCAGCCTTTTTAGTGGTATTAAGGAAGATTTCTCTAGGTTGAGAATCCAACCAAAACTTTTCAGATTTCAGTTGGTTGTAGTGCGTACTCTTTTCTCCAAACGAGTCATCGATTGATCTATAAGTAATAGATCATCTAGGTACGCTACGACTGTTATGCCCTGTGACATTAACCTCGCTAGAGGTGGGACCAGCACTTTGGTGAACACCCAAGGTGCTGTGGCTAGCCCGAAGGTCAGGGCTACAAATTGTAAATGCTGCTGTTCTAACTCGAACCGCAGAAACTTTTGATAAGCAGGAAATATAGGGACATGCAGATATGCATCCCTGATGTCGACTGACGCCAGAAGTTTTCCTAGAAGGATAGAAACTACCAACCTGATTATCTCCATGCCAAAGGAGCGGATCTTCAGGAATTGATTTAGCTTTCTTAGATCTAGAATGGGTCTGACGTCTCCATTTGGTACCATGAAAAGATTTGAATAAAACCCCACACCTTGCTCTTTTGTGGGTATCTGTATGATCATCCCTTGAGATATTAAAATCGGTATAGTGCCTGAAACAGGGATTGTTTTTTCTCTGGATCTTTGGGAATGGTTGATCTTGGGAAACGAGACTGTGGAAAGTCACGAAATTCCAGCTTGTACCCCAGCGTTACCGTGGAGATGACCCATCTGTCCTGAATTTCCTTTTTCCAGACTTCTGAAAATTGCAGAAGTCTCCCCCCCCCCCCACTTTGGTGAGGGGGTTTGCCTCATGATGAGGCTTTAGGATTCCGTTTTGCAGATTTCCTACCCCAGGGCTTCTTTTGAGCCTGGGTCTGACCCTGAGGTTTTCCTCTAGAGCCTGACAGCGGAGGCCGTCGCCACTGCCTAGAGGCGGAAGCCCCTGGCTCAACAGAAAGAGCCCCTTTAAATGAAGGGCGTTTATATTTTCTTTTGACTGGTAAAAAAGTACTTTTCCCAGAAGAAATTGTCTTGATATATTTATCCAAGTCTTCTCCAAACAGTCGCTCCCCATGAAAGGGGAAACCAGTTAGGAGGTTTTTACATGGTGTTTCAGCTGACCAATTTTTCAACCACAGGATTCTGTGCATATGTACAAGCATAAGCGTAAGGTCGGATGCCTGGTGAATAGAGTCTTTAATGGCATCTATGGCAAAACATAATGCCTTAGGTAGTTCAGCCAAATCCTGAGCTTGTTGTGTAGGAAGCTCTCTAAGGGCCTGTTTAAATTAGTCCTTTAGGGATTGGCAGGCGACTGCGGGCTGAGTGATGGCACCGGCTATGGAAAAAGCAGATTTTAGCAGGGATTCCAACTTCTTATTTGTTGGATCTTTAAGCATCTGTGCATTGTCTACAGGACAAGTTAAGTTATTATTCACATTGGAAATCGCAGCGTTAATTGCTGGTACCTTCCATCTTTTGGAGAATTTCTCCTCCAGAGGATAGAGAATGGAAAACCTCTTAGGAGGGAGAAAATGTTTATCTGGTTTATCCCATTCCGCAAAAATAAGCTGTTCAAGTAATGCATGTGCAGGCAACGCATGCAAAGGATGGGAAGGTTTTAAAGAACTTAAGGAAGAAGCCAAGTTTTCATGAGACTCTGTTGGAGGCAGCATGAAAGTGGAACGAACCATTTCTGTAAGAGATTGTATCAGCAATTTTTCAGATTGAGAAGCTGAAAAAAGGATCATCTACCGTTGTTTCCTCTGCAGAAAAATCATCGGTTTGTTTCTCTTCCTGATCAATTAATGGGTAAAACCTCATCGTGTGCCCACTGTTCCCCTTGCAAAGCTGAAGAGAGGGAGGGGGACCTAGTACGCTTCCTATCCATTTGAATGGAGGATGCAATTAAAGCCGCTAATCTTTCTTCCAGACCCTGAAGGGAGGAGGAAAGGGCATCTTTAGTCACGTATACAGGTGCTGAGATGTGAGAGGCAGCTGCACCACCAATTTGCTCCAATGGCTCACCCTGAAGGAGGAGGGGTTATATAGGGAGTAAACTTCCTTTGATTGGGTTTACCAGTGTTAACACCTGAAGGTGGCCTATAACCCATTAAGTAATTACTTAAGGCTCTGTGTCCCATGATGTATGATAAAGAAACATGTTTTAAAGCTCTGCCTGCCTGCTTGGTAAGAATATGGTAACATTGGAGTATTCATTCATGCCAGCCTGCAGCTTTGCAGGATTGTGTTCATTTCAACCCAGTGGTAAGGGGGCGATGTCATGCACAGATAGTTTTTCTCTGATATTTTTTAGAGACAATCATACGGACCTCTATGGAGACCAAAACAATTTTTTTCTAGATACAGAACTAAGACTACAAAGTCTGCCAAGATTCAAACTTTGCAGCTTAAGATCTGTTGTATTACTTCAAAAGCCAGTTGTATTACTCCCATCTGATCCAAAGATCTTACATTTGAGAGGAAGTTAAATTTAAAAGGGTTGTAAAGGTAATTGTTTTTTTCAAAAAAATAACAAACATGTTATACTTACCTTCACTGTGCAGCTCGTTCTGCACAGAGTGGCCCCGAACCTGGTCTTCTGGGGTCCCTCGGCGGCTGTTTCAGCTCCTCCCCGCAAAAACTAACCAACTTAATGCGAGCTCCCTCGCATGGTGGTTAGTTCTTGCGGGCACGCTCCCGTGATACAGCCGCTCACTGTATCACTCGGCCCCGCCCCCCGGCACGCCGCGTCATTGGATGTGTTTGACAGCAGCGCGAGCCAATGGCTGCGCTGCTTTCAATCCATCCACTGTAGCCAATCAGCGGCCAGGCTGAGCGGCGAAATGGATGACGGGAGTGAGCGCGGGACTTTCGAGGGGTCAGGTAAGTAAAACGGGGGAGCTGGGGGCGGCGTTATTGTCGGAAGTTTTTTCACCTTAATGCGTAGAATGCATTAAGGTGAGAACATTTTTACCTTTACAACCCCTTTAAAGCAATGTAATCAAAAAAGAAGACACATACCCCACAGGTAATCTTATAAACTGCACAAGCCTCAAAATTCTAAACAGAAATCCACCACCACCTCCAGACACCTACCAATCGAATGTGTTCACCCATTAAAGCAGGGATTCTCAACCTATTGAAGAGTGAATGCCACTTAAGAGATTTGGAAATCGGTCACGGGCCACAATGGAATTAAAGGGTTCAGAATTTCACATTTTTTATTTTGAATAGCTTAACCACTTCAGCCCTGGAAGGATTTACCCACTTCCTGACCAGGCCATTTTTTGTGATACAGCATCGCGTCGCTTTAACGGACAATTGCGTGGTTGTGCGATGTTTTACCCAAACTAAAATGATGTCCTTTTTTTCACCACAAATAGAGTTTTCTTTTGGTGGTATTTTCTCACCTTTGCGATTTTTATTTTTTGCATGATAAAAAAAAAAAAAAAAAAAAAAAAAAAGGAGCTACAATTTTGAAAAAGAAAAAAAATCCAATATTATTTTACTATAATAAATATCCAAAAAAAACAAATAACAAATTTCTTCCTCAGTTTAGGCCAATATGTATTCTTCTGCATATTTTTGATAAAAAAAAAATCTCAATTAGCGTATATTGTTTGGTTGGCGCAAAAAGTTATCGCGGTGACAAAATAGGTGATAGAGGCTGCCAGACCCACTGATTGGCTCCCCCACTAGCGAATGGGCACGCGCGCCCACAGATCACCATGTACGCGCCCGACGTACAATGACCGTGATTTGTGCAGGAGAGCCAACCTGCCGCAGTACAACTGCGGCAGCTGGTCGACTAGTGGTTAATGAAGATTTTAAACAATCAGGATGATCATTTTTTTGTGGGACTAACGCTCATTGGATGTTTACCTACTGTTTAATCACAATCACAAAAAGAAAAACCAACAGACAGGCAGACCCAATTGGACTGATCGTGGGAAACGGGCCTAAGCCTGCTTTCACACTGATTTCTGCAGTTTACCCACACAGCGGGTGCATTGCAGTGCACCTGTAGCTTTGCTGCACTTTGCCATAGACATCTATTATAACTTGCAGGTGTGGTGTACTTTCTGAAAGTGCACTAAACCCACAGGATATAATAGAAGTCTATGGCTCAGTGCAGCAAACCTACAGCAACTACTGTAGGTGCACTGCGCTGCACCTGCGAATCAGTGTGAAAGCAGCCTAATAACCATTGCAAAACGAATGCTCAAACTCTGCAAAACCCTGATATTATGCCCATTGCTGTGATGCCCAAACTGTGGTTTTCATAAACTGACCTTCTTTCACTTTCTACATCTGCAGGAATCGCCACTTTCTGCAGGCATCCCACTCTGTAGGTTGCTGTCCCATGCAGAGTGCATTTGGTATCACTCTGCCTTGGACAGGATCTGGTGCTATAGAGAAGGCTTATGCACCTCTACTCCCTCCACAGCTGTTTGCTTCTTCTACCGCTGGCTCCATCCACAACACTGATGCTCTTGGATGGCGGGTTGGCAACCTGCAATCTGGGCTTGCTGACCCATCAACTCAGAGCAGGAGGTCGCAGGCCACATCAGAAGACCACTCCCCTGTATTAAAGGGTTTTAAGTTATTACACAAGCAGAAATATTTTTAAAAAAGGTACAAGTCTGTATAGAAATATGGTAGCCATCATTGTGGACTTATTGTCCAGGATTCATACACTGCGGATTATATGTTCTTTATTACTTAATCACTGATTCAATTAGAACAAACAAAATGCTAGCTTTGGAGCATCGAAAAACAAATTTAGCAATGCTACAACACATCTGCCCTGAAGGAGTCTTTTATTCTTTGCATATTCATCCCAAAAAGGTTTTAAAGGGTCGTTGATAAACATGAAAAGGATTCAATGACTAATTTCTATGAGAAGTGATGTGACATGTTGTATTATGAGAAAGACAACTATGGAATTACTCACTGAAGATTCGCTGTCCCGAATGACAAAGTCTCCCTCCATTCCTCTTTCATTGAGGGCACATTCTGCTTGATGCCTCGTAATTCCTCCATAGTACCATGGTTTTCCAGCAAAACGTCCTGTACAAGCAGGGCCAGTGTAGCTTATTTGATGAACATGTGAACTATTTAAAGAAGGACCATCACTTAGAATTATAACATAGTTTTTAGGAACAAGGCCAATCTGCCCATTGGAATTTTTACATTTCCACCATTCAGGGTCATTCTCAGGCTTCTCAATTACTTCCATTATTTCTCCTTTTTCAAAGTTTAGCTCTTCTTCAGTTACTGAACTAAATGGGTACAGTGTCTGAACAATATGGAGAATTTTAGTGTTTTGCCCATTGCTTATTGATGCTCCTTTCCTCAAACTGAGAAAACTGGGTGAATCCGCTGTAGCTTCATCACATTCTTCCACAACATAATTTGATGGAAACCATCCAACCTGTCCATTGAGTGTTCCACGCCACCAGCCGTCACTACATTTTTCCAAAACAATGACTCTTGCACCCTTCACAAGAGAAAGCTCATCATCTCTTTCTGCTGTATAGGCAAATTTTACATACGCTGGAATGTTTAAGTCATAGATTCGTTCAGCATTGGTACCATTTGATGGATATTCTGCATCAGTACTCGGAGTAGGTGAAGCATCTCTAGTGCTAGTCTTTCGCTTAGTTTTACCCAGACCTGAAAAGTAATAAGAATATATGTGTTGCTTGCAGTCTAATAGTAAAGTGACAGTAATGGTCTGTTAGTAAATGAAAACATCTGCACTGTACATACTACCCAATAACGTACATTAGCAAAATAAATGTACTACTTAGCAGGAATCTGAGGCAACGTATCTAGTGAGCAAATATAGATATCCTCATTTACATGCTAACTACACACAAAAGGGGTATTGTAAGCACACTAAGGCTGGCCATACATTATACAATTTTCTTGTACAATTTTTCTTTAGATTTACTAAAACCATATAACAGGCAGTCAAACCTAAACACTTTCAGTTTGTATGCAATCAGGCAGGCCCATGCACCATATAGTTGAAGGCAAATCTAAAGGAAATTTAATAAGAAAATTGTATAAGGTAGGCCAGCTTTACATACATTTAATAGCTTGAATATTAATGAATTGAGAACTGGGCCCCTCCCACCTACAAAAGATTAAATACTGTTCACTTTGATAGGCAGTCTCACTGGCCAACAGTAGGGCTTAAAAGGATCAAGCTGTCAATCCAAAAAAAAGAACATTCCGGCCAGCCGGGGAACTGAATTTGATGAAGGATCTGACGGCCCCTAGACATGCCTGCTATGTGCTTCCATCGTGGAGTAGCTTGTCTTGAATAAATGTCCTACCTAAATAGTCCATATTCATACATGTACTATGTGAAGCAAGAAAAAAAAATGTGCTCACCAATCATTTTATTGTAGTTTATTAAATGACACCAGAATTCAGAAGTATTTAGGTTATACTGTTACCTAGGAGGTTCGGGCACGTCCAAACAAAAAAAATTGTAAGCCAGAAAAGATAACCTCTCTTCGAATATTATTATATAGGATTTTTTTTTTTTTTTAAACATTCAAAGTTTGAGAGAAGAAACAATGAATTGTAATACAGAATGCAGGTAACATGTATAGAAATCACATATACATTGAGAGATTTCAGCTGTTAGCTGTTGTAGCTTGAGATTACTATGCACCAGAATAGTACCACGTTTAAAAAGAACAATGTCAGTCCACAAGTGTGGCAGAGAACTATGTAATCTTCAAGTAAACCTGTTGGCCGGGTAGGCATAGTATTAAATCACTATAATCTGATAGTTCGACTCTGCTGAGATAATCATTCGAATAAATTAAAGAACTTCTATACAAAGAGAGCTAAAGGTGTAGGTAGTAGCAGAGATATGAAAGAGAAGAGGGAAGAGTAGGGAAGTCGGAGGGGAGAGGTTTGGATCATTTAACAGCCTGATTTCAGTTCTTGGTATCTTTCAGAGTGGCGTAAGGCAATTAAACAGGATTTTATAAATACCAACAATTTGCGCGGAGCTTTACAAAATAAAGCGAGACTGTAAGTTACAATATAGTTGAAGACAAAAGAATTAGAGGTGCCCTTCCTTCAATCTAAAGAGAAGGGGAAATGATGCAAACGCTAGCTGCTGTATGGGTTGAGCTGAGTAAGTAAAAGTCAGTTGCTAGTTGGAGGCGAAATAGGCTTGCCAAGCGAGATGAGTTTTCAGGGATTGTTTAAAGGCAGATTAGGAGATAGCCACCTATTCCTCCCACCGCAAGGTTGCAGTAGGGAGTTCCAGATAAAGAAAGAGCCTCTGGGGAAGTTCAGAACAGGACACAAGCATGAGGAGGAGGAGACAATGACACTCGAGAGCAGGAGGTCTTCGGAAAAGCGAACTGGACAGTTTGGTTGATATTTTGATATGTGGTTGGTAATGTAGCTGGGAGCAGAGTTGTGGATGGCTTTGTAATAAATTGTTAATATTTTACATTTTATTAGTTGGGCGATTGGAAGCCAGTGGAGAGATTGGGAGACAGGAATGGCAGACACTGAGTGGTTGGTAAGGTGGAGGAGTCTGGCAGCAACATTCATAATAAACTGAAGGGGGAATTAGCTGATGCAGAGGTAGGTCAATGAGTTAGGCAAAAGATAAAAAGTTCTACCCAGCATGAATTAGCCAGGCCATAGGCAGTGTGAATTTCTTTCCTGCAACCACGGGTTGCAGGAAGGAAATGAACACGATTCCCCCATCAACTGAGACATTGTATTGGGCCAGTTTAGCAGGAATTGGCCAAGATTCAAACGTCTATGGCAGGCCTTTTTAGGATATGATCAAAAACGGATGGGCGAGTCCTCTGTCCCTCAATTAACACGAAGAAGAAGACATTTATGGCCAGTTCACACCATAAAAAAAACGCAGTCCGGATGCTTTTCTGCATGAGCATTTTTTATGCAGTCCAGTGCATTTTTTTCCCCCTCTTTTCTTAACCTTAAATAAGGACATGTGTGTTCCAGTGCGTTTTTGATGCATTTTACAGCGTTCCAGTACAGTCCAGTGCAGGAAAAAAAAAAAAAAAAAAAAAAATCGCAATAAGCGTATATTGATTGGTTTGCGCAAAAGTTATAGCGTCTACAAAATAAAATAGGGGATAGATTTATAGCATTTTTAGTATTATTTTTTTTTTTTTTTTTTACCAGTAATGGCGGTGATCTGCGATTTTTATCAGGACTGCAACATTATGGAGGACAAATTTTTGGGGCCATTAGCATTTATACAGTGACCAGTGCTATAAAAACGCACTGATTACTGTAAAAATTTAACTGGCAGGGAAAGGGTTACCACTAGGGGGCGATCAAGGGGTTAACTGTGTTCTCTAGTACATGTTTCTAACTGAAGGAGGGGACTGACTAGAGGAAGTGACGGATCCTGGTTCCTAGCTAATAGGAACACACGATCTGTCATTCCTCGCAGAACAGAACAGGGAAATGTGTGTCATAGTGACCGTCGGCCACGAGCATCGGCACCCCCACTGTGCACCCCTCACCTGCTAATCCGATCCCGCGAGCTGATGTATAGCTACGACGGTTTGTGGGATCGTGCCGACCTACCGCAGTAAAATGATGGCGGCTGGTTGGCAAGCGGTTAATGGTCCATTGAGGGACAGAAGAATTCAGATATTGTCTAGATGTCCAAAAGCAGTCTAACTGAGGGGTCAGAAACAGTATTGGAGCGTGCCGTTAGCCCAAGAGCCACCCAAGTCTTAACCCATGTCCGAATCTTGAAATTGTATTAAAGTAAACTATAGGCATTTGTATTTATTTTTTTGATCATTTTCAAGGGAGGGCTATAACCCGTTTTTTTTTTTAGCACTGGAGAGATTTGCCTTTACTTCCTGTCCCATTGCCAAAACATGTAGAGAAAAATCCCTAAAAAAAGACCAACAGAGATAATCAATGAATGGGGACAAGCCACAGAAGAAAATCGACCCCATGAGAGAACCTAGGACAAAATAGGTCCTGGCACTCAAAGCCTTTAGACCCCTGGTTCCCTAGGATCAAGGGATGTGTGAATTCTGTGTCCAAAGTGATTATCTGGCCAGACAACTAATTTCGCCAAGCAAGACTCATCAGGGAATCCACCATATAACTCAGGAATTTGAATCCCACAAACTCATCATGATTGAAAGAGTAGGATGAAAGTAAGCATCAGCACAAGGGTAGGCAGGAAGATGAAAATGTTATGCTAGCCCCAGACTCGTGTGATGGGAACAACTGGATAAAAAACTGAGAATGAAGCTAAAACATCCTCTGGTAAGCAACAGGTGCCTCTGGGTAACCCCTAGAGGGATCCTGCCGAAGCACAAACCTGACCTCAAGCCACAGAACTAGGAATGCTTCCGATCCCTTCGATCTAACCAGCGCCTGTGGAACCAGAAACAAGAACCTTAGCAGTACAGCTGCCTGATTAACTGCTTAAGGACTGCCCCACGTACATATACTGCGACAGGGCAGCCATTAAGCACAAAATCACGTACATGTACGTGATTTTTGTCTTCAGGTCTTAGGCGCACGTGCACCGCTGGAGACCCGCTCCTGCTGTGATTGGACACAGTGGGAGCCAATCAGCAGGTCCGGCGGACCAGATGTCCGCCAGGAACCTGCGATTGAGGCAGAACGGCTATGTAAAGGCAGATCGGCGTTCTGCTAGTAAGGAAGACAGAGATCTTGTTTTTCTGCTAAGCAGTAACACGGATCTCTGTCTTCCTACAGTTAAACCATACCCCACACAGTAAGAAAGCACTCCCAGGGAACAAAGTTAACCCTTTGATTGCCCCCGATGGTAACCCCTTCCCTGCCAGTGACATTAGTACAGTGACCATGCATTTTGTTTTAGCACTGATCACTGTATTATTGTCACTTAGTGTCAGATGTGTCCGCAGCAATGTCGCAGTCCTGCTAAAAATCACTGACCACCGCCTTACTAGTAAAAAATATATATATATATATATATATATATATATATATATATATATATATATATATATAAAACCTTTTTGCCGCCATTACTAATAAGGAAAAAATTAATAATAAAAATGCCATAAAACTATTTCCTACTTTGTAGACGCTATAACTTTTGCGCAAACCAATCAATATACACTTATTGAGATTTTTTTTTTACATTTTTTTTTAGAAGATTTTATAGCAGAAAGTAAAAAAAAATATTTTATTTATTTTTCAAAATTGTTGGTCTTTTTTTGTTTACAGCACAAAAAATGAAAAACAAAAAATGAAAACTGCATGGGTGATCAAATACCACCAAAAGAAAGCTCTATTTGTAGGAAAAAAAGGACATCAATTCTATTTGGGTACACCGTTGTACGACTGTGCAATTGTCAGGATCGCAAAAAAAATGGCCTGGTCAGGAAGTGGGGTGAACCTTCCGAAGCTGAAGTGGTTAAAGGTAAACCAGGGTAAAAAGGTCCTTCTCCAAGGAGGATGAAAATCAGACAAGGAAAGAGGGCTTAACACCAGGTGGATCCGTCTCCTGAAGTCATTAAAACATTGCTTGTTCCTGACAAAGAATACCTGCAGAAGGGGACTAGTGTGTTTTGCTTGATGACAATCTGGGGAGGTCCTGGGCCCTTTATCGACTATCTTTACTTGCCATGCAAAGTCTGAATCACACCTAGGTATGTGAACCTCTCCTCCATGTCTAGAGGCTACCAGGCAAAAGGAAGCAGTTACCAAGAGATTGCCCCTAAATATATAAATGGGAGTGAGTACAGGATCCAGATTATCTCTCCTGTCACAGGAAGAACTCCCATCGCACCTTTATGTGCCTGGATTTTATACCTGCTGTAATTTGCCCCTCTCCAATAGCGACAGAGCATCTGGACAAAGCTTACATTTCATGCTAGCCCTACATGTCCAGTCCAGCAGGGTCCAGGTATGGCACTTCAAGTCAGGCTGAGGAGAGGTCAATATGGATAGCTGCCACATACAGATCAGCTCAAGTAGTGATGTACTGAGGAATCTTGACTGAAGTCAACAGAAGAACCCAAAAGATAAAATCGAAGGAAAAAGGAGGCTAAAAATGACTGGTTAGACTTTTTTCAGCAGAGCTGAAGAAAAGATGTCCATCCTCCTAGAAAGCAAAGAAAAAATTGAGACATAGGTAGAGGAGGTGCAATTCTGGGGTGACATACAACTCTTTGTTTGCTAGTGTCCAATGCTATTCTAGGCAGCAGCAACTTGACAATATCAGATTTCCTCTGTCTTGCAACAGATGCAAAATTATTTGATACACAATACATGAAGTTAACTGTCACTAGGAAAGTCAAAGTGACAAAAAAAAAAAATTATATTCACCTAGCATCAGTGAAAAACCACATCAGCAAATCTAGATACAGGTAGCAAAACTTGGATTAAAAAAAAACACCTTTTCTGTGAAAGTCAACCTACCCTTCACCTTCTCCCACCTCGAAAAGCTCCCTATTGATCAGTGAGGCTTACCACTGCATTAATGCCCATCTAAGCTGAAACTCCCTCTTCCCTCCCCACCTCTGTACAACCAACAGAAATGTCCACATCATGCAGGCATCCATGCACATCCAAAGAAAGGACCCTGCTCTTCTACAGGAGTCAATCTGTCGATTATTATCAAGGAAACCACTGGTTATGCCCTTTTCTTATTTAACCACAGAAACTAATGCCAAACACCCACAGGTATATTCATAACCAGGCACTAATAATGAAATAAACACTGCAATTGCAAGCCCAAAGAAGAGAACCCAGCTGTGAATCGTAGGGATCAACCAATAACGTTTTTTCGGTGCCGATACTTCGGCCACCTCTCCTGCTGATAGTCGATATTTTGTACATTTAAACTTTTCAAAAACAACAATTTTATGCACAAATCTGGCATAACCTGAACGTGTAGATGTTTATTAAAATGAAACATTAAGGGCTAGTTCTTCACACCATACCTGCATGAAAACAGATTGGGAGAAAAAAACACAGATTTCAAAACTGACATCTGTCTGCAGTGCACCATGGTGTGATGAATGGGATCTAAAAGCAAACTGGGAAAAATAAAGTGCTTGAAAAATAATAACTTCTTAAATGGCTTCCCAAAACATAGAAAAAGGTATAACTGCATTGCACTTGTGCTGATTAAATTTAAATCATTACTGTAGTGCAAAAAGCTAGACAGCGGACAGGACACACTGTCACTACACTTTCAATACTCCCAGTTAAGTAAAACAGTATTTTAGTGCAGAAAGCAAAACATTTCAGCATGTTCACCTGTTATACGGATTCTGTTTTTTTCATATATTGCTGCCACATCACTGAAAACACACTCACTTGGTACAGACCAAGGAGGAGCAGAGAAGAATATTCTAGCACGAGAGGCAAGTCTTTTTTAGCGTGCCTCATTTTCTTTCCACCACTGAAGAGGATCACCACTTCTGTCAATTACTGGTTCCTTTAAATAGAGATGAAGTTCACCATCCAGGCTGATTATTGATGCATCTTCAGAAGAATCCTCCGTATGAGGCCCAAATAACACGCTGAACATGGCATCAATTCGACCATGATGAAGATTCTCCTCTGCTAGTCTTTTTTGACGATTGTCTGTTTTTGCAGCATCCTGCTCTTACAGAACAGTAACATGCTCTTCCAAACTTGACCTTTCTGCAGGAACCTCCAGCAGCTTGTGTTGCTCTTCTGTCAGCCATTGTTTTGCCTTGTCTAATACATCATAAGAGAAAGCACGATTCTTGTATTGAGGATCCAAAAAAGACATGCCAGCACATTTTTATTCTCTTCATGCTCCACAAAGCGTTTGGTGAGGCTGTCCCTCATGACCTGCCTTAATTTTTTAATGCCACGCGTGTTGGGTCCTTCATTCTCCTGAAGAAGCATCTTAAGCAGTCACACATGGGGTAACAGATGACACAGATGAGTCGTAATGACTCACCTCTAGTGTCACTTCCTCTATGGGGAGGAGGGTCTCAATGACATTGGCTGCAATGTCCCACTGATCAGCAGTAGGACAGCTATATCCTCCATGTTCATCTGAATAGATGCTCAGAGCTTGCTTCTGTTCCAGCATTCTTTGCAAGTGAAGCATGGAATTCAAATGTGTTAGAACAGCCGGAATTAGGCTGTTTTTAGGTAGGCCAAGGTCTGCCTGAATGCACCTCAGTTGCTGCTTGGCAGGGAATGAATGGTGGAAATGGACTGCGGACATCTTCAGCATGCCAATTATATCTATCAAAGATCTCTGGCTTGACAGATCATAATTTATCACAAGTTGCAGGGTGTGTGCCATGCAACTGAGGTCTGACACTTCAGCAAGCCTCATTCCTTTCACCATGTTTGCACCTCTGTCACGATGCACAAGCATCACTCAGTCTTTGTTTATTCCCCAGTCTTGAAGGAAGCATTGCCTAGAAACATTTCGCTAATGTACTCCCCAGTGTGGGATCCTTGCATCACCTTTGTATTCAACACCAATTGCCTTTTTTGTCCATCCGCTGTCAATGAAGTGGCATGTAAGGCTCATTAGTGACCCTGTTGGTCCTGACAAGCAGTCAATCGTGAATGAGAGTGAGTTGCCAGCATTCTCTGGTTGAAGCATATCCTTTACTTTCTCAATTACCTTTTGGTGAATCTTTTTCCAGCATTTCGGTCCGGTAATACTTTTCACTCTTCAGTGGGTACCTTGGCTCAGCTATGGACATCAACCACTGAAATCCAGAGTCAGACACCATTGTAAATGGCTGCTTATCCAGAACCATCTCTGTGATTGCTTTGTCCAGCTGTTGAGATCTTCCATCTGAATTTAGCCACTTAGCTTTTTTCTGAAACATAGCTTTTATTATTGTTTGGTGGGATTGTGGTATTTCACTGTGATTCAGTTTATTTGCACTGTGCTTAATTATATAATTCAACATGATGAACTCTTAGACGGGCCCAAAGATTTGACGTATTTTTGGTTTTTGCAGTTGTTGATCCCATGCTTACAATGTTTGTGCATGTGTTGCACACTGCTGCTTTTCCTGGAGATGGTTGAGACAAGAAAAAGTCCCAGACCATACTTTTACTTTTTCTCTCTGCATCCATCAGCACTGAAATTTGAAAGAGTAAGGTTAAAAATGGCTGGCACCCTGCTGTGGGTGGATGGATGGGTGGCGCCTGGCTGGCACCTTGCTGTGGGTGGATGGTGCCTGGCTGGCACCTTGCTGTGTGGGTGGCGCCTGGCTGGCACCTTTGTGTGGGTGGGTGGCGCCTGGCTGGCACCTTGCTGTGGGTGGGTGGCGCCTGGCTGGCCTCAGTGGCCTGGCACCGTGCTGTGGGTGGGTGGCTGCTGGCTGGACTGGCACCTTGCTGTGGGTGGGTGGCTGCTGGCTGGCCTGGCACCTTGCTGTGGGTGGGTGGCTGCTGGCTGGCCTGGCACCTTGCTGTGGGTGGGTGGGTGCTGGCTGACTGCAGTGGCGTGGCTCCTTACTGTGGGTGGCTGGCCGGCGTGCATGTCTGAGTGTCGAGGCAAGGGAAGCCTGTCAGACTCAAAGCTTTAGGACCAGTGCGCAGAGTCGTAATGACGTTGTGTGCGTGTGCCCCTGCGCACTGGGCCTGCAGGCTTCTGGGCCCCAAAAAGATGGCCATGGCGACCAATATCCGGGTCTAGTTTGTGACCGATACTAATTTTTCGGAAAATGCTGATATCGACCTGCAATAATCAGCTGTCCCAATAATCGGTCGATCCCTAGTGAATTGCACAAACCCAAGGTTTGTAATCAACACTCCTCTCCTACTGATCTAGGAAGGAATGGGGAAGGGATTGAAGGAACAAGCTTACTGGCCCTTTTTATGTCCTGCACATTCTTCTCTACCCGTGACAGAGCCTCTTGAAAGCGTATTTCATCCCAAACCCAAAAAATGTAATATGTTGCAGCTTCCCAGTCCCTTGATTAGGTGGCTAAAATTAGTTTTCCTGTTTCAGTATTTTTCCTTTTATTTATTTTCACATGGTAATCCTGTAACACACTTCCTTTCCCTATTTGGCTATGCTGACTCTTCAGATGTATCTTGAGAGAGCTATGGTTGCCACCCAGGCTGAACTACAAACACGTCTGCCTTTGTTCATCTCCATTATATGATAAGAGTACTAGTTTACAGAACAAAGGTAATAGTTTTTACTTTTACTTAATCTCACAAAAAGTGGCACCACATTTCTGTAAAGAATTAGGTATTTTCTGTACTAGCTGAAAATGTTCTTAGCTTGAAAAAGGAAAACTAAAGCAGTCACCATATCCCAGAACTGATCTGCTGCAAAATATTAAATTTTTGTTCTTGGGTTTAATTAACTGTTGAACATTGTGATCAGTGTTGTTCACACTAAATGATGATGCATGATATAATTGTAGGACCAGGGAGGGAGTTGTAATCTATATACAGTAGTTAGAGGACCATGTGCATGTAACCATGTGCATGTAATCGTTCCAGTCTCTTTGTAAACACGGAAATGACGTCACAACGTCACTTACTGTTTACTCGGCTGCCAATGGCGCAGTTTTTAAAAAAATATACAGTATTCAGAATCGTCGTTTTCGGCGATCTGTATTAGGGCTGCAACTAACGATTATTTTCATAATCGATTAGTTGGCCGATTATTATTTCGATTATTCGATTAATCGGTTAATAACCTTTAAAAAAAGTGTGGTGTATAATTTAGTTAATATGTAAAGTTTAAAAAAAGGCAATTTATTCTTAAATATCTCTATGCAGTAGTAAATGTAAATAACCAACTATATGGTTAGGTAGCAAAATCTCTAATCCACTCTGAGAATAACTGATAGAAGAGATATACTGTATATACTATTAGAGGAGATATACTGTATATATACTATTAGAGGAGAGATAGTATATACAGTATATATCCTCTAACAGTATATTAAAGGGTGAATCTGGTAAATATCATTAGACTCAGAGATCACATTTTTTTTTTTTTTTTTATAAAACAAACCATATCTTCCTTCAAAACGAATGTCATTTTAAGAAAGTTCGTTCAATTTTCTAATCATTAGTGGGGTCAAATCGACATTCATTTTCAACCACAGTGATGGGAAAATTTGGAAATAGAAAACTTCTTGGTCAAAGGAATTTTCAGACAGTGTATGTGGTTTTCATTCAGAAGTTACATTCATTTTAAAAACAGACTGTTAAAAACAAGTGAAAATTTCATGAAATGGAAAATTCTTTCATTCAGTGAATGTACAAAGATTTTTCTTCTGAATATTCTCGTCTGAAAATTGATCCATGTGGCCAGCATAAGGCTCAGTACACACCTATGCGATTTGCTTTTGATCTGTTTCTGCAGTGCTTTTTGC
This sequence comes from Lithobates clamitans, assembly GCA_037952925.1. NCBI lineage: Eukaryota > Metazoa > Chordata > Amphibia > Anura > Ranidae > Lithobates > Lithobates clamitans. The sequence goes on along the minus strand of JBBGZY010000889.1, from coordinate 1,257,941 downwards.
TGTGCGTTTTGATATTTTGCGCACATGATTTTGCATTTTTTTTTGGACAATTTGTTGTTGGGCAGATTATAAAACACAAATTGCTGCAAAAACGCATTACATATTTTCCTGCAGCTTCTCCATTGAAGTATATTGAACCAAAAAAGCACTGTTTTGTGTTAAAAAAAAAAAAGTCCCTGGCCCTTTTCAAATATGCAGCGGCTGAAAAAAGTATAGTTACAGTAGCGATTATTAGCTCTTTTTGTATTATAAAGGGCTCATTTTAGTTTTTTTAACCCTGTAATGTTACTGGTCGATTAATCGATTATGAAAATAGTAATCGATTAATTTAATAATCGATTAGTTATCGATTAGTTGTTTCAGCCCTAATCTGTATACTTTGAAGTAGAAAGGAGGGACAGCAATAAAAGTGATCAAAAATTTTTTTTTTTAAAACACAATGTTTAAAGCGCCCCCGTCCAACAAAGAAAACACATACGGAAGTGACGCCTGCATATGTAAACGGTGTTCAAATCACACATGTGAGGTATCGTCGCGATCGTCAGAGCGAGAGCAATAATTCTAGCACTAGACCTTCTCTGTAACTTTAACCTGGTAACCATTATTTATTTATTTTTTAAATGTTGCCTATGGAGATTTTTTAGGTACCGTAGTTTGTCGCCATTCCACGAATGTGCGCAATTTTAAAGTGTGACATGTTTGGTATCTATTTACTTGGCGTAACATCATCTTTCACATTATACAAAAACATTGGGCTAACTTTACTGTTTTGTTTTTTTAAAATTCATGAAAGTGTATTTTTTCCCAAAAAGTTGTGTTTAAAAGACCGCTGCACAAATACTGTGTGACATAAAATATTGCAACAATCGCCATTTTATTCTCTAGATTCTCTGCTAAAAAAATATACCTAATGTTTGGGGGTTCTAAGTAATTTTCTAGCAAAAAATACAGATTTTAACTTGTAAACACCAAATGTCAGAAATAAGCTTAGTCATCATGAAAGGGTTAAAATGCCACCACATCCACATTTTACAATCAAAACCAAGTGATTGCACCTGCAATAAAATTGCTCTTGCCATCTTGTAATTCCTCTGATAAAATCAAGTTGAAAATTGAAGACATTTAAAACACTGGGCAATTAAGATCTTGAGCACCAAGGTTACCTATGTAGATAAAGAAAGCGATTATCGTTTCAGTTTTTAAATGCTCATGTTGCATTAGTCCAAATCCTATTGGAAAGGAATCCTCTAATGAAATAAATGAGAAATGACCAAACTGTGTGAGGAGACCTAAAAAAAAAGGATACTATAACTTCCTTAAAACAAACATTAATAATGCTGGTTATTACTTAACACCAAAGATAGAGACAAAATACTTATTAGGTTGATATACACGAATTATGATTAAGAAACCAAATGATCAACTTAAAAAAAAAATGCTTACCTAGAGTGTCCTTCAAGTTCTTAACCAATGAACCCTTTTTTAAGCTATTTTTCCGCTCAACATAATTAGATGGGACATATCCTGTCTTATTGGATGTATTTCGCACCCTCCACCATGTTTTAGAGTCATCCAATAGCCATAGGCGTTCATTTTTCTTGATATCAAGTTCTTGGTCCTGTTGTGCCATATAATCCCATTTGGCAATAACAATGACCTCTTCTGTCATTTTTCATGGAGTCAAACTGTCAACAAAGCACATCAACTAGTCAGTGTTTTTAGAATCGCTTCTGTAAGGAAACCAAAAGACATGCAGCATTTTACAGTGCATTGAGAGGCACAGCAGAACACTCTTTTTTTTTTTTTTTACTTTTTATTTAAACTGTGCAATACGCTGAAATGCCCATCACATCGCCCACTTCCTGCAGCATACTACAAATAAAATAGATCGTTGCACACACACTAAAGGGGTGCCATTTAATGTGCAGGCAGCATACATATACCCAAAAAGTTTGAAGCTGATTAGGTCCCTTATTTTCTCTTCTACTCACATGCTTCAATAGTTAGATTATCAGTCTTGTGCAGCCTGGTTAACTTATCCACTTGCTTACAGGGCACTTAAACCCCCCTCCTATCCAGACCAATTTTTAGCTTTCAGCGCTGACACACTTTGAATGACAATTGCGTGGTCATACAACACTGTACCCAAATGAAATTTTTATCATTTGGGTTAAAAAAATGTAAAAAGACCGAATTAAAAAAAAAAAAAAATTTTTTTTTTTTTTTATATTTTGTTATAAAATTTTTAAAAAGGGTAATTTTTCTCCTTCATTGATGTACACTGATGAGGCGGCACCAATGGGCACTGATAGGTGGCAGTGATGGGCACTGATTGGTGGCAATAATGGGCACTGATCTTGTACACTGCTAGGTGGCACTGATTGGCACCACTGGTGGGCATTGTTAGGTGGCAATGGTGGGCATTGATAGGTGGCACTTGTAGGCATTGATAGGTGGCACTGGTGGGCACTGTGATGTGGCAATGTCAGGTGGCACTGGCAGGGGGTACTTGTGGCACAATTGAGGCATTATTGCCTCCTCCTCTTCGGGACCGATGTCCCTTGCTGGTGAGCCGGTGATCGTTTTTTTTTTCTCCTCGCACTGTCAGCGCGAGGAGAAAAAAAAAACGATCACAGAGCTTTTGTTTTGATCATGTGATCAGCTGTCATTGGCTGACAGCTGATCACATGGTAAGGGGCTGGGACCGGCCCCTTACTTGGATCGGTGATCACCCGAGTCTCAGTGACTCAGTGATCACAGCGCGCTCCACGCGCGCCCTACAGAGCTCGCGCAGGGCACGTGCACAGGGGAGGCCGTCATATGACGGCCTCCCGGGAATTCAGGTCCGCGCTGTAGCCGTCAAGCGGTTAAAGGACTGTTCGGTCAGCCTCTAGCCTAAGCAGGCAGGGAATCAAAGGAAGCCCATTTGAAGCCATTATTGTATAATATTAATGTTTATATTTCGGGTTTCATAAATTACACAATTTATTTTTTCAAATACCTTTTTTTACCCCTCTTATTTCCATCTGAACTGTATAAGCCTCCTGGTGTATGAACATAATATAATATATCTCAGGAGTCTGCAGCAATTTGATACTGGCAAGCTTTTGAGAACACCCCCCCCTTTGGGCGCCTCCCCTATAACTCAATCCCACTCTTGGAGTCCTGAGGTTTGTAGCAACCAAAGAAGAGTAAGGCCTCATACACACTTAAGCTCAAAACGTTGCTTTTACAGACGTTTGAGCTTTATTTTTTTTATACTTCTAAATGCCCTTCCATGTTAAGTTTAGAAAGAAAAAACATCACTTGTGTATTCGGGGGGGGGGGGGGGGAGCTTTTGAGCTTAAAACACGCCCCATCTCCTGAAATGTGCTTTAGCGTTGGGCACGTTCCCGTGTTAATACATTCTGTTGGCCATTAGAACGCCAGACGCATAAATGTGCATGCAAAAACACTGCTTTTTAATGTGTTTTGCTATGGCTTTCTTTTCAATACAATATAGTGTGCATGAAGCCCAACATGGAGAGTTTAGGGAGGGTTGCCTGTGAACTGTACTCCAAGATATGAAATTTACAAGCAAGTCAAAATTGATCTCATCTTAAAGTGTTACTAAACCCAGGACCCTACACTCACTATATCTGGTCTCCCACAGTACACAGAACATGGAAATGCAATTATTTTAGTAAATATAAACTGCTACATATCTTTACTCATCAGCAGTTAGAGCAGTCTTTGTGACTTCTATCAGTGTCTGGTTAAAGTTTATAGGAGGAATTTTCATTCTGCTCTGACTGTACTATCAGGCTGCAGGATCCCTGACCCTCTGTCTGGACAGTGCCGATTGGCCCTGTGCTGATCACATGCACTCTCCCAAGGAAAAAAAAAAAATATCTCTAGCTATACACACCAAACTGAGCATGTGCAGCTTGTCCCCTAGCCTCTGTTCTATCAGGATTTGGATTGGGGCCTGTGGAATAAGGAGAGGATCAGGGAAGACAGGATCAAACAGCTTTTTTAAACAATGCAGAGGATTAACCGCTTAGGTTCCACAGTGAGTAAAACAAACAATACTGCATATACAGACTGATTTTACTATTGCAGGTTTAGTAACACCGTTAATCAAACAGTACATAACATGGGCAACTTATAATACAATGGCATTCTCCAAAACAACAAATACATGGGTGGACAACAACTAGGCAACAGAACTGTGCCAAAAAAAACAAAACAAGAGATTAAAAAAAAAGGCCAGATTCAGAGTGCCACTGCAAGAACCTTGTGGCCAAAATCAGCAAATGATTGAACATGCACCTGGTAAAATTTGGAAAAATATGGAAAAAGTATGAACAGTATATGTGAACAGGCACATATACAAATTGTTACACTGTTCACCTGATTTGGATGTAAATACAATCAAATTAAAACTGAAAATCTGCAGTTAAAGCACATCTTGTTCGTTTCATTTCAAATCCATTGTGGTGGTGTATAGAGCCAAAAAGATTAGAATTGTGTCCATGTCCCAATATTTATGGACCTGACTGTAATATGGAAGATTGAGGGGACGTTTGGAGATCAGGGTTATATGGAGCAATTGATCTGGAGATTATATCCCAATGCACTAGCTGACCTTTATTAAGTTAGGGGCCACTGGATGGCTGGTGAGAATTTGCATTTTTTTACACAGAGGCTGGTTATTTGAGTGGCACAATCGGGAGCAATATCTATTGGCACACAGAAGATTTCATGGTGGTGGATTTTTTTATGCACACTAAAGCCTAGTACACACACAATGAGATCATCAGACGAATGACCGTCCATTTTTTGTTTGTTTTTTGCCTCCTAGTCTCTATAACGAATGCGAATAGGTTACTAAAGCATGAAAATTCTCGTATGACAGAAAAGAAAAAAAAAAAAAAATCAGAAGTGCTGTAATGTATTTTTGGATGAAAACTGTACTGATTAAATGAAAATTGTATGATCTGGTATCGTATGAGAAAATTTTTCGGATTTGTCCCTTCGCAAAATTTCAGACGACAGCTGTGTACCAATGATCAGATTATCGTACGATCACACTGAATGTGGAATTTTTCATCCGGTTTTCTCATTGTGTGTACGGGGCTTTAGGAATGACTAAGGACTTCATTATGGCTTAAAGTGGGTGTAAACCTGATTCATGAAATTTGAGCTGGGCACATATCTGTAGTGTTTTATCTTTCTTCAAAGCACTATGTCCCGTAGCTGTCTCCTGCTCCATTCTTCTGTTACCAGCCTGATAAACTCCTGACAAGTTCTGTGTCAAATATGATAAAAGCAGCCCGAGTTTTGTGTTGGGGAGGATGCTATAAATAGATTAGCAGGGCCCTGGACGATTCAACGAACAGAGCTGAAAGTCTCTACCTATGTGTGCCTTTCCTCCTAACAGCTGTCTTGGCTGTATGCCCAGGTTTTACAAGAAGAGAAAATCGAACACTATGGGCACATTCTAAACAGTATATTTACAGTATATATCTATTTTTGCTGAGAAGAAGCCGGCCGGCCGGCTACATACGAACACCCGTCCTACAGACGGTGAGTACGGCACGTCAGCACGCCCGACATACGTTTCGTCACACTTCTGACGTCGTCTGGGGTAGCGTGCCCCAGACGACGTCAGAAGTGTGACGAAACGTACGTCGGGCGTGCTGAAGTGCTGACGTGCCGTACTCACCGTCTGTAGGACGGGTGTTCGTATGTAGCCGGCCGGCTTCTTATGCCTATTTTATTCGACACATTGTAAGTGTACTTTTAATTATTTTAAATAAACATCCATCCAGGATTACGCTATGTTGCTTTTCCTCTTCTTTTTTGTGTGGCATTGTCTGTGAGAACAACTCCTAGTTAGGAGTTTAGTACCTCACGCATCCAGGTTCCCCTCTATGGAGACTAGTGGTCTAGTCACGGTCTAAGGAACGTTTTAGTGGTGTCTCCATTTCAAGAAAGGCCCCGACCGGGTTAAGGTCACAAGCTTGCTTAAGCTTGCCATTTGGTAAGCATGCATTTTACTTATATCACAGTGGTGCGGTGAAGGTATCCAGTTTATTTGCTAATCATTTTTGGAAGAGACCCATGCTGGGGTCCTCATCCGTTTCACCTTTGAAGATTAATATTGTAGAACTGTGCCGATTCAATTGATCAGATATGGACCTTAATAATATTTAACACTATTGTGGCATTTATTTATCACAAATTGCTTTACAGCGCTGCTTCTTCCACTTCACTGGGTATATGTGAGAGTTTACAGCCACTTTAACCATTTATTTGTATAGAAGTTTGAATTGGTGTTAGCACCTTATGCCCCTTTTTTCTTTAGGCTGTATTCACACCTATGCGAATTGGATGCGAGTTTCACAGCATCTAATTCGCATAGCAGGAGAATGTGACTGGCTCTCAATGGAGCTGGTTCACATATCTACACTGAAACGCTGTGAGTCTTTGGCTCTGTTTCAGGGCCGAATTCAGGCAAAGATTCAGCCCCTATTTGTCCCTGAACCCGTTCCATTGTGAACCGAGTCTTATATGCCCATTTGTGCAGTAGCTTAAATTTTTCATCCTTTAACCACTTCAGCCCCGGAAGGTTTTACCCCCTTCCTGACCAGAGCACTTTTTACAATTCGGCACTGCGTCGCTTTAACTGCTAATTGCGCGGTCATGCAATGCTGTACCCAAACGAAATTTGCGTCCTTTTCTTCCCACAAATAGAGCTTTCTTTTGATGGTATTTGATCACCTCTGCCGTTTTTATTTTTTGCGCTATACACGGAAAAAGACCGAAAATTTTGAAAAAAAATGATATTTTCTACTTTTTGTTCTAAAAAAAATCCAATAAACTCAATTTTAGTCATACATTTAGGCCAAAATGTATTCGGCCACATGTCTTTGGTAAAAAAAATGTCAATAAGTGTATATTTATTGGTTTGCGCAAAAGTTATAGCGTCTACAAACTAGGGTACATTTTCTGGAATTTACACAGCCTTTAATTTATGACTGCCTATGTCGTTTCTTGAGGTGCTAAAATGGCAGGGCAGTACAAAACCCCCACAAATGACCCCATTTTGGAAAGTAGACACCCCAAGGAATTTGCTGAGAGGCATGTTGAGCCCATTGAATATTCATTTTTTTTGTCCCAAGTGATTGAATAATGACAAAAAAAAAAAAAAAAAATTACAAAAAGTTGTCACTAAATGATATATTGCTCACACAGGCCATGGGCATATGTGGAATTGCACCCCAAAATACATTTAGCTGCTTCTCCTGAGTACGGGGATACCACATGTGTGGGACTTTTTGGGAGCCTAGCCGCGTACGGGGCCCCGAAAACCAAGCACCGCCTTCAGGATTTCTAAGGGCGAACATTTTTGATTTTACTCCTCACTACCTATCACAGTTTTGAAGGCCATAAAATGCCCAGATGACATAAAACCCCCCCAAATGACCCCATTTTGGAAAGTAGACACCCCAAGCTATTTGCTTTGAGGCATGTTGAGTCCATGGAATGTTTTATATTTTGACACAAGTTGCGGGAAAGTGACAAATTTTTTTTATTTTTTTGCACAAAGTTGTCACTAAATGATATATTGCTCACACAGGCCATGGGCATATGTGGAATTGCACCCCAAAATACATTTAGCTGCTTCTCCTGAGTATGGGGATACCACATGTGTGGGACTTTTTAGGAGCCTAGCCGCGTACGGGACCCCGAAAACCAAGCACCGCCTTCAGGATTTCTAAGGGCGTACATTTTTGATTTTACTCCTCACTGCCTATCACAGTTTCGGAGGCCATGGAATGCCCAGGTGGCACAAACCCCCCCCAAATGACCCCATTTTGGAAAGTAGACACCCCAAGCTATTTGCTGAGAGGCATGGTGAGTATTTTGCAGCTCTCATTTGTTTTTGAAAATAAAGAAAGACGAGAAAAAAAATTTATTTTTTTCTTTTTTCAATTTTCAAAACTTTGTGACAAAAAGTGAGGTCTGCAAAATACTCACTATACCTCTCATCAAATAGCTTGGGGTGTCTACTTTCCAAAATGGGGTCATTTGGGGGGGTTTTGTGCCACCTGGGCATTCCATGGCCTCCGAAACTGTGATAGGCAGTGAAGAGTGAAATCAAAAATTTACGGCCTTAGAAAGCCTGAAGGCGGTGCTTGGATTTCGGGGTCCCGTGCGCGGCTAGGCTCCCAAAAAGTCTCACACATGTGGTATCCCCGTACTCAGGAGAAGCAACAGAATGTATTTTGGGGTGTAATTTCACATATTCCCATGGCATGTTTGAGCAATATATCATTTAGTGACAACTTTGCGCAAAAAAAAATAAAAAAAATAAAAAATTGTCTCTTTCCCGCAACTTGTGTCACAATATAAATTATTCCATGGACTCAACATGACTCTCAGCAAATAGCTTGGGGTGTCTACTTTCCAAAATGGGGTCATTTGGGGGGGGTTTTGAACTGTCCTGGCATTTTATGCACAACATCTAGAAGCTTATGTCACACATCACCCACTCTTCTAACCACTTGAAGACAAAGCCCTTTCTGACACTTATTGTTTACATAAAAAAATAATTTTTTTTTGCAAGAAAATTAATTTGAACCCCCAAACATTATATATTTTTTTTAAAGCAAATGCCCTACAGATTAAAATGGTGGGTGTTTCATTTTTTTTTTTTCACACAGTATTTGCGCAGCGATTTTTCAAACGCATTTTTTGGGGAAAAAACACACTTTTTTACATTTTAATGCACTAAAACACACTATATTGCCCAAATGTTTGATGAAATAAAAAAGATGATCTTAGGCCGAGTACATGGATACCAAACATGACAAGCTTTAAAATTGCGCACAAACGTGCAGTGGCGACAAACTAAATACATTTTTAAAAGCCTTTTAAAGCCTTTACAGGTTACCACTTTAGATTTACAGAGGAGGTCTACTGCTAAACTTACTGCCCTCGATCTGACCTTCGCGGCGATACCTCACATGCATGGTGCAATTGCTGTTTACATTTGACGCCAGACCAACGCTTGCGTTCACCTTAGCGCGAGAGCAGGGGGAACAGGGGTGCTTTTTTTTTTTTTTTTTTTTTTTCTTTATTATTATTATTTTTTTATCTTATTTTTAAACTGTTCCTTTCATTTTTTTTTTTTTTTTAAATCATTTTTATTGTTATCTCAGGGAATGTAAATATCCCCTATGATAGCAATAGGTAGTGACAGGTACTCTTTTTTGCAAAAATTGGGGTCTATTAGACCCTAGATTTCTCCTCTGCCCTCAAAGCATCTGATCACACCAAGATCGGTGTGATAAAATGCTTTCCCAATTTCCCAATGGCGCTGTTTACATCCGGCGAAATCTACGTCATAAAATGCTCGTAGCTTCCGGTTTCTTAGGTCATAGAGATGTTTGGAGCCACTCTGGTCTCTGATCAGCTCTATGGTCAGCTGGCTGAATCACCGGCTGCATTTTCAGGTTCCCTGTTGAGACAGGAGAGCCAGAGAAAAACACGGAAGATGTTGGGGGGGGGGGGCATTCCCTCCCACTGCTTGTAAAAGCAGTCTAGAGGCTAATTAGCCACTAGGATTGCTTTTACATGAAAGCCGACCGCTGGCTGAAAAGAATGATACCAAGATGATACCTAAACCTGCAGGCATCATTCTGGTATAACCACTCAAAGTCGTGAATGGCATACCTGAAGACAAAAAAATGGTTAACAATAAAGCACAGTAAACGGTAAGGTATAAAAAATTGCATACCTGAAAAACAAACATGATAAAACATAACAACAATAAAACATTGCAGAATAGAATACAGTAAAAAAGAGCAGAACAATAGAGAGAGAATAGAGAGAGAGAACAATAAAACGACAACTATTTTTATTTTATATTTTTGTTTGTGTTTTTTGTTTTTTTTTTTTTTTACACTTTTTTTTGTAACTAACTTTTATAACTGTAACCGGTTCCAGGTTCGGGTCTCTCAAAATGCGATGGCATCTTGGGAGACCCTGTGAAAGTGTGCCTAGTCTGTGGAATGCTGTACCCTACGCTAATACTCAACTAGTGCACGGTAGCGTTCAAAACATTCACCAATGCAAAGACCAGGATTGTCAGGACAGGAGGGACAATAATAGCGGGTGTCACGCCTATATCCGCGCTAGCTGCAGACACAACATCTTTTTTGGGGGCGTTCGCTGGGTAGGGGTACTCGGGAGGACATAAAGAAAATGCCTCTCATGCAGCCGACTGCATTTGGTTGGGGATGTGAATGGGGGAGGTACGGGCGCTGCAGAAGCGGTGGGTTCCCAATTAGGATTGGCGAATGCAGCAGGAAGGGCACTATGGGCACGACGGGCCTGTGTTTGTCTTCTTGGTGGCAGCGGGACACTACTTGTGCTTGCCACCTCACCAGCTTGAACTGCACTTATGTGACTCGCCACGTCACCAAGTGTTACTGCAGTGCTGGTTTGACTACGACCGGGGTGTACTAGGCCGCTGGTGCTTGCCAGTTCACCAAAACGCTACAAAAAAAACTGTTAGCGATCGCAGGGATCCGGCCTGACTCTGCGAACGCTGCAGTTATGCGTTTAGTGTTTTGTAAGTGACAGTGATCGATCGATACTGCACTTGGGTGGGCTGGGCCGGGCCGGGCGGAGGGGCAAAACGCAGGTGCTAGCAGGTATCTGGGCTGATCCCGCTAACACTGCGTTTTTGGGAACCCTAAACTGCTGGGGACGCTAGTATAGATCTGATCGGATCAGATATTGATCCGATCAGATACTATACCACTAAGGGAGGCGTATGCTGCGTGCGTGGGTGTTAGCGGTACTGGCGCTAATCTGACGCTGCCTGGGGCTGGTGCTTGCCAGTTCACCAAAACGCTACCAAAAAAACTGTTAGCGATCGCAGGGATCAGGCCTGACTCTGCGAACGCTGCAGTTATGCGTTTAGTGTTTTGTAAGTGACAGTGATCGATCGATACTGCACTTGGGTGGGCTGGGCTGGGCTGGGCTGGGCGGAGGGGCAAAACGCAGGTGCTAGCGGGTATCTGGGCTGATCCCGCTAACACTGCGTTTTCGGGAACCCTAAACTGCTGGGGACGCTAGTATAGATTTGATCGGATCAGATATTGATCCGATCAGATACTATACCACTAAGGGAGGTGTACGGGGCGTGCGTGGGTGTTAGCGGTACTGGCGCTAATCTGACGCTGCCTGGGGCTGGTGCTTGCCAGTTCACCAAAACGCTACCAAAAAAACTGTTAGCGATCGCAGGGATCAGGCCTGACTCTGCGAACGCTGCAGTTATGCGTTTAGTGTTTTGTAAGTGACAGTGATCGATCGATACTGCACTTGGGTGGGCTGGGCTGGGCTGGGCTGGGCGGAGGGGCAAAACGCAGGTGCTAGCGGGTATCTGGGCTGATCCCGCTAACACTGCGTTTTCGGGAACCCTAAACTGCTGGGGACGCTAGTATAGATTTGATCGGATCAGATATTGATCCGATCAGATACTATACCACTAAGGGAGGTGTACGGGGCGTGCGTGGGTGTTAGCGGTACTGGCGCTAATCTGACGCTGCCTGGGGCTGGTGCTTGCCAGTTCACCAAAACGCTACCAAAAAAACTGTTAGCGATCGCAGGGATCAGGCCTGACTCTGCGAACGCTGCAGTTATGCGTTTAGTGTTTTGTAAGTGACAGTGATCGATCGATACTGCACTTGGGTGGGCTGGGCTGGGCTGGGCGGAGGGGCAAAACGCAGGTGCTAGCGGGTATCTGGGCTGATCCCGCTAACACTGCGTTTTCGGGAACCCTAAACTGCTGGGGGCGCTAGTATAGATTTGATCGGATCAGATATTGATCCGATCAGATACTATACCACTAAGGGAGGCATATGCTGCGTGCGTGGGTGTTCGCGGTACTGGCGCTAATCTGACGCTGCCTGGGGCGACGCATATCACCGCCGGGCGATCAGGGGGCTAAACCTTTATTCGGTAATAAACGGCGGGTGCCCTGACACTATAAAAAATAAACGAACTAACCAGCGTCACCCGTAACAGTTATACGGTGATCAGTGGTGAAAGGGTTAACTAGGGGGCAATCAAGGGGTTAAAACATTTATTAGATAGTATATGGGGGTCCCTGTCGCTATAAAACACTGACGGCGAACCTAAATATTTACGTTCCTAACTAGCGTCACCAGCGACACTAATACAGCGATCAGAAAAATGATCGCTTAGCGACACTGGTGAGGGGGGGTGATCAAGGGGTTAAAACTTTATTAGGGGGGGTTAGGGGGGTATCCTAGACCTAAAGGGGGGTAACACTCACTGCCCTAACACTAACTGTCACAAACTGACACTATGCAGTAATCAGAAAAAAAAAAAAAAAAAAAAAATACTGCTAATGTCAGTTTGTGACAGGGGGGGGGTGAATCGGGGGTGTAAGGTATGCCTGGCATGTTCTACTGTGTGTGTGTGTGTGTTGTGCACTCACTTGTCTTCTCTCCTCGGCGCTGGAACGGAAACTGCCAGACCGAGGAGAGATGACATCACATCCTCTGCCTGTGTGAAACGACACACAGGCAGAGGAGGATTCCCATTGGCTGGGAGCGATCGCGAGGGGGGGCCACGATCGGATGGTCTCCCCCTCGCCTCCCGACGCTCCCAGTCAAATGCCGACCGCCGATGGCACCGGGGGGGGGTCCGATTGGACCCCCCCGCCCGCGGGTCCGATTGGACCCCCCCGCCCGCGGGAGGCAGATCACGTACGGGTACGTGATTCTGCCTGCCCGTGCCATTCTGCCGCAGTATATATGCGGTAGGCGGTCGGCAAGTGGTTAACCACTTCAGCCCCCCGGAAGATTTGGCTGCTCAATGACCAGGCCATTTTTTGCGTTATGGCACTGCATTGCTTTAATTGACAATTGCGCAGTCGTGCGACACTGTACCCAAACAAAATTGATGTCCTTTTTTTCCCCATAAATAGAACTTTCTTTTGGTGGTATTTGATCACCTCTGCGGTTTTTATTTTTTGCGCTATATAACGAAAGAAGAGCGACAATTTTGAAAAAAAAAAAAATAATATATATAAATATATATATATATATATATATATATATATATATATATATATATATATATATATATATATATATATATATAAATATATCTCTTTTACTTTTTGCTATAATAAATATCCCACTTTTCTTTTTTTTTCAAAAAAAACTATTTTTTTCCTCAGTTTAGGCCAATATGTATTCTACATATTTTTGGTAAAAAAATAAATAAAAAAAATCGCAATAAGCGTATATTGATTGGTTTGCGCTAAAGTTATAGCGTCTACAAAATAGGGGATAGATTTATGGCATTTTTATTATTTATTTTTTTTACTAGTAATGGCGGCGATCTGCGATTTTTATTGGGACTGCGATATTGCAGCGGACAACTTGGACACGTCTGACACATTTTTGGGACCATTGACAATTATACAGCGATCAGTGCTATAAAAATGCACCGAATACTGTATAAATGTCATTGGCAGGGAAGGGGTTAACACGAGGAGGTGATCAAGGGGTTAACTATGTTCCCTCACTGTGTTCTAACTGAAGTAGGGATGAGACTTACTAGGGAAGAGAGAGATTGGTGTTCATACTGTGTATGATCACATGATCAGTCTCTTTTCCCCTGAAAAGGACTGGGATCTGGGTGTTTACACACCCAGATCCCGGTTCTCGCTCAGTCACGAGCAATCGTGGGTGCCCGGCGGTCATCGCACCTGCCAAGAACTCGCAACTAGTGGCCACAATGGGAAGCGATGTAAGGTAACGTCGATTTGCCCAGCCGAGCCAACCTGCCGCAGTAAAACTGCAGCGGCTGGTCAGCAAGTGGTTAATACATTCTATGCAAATTCCCAAAGTAATGAAGCGTTCTGAGATTTGCTGTTTTGATAGCCACAAGCATGCAGAGCAACAAGTCACAAATAAACAAAGTGGCATGTTTATATGTACACTGAGGTTAGGCATATTCCTGTACCACTCATTCCAAATATCGTATATACTCGAGTATAAGTCGTTCCGAGTATAAGTCGAGGCCCTAATTTACCACAAAAAAATATGGGAAAAACTTATTGACCCGAGTATAAGACGAGGGTGAGAGATGCACAGCTACTGTAAGTGGAAAAGAGGGTCAACAATGCCCATTTGCAGCCATAGGTCCCCTGAACTTCAAACTCGGTAGTTAAGGGTTCCTAGATGCCCCCTAGCTGCAGCCAAAATTTGGGGTCTCTGAACCCAAAGGGTCCCGAAATGACATTGCTGCAGATGGACACAGTTGACCGAATTTGGGGCCCCGTATCTCGGGGCCACTTAGTGCTAAGAACCCCAAATTTGTTGTGCAAACCCAGTGGAACTAGCTCCATAACATTTCCAAATCTGGGGTTTTTAGCACCAAGTGGCCCCAAGATACAGGGCCCCAAAAATCAGTTCAGAAAATGTCAAGCACTTTTCTGCAGCAGAGAATGGCATTTTCCGAACAGAGTTTGGGGCCCCGTATCTCGGGGCCACTTAGTGTTAGGAACTTCAGCTTTGGATATCTTGTGGCACTAGTTCCACTGGGTTTGTACACCAAATCTGGGGTTCCTAGCACCAAGTGGCCCTGAGATACGGGGCCCCAAAGTCGGTTCAAAAAATGAAATTTTTTGCTGCAGAAAAGTGCTTGACTCGAGTATTAGTCGAGGGGGGCACTTTCAGCACAAAAAAATGTGCTGAAAAATTCGACTTATACTCGAATATATACGGTACACACAATCCTGATTTTTAGGAAATAAATTATTTGTACTCCTTATTTCTGCAATAGACCTCTGGAAGATGTTGTTGCTAAAGTGGTATTAAACCCAAAGCCAAAAATGTAATATATTGCAACTTACCAATCATTAGATGTGTCTGCATTAGTATTGTTTTTAGGCTGTTTTCACCTAAAGATCTGGCCAACACACCTCCTGAATTAGAGTGCCTTCATTCTGAATGAATAAAAAAATAAATAAAGAATCACTTGTGTAAAAGGTTTAAAAAACAAACAAAAAAACGGATACATTTGTAGGAGAGCTTGTTCTTTTGAAAAACATCAGACTGGGAAAGAAAGCCTAATAAAGCCATCACAGCTAAGAAAAAACGCAGCTGCTTCAAGAAAAAAAAAACAAAAGTGCATAGAAAAGTGTACAGTCACATAAAACATATTTTGTATAGTATAGAGTGGCAATGAACATATTGTCACTTATTGTGTCAATCTGGTATTCTCATCATCCAGAGAAAGTCATGTGTACCTCCTCACAGTATCTGATTAATGGCAAAGTCTCTGTACTCGTCATTCTATCAGAGACCATCTAGTTATTTAGTCATTATGTCATAAACGCATATTGCGAAACAGGTATGTCATAAAGATCCATAGACCTATGAGAATACAAGTAGAAAGGTGAGGGGGGCTAAGGGGGTGGCTTGGGATATTTTAAACATGATTAAATGAACGAAAGAGTGGGTGGGGGGGGGGGGGTGTATAAGTTCCTCCATTTCCACAGTTTTTTTTTTTTTTACACGTTTAAACCATTCGGCTATAGAATTGTTTGCTTTTAATACTACTTTAGGGAGCACAGCTGCAAAGTACAAATAGCCGGAGCCTTTAGTCCAGCACATAAAAACTTTTAGGCTAGGCACAGTCACTTTTCTTGAGCTCAAAGACTGATATTTACTCATAGAAGTATAGCTTTTTTAAATATGGCGACACGCCAGGAACAGTATTCACGCAGATTTCTAAATTAACTCAAATATCCAATTTAACTTAATTATGACAATGTCATTCACTTTAAATTATAAACTAATATATACCGCGCTGTCTTTAAAATAAAAAAATAAAAGCAGCCAGCACAGCAGTGGATAAAGTTGCAAAAATGACAAATTGGATGAAATGTGCAGCGCTTATGTGATCATATAAACCATAACTAATAATATGAGTACAAAAAACGTGAATAATAAATGATGTGCTCAAAAATACTCCAAGCAGTCCTCTATTATGACATGTGATGTATATAAACAGAGGAACTTGGACGTGTGATGTCCAAAAAAGAAAAAAGTCAGTGACAAGCTTCAATCATGTGTGATGATAATCCTCAACCACATGTGGATATAATATAGTGAGAGTCTTTAACTTCAAATATGTATGATGTAATAACAGTTGATAATAGATCCACCACCAAAGACACCAGAAGCTGCTTACCAGAGGGATTGAACTCAAATAGGTGTACACCTAGTGAGTCAATCAAGCTTTGTGGTATAATATACCAAGGGGATCAGATGCTCTATCCAGATATGACCTCCAGATAGACCTCCGAACAGGTGTAAGGTATGGATGGACTCAGGAGATATAGGCAGTCAGCCCCACCATTAAAAGAAAGAGGAAGGCTCATAGCGTAACTCCATATAGAAATTTTAATACATGAAAAGCAAAGGAAATACACTCACGTGTTTAGCAGGAAAATCAAGCGCTTGTATAAAAGAAGACAGTGGTCTCAGCATATCCTGAGGATATGCTGAGACCACTGTCTTCTTTTATACAATGGTGGGGCTGACCGCCTATATCTATGACATATGTCATTCACTTGACCAAAAGCAAACTGCAAACTAATTCTCCTATCGTTAAAGTCCAATTTCAGCCAATTTTTTTTCTTCTTTTAATTTTGGATAGCATGGGGAAGATTTAAAATCTGTCAAGTTGCAGGCCTAAAAGGGGGAGCATTTGTCATGGTGACAAGAAAAAACAGACAAAAAAAAAAACATTGTTCTAACTCTTTACCCACTTTAATAAAAATGTTTTCTTGTCTGTGTACTCCATGAAGAAATTTCAAATCATTCCTGTCATGACAAGAGGGGAAATCTCCACATAGGGACCATAGACGGCTCTAACCCTTTCCAAGTCCAACCAAAACTAAAAACATGATTTTTGACTGCGCAATAAAATCAATTTTTTGGGAATACAGTAGAGCTGCATGATTAATCGTTAAAAAAAAAATATATATCTCGATTCAACCACCCTTATGATCTCTATGCAGAATTTCCCGATTAATTCATGTAACAAGTGTAGAGAGTTCTCTGCTCACTCAGCTGTCAAAAGAAAAAAAAAAGGGGCAGCCTGCCAAGTTTTTCACAACATTGTCAGAGCTAGTAGATGACTATAAAAATTGTAACTTTTCCCTTCTTAGATCAAAAGGAATGAACTTCATCTGTAAATGAGGGAAGTTTAACCACTTAAAAACTAAACTTTTTTCTGACACTTTTTTCTTACAAAGTTAAAATCAGTATTTTTTGCTAGAAAATTACCCCCAAACATTATATATATATTTTTAGCAGAGACACTAGGGAACAAAATGGTGGTTGTTGCAATATTTTATGTCACACTGTATTTGCACAGCGGTCTTTCAAACACATTTTTTTTTGGGAAAAAAAAAAAAAAAAAAAAAAAAACACTAAACAGCAAAGTTAGCCCAATTTTTTTGTATAATGTCAAAGATGTTATGCTGCGAGAATCGTGATCTTTTTTTTTTGCAATTCTCATTTTATTTAGAATCGTGCAGCTCTAGAGTACAGTTGAGGACACAAGATCCAATGCCCAAAAAAAATTACAGGCCAGTCCCACATCAATCCAAGCAATGCCAGGGTATATGTTTCGCCAAGGCTCCCCCAATGAGCAAACCTATCTGTAAAACTGCAGAAAGTACAGCCAAGATTCCAGATAGGAGAAACATCTTAGAGAGGAAAGTAGTGTGCCTCATGAACACTGGATGTTTTTACAGCAGCTGTTTTTGGCTTCAGACATTTTTTTCTACATTCAATAAACTCCCCATCATGTTAACCAATGTGTCCATGCACACATAGGCTGTTATCAGCAGATTTTGGCTGGGATCTTTTTCTTGGTTTTAAAAAAAAACCCAAAACTAGTGGGTTCTGAGAGGAGTTTTTCAGCTGTTTTCAGCTGTAAAAGTGCCCCAACGTCAAAAAACGCTGATAAAGGCCGATAAACAAAACAAAAACAAAAAAAAAAAATTACAAAAAAAAAAAAAAGCTAACGCAGAAAAACGCTATTGCAAAAATGTTGAAAAACTCACTGCAAAGCTACTGACGTTTTTATAATGTTATTTTAACGTCCAGTGTGCATGAGGCCTTAAACTGTACAACTCACTTGAAAAACCAAACTGAAATAAGTGGGGGGGAGTAAATATAAAAAAATGTGGTTGCATAAGTGTGCACACCCTCTTATGACTGGGGATGTAGCGATGTTCAGAATTAAGCAATCACATTCAAACTCAGTACAGTACACACCTATCATTTAGAGTGCCTCTGATTAACCCCAAATAAAAGATCATCTGTTCTAGTAGGTCTTTCCTGACATTTTCTTAGTCGCATCCTACAGCAAAAGCCATGGTCCTCAGAGAGCTTCCAAAGCATCAGACGGATCCCATTATTAAAAGGCATCAGTCAGGAGAAGGGTACAAAAGAATTTCCAAGGCATTAGATATACCATGGAACACAGTGAAGACAATCATCAAGTGGAGAAAATATGGCACAACAGTGACATTACCAAGAACTGGACGTCCCTCCAAAACTGATGAAAAGACAAGAAGAAAACTGGTCAAGGAGGCTGCCAAGAGGCCTACAGCAACATTAAAGGAGCAGCAGGAATATCTGGCAAGTACTGGCTGTGTGGTACATGTGACAACAATCTCCCGTATTCTTCATATGTCTGGGCTATGGGTGTAGAGTGGCAAGATGGAAGCCTTTTCTTACGAAGAAAAACATCCAAGCCTGGCTAAATTGTGCAAAAACACATCTGAAGTCTCCCAAAAGGCATGTGGGAAAATGTGTTCTGGTCTGATGAAACCAAGGTTGAACTTTTTGGCCATAATTTCAAAAGATATGTTTGGCGCAAAAACAACGCTGCACATCACCAAAAGAACACCATACCCATAGCGAAGCATGGTGGGGGCAGCATCTTGCTTTGGGGCTGTTTTTCTTCATCTGGAACAGGGGCCTTAGTCAAGGTAGAGGGAATTATAAACAGTTTCAAATACCAGTCAATATTGGCACAAAACCTTCAGGCTTCTGCTAGAAAGCTAGACATGAAGAGGAACTTCATATTCCAGCATGACAACGACCCAAACCATACATCCAAATCAACAAAGGCATGGCTTCACCAGAAGACAAAATAAAGTTTTGGAATGGCCCAGCCAGAGCCCAGACCTGAATCCCATTGAAAATCTGTGGGGTGATCTGAAGAGGGCTGAGCACAGGAGATGCCCTCGTAACTTGACAGATTTGGAGTGTTTTTGCAAAGAAGAGTGGGAAAATATTGCCAAGTCAAAATGTGCCATGCTGACACATACCCAAAAAGACTGAGTGCTGTAAATAAATAAAAAGGCGCTTCAAAAAAGTATTAGTGTAAGGGCGTACACATTTATGCAACCATATTATTTAATTTTTTTACTTCACTCCACCTAAAAAAGATTTTAGTTTGTTGTTCAACTGAGCTGTACAGTTTATAGGTCATATTAAAAGGTGAAAAAAGTTCTGAAATGATTTATCTTTGTCTCATTTTTTTTTACATCACAGAAACCTGACAATTTACCAGGAGTGTGTAGACTTTTTATATCCACTATAAGGACACTAGCCATAAACCAACACTAAGTGGGAGGGACCAATTGTGAGATAATCCGGCAGCCAACTTTTTTTTTGCCAGTGTCCAATCACCTCAAGGTAGCTTAATATAATCCAGTTAAAGACAAATTATTCTGTGTCCTGTACTGTAGGACTAGGAAAAATGTTTTGACTGGAGGAGGGTTTTCAGTGCAATCATCTGGTTCTACTAGAAGATACAATTAAAACTGATTTGTTAGATACTAGATACTGTAAATAGTATAAATACCTGAATTTAACTTGATTTCTGCCTTTTGTAATCCACTTTACAGCAGTAATAGAAGAATAAATGGCAGTGTTTGAGGCAAATTAGGCGTCCTGCATTCACCCGTGCTAACAAAGTATATGCTGACAGGAGGAGCAAAGAGTTAATCTCATCAGTCTGTTGCTGCTCATTCACAGGCTAGGGGCCAGGAGGTGACGGTGACTGGGCTGTGTTGCTTACCTGCAGCAGAGAAAAGTCAAGTAAAATAACTGCTGTGCAGCAAAGGTGTGTTACTCAGAACTGTATGAAAAATATAAAAATATTTTGGAAGGTAAGGCAACTTATGTGTATGTCTTCCAAATACTTAGCCCTTTACCTGGAAAGGCTGGAATAAAAGCAAAACATTTTATTTTTTATTTTGGATAGGGCAAGGGAGGGGTATAACCCATCAGATTTTTTTTTTTTTTGCCATCTGTGTCCCATTTCAGAGATTTTTGTTCACTTCCTGCCCCATATTCAAAATAGGAAATGAGGAAATTCCTGCAAATTAAGGGAATCCCTTGGGGACCACCCCAACCCCCCCACCAGAACGAGTGTCACCATTGAAAGATTTTCCCTCTTTTACTCATCTGGGAACAACCCAAAATTTGAAATTTTCTTGCTCCTTCAATGATAATGGTAAATGGGGCAAATAGAGAGGGTGAACCTCCTCAACAGGCCACAGACAGCAATAAAAACTGACAAGGGTTCTAATCCCCCTCCACCCCATCAAAAAAACAAAGGTTCTGCCTTTAGTTATACTTTAAGCTTTCACATAGGACAACATTTCCAGCAGATACCACAAGGAGCAATTTCGCATTAAAACTTTTATGATCTGAAGATAGTCACAGACCGATCACAAACATTAATTCAACTTTGTTTCTTTACTTTGCATTTGTTAATTATAGGAGCCATAATTCAGAGGTAACTAAATCGGCAGCATGAAAACAGCAAAAGTGGAACTCTTTAACGAGCTGACCACTAAATTACACAACACAATAAATACAGGCTAACAGTATTTACAGGTATATATTTGTATGTGTACTAGACATGGTGGTCTTATGTGTGTCAAACATGCTGTTGATACCACAGCACATAAAGCTAGCATTAACCACTTCAGCCCTGGAAGAATTGGCCCCTTAATGACCAGAGCACTTTTTACAATTTGGCACGGCTCTGCTTTAACTGCTAATTGCGTGGAAATTTGGGTCCTTTTTTTTCTCCCACAAATAGAGCTCTCTTTTGATGGTATTGGATTGCTTCTGCGATTATTTTTTGCGATATAATAGGGAAAAGACTGAAAAAAAAAAAAATTATATTTTCTACTTTTTGTTATAAAAAAATAATCCAATAAACTCATAGGCGTGCGCAAGGGGTGTGCCAGGTGTGCCTGGGCACACCCTAATTCTGGAGTTGGCAACCCATCAATTGTGGGCAGGTGACAGGTAAGCCGCAATCCTTACTTCCCGACCCCCAAAACCTGGACAGGATAGGTGGCTGGAGTGGAAATTAAGGGACCAATCTTAGGAAGTAGGCTTCTCCTCCTCTTTCTCTCGCCGATATTCAGCTGCCACGGGAGGAAAATACAGGGATTGGTACCCATGTATGCCACCCCTCTTGTTCCAGTTCCTTTTCTTTCTGCTGCCCAGGTCCCCCTGTGTGCTCACCTGCCCCCCCCCCCCCCATTGTTTTAGGATGACGAGTGGGGAAGAGGCCTGTCAATATGTCACAAAGGCATATGTGTTGGAGCTTTGAGGTGCACACCCTAATACAATAGGCTGCGCACACCTATGAATAAACTCAATTTTAGTCATACATTTAGGCCAACATGTACTCAGCCATGTCTTTAGTAAAAAAATGTCAATAAGCGTATATTTATTGGTTTGCCCAAAAGTTATAGTGTCTACAAACTAGGGTACATTTTCTGTAATTTACACAGCTTTTAGTTTATGACTGCCTATCTCATTTCTTGAGGTGCTAAAATGGCAGGGCAGTACAAACCCCCCCCCCCAAATGACCCCATTTTGGAAAGTAGACACCCCAAGGAAATTGCTGAGAGGCTTGTTGAGCCTATTTAATATTTTATTTTTTTGTCGCAAGTGATTGAAAAATGACAAAAAAAAAAAAAAAAGACAAAAAGTTGTCACTAAATGATATATTGCTCACACAGGCCATGGTTATATGTGGAATTACACCCCAAAATACATTCTGCTGCTTCTCCTGAGTACAGGGATACCACATGCGTAAGACTTTTTGGGAGCCTAGCCACGTACAGGACCCCGAAAACCAAATCACTGCCTTCAGGATTTCTAAGGGCATACATTTTTGATTTCACTCCTCACTTCCTATCACAGTTTGGAAGGCCATGAAATGCTAAGATAGCACACCCCCCCCCCAAATTACCCCATTTTGGAAAGTAGACATCCCAGGCCATTTGCTGAGAGGCATGTTGAGTCCATGGAATATTTTATATTTTGCCACAATTTTCGGGAAAATAAAAATTTTGCAGGAAAATGACTTTTTTTTTTTTTTTTTTGCTCAAAGTTGTCACTAAATATATTGCTCAAACATGCCATGGGAATATGTAAAATTACACCCCTATATTCATTCTGCTGCTTCCTCTGATAATGGGGATACCACATGTGTGAAACTTTTTGGGATCTTAGCCGTGTACAAGACCCCGAAAACCAATCACCGGCTTCAGGATTTCTAAGGGTGGAAAATTGTGATAGGTAGTGAGGGAGTGAAATCACCGTTTCGGAGGCCCTGAAATGTCAAGATGGCACAAACACCCCCCCATCCCCCAAAAGACCCATTTTGGAAAGAAGACACTTCAAGCTGTTTGCTGAGAGGCATGTTGAGTCCATGAAATATTTTATATATTTTGCCACAATTTTCGGGAAAATAAAAATGTTTTTTGTTTTACACAAAGTTGTCACTAAATGATATATTGTTCATACATGGTATGGTTATATATAGAATTACACCCAAAAATACATTCTGCTGCTCCTCCTGAGTACGGGGATACCACATGTGTGGGACTTTTTGGCAGTCTAACCGCGTACAGGACCCCGAAAACCAATCACCGCCTTCATGCTTTCTTAAGGCGTAAATTTTTGATTTCACTCCTCACTGCCTATCACAGTTTCGGAGGCCATAAAATTCCTAGATGGCACAAACCCACCCCCCCCCCCCACCCCCCGAAATGACCCCTTTTTGGAAAGTAGACACCCCAAGCTATTTGCTGATAGGCGTGTTGAGTCCATGGAATATTTTATATTTTGCCACAAGATTTGGGAAAATGACAAACTTATTTTTTTTTTTGCACAAAGTTGTCACTAAATTATATATTGCTCAAACATGCCATGGGCATATGTGGGGTGGTTTGAACTGTCCTGGCATTTTATGCACAACATTAGAAGCTTATGTCACACATCACCCACTCTTCTAACCACTTGAAGACAAAGCCCTTTCTGACACTTTGCTTACATGAAAAACATTTTTTTGCCAGAAAATGACGGTACTTTGAACCCCCAAACATTATAATTTTTTTTTTAAAGCAGAGGCCTTAAGATTCAAATGGTGGGTGTTGCAAATTTTCTTTTCACACAGTATTTGCGCAATTTTTTGAACGCAATTTTTTTGGGGAAAAAAAAAAAACACTTTATTTTAATGCACTAAAGCACACTATATTGCCCAAACGTTTGATAAAATAAAAGAGATGATCTTAGGCCGAGTACATGGATACCAAAACACAACATGCTTTAAAATTGCGCACAAACGTGCAGCAGTGACAAACTACATACATTTTTAAAAGCCTTTAAAATCCTTTACAGGTTACCACTTTAGATTTACAGAGGAGGTCTACTGTTAAAATTACTGCCCTTGATCGGAACTTCGCTGTGATACCTCACATGCATGGTGCAATTGCTGTTTACATATGACACCAGACGCCTGCGTTCACCTTTGCGCATGAGCACAACATTTTTTATTTTATTTTTAAACTGTTCCTTTCATTTTTTTAATCATTTTTATTATCTCAGGGAATGTAAATATCCCCTATGATAGCAATAGGTAGTGACAGGTACTCTTTTTTGAAAAAAATTGGGGTCTATTAGACCCTAGATCTCTCCTCTGCCCTCAAAGCATCTGACCACACCAAGATCGGTGTGATAAAATGCTTTCCCAATGGCCCTGTTTATATCTGGCGAAACCTAAGTCATGAAATGTGCGTAGCTTCCGGTTTCTTAGGCCTTAGAGATGATTGGAGCCATTCTGGTCTCCAATCGACTCTATGGTCAGCTGGTGGAACCACCGACTGCATTCTCGGGTTCCCATGACTGGAGAGCCTGAGAAAACCATGGAAGATAGTAGGGGTGGGGGAAACGTTCCCTCTCTCACTGCTTGTAAAAGCAGTCTAGAAGCCAATTAGCCCCTAGGATTGCTTTGACATTAAAGCCGACCGCTGGCTGAAAAGAATGATACCAAGATGATCATTCTGGTATAACCACTCAAAGTCCAGCAACATACCAGTACGTTGCTGGTGCTTGTTGGGCATATATTGTAATGTTCTTTTGTTCTTTTTTTTCATGCAGCCTGTCGGCTGAACGAAAAAAAGAGATTGATCGGTGGGTATGCCCACCATTAGAATACCACCCTTCATCCACCCACTTCTAATGATGGGCATACATGCACCATTTTTTTTTTTCTTTTTAACTGTGGTGGTGAAATCACCTCCTACAGCGCTGGAGTCACTGATTTTCGTATCGTGAGAGCAAAGGCTGTTGCTGTCGAGATTAATAAATCAGTGCTGCAGCTGAATGGCGTACCTGAAAAGCAAACAATGGTAACAATAAAACATTAACTCAATAAAACAACTTTTTTTTAACGCAATCTGTGCCTAAAAAATATATGTCGAAACATGGGGGCAATCCATCCCTAATGTTAGGAGCAAGTCACTCCTCCACCCCTGCCCCCATGTTTCAGCATATATACTCTTTTTTTTTTTAACCGCTTCAACCCCGGAAGATTTGGCTGTTCAATGACCAGAGCATTTTGTTGCGGTACGGCACTGCGTCGCTTTAACTGACAATTGCGCAGTCGTGCGACGCTGTACCCAAACAAAATTGAAATCCTTTTTTCCCCACAAATAGAGCTTTCTTTTGGTGGTATTTGATCAACTCTGCGTTTTTTTTTTTGTTTATAGCGCAAAAAATAAAAGACAGACTATTTTGAAAAAACAATATCTTTTACTTTTTGCTATAATAAATATCCCCAATTTTTTTTTAAAAAAAAGCACATTTTTTCTCAGTTTAGGCCGATATGTATCCTACATATTTTTGGAAATAAAAAAAAAAAAAAAAATTTGCAATATGCCTATATTGATTGGTTTGCGCAAAAGTTATAGCGTCTACAAAAAACGGGAAAAATGTATGGCATTTTTATTATTATTATTTTTTTTTTTTACTAGTAATGGCAGGGATCTGTGATTTTTATCGTGACTGCAACATTATGGCGGACACATCGGACACTTTTTAAAAAACATTTTTGGGATGATTGACAATTATACAGTACTATAAAAATGCAGATTACTGTATAAATGCCACTGGCAGGGAAGGGGTTAACACTAGGGGGGCGATCAAGGGGTTAACTGTGTTCCGACTGTGTTTTAACTGTAGGGGGAGGGGACTGACTAGAGGGGATGACAGTTGGTGGTTCCTAGCTATTAGGAACTCACAATCTGTCTCTCCTCACAGAACAGAAATTTGTGTGTACATACACACACACGTACACACACACACACACGTACGTCCCTGTTCTGCCTCTCGTGCCCGTGATCGATCATTGCCGGTGGTCATCGTGACTGTCGGCCACGAGCATTGGCACCCCCGCAGTGCAGCGGGCGCGCACCTGCTATCCTGCAAACACTGTTGCTGTCAGAATAAATAAACCCGTGCTGCAGCTCAATGCAAATAGTCAACAATAAAACAAAGTAACATTACAGTATAACAGTAAAAATAAAACATTACAGTTTTAAAATACAGTAACAATAGAGAGAGAACAATAGATAGATATTGAACAATAGAGCGTAAACATAAGAGAACAATAGAGAGAAGAAAAATAAAAGTACAATTATTTTTGGCTTTTTTATTTTTGTGTTATTGTTTTTTTTTTGCACTTTTATATAAAAACTGTAAACAATCCAGATTAGGGTCTCTCAAAATATAATGGCCATCTCATCTTTCGAGACCCTGTGTAAGTGTGCCCTAGGACTGTGCAATGCTGTACCCTATGCTAATACTCCGCTAGTGTGTGGTAGCATTCAAAACATTCACCAATGCAAAGACCAGGTTGGTCAGGACAGGAGGAACAAAACAAAAAATGGGTGTCACGCCTATAGCAACGTTTTCTGCAGACACGACATCTTCTTTAGGGATTTCTTTAGGTAGGGGTATCAGGGAGGACATACGGAAAACGCCTATCATGCAGCCGGCTCACTGCATTTGGATTGGGAAGTTGGGCCACAGCACCGTCTGGAAACAGAAGGGCTGTGATGATCTCTTCCTCATCCTGAAGCTTTGTATAGCACACAAGCATTCAGCAGAGCCAACTGCAATAAATATACAGACACTTTTATACCAGCGTCTGGCCTTGCAGGCAATTAGGTACGGCGCCAACAACTGGTCATTGAGGTTCACCCCTCCCATGTTAAGGTTGTATTCGTGGACACAGAGGGGTTTCTCCACAACACCAGTCGCTGTTTGAATTTGGACCATCGTGTCTGCGTGAAGGGAGGACAGAATGAAAACATTCTCATTATCCCTCCAATTCACACAATTACTACAGCTCAAGCAGGCTCTCTCCCCCAGCCTAAGACGGGAATCTGCAAGCCGCAGGGGTAAGCCCCAGCGATTAGATCGCACGGTGCCACATGCACCAATTCCATGATCAAATAAGTGACTAAAAAGTGGCACCCTTGCATAATTGTCCACATACAAGTGGTACCCCTTTCCGAATAAGGGTGACACCAAGTCCCACAAAATCTTACCAGCACTCCCTATGTAGTCTGGGCAGTCCTCCAGCTCTACATAACTATCTCTTCCCTCGTAAACCATAAAACTATATGTATAGCCTCTTGCCCTGTCACAGAGCTTATACATCTTGACCCCATATCTGGCACGCTTGCTGGGAAGATACTGTTTCAATGACAAGCGACAAACTTAATCAGGGACTCATCAATGCAGACAACTTGATCGGGAGTAAACAAGGCTGCAAGCTGCTGGTTGAAGTGGTTTAAGAGGGGCCAAATTTTGTAGAGCCGATCGTATTCAGGGAAGTACGAGTGCTGCAGAAGTGGTGGGCTCCCAATTCGGATTGGCAAATGCAGCAAGAAGAGCACTATGGGCTCGACGAGCCTTGGTCTTCTTGGTGGCTGCGGGACACTAGTTGTGCTAGCCACCTCACTAGCTTGAACTGCGCTTATGGGATTTGCCACATCACCAAGTGTTACTGCTGGATGTACGACCAGGATGTACTAGGCTGCTGGTGCTTGCCAGTTCACCAGAAGGATGAGCGGCACTAGTACTGTCTCTCTGCTCCATACGAGAGCCCTGCAGTTCTTGCACCTCAACAGCAGAAAAACAGGTTTGTGTACGCCTGACCTTGGCAGGGACCACTACTCCGTCATCAGAGCTATCTGTCAGGGTTCCACTGTCTACAGGTTCGTATTCTCAGCCTGAATCTGACAGATGGGCGAGTTCCTCTTCACGCTCATCTGTCATGCTCAGAAACGTGTAGGCCTCTTCACTAGTGTACCTTCAATTGGACGTTTTGGCCTCTAAATTTACTGGTACAACTAGTGGAACTCACAGGAAAAAAGGAGCACCTGACTGTCAGCGACTGCTTCAAACGCTACCAAAAAAACTGTTGGAAGAGGGATCAGGTCTGAATCTGCGAACACTGCAGTTAGGCATTTTGTAACTGACAGTGATCGATTGATACTTCACTTGGGTTGGCAGGGCGGAGGGGCTAAACGCAGGTGCTAGCAGGTATCTGGGCTGATCCTGCTAACACTGCATTTTTGGGAACCCTAAACTATTGGGGACGCCAATATAGTTCTGATCAGATCAAAGATATCGATTTGTTCAGACACTATAATACTAAGGGAGGTGTATGGTGCGTGCATGGGTGTTAGTGCTACTGGCACTAATCTGAAGCTGCCTGGGGCGACGCAGACCCTAACTGATGCTAAAACCTAACTGACATCACCCGCCGAGTGATCAGGGGGTTAAACCTTTTAATAATAGGTAATGTACAACGGTACCCTGACACTATTAAAAAAACAAAAAAAAAAAACAACTAACCAGCGTCACCCGTGACACCAATTCAGTGATCACTAGTGACGGGGTGAAACCTTTCTGGGCCTACTACTAAGCACCCTAAGGTTGATTAGTGTCACAAATGACACCAGTACAGTGATCAAAGAAAAATACGAACACTGCACTGAGTGACACAGTGACAGGGAGTGAAGGGGTTAACGGGGGGGGGGGGGGGGGGGAATGTGTGCCTACGTGTACTGTGTTAGTGTAGTGTTGGTGCAACTCATGTTTGGATTTCCTCTTTCGTCTCTCTGGAACGGAAAATAATTCCAGCGAGGGAGATGACATCACTTCCCCTGCCTGTGTTTACACTTACAGGCAGGGGAAGCATTTCATTCGTCAGAACCATCCAGAACCATCAGCATGTCCAGGCCCTAAATCACTGGCCTGGGCCTGTAGACTGATCGGTTATGAAATGAATCCGATCGTCGCGGACGCCTAGGGGGTGCGTGCCCCCTAGGCGGTCGCGCCTGACGGAAAGCAACGTCGTTTTGCCCACCCATGCCATTCTGCTGGCCGGGAACCGGTTGAAGTGTTAAAAGGCAAAGAACATTGTGACCCAAATAAACAGGTCCTGGATTGTAAATACTCATTAACTACTAGCTGTATGGAATGTGGGAGATTAGCAAACACATAATTACACTAGTCTAGACCAACGCTCATTGTAATAAACAACTATGATGAAGTGAAGCTGTACTTTTGCAGTCAAATTTAAGAAAACCCCACTAGGTTTGCTGTGTCCCCATTCATACCCATTTCATTCAAACTTAATAAAAGAAGGGAATAATATATATATATATATATATATATATATATATATACAAACATACATATATACACACACGTACATATACACACAGCGTTTCACTTTTTCCACATTTAGTTATGTTACAGCCTTATTCCAAAATGGATTCAATTAATTATTTTCCTCAATATTCTACAAACAATACCCCATAATGACAACGTGAAAGGAGTTTATTTTTAATAAATTTGCAAAGATGTCCAACAAACAAGGAAAAAAAAAAAAAAAATGTACGCAAGTATTCACAGCCTTTGCTCAATACTTTGTTGAAGCACCTTTGGCACCAATTACAGCCTCAAGTATCTTTGGAGTATGATGCTACAGGCTTGGCACACCTATTTTTGGGCAGCTTCTCCCATTCTTCTTTCCAAGAACTCTCAAGCTCTATCAGGTTGGATGGGGAGCGTCGGTGCACAGACATTTTCAGATCTCTCCAGAGATGTTCAATCAAGTTCAATCTGGGCTCTGGCTGGGCCACTCAAGGATATTCACAGAGTTGTCCTGTAGCAACTCCTTTACTATCTTGGCTGTGTGCTTAGGGTTGTTGTCCTGTTGGAAGATGAACCTTCACCTCAGTCTAACGTCCAGAGCGCTCTGGAGCAGGCTTTCATCAAGGATGTCTCAGTACATTGCTGCATTCATCTTTCCCTCAATCCTGACTAGTCTCCCAGTACTTGCCACTGAAAATCATCCCCACAGCATGATGTTGCCACCATCATGCTGCACTGTAGGGATGGTATTAGCCAGGTGATGAGCGGTGCCCGGTACCGTGCTCCTTCCTGACATTTTAAAGGGGTGCCATTAATTATTAAATGGTACCCCATACATTTTTAAAAAAGGGTCGGGGACTTCTTTCTCTGCATTTCTGCAGGTAGGGAAGCCCATTAAAAATGAATGGGCTGCCCTACATACACACAGCCACATAGATGTGAACCAAGGGCTTGTTCACATGTTAGGTCGTAGGGGCGGTAAAAGCACATGATTGAGCCGTTTTTACAATGCCCAACTGCTCCCACTTTAGTTGCAGAAGCAGCAGCTGGGGGTGTACACATGCTGTGGCTGCAGCTGGAGGCATACCCAAGGCGAATGGGGCTGCACTGCAACCACCCGTAACTGTGTGCATTTACGAGCTTAAAAACAGGTGGTGAGGAGGCAACAAATTGCCTCTTTACCATCTGACAAATGCCTCGGAAAAGCGATCTGAGCGCGGATTGCTATTCAGAGGAGCAGCAGCAGTCCTTGCCATCACAAAGAAGCCCTAAAAAAGCAGTTCTGATGGTACAGAAATAGGTGGTCAGGATTAAAAGTAACATACATACACACAAACACATACAAATGCATACACATGTATACATATACACACACACACACACACACTCTTATAAAGCCCATTAAAACGTTCTATTACAGTACCTTTGCTCAAACAGCAGGGTACTGCACTGTAGGGGGAAGGAGAGAGCACAGCACACTGCCCCTCCCTTTACTTTCACTTTGCTGAGGCTGGCGGAGCTCCCTCACAGTGCCAATGTACAGTTCTGCAGGGGATCGGGAAATCGGGCTCATCTGACAGTCCTTTTCTCCCATGATCCTGTGGCATACCCAAGGA
Organism: Lithobates clamitans; assembly: GCA_037952925.1. NCBI lineage: Eukaryota > Metazoa > Chordata > Amphibia > Anura > Ranidae > Lithobates > Lithobates clamitans. The sequence continues at coordinate 1,227,148 of JBBGZY010000889.1, read as the reverse complement.
CCTCTGGCGGCACCCCAGTGTGCCGCAGAACATCGGTTGTGAAAGGCTGATCTAGACCACAACAACAGAGGGATGTTCAATTTTTATCGCCCCATGCCGAGGACATGCAGTTACAGGCGCCGAGCAAGAAGTTCTTTTACACTTAGCCCTGCTGCGGGCAAGCAGCAGGGTTTAGAGCAGACAGCCGATCATAGAGGTGGAAAAAGACCAGAACCTCACAGTCCACTTCTATGATGTAGGAAACAGGAAGTGATGAGCATAAATCACTTTCGGTTTCCCCGGTGCCATTTTTAAAAAAGGGAAAGCATTTGATTACACCAATCTTAAACACCTCTGCCTAATATAAAAACCATCAACCCTTCAAAATTTTCCATCCTAGGAAAAAATGTTTTTTTAATCACCAGGGCAAGTAAATTTGGCATGAGGGACAAGTAGAATGGGACAACGATTCAGTCCCTTGGACAAGCGGTTTTGGTTTTTTTCATTTTTACACCCCTGGTAACACCATTGCGAATTACACATACTTTCCTTGCAGCTGTGAGTTCAAATCCTACCTTTGACACTACCTGTGTGAATAGTATATGTCACTTACAAATGCTCACGTTTCCTCCCCTTACCAAACTGCCCCTAGTGTGTGCATGAATGTGGTAGGAACATTGTCGGCTTTTTTAAGAGGTCAGGAAAGAGAACACATCTACTCTGCAAAGCGTGTACACACACACACACACACACACACACACAATTTTCTAACAGCAGAAAGTTTAATGAGAGTACTGAAAGTCTCTGTACTATACAAAAGAAAAAAGGCAGTACTCAATCCAGCTACCCAGAAGAACCCAATCATAAAGGAGTGACATGTGTCTGCACCATACAACAAACCTGAAAATGGCAGCCCCCAATAATACGTATAAAATGTGAACGAAAGGTACCCATGGAAGATGGAGGTACCTCCCAGACAAGACTACTCTGTTTTCCCCTACAAAAACAGGGCACAGGAGGTATCCAAGGAAGGAGGGAGAAGGAGTCCGAAGAAGCAGCTTTAGGTCTGCATGCTGACTATGCTGTTGTCATTACAAAAAGAAACATCTAAACATCATCCTTCCCTACTTCTTCATGTCTGTCTCTGCTGTGCGTTAGACAAGGACACTGATTAGTTGCTAAAGAGTATTTGTTTTAATAGTCACAAATAGCCCAAGCAGCCATTGTCATTACTATTTTGAACCTTAAAGCTTATCCTCTCATGCCATGTGTTCTCCTTAACCCATTCTCACCTGCCATCTCCACATGTACCCCATTCTGAGAGTACATTTATGCAAGTTCAGTGTGTGCAACTGCAGCACCTGGAGATGGTTCTAGTATCCGAAGGTAGATGCAGAATGCAGTAATGGGAGTGGAAGATTTGTCTGGTAATCAGTCTGGTTATCAAATCTTGTGCATAGGTAACCCTTTTAATACTGTAATGGTGTTACAGTGATGCAGTAAAAGGAAATAATCCCGCAGTTAAATAGCAACTACAAGGTTGTTTTCTTTTTATAGTGTTGTAAACCTTCATGAGAAAGTGATCCAGGCATCTGTAAAGTCACCTGATCACGTCCGCCTTTTAGTAGTTATAAAGATACAGCAGCCCCACTTGCTCTCAGGTCTCACCTTGTTTCTTTGTGAGTCCAGACTAAAGCCGGGGGCTTCAGAACATCAAGTTGCCCTAATCTCCTCCTGGTGAGACTAAACATTGAAGTGTGCAGCTCTGAGCACGTCCAGGTAACAGAACTGTATCAATGTTTTAGGTACACATTAGTGACTGGAATAGTACCACTGGATTGGCATAGGGTCAATGTGGTGCCTATTTTTAAAAAGGGAACAAATTCTTTACCAAGTAACTATAGACCTGTTAGTTTAACTTCTATAGTTGGGAAGATACTGGAGAGTTTAACCACTTGTCAACTGCTGCATGCCGATATACGTCGGCACAATGGCAGCAGTGGGCAAATGGGCGTCCCCTTTAATTGGCGGGGTTAGCGGGCGCGCACCGTGTACAGCGTGACCATGCCCTCGGACTCGATGTCAGCCGGTGTCCCAGCGATCGTGTCACGGAGCCACAGAACGGGGACATGCCTATGTAAACATGACAGAGATCACTGCTCCCTGTCATTGGGAGCAGTGACCGCTGTCATGTGAGTGGAAGCCCATCCCCCCCACAGTTAGAATTACTCCCTAGGACACACTTAACCCCTTGATCGCCCCCTATGTAACCCCTTCCCTGCCAGTGACATTTACACAGTAATCAGTGCATTTTTATAGCACTGATCGCCGTATAAAATGACAGTGGTCCCAAAATAGTGTCAAGTGTCCGCCATAATGTCACAGTCACAATAAAAATCACAGATCGTGGCCATTACTAATAAAAAAAAAATTAGTAAAAATGCCATAAAACTATCCCCTATTTTGTAGTTGCTATAACTTTTGTGCAAACCAATCAATACATGCTTATTGCGATTATTTTTACCAAAAATATGTAGAATACTCGGCCTAAACTGAGGGGGGAAAAAAATGTTATATATTTTTGGGGGATATTTATTAGCAAAAAGTATATAAAATATTGTTTTTTTTTTTCAAAATTGTCATTTTTTTGTTTATAGCTCCAAAAATAAAAACCGCAGAGATGATCAAATACCACCAAAAGCTCTATTTTTTTGGAAAAAAGGACGTCAATTTTGTTTGGGTGCAACATCGCACGACTGCGCAATTATCAGTTAAAGCGACAGTGCTGAATCGCAAAGAGCTCTCTGGTCAGAAAGGGGGTAAAATTCTCCAGGGCTGAAGCGGTTAATAAAAGACCACATAGATAAGTTCTTGCTGGAAAAAAAATATATTTTAAAAGGAGGAGTTCCCATTTAAAAAAAAATAAAAAAAATTAAAAAAAAGTCAGCAGCTACAAATACTGCAGCTACTGACTTTTAATTGGACACTTACCTGTCCCAGCGATGCAGGGGTTCGAAGCCCCGCTCGTCTCCCCTTCCGTTCGGCGGCGCCGGCATTGCAACTGTGGGCACCGGGCTGTGGCTTCACAACCGGGCACCCACTGGGCATGCGCGAGCGGCGCCGCGCGCCATGACTGGCCGCTCAGCCATCTGGAACGTGTAATGGGTCCCAGATGATTGACAAGAGGGAGGGAGCAGAGCTGAGCCCTTCCTGTGCCGAGGGGAAGTGATGTCACCAGCCCAGGCACTGAAAGAGGCCAACTACGAGGGACCCCTTAGCAACAGGCATTTAGAGGTGAGTAAAAAAAAAATTTCCAAATTTTTTTATTTTTTTATTTAGGCACATTAATGTATTTTTTTTTTTTTTGGGTGGAACACCACTTTAAGCAACAGACAGCATGGGTTCATGAAAGACAGAAGTTGTCAAACAAATCTGATTTCTTTATATGAGGAAGTAAAACCTTGGACAGAGTGGTGGCTTTGGACGTGGTATACTTGGATTTTGCAAAAGTGTTCGATACAGGTCCCCACACATGGCTAATGTGTAAGGTAAAGTCTACAGGCTTGAAAATATCAGTTTGTAAATGGATAAAAAACTGGCTAAAAGACCAAATTCGGAGAGTAGTGGTTAACGATTCATACCCCAAGGGCCCTTACTTTTTAATATCTTTATAAATGATAGAGGGTCTAAAAGTATCATTTCAGTTTTTGCAGATGACACCAAACTAGGCAGCGGAATAACATCCTTACAGGATGTCTCCAACTTAAATGCCAACTTCAATGCACGGTTTAATTTAGCGACTATGTGACAGATTAGGTTTAATGTAGATAAATGTAAAGTTATGCACTTGGGGGTTAAGAATATGAATGCATCATACAAACTAAGGGGAGTACAACTGGGGGCATCCATAGTGGAGAAGGATCTGGGGGTTTTGGTGGATAACATCAATAATTAGTAGAGGTCGACCGATATGGGTTTTTCTCTGGCCGATGCCGATATTTAGAAATCGCGGTGGCCGATGGCCGATATATGATGCCGATTTTTTTGGGCCGATATATTAGGCCGATTTTTTTTTTTTTTTCTTTTTTTTTCCCCTTTCATCTCATAAAATCTAACAGTTAGACCCCTTTCACACTGAGGCATTTTTTTAGGCTAAAAATAGCGCCTGTAAAGTGCCAGTAAAACGGCTCCACTGCAGTCTCAGTGTGATATCCCGAGTGCTTTCACACTGAGGCGATGCGCTGGCAGGATGTAAAAAAAAAGTCCTGCAAGCGGCATCTTTGGAGCAGTGTATACCGCTGCTCCACCACTCCTGCCCATTAAAATGAATGCGCACCGCTGCCGAAGCACCTGCATAGCGTTTTGGCAGCAGCACTTCAGGGGCGCATTTAACCCCTTCCTCGGCCGCTAGCTGGGTTATAAGCGCCCCGCTAGCAGCCGAATAGCGCCGCTAAAATGACGGTAAAGCGCCGCTAAAACTAACAGCGTTTTACCGTCAACGCATGCCCGCTCCAGTGTGAAAGCAACCTTAAGTAATAAGTGATACAGAAAATTTTTTACATTTAAACATTTATTGAACAAAACAAACCTCCAATCAGTTCACTTGTATGTAGAATTTAGATTAAAAAAAAATAACTATATCTTAAATATTAAATACACAAAAACAGGTAATCAAAACTTTTGGACGAAAAAAAAAAATGGGCTAACTTTACTATTTATTTTTTTTTAATTAGTGTATTTTAAAAAAAAAAATTGCGTTTGAAAGACCGCTGCGCAAATACCGTGTGACATAAAATATTGCAACAACCGCTATTTTATTCCCTAGGGTCTCTGCTAAAAAAAAAATATATAATGTTTGGGGGTTCCAATTGATTTTCTAGCAGAAAATACAGGATTTTTACTTGTAAGCAACAAATGTCAAAAAAGATTTAGTCTTTAAATGGTTAAACTGAATACTTCTCCACGGAGTTCAGTCTATTGATAAAAAGAACCCGAAGAGATACAAATGTATCTTCTTATCAGACTTGGCAGGCTGCCCAGAGGAGGAGAGAAGACAAACTTCAAACAGCTTGCAATTGACTTATATTACAGAAGTCATTTGCAAGTCCCGCTGAAGTTATAATCGGCTTTTTTTTATCAGCACAATCGGCCGATGCCAAGCTGCAGTTTCCAAAGCAAGCATAATCCTTTCTTGTATTAAGAGAGTTATGGACTTATTGTCCTTGCAGGTGACATAAACATGCCTCTTGACCCAACAATTGATACATCCCAGGGCCGCTCGAACATATCATTTAAACGCTCAGCCTTTGTTGAGAAAAGACTCCTTGATTATCAATTAATAGATGTCTGGCGCCTGCTCCACCCTAAGGATAAAGACTTCTCACACTTCTCCGCGACCCACCAGTCCTATTCTAGAATAGATAACATTTTTCTAGATCACTTCCATCCTCAAATCTACTCATATAGGAACTGCAACTATATCTGACCATGCACCTGTGACAATGCGCATGATCATGCCCACCTTAACTCGTAACGCCAATAGCTGGCAGCTTAATGATTCTCTTCTCTCTAACCCGACTGAAGTTTCCATATTAGCCTCCCATTTGACGCAATACTTTAAAGAGAACATCCCCTCTGTGGCTTTTCCATCACTGGTGTGGGAGGCCCATAAGGCCACTATGAGAGGCCATTTAATTAAGCTCGTGCGAAAAAAAAAAAAGGGAGCACGGTCACCAAATTGCACAGATTCTGCAGCAAATAACAGACCTTGACAAACAGCATAAGCTTTCCCTCCATAGCACTCATCTCAATGCCCTCACGTGAAGAACTGAAAAATCTTCTAGACCTAGATACTAAAACGGAAATTTCAACGCATATCGCAGAAATTTTATGAGTGGGGCAATAAACCAAGTAAACTACTTGCTAGATCCCTAGGGGCTAAACAAACGAAGTCATTTATCCCGAAAAATAAACTCCCAACAGGGGAGCTTGTCCATGCAACCCCACACACTGCCAAAGCTTTTAGGGAATTTTATGCAGATCTTTATAATGTCACAAATGGTCTATCCCCCCTTTCTCCAACAGAGAGGCGAAAGTGTATGCTTTCTTATTTGAAGGCAGCAAATCTCCCTAAAATATCTAGGTCAGCCCTTGCAGAAATGGAAGCGGATTTTTCAGTTGAAGAATTCCAGGCCGCTTTGAAATCCTCCCCTTCAGGTAAGGCTCCCGGGCCAGATGGGTACACTATCCTATACTATAAAACATTCCAAAAGATTTTACTCCCTCGCCTTACAGCCTATGCTAACTCAATCTCCCAATCCTCAGGCCTACGCCCAGAATCTCTTTCAGCCCACATTAATGTTATACCTAAACCCGGCAAAGACCCCGCCCTTTGTAGTAGTTACAGGCCAATTTCATTGATAAACACTGACGTTAAATTATTTGCCAAGGTGATGGCTAACCGTATACTCCCCCTATTGCCTAGCTGGATCTCGGCAGATCAAACAGGTCTCATACCACATAGAGAGGCTAAAGATAACTCCTTACGTACAATTTCCCTAATTCAATATGTTCAGAGATGTTCCCAGCCCACCCTTTCTACTGATGCTGAAAAAAGCGTTTGATAGGGTGGACTGGGACTATCTTAAGATGACTTTACGTCACTTTGGTTTAGGCCCAAAGATGTATCATTGTATTTCTTCTCTCTATTCCGCTCCCTCTGCACAGATTTGCATAAACGGCTCACTGAGTGACCCCTTCACCCTACACAATGGCACTAGACAGGGATGTCCCTTATCCCCCCTTCTCTTTGATATTACTTTGGAACCCTTCCTAGCCACGATTAGACATAACGTTAATATACATGGCATTCGAATAGGTGATAGAATTCACAAATACGCTGCCTATGCCGATGATATACTTTTTTTTATCCAACAGCCACGTATCTCTCTTCCCAACTTAATGCCAGCTTTTTCCACCTTCCAAACGATATCTAACTTCAAAATAAATCTTTCCAAGTCTGAAATTTTTAACATAAACCTTTCCAGAGCAGAGGCGGCCTCTCTAAAACCCTTCTTTCCCTTCAGATGGGAACAGACCCACATGAAATACCTGGGTATATTCCTCACACCTAAACTGCATTCTCTTTTCAAGTATAACTATATCCCACTGTTAAATAGTATCAAAGAGGACCTACGAAAATGGGCCAGTCTGTCACACTCCTGGATGGGGAAAATAAACATTAAAATGAACATACTCCCTCGCATACTATTTCTTTTTCAGATGATCCCACTGGGGGTGCCTGTGGGGTTTTTTTACTATCCTGCAAGCAATGGTCTCCCGATTTGTTTGGAGGAACAGCCACCCCAGAATATCCAGAGATGTTCTTTTTCGTTCTAAGTGCTCTGGGGGACTGGCACTCTTAAATTTTAAGACATATTATCATGCTGTTATACTTTCTAGACTTACAGACTGGAAATATGCTATTAATTCAAAACTATGGGTGCAACTAGAATGAGTGGCGTAGATCTCTCTGCTGTCTCCTGGATACATCGAGCTTATAGGAACATTGCCCACACTGCTTCAGCACTCACCACGTCCTCACTAGACATCTGGAATGCCCTACATAGGAAATTTTCCTGGAGATATGACTCCCCACTGATGCCCCTCCTCAATCGCCACTATTTTTTACCAGGCCTATTGGATCCAGGTTTTAAATCCTGGACCTCAGAAGAACCTCTATTGTTACATCATGTCCTCCATGGTAATGTAATTAAGCCTCTTCCTGAGATCCTTTGCTCTAAACCGATCACATTTCTAGATAAGTGGACATTTCACCAACTACAACGCTTTCTACGATCCTTCCTTCACCTGTCAAGAGGCTTACAGGATCTAAATAGCATAGAAGAAATATTTTATCCAAAAGATCCCCCATTACACGCTATTTCGCTATTTTACAAAACTCTTATTGACTTCCCTAATTCTCCATACTCGCACTTCCTGGCTAAATGGGAAATAGATTTAGACTCCCCCATTACAAACACACAGAAAGATAAAGTCCTAAAACTAGCTCATGTCTCCTCACCCGCTTCAAAAATAGCAGAAGTCAATTACAAATTACTTACCAGATGGCACTATACCCCAGCCAAATTACATCAAATGTTCCCAGACAGCTCCCCAATGTGTACATTGAATCCTTTGTACTTTGCTCATAAGATTGCTTAGCATATGTTATGTGTTTACTTTCTCTTTTATATTAATCTTTAACCCCTTCCCACCGACCGTACGCACATCTGCGTACTCATCTTTCGGGGGTTATACCGGGATGATGCCCGCAGCTGCAAGCATCATCCCGGTACCGTTGTTTCGAGCGGGCGATTGGCTATCCGTGTATAACAACCAATGCGGCTAAAAGCCAATCTATTAACCTTCTATGAGGAGGTGAGTTGCCATCTAGATAAAGGAAGGCCCGTAGACGTGGTGTATCTGGATTTTGCAAAAGCATTTGACACAGTTCCCCATAAACGTTTACTGTACAAAATAAGGTCTGTTGGCATGGACCATAGGGTGAGTACATGGATTGAAAACTGGCTACAAGGGCGTGTTCAGAGGGTGGTGATAAATGGGGAGTACTCAGAATGGTCAGGGGTGGGTAGTGGGGTCCTCCAGGGTTCTGTGCTGGGACCAATCCTATTTAATTTGTTCATAAATGACCTGGAGGATGGGATAAACAGTTCCATCTCTGTATTTGCAGACGATACTAAGCTAAGCAGGGCAATAACTTCTCCGCAGGATGTGGAAATCTTGCAAAAAGACCTGAACAAATTAATGGGGTGGGCGACTACATGGCAAATGAGGTTCAATGTAGAAAAATGTAAAATAATGCATTTGGGTGCCAAAAATATGAATGCAATCTATACACTGGGGGGAGAACCTCTGGGGGAATCTAGGATGGAAAAAGACTTGGGGGTCCTAGTGGATGATAGGCTCAGCAACGGCATGCAATGCCAAGCTGCTGCTAATAAAGCAAACAGAATATTGGCATGCATTAAAAGGGGGATCAACTGCAGAGATAAAACGATAATTCTCCTGCTTTACAAGACTCTAGTCCGGCCGCACCTGAAGTATGCTGTACAGTTCTGGGCACCAGTCCTCAGGAGGGACGTACTGGAAATGGAGCGAGTACAAAGAAGGGCAACAAAGCTAATAAAGGGTCTGGAGGATCTTAGTTATGAGGAAAGGTTGCGAGCACTGAACTTATTCTCTCTGGAGAAGAGACGCTTGAGAGGGGATATGATTTCAATTTACAAATACTGTACTGGTGACCCCACAATAGGGAGAAAACTTTTTCGCAGAAGAGAGTTTAATAAGACTCGTGGCCACTCATTACAATTAGAAGAAAAGAGGTTTAACCTTAAACTACGTAGAGGGTTCTTTACTGTAAGAGCGGCAAGGATGTGGAATTCCCTTCCACAGGCGGTGGTCTCAGCGGGGAGCATTGATAGCTTCAAGAAACTATTAGATAATCACCTGAATGACCGCAATATACAGGGATATGTAATGTAATACTGACACATAATCACACACATAGGTTGGACTTGATGGACTTGTGTCTTTTTTCAACCTCACCTACTATGTAACTATGTACTGTTATACCGGAGGAGCGGGAGGGGACACCCCCCCTCCCGCCGCTCTTACCAGGCCTCCTGTGCGATCGGGAGACCCGGTGTCCAATCGGCTGCCTCCGGCGGCTGTGGGCTGGCCGGCGGCTGTGGGCTGGTTCCAGCCTTCTAATTGTAAACGCGGAAGCGACGTCATGACGTCACTTCCCGTTTACTCGGCTGCCAATGGCGCCGAATTTAAAAAAATACACAGTATTCAGAATCGCCGTTTTCGGAGATTTGAATACTTTGAAGTGCAGAGGAGGGATCGGGGGTCTTTTAGACCCCCGATCCCTCCATAAAGAGTACCTGTCACAAGGGATGTTTACATTCCTTGTGACAGCAAGTAAAAAAACATTTTTTTTTTTTTTTTTTTAAAACACAATTTATAAGTATAAAAATAAATAAAATAAATAATAAAAAAAAAATGTTATTAAAGGGCCCCCATCCCCGCGAGCTCGCGCAGCGAAGAAAACGCATACGGAAGTCGTGCCCGCATATGTAAACGGTGTTCAAATCACACATGTGAGGTACCGCCGCGATCGTCAGAGCGAGAGCAATAATTCTAGCCCTAGACCTCCTCTGTAACTCTAACCTGGTACCCGTAAAAAAAATTTAAAGCGTCGCCTATGGAAATTCATAGCTACCATAGTTTGTCGCCATTCCACGAGTGCGTGCAATTATAAAGCGTGACATGTTTGGTACCTATTTACTCGGCGTAACATCATCTTTCCCATTATACAAAAAAATTGGGGTAACTTTACTGTTTGGATTTTTTAAAATTCATGGAAGTGTCCCTTTTCCAAAAATTTGCGTTTAAAACACCGCTGCACAAATACCGTGCAATATAAAATATTGCGACAATCTCCATTTTATTCTCTAGATTTTCTGCTAAAAAAATATATATAATGTTTGGGGGTTCTAAGTAATTTTCTAGCAAAAAATATGGATTTTAACTTGTAAACACCAAATTTCAAAAATGGGCTTAGTCATGCAAGGGTTAATAAAACAATTATTAAACAAAAAGAGAGTTATGGACTCCAGAGGGAGAGATATCATTTTGCCCCTGTACAAGTCATTAGTAAGACCTCATCTGGAATATGCAGTTCAGTTTTAGGCACCAGTTCGCAAAAAGGATATTAGGGAACTGGAGAAAGTGCAGAGAAGGGCAACCAAACTGATAAGAGGTATGGAGGAATCTATGAGGAAAGATTAGAGGAACTGAATTTATTCTCTCTTGAGTAGAGGAGAATAAGGGGGGGGGGGAGGTTTGATCAACATTTACAAATATATAAATGGTCCATATAGTGAACTTGGTGTGGAGTTATTCACTTTACAGTCAACAGAGGACAGGGGGGCACTCTTTACAATTAGAGGAAAAGAGATTTCATCTCCAAATACTGAAAGGTTTCTTCACAGTAAGAGTCTGTGGAGTCTATCCTAAAACGTACATAATATAATTGGGTACTGACATTTATAGGCAACGTTGATCCAGGGAAAATCTGATTTCCTTTTGGGGGAACAGGAAGGATTTTTTTCCCTGCTGTAGCAAATTGGATCATGCTTTGCTGGGGTTTGTCACCTTCCTCTGGATCAAATTGTGGGTATAGGATTGTATATATGGGATTGTATGATATTTTTTATTTTTACTATTTTTTTGGTTGAACTAGATGAACTTGTGTCTTTTTTCAACCTGCCTAACTATGCAACTCCTGACACAGATGCTGGGTGCAGAAGTAGATCTGGGGCTCCTAGATGTCTCCACAAAGAGGACTTGATAGTATTACATAGGTGCCTTTTCAGTTCCCTTAGCGATAGTAGAAAATATAAAAGTAAAAAATATGTTTAAAAAATTACGTTATAAATTCCTTTTTTTTTTTTAATTATATATATATATATATATATATATATATATATATATATATATATATATTTTTTTTTTTTTTTTTACAAAATCATCAAAATGACTTTGGACTTGTCAGGATCCTTCTGTCACGATCAGGGGTCAGGCTCAAAGACCAGTTTCTATAGCAGTAGTGGGACTACCACCGACCAGCAGGACAGGTACACAGGCAGTCACCCTGGCAGGTGACGTGGGCTCACCTGAGGTACAGAGTCTAACAACTAACCAGTGTTCCCCAGAGCTCCTGATGGTGGAGATAGATTTTGCTGCATGTTAATACCAGGTCGTGGTCCTCAGGATCACCTTACCAGTAGGTGAGCAGGCCAGGGTCCAGAAGCAGATAAGCAAGTAAGAATCACACAGAAGCCTAGTCAGTAAAACAAACCAAAAAGGTCAGTAACGAGTAATTGCAGGTTGGGATCAGGCAGAAGAGTAGTCGAGGAACAAGCCAAGGGTTGATAACAAGTGGTAGCACAATATGAACGGCACAATGGAAGACGAGAGCAAGATATTGGCTGAAGAGAGCACAAAAATCTGGCAAACAGGAAGTGCAGAGACATGGTTACAATCATGAAGTTCATGGGAGGAGCAAAGAGATCAAGGTTCAGCAGAAGTCAAGGCACAAGGTGGGGTTGACCAATGGATCACACAGTGCACTGTCCAGCATTTCAGGTAGCTTAGCAAGAAGAGACATCGCCAGACACAGCAGAGGTCCCAGGTTCAAGTCCAGGCCCTGACACCTTCATCCGGTATGACCCAAGACCTCAACCAAGACACCGGAGTGACTGCATGTCTAGGAAATTAGAGCTTTGGGTCACCTCCACTTAAAGCATACCACAAATGAAGTGCACATGCAAATAACACAACCAGTCACAGTATGCAGACAGACTGTCACTTAGAGGGGAATTTAGTAACGCAGGGTATACACAAACCGTTTTTTTCGTGCAACTAGCGGGTTGAACAAAAAGAAAAACAAAAAAACTGAGTGATGTTGATGCAGGAATCTCCTCTGCAGCTTCCTTCCTTTTCAAAGTTTAACTGAACAAGCTAAAGATAGAAGCTGATTAGTTACTATTGACAGCTGCTCCAAATTCTGTCTGCGCCAGTTTTTATAAATTCCCCTTTTAGTCTGCACAAGATACAGACCGACTGCACACATAAATCAGAGAACAGGCATGATAAAGGGTTCAATCACACAATAAGACAATACTACCTATTAATCTTGGGGCAAGTGTTATCTGGCAAGTGTGGCAGCTGTATAGTAGGATAGCTATTGCTGATCTTCACACAGAACAGATGTTCTTCAAGTTAATGCATGGTTGTAAGCATATGGCACATTTCTAGGTTTGTCTGCAAGATGGTAATTAGATACCTCCCAACTTTAGAATCTGAGAATGAGGGACACTTCAGGGAGATGGTGAACTGTGGTGCACGTGTCCCCCTTATAGCAAATCCTCTTTTCCCCAATCCTACCTCCCAGAACAAACCACCACAGCACAAATCCTCCTCTACTCTTCAAATCCCCCTGACAGCACAATTATTCACACCCCCTTCCTGACATCGTTCCTCCTTGGTTCTTCCTGTTTGCCCGATACGCTCGTTCCAGCACTGGACTCCGGGACTCAGCCAGGATTTTGTTGAAATCCCAGGACAGTTCCGTGAAATTCTATATGGTTGGGAGGTATGCAATTATGGTCCAGTTCAATATCTGTTTGGTTAGCACAGAAGCACCATGTGCTCAGCAACATACATGTGAAGAAGACAAGGAGGTCTTCCTAAAGATGGCAGATGTCTGCAAAAACACAAATAACTTCTGCTTTTAAGTTTCGCATTGACTTCATGATTTTCCAACTGTACCATCTGGTCATCTCCATCCGTCCCACTAGTCTTCTATTCTTATTCCATCTCTGCTGGAGCAACATACCCGCCTAATGCTTTGAGTTTTTCAGTTGTCCGATTGGTGCTTGTTATTGACAGTTGCCAATATGGTCACCTGAAAATTCATGTTATATTCTTGGCTGTATACTTTATGTCTCATTATATTGTTTTGATTTGTTGGAGACTGCTGCAAAATTTGAAAAAAATAAATATCTAGCAAAATACTATGGACTTTTGGTTTGCAAGGTGAACACACAATGCATTACACTGCAAAGGGTTAAAAAAAGAAGTCTTCATGTCGTACACGGGTATATGGAGTTTTGATGCTGAGGCATAGATATAGGTAGAGCTACAATGCAACACTGGCTGCTGCGCTCTTGCGCCATTCTTTGCTGTACTAGCTGACATGTTACTGGTGCTTACATGCTGGAGTTCATAGAGCCATGTTAAATAATTATTTGAGAGTGAAATTACATATTCCATGATTGTGAAGTCCATTTAATGCTACAACACACAGCTATGCTCCTCATGTGAAGTCATAATGTAAAAACACTGTCGCCCTCAGTGTATGAAACATCACTATTCACATAGTTTAAATTAAATTATAAAACCCTATGTAAGATAAATAGCATGCACATTTAAAATATGTACCGTATATACTCAAGTATAAGTCAAGATTTTCAGCCCTTTTTTTAGGCTGAAAGTGCCCCCCTCGACTTATACTCGAGTCACCGCCGTCTGCCTACATGATCAGCGTGTCATGCAGACAGACGGCGGCCAGCGTGTGATACATTAGATTCGGCGGCCATTCCACTATTCAAAAGCCGCGCCTCCTCCTCGTCTGTGATAGGCAGAACACTCCATTTCCCAGCAGTCAGTGTACAGCCTATCATGGACATTCTCTCATCCTCGTCCATGGTATGGGGATGAGAGAATGTCCGTGATAGGCTGACCGCTGTCTGCTGGGAAATGGAGTGTTCTGCCTATCACAGAAGAGGAGGGGGCGCGGCTTTTGAATAGTAGAATGGCTGCTGAATGTTATTTTTGACACGCTGATCGGTGGATGCAGAGCGGCACACAGAGGGCTGCAGATGGGCACGCGGAGGCTGCACAGGGACACAGGCACAGGACACAAGCACAGGACACAGGGACACATGCACAGGACACAGGTAGGCTGCACAGGACACATGTACAGGACACAGGGAGGTATACAGCTGCAGATGGGCATTGTTGACCCTCTTTTTCCACTTACAGTAGCTGCTGCATTTCTCACCCTTGGCTTATACTCGGGTCAATACCTTTTTCCCAGTTTTTTGTGGTAAATTAGGGGCCTCGCCTTATATTCGGAACGACCTATACGCGAGTATATACAGTAATTTTGAACCAACCATTCAAGGACAGGACGGGACAGGACAGAGCAAAACTTTTATTGAAAAGAAAAAAAACAAACAAAAAAAAAAAAAACAAACACACTATTGTGAAGTTGATCATGTATTTTTTCTTATCCACTCTTCTACCAGGGCAAATTGTTTACATTTTTAGCACGTGAAAATTACTTTAAACCCCTAAAAATGTTATAACAACAAATAAAAATAAAATGGGGGAATTTGTGTAGCATGATATTCTGGCAAATGTTTATCAAATGCATATTTTTAGGACAAAATATGCTAAAATTTATTTTAATGCACACAATCACAACAGAATACACAATTTTTGGGTAAATTATAAAGATGGGGTTGTGTCAAATAAATGGATAAACATGCCAAGCCAATTGTAATTGCACAGGCCCCAGAAATGGCAAAAAAAAATAAATAAAATTACTGTACTGTAAGGGATCACTTTCACGTGAAAGCTGGGAGTCGGCTGAAAAAAAAAATCAATATTAAGCTTACAGCTGCTGTGAGCCTGTTTTAACCCCTTGGGTACCAAGACATTTGAAAAAGTATCTCGGTAGAGAAGGAGTTAAAATAGAACTAAATGCTTAAAATTAAAGAAAAAAAAAAAAAGAAGTAAAAACAAACAAACAATTACATACACACTATTACCAAAAGTATGGGGATGCCTGCCTTTACAGGCACATGAAGTTTAATGGCATCCCAGTCTTAGTCTGTAGGGTTCAAATCCTAAATAGGCCCACCATTTGCAGCTATAACTTTTCTGAGAAGGCTGTCCACAAGGTTTAGGAGTGTGTCTATGGGAATGTTTGACCATTCTTCCACAAGCGCATTTGCGAGGTCAGGCACTGATGTGGATGAGAAGGCCTGGCTCGCAGTCTCCGCTCCAATTCATATCAAAGGTGTTTTATCGGGTTGAAGTCATGACTCTGTGCAGGCCAGTTAAGTACCTC
This sequence comes from Lithobates clamitans, assembly GCA_037952925.1. Lineage (NCBI taxonomy): Eukaryota > Metazoa > Chordata > Amphibia > Anura > Ranidae > Lithobates > Lithobates clamitans. Next base: position 1,211,382 of record JBBGZY010000889.1, on the reverse strand, counting down.
CATCACAAACTCGCTCATCCATGTCTTTATGGACCTTGCTTTCTGCACTGGTCCAAATCAATTTATGGAAGGGGATTATGGTGTGGGATGGTTTTTCAGGGGTTGGGCTTGGCCTTTTAGTTCCAGTGAGGGGAACATTTAAGGCGTCAGCATACCAAGATATTTTAGGACAATTTCATGCTCCCAACTTTGTGGGAACAGTTTGGAATGGCCCCTTCCTGTTCCAACATGACTGTGCACTAGTGCACAAGCAAGGTCCACAAAGACATGAATGAACGAGTTTAGGGTGGAGGAACTTGACTGGCCTGCACAGAGTCCTGACCTCAACCCGATAGAACACCTTTGGGGTGAATTAGAGCAGAGACTGCGAGCCAGGTCTTCTCATTCACATCAGTGTTTGAGCTCACAAATGCACTTCTAGAAGAATGGTCAAACATTCCCATAAACACACTCCTAAACCTTGTGCACAGCCTTCCCAGAAGAGTTTAATCTGTTAAAGCTGCAAAGGCCAGGCCAACGCAATATTGAACCCTACGGACTAAGACGTCAATAAAGTTCAAGTGTCCCAATACTTTTGGTAATATAGTGTGTGTGTATATTGTAATGGAGCTGTGGTAAATTCAATTCCTGTGCAAATGGGTTTTATCGTCAGGGACCACCCAATGGTTGAAGAGGAGTGTCACAAGACACATAAAGCAGCTGCAGAGAATACGGTATCAGTGGGGGACAGTGGTGACTGGCACCTGGACCTGTCACTGCTGGAGGAGGGCACCTTGTTACTTGCAGATTATGGTGACAGCCCACATTGTGGAATGAGTGGGGAAAGAGTTTGTGTTTAAGTTGCAGTATTTTCATTTCTTTACCGGAACTTATTACATCCAAGAGAAGTTCACACATTACAATGCAAATAATAAACTGATTCATAAAGAACATTTTACAGTACTTACATACAAAAGGGTTGACGAATTTCAGAAAATAATGATCCACTAGACTGCGGTATATCTAGCGGCAGCTCTAGAAAAGGGAAAAAAATAAAGTAATTTTAAAAGAATTTGTGAAAAGCTAAATAAATACATAAACACATGCTTTTCATCCTAAAATATTCTGCTAAAACCAAAGATGCTAACAATTTTACTAAAAAAATGCTAATTTCCATCAGCCAAAACTATGATGTTATCTTTGGATGAAGTGTGTGTGTGGGGGGGGTAGAACCTGTGTCATGTATTAAATGCTGTTTTCATCCCCACTGAAAAGCTTCAACCTTATTTTCTATTCTGCCCAACACCCTGCATGTTGGCAGGAACTGAAGACAGCAATAAAAATCTGACAGAAGCCGTAACACTTACAAAAATTGTGTTCCCTGCTGTCTGTATTCCAATTGTGCTTCATCCCAATCAACGCAGGTGGTAAGGAGAAAGACAGGAAGCAAGGAGAAATCTCCCACGTGAGGACAACGAAAATAAAAACATTTCCGATCCATTCAAAACAAAATTAAAAGGAAAAAAAAAGGAAAAAAAAAAAAAGAAGACGTTTAGGTTGGATTTGGGCTTAAACCCTTTCATTACTGAGGCCATTCTCACCCCCACACCCCCCTCTATTTTGAGCACACATACAAAATGTGCTTCGTTTATTTGAAAACAAACTTAAAATGGGCCTACTGGGGGACCTACTAAGGAGGTGTGAGGGCAAAAGTGCAAGGAACTTTGTGGGAACATTTCCTTACCATTAAAAAGGGAAAAAGTAGTGTATTTTTCACTGAGCCCGTAATCTGAATTAGAGCAGTTTTTAAGGTAAAAGTCAAACTCTGACAAGCCAATTTAATCTGAGGCTATGATAAAAAAATTAACATGCAGAGTAAAAACCCAACCTATATACCAACAATATTTAAAATTTCATAGCAGAGATGATATTTTTTTCCCTCCAACCTAAACCACATCTAAAAGCAAATGATTAAAATCAGAGAATTTCCACAGACCTCCCAAATCATCATGAATACATTTTCCAATTTTTTTTCACCAACTTGGACTAATAAACCAATATAGGCATACTCTCACCTACAAACATTCAAGACACTTTTTCCGGGCCAGAATTTATAATTGCAGCACAGCTTGAGAAACTAGGACCATGTACAGTGGCATATTTTAAAATGTGACAGGGGTTATACCACTCTGTTCTGTGATGTACTATTGTTTATATATTTTAAAGCCAGAATGTAATTATTTTCATAATGTATTTACACTGCACAAAAAGGGAAAAAAGGAATCCCTTTATTCAGGGTTCTTAGAGAATTACTTAGGGCTTGCTCAGTGAAAAACTAGATGGAGCAGTAGTCTAGTAATGCTAATCTACAACATTAAACCCTAAGTACTTGCTCTTCCTCTTCCTGATTAAGTGTAAAATCAATAGCAGCAGCTATACTATCAGCCCTCACTTACACTGCTGCTGGGACTAAGGCTTCATGTACACTCTGCCAACATTCACAGCAGCCACAGCAAAATGTACTGACCAGACCTGCAAACACTTGGGAATCATGTATACTACATACATCACAAGAAGATTAGAATGGCTTCTTTATCAAATCATGCATATGGCCTGTATGGCTTTAGTAAGATTTTGTTAGGAAACAAAGTACATAAACAAAATAGCCATAGTCCCCTCCATAGGGCAAAGAGGTAAATTGTTGATGGTTACATTGCAGGTTAAGCGACAGTGATAAACAGTTTTAACACAAAAAAAAAAATCAATAAGAAGAGGACAAAAGGTGATTTAAGCACAAACAGCAGTAAAATCATGAATATTAAAACTTGAAACGTTATAGTACCATTCTTTAACAATCCAGCCAGGTTTAGCAATTTCTAGTAGCTCTAGAATTTTTTACAAAATCATTATTAAGTAGAATTTTGGATTAATCATATCATACAATGTAGTGGTTGTTATATACTTGTATGACACTATATGGATGCTGAATGTGAAGTGGAAACCTCATTCCTGGAGTTTGTTTCTCAAACACATTGCAAGGATACAGCTATTAATTTGATACATAGGGTCCCTGAACTCCTGGGCATTGGGCATCTGCAAAGGTTATTTTCATTTCTTTTACAAATGTAGGTACTGATTAATGAAAGAACAGTTCTATTTGTTGGGAACCAGGCATTGTGTATCTGTTTTTAGTAAGTATTTAAAAATCGTCCTATATCATACAGGTGCCATTTACACCATGTCTGGGAACGCACACAGAAAGACGCATTTCTGTGCGCATTCCCAAAAGCACACAAAAAAAACATTCCAAAGTGCATGTCACATTACAGGTGCCATTATTTCTTAAAGGCACCCCAAAACACAAGTAGCAGTCATGTGAAAAAACGTGCCAAAACTCACAATGCAAAACCGAGAACCGAGCAAGGCTCACTGCCAAAAAAAAAAAAAAAAAAAGTGCAGGAGCTACTTTGACCTGTTTGTCACATGTACTACAGCCCCATTCATATGAGTGGGCTGCCTTATGCCATCATGCAACAAGAGCACAAAAAACACATCGAGTCACGCAGGCACAAATCCAACCCTAAAGAGGAAGTAAAGGCAGGGAAAAAAAAAACACTCTGTAAGGCAAAGGCATAGCATACTAGCTCATTATAAATAACTTACCTGAGATGGAAGCCCCCGAAGCGACCCTCGTTCTTCTTTATCGCCGTCATCTGTGACTTACGGGTATCGCGTCTCCGGCGCTGTGACTGGCCGGAGCCGCGATGACGTCACTCCCGTGCATGCACAATGGAACCGCCACTAGCGGCATGATCCCCGTTAGCAGCGGCATGCTCAGTGCGCCGTAGACATCGTGCCAGTCTTTTGCAAATATCTCCTAAACTGTGTAGGTTTAGGAGATATCTGCTGTACCTACAGGTAAGCCTTAATCCAGGCTTACCTGTAGGTAAAAATGGTCCCAGAGGGTTTACAACCACTTTAAGCAGAACTAAAACGAAAACAGGAGGGAATTTGGGAAAGGTGAATAAAAAGGTGCCACAAAGCAGGGTGGATTTGGATTTAAATCAAGTCAATTTAAATCACTAGTAAAAAGGCTCAATTTAAAATCATAATTTTTAAAAGAGCAAATATCATCTTTGTCCCGCAGCAGTTCCCCCTCTGACCCGCTGTTGACTCACCGACAGTCCTATTCATTTTAATGGGATGGCTGGTGATGCGGCAGTGACACAACAGGGTGAGGAATGTGGCGGCAGCATGTGAGTGGATGCCCGCTAACAGGCGCTGCCATGATGGATCTGAAATTAGGGGTGCACTGAATGTTTTTTTGGTGCCGAAACCGATACCGAAGATGAAAAATACACTAGGCCAAAAACCGAAAAATTACTGATACAGAAAATGACTGTTTTTAAAAAATATTTTTCTACAGGAGCTGGTCAGAGACTGGGGACATGCTACAGGAGCTGGTCAGAGACTGGGGACATGCTACAGGAGCTGGTCAGAGACTGGGGACATGCTACAGGAGCTGGTCAGAGACTGGGGACATGCTACAGGAGCTGGTCAGAGACTGGGGACATGCTACAGGAGCTGGTCAGAGACTGGGGACATGCTACAGGAGCTGGTCAGAGACTGGGGACATGCTACAGGAGCTGGTCAGAGACTGGGGACATGCTACAGGAGCTGGTCAGAGACTGGGGACATGCTACAGGAGCTGGTCAGAGACTGGGGACATGCTACAGGAGATCAATGCAACCTCACCAGTTCCCCTCAGATGCAGACTGTCCGATAAAAAAAAAAATAATAATAATAATAATAATAATGCATGCACAGTGTTTTCCATGTATTCCAATGGCTCTAGTTCACACCACGCAGTCAGTTTCCGGTGCGGAAACTGACTGTATGGTGTGAACTAGAGCCATTGGAATACAAGGAAATCACTGTGCATGCATTTTGTGCAAAAAAAAAAAAAAAGCGCACGGAACTGCATCTGGTGTGAACTGGCCCCAAGCAAGCTACCTGGTTCCTTCAAACAGACTTCTATTGGGAATGATCATATCTTTACCCCCCCCCCCCTACTAGCAATAACAACTTAACCCTTCCCTATTGTATCACATGGCGATAAAAACCTAGCTGGGTCAAAATCAAGATTATTAGTTTTTTTTTTATATGGTCAATAAAGGGAGTACAGCTTTTGGCCTGTGACCTGGTTTTATATAGCATGGCTACAGTCACACAAGCGGCCAGATGTGGATAATTTTCCGTGTTCAGAGGCGAACAAATGACTCTTCTGGACGCAGCAGCACTGTGGGCACATAAATCTTGTGGATTAGCTGCGGACAAAACTCTGCAGTAATGCTTGCCCTGGGCACACGCTGTTCCCCTCATGCAGCTTGCCAGTGTCTGAATGCAGCCTCACCCGTGCCCGGATCAGAGCGGCGATCTCCGTGTGTCACGGAGCTGTGAATTGAATTGCCCGGGTGGGTGCAGTAACAATGTCCCGCCTCCTGTAATCAGAGCACTAAAGAGTTAAGGGAACTAGTGAACCAGCTAGTCCTGAGGGTCTTTGCCACATCCCAAAATTATTGTGGAAAGAAAGAAATGCCCCGAAAGGGATAGTGTGGGAAGAAAACCAGCACAGGATCAAATTATAATAGGTACAAAAACAGATAAAAATGTATAAATTTTATTCAATATACAAAAATACAAGAATAACAGATGACAGTTTAAAACCATTAAATGAAAAAAATGGGAAACACAAGTGTACAAATACTACACGCTGCAGCAAACAAATTCTGAAAACTGGGGATCAGAAGCAGTTTGTAGCTGCGATATAACCCAACATGTTTCGGAAGACATAAAAAGATTAATTTATTTTCATGATACTGCATTTCCTTCTTCAGGGGTTCAAACAGAGCGTGCTGTTGTATTGCTAGACAGGTCTTATTGACTCCACATCTCTCCTTCAGGCTGAAAAGGCTGAGATTTAAAAAAATAAACAAACGATCTCAGGTTTCCGGGAACGGTTTACTTCCGCCGGCCCGGACGTGACGTCATAAGTCGCGCCCGAGCCTCTGAGAGTCAGAGACTGCCGGGGACAATCTGGCCCTCTGTTTTCTCTATGGCCAACTTCTGGCGCCAGCAGATTCCTTCTCCGGCTCGCCGATCACACAGGCGAGCCGGTAGAAGCACCGCCTGCAAGAACGATCAAGCCGCTATGATTGTTCATACAGTGCAGGGAATCGCCGGCTGAAAAAGAATATCTAAATGATGCCTGTAACTGCAGGTCTCATTCAAGCGGAGTTCCACCCAAAAGTGGAACTTCTGCTCATCCGATTCCCCCCCCTCCGATGCCACAATTGCCACCTTTCAGGGGGGAGGGGGGTGCAGATACCCTTCTACTACAGGTATTTGCACCCACTTCCTGGAATAGACTCCCGAGTCACACCCCTTCCCGCACCCCCCAACCCCCCCCCCCCCGCTGTCTCCTGGGAAACACACAGGTCCCAGGAGATAGCGGGGACCACTTAGGACAGCGCGACTCGCGCATGCGCCATAGGGACCCGGGAAATGAAGCCGCAACGCTTCACTTCCTAATTCCCCCACAGAGAATGGCGGCGACAGCAGCCGAGAGATTGATCAGCTTCGGCTGCCGACATCGCTGGGCTCCAGGACAGGCAAGTGTCCATTTATTAAAAGTCAGCAGCTGCAGTATTTGTAGCTGCTGGCTTTTAATATATTTTTTTTTTTTTTTTTAGGTGAACTCCCTCTTTCAGATATCCCCATTGAAAGCCCAGGACGTCATGACGTTTTGCGGTATGGAAGTGGTTAAATAGAAAACTATCTTTAGATAGATTTTTACTCCAAAAGCGTTTTATTAAAATAAATTGATAAAAAAAAAAATTAAAAAAAAAAAAAATCATTGATTTTTATCCACCCTGCCACAAAGTGTAAAAGCCTACTTGCCTGCTGTAAAAAAAATGTTGCTAGACAGAGCTGCTGTAGGGCACGTGATCTTGCACTTGCCTTCCTAAGTGCCCTGCTCTAAAGATGCCACAATAAAAGGGGAGTGGGAATAGGACCCAAGGTGTCCTTACCGTCAGTGAAGAGAAAGGAACAAACTGCGATTTAACCTGATATAACTTTATTAGTACAATTAGTAGAAAAAAATTATTTATCATTGAAAGGAAAGCATAAACAATAGGAGATTGCACATGGTAAAAATTGACAACGTTGTCACTTAAAAACGCATGCCCATGAGCTCAGCCATATCCCAGTATTCCACACGTGTCAAGCATCTCAAGTTAATAAGTGTGACTTCATAAATAATGCTTACATGTGTTTAGGTGAGGTGAGTTCTGGGAAACCTTGGTAGCACAAGTCGGTACCTGTATTGTGCTTAACCATGGACCTCCAGACTCCCTATATGCCTCTAGAGCTGCTGCATTAAGTCTTTACAATGTTGAAAAAAGCATTGGTCATCACAGACAAATAAATGCAATTCTGGCTAGAAAGTATCCCTGCTAGTTAGTGAACAAGGCAGGTTTGATTTCTGGATGTAGCACTGTCAATCATAGAGATAGTTAAAAAAAAAAAAATGCAGCACGCTGTGATGCAAGCATGCGACTTGAGTCAAGGAGAAACAATAGATCCACAACAAGCCTGTTAGTCATTCAGCACCATGTTTCCATGAAACATTAAAGATAGCACCGCATATAGGTTGGATAGGAAAATATAGTCAGCTGAGTCAAAACACAGAGCCTCAAAAAAATGTTCAGGCTGTGATCGCTTGCTGGATATACCAGTTAAAAAGAGACTCACGTCAGCACTCCCTCTTGCAGCTCAGCCACAGACATCTTCTCCTGGGCTGAGTTTTCAGATGTCTTAAATGGCTAGCCAGAAATGACACCACTCAAAAGCTTGCCATACATAATACGATTTTTGTATTCAATTGCCTTTAGATTTACATTCAACTATGTAGTGCAAGTATGTAGTGCCTGATTGCTTACAAATTGAAAGTGTTTAGGCTTGACCTCATATTAAATGGTTTTGGTAAATATAAAAACGGAAAATTACCTATCAAATACTTACCGTAATTAAGGACTCTATGGCAGCATACGTACAGGTTGACCCCGCCTCCACTCCTCTCTTATAGGACCACACTCCCATAAATCTTTGCTCTGAGCCAGAGGCCGCGTTTCCTGACCGACTCTCGCATTCAGAGACTGGCACGGCAGCACTTTGCGACACCAGTGACTTACGGAAAGCATGAGTATATGTTGCCTTTGTGAGGTAAAATCTACTGAAAATTAATCCGAGATGAGGAGGACTTCTGATGGACTATGCATGTCCCAAAAAGACCATTTTGACGTTCCAATAGTCTGCTACCCAATCCCAGTAGCTTCTTGGATACCCGAGTTCAAGCTTTTAGCATACTTCTGAGGGGAAATCCGGTCTCCACACCAGCTCTTCCTAAAATCCTGACCTGGTCTGTAAAAACATGCGACCCTCGCACGCTTCGAACTTTGTTCTCTTGTTCATTTTCCAGCTTATCAGGCACTGGTCCTGAGGCAAGACCCCAACTTGCCAACTGTGGCCCGAGTTGCGGTGCTATCCAGCTTGCCAAAGATGAAGCTTCCTCAAAGGGAATGCTATATTACGCCTGTTAGAGGCAGGATCAGCAAGCCTACGCCCTAGCCATAGCACTCCCTTGCCGTAACTGACGAGCATAACCTGCGCCACTATGCGGATGATGTCAATTGGAGCCTCACTATGCAAACTCACACCAGCTCCGGCTCCTGAATTACAGAGTTTCTGAAAACGCCCTTGAATACTGCGTCCACATTTTCATCATGGCCACAAGAGTCCAGGCCAACTTTTGGGCTATTCACTGCATCTTACAAGAAAAAGCAACATGTTTGCTCAGAAGGAAGGTTTATCTCACAACCTTGCTTCACTCATCCAAAATGATGTCACCTAGTTCCATTAGGAATAGGGAAAATAGAAAACACTCTCTAAGCCTATGTCTCCACTATTGCGACCCCAAAGTCACACGATTTAAAGTGTGACTTTGGAGTGCGACCTCAATACAATTATGAGTGCAGCCTTAAATCAAATTTACAGTCTCTGGATCAAAGCTGCATTAAAAGTCGAACCAAAGTAGTGCAGGAACCTTTCCCGAGTAGCTGCAACTTTAGGTCGCATAGATTGGAACGGGTACCATTGTGACCCCATGTGTCCAAACTCGCATGACAAGTCGCACTAGAGCAAAAAGGATCACAAGGTGCTTACAGAACTTCCTCTTGTTCTGCAGGAGACGCTACAGGTTCTATTTATCTAAATGCACCCATCATTGCCTTAACAAAAACGGCATTACAAGGGTAAAGAGACTCATGTCCCTCTGCCTCACTATCTTCATAGATGGATGGCTTGGCTGGGACAGTTCCAGTTCTTCCTGGTCATCCTAGTGGGAGAACATGCCGCAATAGCTGTTGAACTTTGCGTGTGGCTTGTATTCCACTCTTAAGGGATTCTTGCACCACGTTCCTCCTCAGAGATTCCATTTGCTGGAAATCACCATCCCTTTTTCTAACCCCCTGGGCTTAGCATAGCTCACAGAGACATGCCCTCTGGGACCGAAGTCCTGCATCCCCAGCAGGCTCCCTCCTTGGAGCAGCTGACAGAGCGGTGGGTGCTTAAAGGAGGATTCATAGCTTCTACTATGAAGGCTGGACCATGACAGTGGAGTACCCAGGTCAGCAAGGAAAGAAAAGGGTTAAACCCACCCTCTCATACCTGCTACACAAGGGCTGGCCACCAGGGGAGAAAAGAAACAACCACAGTGTGAAACTGCACAGACAGACAACCTGCACAGGTGATCAATTCATAGCAGAATCACACAAACTGCTGCCATGGAATATGGAATATAAAAGTATACATCACCGTACCCGACATGAATACAGATCTGCAATTCAATCCCGCTTCCATGATAAAACCTGGCCAGGTAGGCTGACCACGCTGTACTTGGGGCAGATAGGGCCACCCGCTAATAGCTGGGCTATCTGGCCATTGTGTTGTCTGCCTTCCCAGTGATTACCGTTAGCCGGTCTTGATCACAGACAGGAAAACTTCAGGTAGTCGAATAATCAAACCGATCCTTAGGACAAAAAAGGAACGTGGCCTCTTGCTCAGAGCAAATATTTATGGGAGTGGGGTCCTATAAGGGAGGAGTAGAGGTGAGGTTAACCCATACGTATGCTGCCATGAAGTCGGTCAGGAAAGGAAATCTGTAAACAGAAAAAAAAAAAAAAACGCGCTGAATGCCCTAAGAAAAAAAACTGATAAATAGCTGTTACAATACTCTAATACAAGCCATACATTAAATTAAAACCAATAGTGCAAGTGCTCATGAATAAAAAGAGAGATAGAGAGATAGATATAGAGAGAGATAGAGAGATAGATAGATTTATAAAAGTTGCCTAAACTATACAAGAATCTTGTAAGCATGAATCTTAATGTGGAAGTATCAGGGCTTAAATGCAAACAAAAACATGCCTGGTCAAAAAGATATACAAAAAGTCCCACAATGAAAACCAAGAGCTGTCAGGAGCGATATCTTGTGTGTGTGTATAACAGATAGGTGCATTCCAAAGGAGGACTTAAATTCCAGTTATTAAAGCCACTCAGAGTCACCCCAGTGCATGAAGAGTGGGGGCTTACCGGATTCCAATGACCCTCACTTGAGAGGTCAAAATGTGTTTTGTATTATATTGGCTCAACAGGACCGCCGACCATATCACTGGGATCTCATCAAGGCAATTAAATCATAACTGGTACTGGTGGTCCTTAATGTATATGCATGTTACTATGTCGGCCCTGGTGACATGTATATATATTACCATGTCAGTTTTTGTGAGTCCCTGCTATATAGTCAATCAGCAGGGCTATATAGCATAGAATGGGCATTTTGATTATAAATATGTTTTTTACATATGGTGTTTATTTTTATTTTTCATTTTTACTTTTATTTTTATTTATTTAATTTTTATTTATTTTTTCCTATGGTTTTAATACCATGCAGAGGGACCTATAGGTCATATAGGTAACAATATTTGACCTGCTTATTGTCTGTCCGATTATACATTATATATATATATATATATATATATATATATATATATATATATATATATATATATATATATATATAAAATTTGGGTTCATCATTTTCCCCATGTAATCCGAAATGCTCAATTCCCCCTATTGGGGACACCGGAAGTCGAGCGCACTGGAGCGCGCCGGACTGACGCGCTATGACAACCCGTGTGGCCGTTGTGGATGTTATTACCCCTCGGTTCGGCCTCTCACTTCCTGAAGTGAAAGGGAGGCGTGGAGCGCGACGTCCGGAGCGCGATGACGTCACGCGCAGTGACGCCGTCACGTGACTCCGTATAGAGCACGGATTGGTGGATCACTGTGGAGTATACTCTGGAGTGTCAGCAATGAATGTTCCCACACTGAATCAAACACAAAGTAACGGCTTGACACAGCTGCTAAGCATGTTCATACAATTGTTCATGTAATCACCCAGGTCCACACAGCTGATATGTGGTGTAATTATGTGTGAATATATGCAAGTGTGATACAGGCATTCAGGCTCATGCCCCAGTAGAAGGACGATGGTCCGAAACATGTCAGGTTGCTAATGCCTATAGATGCCCTGCTATCACGCGATTTTATTCGATTTTGTTTTATTTTCTCTGTGATCACGTTTTATATATTATAGTGCATTGTCCAGCACTTTTTTTAGCTTTTCAATAAAAGCTTTTCCTAACGGATTCATGCCCTATGTGGAGAAATTTTTATTCTTGTCTCCTTTTATGAATTGGACTTTGTTGAGCTTTAACTAGTTCTCCTGGCATACTCCTTCCATCTGAGGAAGACATCCGGATTGATTGGGAACCCCAATACTATCGAACGGTGATGGTCGTCTTAGATGCGAGTTCACATCGGGACCTCTTCAGCCAGATATCCTCTGGATCGTTGGATCCCCCAAGCCTGTAAGACACCCCACCGTATGGTGACTGTGTCCACCCTTTCCGGTAAGTATATTAATTTCTACCACTTGTTGTCTTCATCTAAAAACCTAGAAGATCCATATGCAAGGTGTCCCCTCATACAGAAATCGGTTCCAGCCCTCACCCCGTGTGGAGTTTTGGCACCATTTATACCTATGAACCCCCTTGCATTTATGAACTGATACACCATTCACTATATTTATGGACTTTTTTCTGTTTTACCTATAAGTTAGAGGTTTACCTCTGACATACATAACCCAAGAGATATTGGTTATGCTTCCAGCACTTTTTCAGTCACATGTTGAAAACGGAATTGCACATTTTAGCACTGCATGTGTCCCATTTAAATTAAATTAAATCATAGTGTGTCACCAAGATCACTAAACGTTGAAACTACATGCACGGGTAATGCCTGATTTTTGCTTCCCTGGTAGACAGTGTTTCCCTCCGCTCTGGCAGTGGATCGTCACCCAGCGTCCTTACATCCAATGCAGGCTATGGACTCATCAGTCTTGATGATGTCAAAGGATCTTACTCTGCAGGAGAACAGGGAAGACGAGGCTCTGGGTACAGGTCTGCCAGCACAGGGAAATGTATCCTCAGCCAGCACAGCAGAAGCCAGCGACACCACTTCCGGCTTCAGTGTGTGCAGATTGTATATTGAGCTAGGCATATGAGACACTATGTAAAATTAGAAGAAACATGGTACTAGGCAGGGAAGGTGCTTTTATGGCAAAAGAGACATACTTTTGGTAGCAATTAAAAATAAATAGGAATTTTGACGCAACTGTAAATTTCATATCTTGGAGTATAGTACAGGACACAGCAATTGAATGTTAGACCATGGGTTATATGCTGCTATTTTCAGTAAATATGGAATTTACAGGTGTTAAAATTCCTATTTTCTTATTCGTACAGTACAGGAATTGATTCTTAGCTCATGGAAATCCCTAAGCAATGAGTCAATGGGTGGGTAAAATAATAACCAAAACAGCAGCAACAAGACCACAGAAATAAAAAAATACAACACAATAAAAAGGTCAATGGACCAGAACAAACATTAGAAAGCAGAAGCACCTTGCAGCTGAAGAAAGCATCAGCAGAGGGCAAAACAGCCACCGGGAAATAGGGTTTGAAAAACTGTGAAGAGGGTCTGGTTGTTGCCCCACAACCTGTGAAGAAAACATATGTGATGCTGAAAAAGTCCAAGAATTCCAACATCTCTAGGAGAATAGGCTCATGAAGGGAAGGAATGCTGCAAGAAATTGTTCCAAAAAGCGCTTAGATCCAGATGATGTGGTCTTTGAATAGATAGGATGTGATGGATACATAACCTGATGACACATCAACTTCTATAAAAATCATACATTTTATTCCAGTGTATACATGTAAAAAAGCTTCACCCAGAACAAGTGTCAGGTGTATAAGAACAACCACAGTGGCTAAGCCTGCTTACTGTTATCCAACAGAGTAGGTCCAAGATGTGTCTAGTTGGTGAGCCTCAGTACTGGTTCCAGGACAATGGATCTAAACCATGGAGCCACCCAGCAGACAGGGGGTGCCGTCGTGGGAACCGCAGCGCTGATGGATGTGACCAGGAGGATGCAAGACAGGCTGTGGGACCATGAAGGTGCTGCCCCTGTGCGTCGACTTGCAATGACATCAATCACGGCGCCGGATGAACTGCGGGTGGAAGTCACTGATGTGCGGGCACTTGTGGGATAAGTCCCGTCACAATGACGAAATTTTTCACGCGTCTGCGCCTTGTCAAAGGCGTGACTTTAACAAGGTGCAGGACAAGCGAAACATGTCTCTCGGAAGTTTGGCCCCCTCCTCCTTCCTCCGCCACACCAATTAGAAAGCACAGCCTGCTTTGTGCATGTGCAGCAGGGAACTGCTGGTTCCCTTACTAGGAATGGCAGCGGCTGTACCTGACAGTCGGTCCGAAGATTGGCTGGGGTGCCGACATCACGGGCTCCCTGGACAGGTAAGTGTCCTAATATTAAAAATCAGCAACTGCTGTATTTGTAGCTTCTGACTTAATTTTTCATGGGGGGGGGGCTGGACCTCCTCTTTAAAAGAACAAATTTGTTTGGCACCTTGAGATATAATAAGGATGCATGACCTTGTGCAATTTAACAACTTTACCGTTTGATCCTCACGTTAGTTCAACTAAAGGAGTGTGAAAGTTGAAAAAAAAAAATGCAGTTTAAAAATCAACTGCAGCATTTACACATCTATATTCAGTTACATCTGATTAACTGGATTATTTACACTCTGTATTTATAGATGCATTTAAAGAAGGCAGAAATGCAAATTGACAAATTCACCAGCAAGATTTAAACTTCTAATTATATACACCAAGCAAAAGGATCGACAAGTTTTATAGCCTCCATGCTAAGTGCTGTCACAAAATATAACAGACAGAATCTCCTCATATGTTCTAACACATAAACAGAAAATAATCCATTCATTGTGAATGGCACCCCAACGTGTACAGAAGAGGGCAGTGCACTAATCACAGCAGCACACAATGCATAGACCATGTGTTACAGTTCACATATTCTCTATTCAGTATACAGTGATAGAGCTCTGCCAAAACATTAAAATATGAAATATAACTTACAATTATATACAATGTGCAAAAAAACACACACACACACACACACACACACACACACACACAGTTAGGTCCATAAAGATTTGGACACAGGCACAATTGTAGTTTTTCTCAGGTATTTACCAAAACATATTCAAGCTATAGTTATATAATGGGCTGAAAGTGCACTCTCAGGTTTAAATTTGAGAGTATGTACATCCAAATCGAAGGAAGGGTTTAGGAATTACAGCTCTTAGGGCTCTTTCATACGGGGCGGATTAGTGATGATCCGCCCCGTAAACACCCGCTTGCTCAGCGGTGATCGCTCCGCCGAAAATTACAGGTCTGTCGCTGCACACTGTGCAGCGACAGACCTGTCAGAGCACCGCTCTCCCCTATGGGGGATCGGGTGATGACGGACCGTAGAGTCCGTCGTCACCCGATCCGATCACGGATGGAAAAGTAGGGTTTTCCTCCATTACACTTTACAGCGGGTCGGATGTCAGCGGACATGTCACCGATGACATCCAACGCTCCATAGGGATACATGTATGTCCGTTTTTCATCCGAAAACGGAAGGATGAAAAACGGACATACGGATCCCCGTGTGAAAGAGCCCTTAAGAATAGCCATCCCCCTTTTTCAAGGGACCAAAAGTAATTGGACAATTGAATCAAAAGCTGTTTCATGGCCAGGTGCGGGCTACTCCATTGTTATTTCTTCATCAATTAAGCAGGTAAAAAGGTCAGGAGTTGATTCTAAGTTTGGCATTTGCATTTGGAATCTATTGCTGTGAACCTACATCATGCGTTCAAAGGAGCTGTCCATGCAAGTGCAACAGGTCATTGCAAGGCTTCAATTAAGCATGCATTTCATTTGCTGAAGGCAAAACTAATGACAGAAAGACCCAAAAAGAACAACTGAAAACAGCTGCAGTTAGAGCCTGGCAAAGCATCAGAAAGGAGAAAACCCAGTCTTTGGTAATGTCTATGAGTTCTAGACTTTAGGCAGTCATTGCCAGTAAAGGATTCTCAACAAAAATAATAAAAATAAACATTTTATTTATGATTATATTAATTTGTCCAATTACATTTGAGCCCCTGAAAATGGGGGGGGGGGGGGAATGTGTATAAAAATGGTTGCAGTTTCTACAATTTGAATTGATATTTATGTTTAACCCCTTGAATTAAAGCTGAAAAGACTGTACTTCAAATTAATTTGGATGGTTTAGTTTTAATTTTATTCTGGTGGCATGCAGAGAAAAAAAAAAAAAGAATGAAATTGTGCAAATATATATGTGTGTGTATAAATATATATGGACCTAACTGTGTATAACTCTGCTTAAACCATACACAGTGCAATACTCAATAAATGCGCAATAAAATGTCCATCAACAAATTTCAGTCTACGAAGAAAGTGCTTCTAATCCCATGGTGCTAGTGACCCTCCTTGCCAATGAGTGACTGAAGTCACTCCAGCCCTGATGAAGTCATGTGACCATGATGTAACACGTAGATCATAAACCTTGACAGTGCGGACCGAAAGTGAGGTAGGAGGAAGACCGGTACTCTGTGTGTGTGTGTGTACTGTACACGTTTATGGTGTTTTTATGTTTCTAATATGTCAGTGCAATTCTTATTAAATAAAATTGATTGTATCATTCATCATACTATACTATGGGAGCCTTTTCTCTGTGTCTGCTTTACTGAGAGTTATGCAAGTAGTGCCGCATGAATTTTTAAAGGAACTGCATCCTAATATCAGTGGAGATACTCCATTAAGGGAGTCCCTTGTGGACAGAGGTGGAAGTATCCCGTAGACGAGGGAGTTGTGTACCTGGAGGATTAGATTGATATATACCTTTATTCTACAAAGTGGAGGTGAGAGTTCTGAGAGACTGGAGGGAGCATGAGGGGTTATGTTATATTAAGATCACTATCAGCTACAGTGGAGTGAGTCACTCAATGGCAAGAAAGGTCACTAGCACCATGGGGTTGGAAGCACTTTCTTCATAGATTGAAATTTGTTGGACATTTTATTATGTACCTATTGTAGATTGCACTGTGTATGGTTTAAAAAGTTATATTTTTTTGTTTCTTTTGCTGTTGCACATTGTGTATCATTGCACTTTAAACTTCATATTTTATTATTTTGGCAGAGCTACATCACATATTATCTATTTACTTTGCAGTATTTTGTGGGAACACAATTGGTGTATTAGTAGCATCCAGGTAATTAGCTTTTCACAGTAGCAACTGATTGGTTCAGCTGTCTATTTCATTTTACATTTATTTTACACACACGCATTATATTTTATTTAATTCATTATTGTAGAGTGGGAGTATTACACTTTATTTCCATCCTATAGGTAGCACAGGAGTTATACATTTATCTTTTTACAGTGTTTTGAAAAAAGGGCAATGCACAATTTTTCATGCGCTGTGGTGCATTGGCAGCTCATTCAATGAACAGAGAGTCCTTATGAAACACACGTTATACTGCAACAGATGGACCTTGACCAGCTCAAAAACTGTTGATTTATAATATATATATAAAAAAAAAAAAAAAAAAAAGCATTCCACGTATGGCATTTTTTTCAAAGTTACATTGGTCCAGATTAAACCAATGTAACTATGCGTATACCATACGAAGGGGTACACATACAAACGTACACTTGTTAGGCACACAGGTAACCCCTTGACTGCCCTTCTGATCACCCCTGCCACCCATTAGTGTCATTAGTACAGCATCATCACTGTCCACTGTATTAGTGTCACTAGCAACGTCAGTGTTAGTCAGTTAGTATCCCTCCCAGTCAGTGTCAGTAAGCTTCAGATTACTCGCTACACTATCACAGTCACACTAGAAGTCGCTGATTACTAGTATAACGTCTATAGCTGAATAAATTCCAGTATATATACACCATAGTTTGTGGATGCTATATCACACAAATCAATATACACTTTGAGAATTTTTTTTTTAATTTTACCATAAAGACATGTAGCAGAATACATTTTTGCCTAAATTTATGAAGACATTTGATTTTATTAAATATGTTTTATAACAAGCTAGAAAATATTGTTTGTGTTTAAATGTTTGGTCTTTTTTATAATAAAAAAACCTAGTAGTAATCAAAATACCACCAAAAGAAAGCTCTATTTTTGTGAAAAAAAATATATAAAATTTCATCTGGGTACAGTGTTGCATGACCAAGCAATTGCCAGTTAAAAGCAGCACAGTGCTGATTAGCGAAAAATACCTGGTCATGGGGTTAATGTCAGGATCCACCCAGATTCCTGACCAACAGCTGGCTCAGCCTCTGAGTGCACTGCCAAGAGCCTGAGCTACCTGCTCCACAGCTCAGAGATGCCTGGAGCAATGGATAGACAGAGCAGAGAGCCAGTGACTAACAATCTCATTGAAGGCTGAGAACTAAGCGATCAGCAGTCGTTGATTGCTCAATTCTCAGTCCTAAGTGGCAGCGGGGGACAACGATGCTGCATCAACCTAGGCGAGTATGTAGGTTTGTTATTATGAAATCCTATACTTCTCTTTTAAAAAAAAAAGGTAAAAAAAACACACACACCACCCAACAATCTACTGTGTTCAGCCCCCCTCCTTCCCCCAAATGCTTACCTGAGCCCGATCTTGATCCAGTGCTGTGCCAAGAGCAGTGACACTTTCTACTCTCTCTCCCCTTAAAATGGGAACTATAGGCTCCTGCTGCTGTCAATCACAGCCTGTGAGGTGGTATGGGGGGGGGGGGCGGGATCGAGCCTGCACGAGTGCCCCCATAGCAAGCAGCTTGCTATGGGGGCCACTTGGAGGGGGGGGCAAGGAGCACTGGCAGAGGACCACAGAAGAGGAGTAGTGTTGCTCATAGCAAAACCATTGCACAGAGCAGGTAAGTAGAACAAGTTTGTGATTAAAAAAAAAAAAATAAATAGTATCTTTACAATCACTTTAACCACCTGACATTCGGCCATAGCCGAATGACGGCTACAGCGCGGATGTCAATTCCCGGGAGGCCGTCATATGACGGCCTCCCCTTTCCTCGCTCCCCGTGTGCGCTCACGAGCGCGCAACGGGGAAATTCTGTGTTGGCCGTGTCCCTTGGACACAGTCAATCACAGATCGCTGTAAATGGCCAATCACAGCGGCCATTTACAGCGCGATCGCCATGGCCAATGAGCAATGATCTTAAATGTAAACATTTGAGATCATCTCTCATTGCCGGCTCTCTCCTCACACAGAGACAGCGTGTGAGGAGAGAGAAACTGTCAGCTATCTGAGTTTTTACTGTACCTACAGTGTCCACAGTGCCCCATCAGTACGGTGCCCACCTGTGCCAATCGGTGCCCACCTGTGCCGCCTCAACAGTGCCCACCTGTGCCGCCTCAACAGTGCCCACCTGTGCCGCCTCAACAGTGCCCACCTGTGCCGCCTCAACAGTGCACACCTGTGCCGCCTCAACAGTGCACACCTGTGCCGCCTCATCAGTGCACACCTGTGCCGCCTCATCAGTGCACACCTGTGCCACCTCATCAGTGCCCATCAGTGCCAGCTAAGCAACCATGTCCAAAAGAAGCTTTTCCGCTGAGGAGGCATACCAAATACTGTCCCAGGCCAACGAGAGCAACGGGGAGCTCTCTTTTTCGGATTCCCTTTTCGACTCCGATTCTGAGTCGGACATAAATTATGAGCCAGTCCTCAGTAGTGGAACACTGAGTGACTCAGAGGAGGAAGATATTCGGCCCGCCAAACGAAGGCGTTCTGGTGGGGAGGCAGTGGCATCTACCAGCACCGCAGTGCCATCCACCAGCACCGGAGTGCCTCGGCAAGAAAGGCCAAGGACCCATGCCAGCCTTCCCTATGCCCTGCAGAACCCCTTGTGGCTTTCTCCTAATTCAGGAGAAGCCAACATTCCCCCTTTCACTGCCCAGCCAGGAGTCCAGGTGAACACTGAGAATTTTTCCCCAATAGATTTTTTTAATTTAATTTTTACCGAGGACATGCTGTCAAATATTGTGGCCCAGTGCAACCTTTATGCACAGCAATTTATTTTGAATAATCCAACGTCCTACTATGCCCGTTCCTATGAGTGGAGAGACCTAACGGTGGAGGAGTTGAAGGTTTTTTTAGGGCTCACATTTAATATGGGACTCACAAAAAAAACACTTTGATGTCCTATTGGTCAACCCACCCCCTCCACCACATGCCAGTATTCTCCAAGATAATGCCCAGAAACAGATACCTCATGATATTGAGGTTTCTTCATTTCAATGACAATACCCAGTGCCCTCCCCGAAATGACCCCAGCTATGACAGGCTTTTCAAAATTCGGCCACTTTTAAATTATTTTTCTGCACTATTTCCCCTGCTATTTACCCCGGACCAAAACATACGTGTGGATGAGTCCCTTGTTAAGTTTAGTGGCAGGCTTAAAATAAAACAATATATTCCCAGTAAAAGGGCCCGCTATGGGGTGAAGGTATACAAATTATGTGACCGAGTCACAGGTTACATGTATGCCTTCAAAGTGTACGAAGGGAAGGACACCCAGCTGCAACCCCCTAATTGCCCAGACTACTTGGCATCAAGCGGGAAAATTGTTTGGGACCTCACATACCCCCTACTGGAGAAAGGCTACCACCTGTATGTAGACAACTTCTACACATCTCTTCCCCTGTTCCACAACCTTCATCGGAAGAAGACGCCTGCATGTGGTACCGTAAAAAAGAACCAGAAGGGCTTTCCTCAAAGTCTGGTCAATAAGAAATTGAGAAAAGGAGAAACGACAAGTCTATGAAACAACGAGATTTTGGCAGTGAAGTGGAGAGACAAAAGAGATGTGTACATGTCTTCAATCCACGATGATACCTTCATGGAAATCCCCAGAAGAAATGGCCCCATACAGAAACCTAAATGCATCTATGATTATAATTTGTTTATGGGGGGAGTCGACTTGAATGACCAGATGCTGGAACCGTACCTTGCTACAAGAAGGACATACCATTGGTATAAGAAAGTCGCAATTTATTTTTTTCATTTGGCCATCTACAATTCATATATCATTTATCGTAACTCCACCCAAAACCCCAAACGCTTCCTTGGATACCAGGAGGAAGTTTTCACTGCCCTTATATTCCCGAACGGCCCCCCAGAAAATATCCGATCAGATGTTCTAAGTCGACTCTCCGAATGCCACTTTCCCGATAAAATCCCTCCCAAACCAACAGGCCAACGACGGCAAAAAAAAAAATGTAAGGTGTGTACCAGAGCAGGATTCAAAAGAGACATCTTTTTATTGTGCACAATGTCCTTCTGAACCAGGCCTCTGCGTAGGTGAATGTTTTCGCCGTTACCATACTTGACTAAATTATTAGTGAAGTATGGTAAACGTAAGCCTCCGTTCCTGCGATTTACCCTCACACCCCTTATGCCACTGCCTCCTCTGTAACTGACCCTGGCTTGTTATTTGACCACGCTTCTGCCTAACGATTCTGTACATACCTCTGCCTGATCTGCAACTGACCCTGGACTGTTATTCGACCATGCTTCTGCCTAACGATTCTATACATACATCTGCCTGATCTGGAACTGACCTTGGACTGTTTGACCATGATATTTGCCTGCCTCTTGGACTGATCTTGTACCCCGATACTGGACTAGTGGGATTCAACACAGGGGTCTCACATATGTGAGGGGCTCCAGAATTGTTTTTCTGGATGAAGAAAACAATTTTTTTGTTTTCTCAATCCTAGATTAGGGTCTGGAGACTCGGAGGCTTCAAAGAGATTTGGGTGGGAGAAGCCTCTACCCCTGTCCCCATCCTGAACGAGGCCCTACTTCTGCCTGTAGGACTTACTGCCGTCATGCCTCTGCCTGTCGCACTGACCACACCACATGGACCTGCCTACTACCAGGACCAATATTTTTGGAACTGCGGACAATATCTCTGCCTGCACTGACCCTTGACTTTATATGGACAGTAACCCTGCCTGCTGCCTGGACAATTGTGTTCGCCGCTGCTGACCAAGTCCCTGCCTGCTCCCTGGACCAGTGCTATCCTCCTGTGTACAACTGCGCTACTACAACCACAGGTAATCTTTTGTTTACGCTTTGCTCAGCATAATGTATTTTGGGGTGTAACTCTTGGTATGTGCATGCTATGTGTCCCTGGAACACCTGACGGTGTTCCTTGCATGTTGGATCTCTGTATGTGGCCAGGCTGTGTAGAAGTCTCACACATGTGGTATCGCCATACTCAGGAGGAGTAGCAGAATGTATTTTGGGGTGTCATTTTTGCTATCCAAATGCTATGTGTTGGAAATATCTTATAAACGGACAACTTTGTGTAAAAAAAATGCGTTTTCATTCTTTTTTCCACATTTTTCAAAAACTTCTGGAAAAAAATGAACCGTTCAAAAGACTCATTATGCCTCATAGATTATACGTTGGGGTGTTAGCTTTCCAAAATGGGGTCATTTTGTGGGCGTTTCCATTGTCCTGGTGCTCCAGGGGCTTCAAAATTGTAATAGGTGGATGAGAAATGTGATGTGTAATTTATGCTCCTAGAACACCTGATGGTGCTCCATGCATGTTGGGCCTCTGTATGTGGCCAGGCAGTGAAAAATTCACACACATGTGGTATCGTAATACTCAGGTGGAGTAGCAGAATGTATTTTGGGGTGTCATTTGTGGTATACACATGCCATGTGAGAGAAATAAGCTATTACACTGACAATTTTGTGGGGGGGGGGATCTCAATTTTGCAAAGAATTGTGGGGAAAAATATGACTTCAAATAACTCACCATGCCTCTAAATAAATACATTGAAATGTCTACTTTCCAAAAAGGTGTTATTTGGGGGGCATTTGTACTTTCCTGGCTTGTTAGGGTCTCATGAAATGAGAGATAGGCCACCAGTACATCAGATGTGATCATTTTTTTTATGATTTGCACCATAGCTTGTAGACTCTAAAACTTTCACACAGACCAAATAATTTCCACAATTTTTTGGTTATTTTTACCAAAGATATGTAGCAGTATAAATTGTGGCCAAAATGTATGAAGAAAAATTACTAATTTGCAAAATTTTATCACAGAAATTAAGAAAAATTATTTATTTTTTTTCAAAATTTTCTGTCTTTTTTCATTTATAGCGCAACAAATAAAAAACCCAGAGGTGATAAAATACCACCAAAATAAAGCTCTATTTGTATGAAAAAACATGGGTACAGTGTTGCATGACTAAATAATTGTCAAAGTGTGAGAGCACCGAAAGCTGAAAATTGGTCTGGATAGGAGGGGGGTTTAAGTGCCCAGTAAGCAAGTGGTTAAAAGGTGTAAGTTCACCATTTCACTAAAAATAGAAAAGGTAAAAAAACACTCGTCACCAGCGGGAGGTAACCTTGGAGAGGTGAAAATCTACCTGAACAACATGAAAGAGATCAAAGATCACTGAGGTTCATCTCACACTTTTTTTTTTTTATTGCATTTTAGTGTAAATATGAGATCTGAGGTCTTTTTGACCCCAGATCTCATATTTAAGAGGTCCTGTCATGCTTTTTTTCTATTACAAGGGATGTTTACATTCCTTGTAATAGGAAAAAAAGTGTGACCCAAAATTTGTTTTTATAAAAAGGATAAAATAAAAAAAAAAAAAAAAAAAAAAAAGCAAAAGCAAAAAAGCAAACACATACACGAGTAGCAAGCGCATATGAAAATGTGTTCAAACCACACATGTGAGGTATCGCTGCGAGAGCAAAAATTCTAGCACAAGACCTCCGCTAACTCAAAGCTGGTAACCTGTAGAACTTTTTAAACGTTGCCTATGGAGATTTTTAAGGGTAAAAGTTAGTCCACAAGCGGGCGCAATTTTGAAGCGTGACCAGTTGGGTATCAATTTACATACGTAACATTATCTTTCACAATATAAAGAAAAAAATTGGGCTAACTTTACTGTTGTCTTATTTTTTTTTATTCAAAAAAGTGTATTTTTTTCAAAAAAAGTGTGATTGTAAGACAGCTACGCAAATACGGTGTGACAAAGTATTGCAACGACCGCCATTTTATTCTCTAGGGCAGTGGTCATCAACAATGTCCTCAGGTCCCACTAACAGGCCAGGTTTTATGTATTACCTTGGGGAGATGCAGACTAGAATACTGCAATCACTGAGCAGCAAATGATATCACCTGTGATGTATTTCAGTTATCTTGCAAAACTGCCCTGTTAGTGGGCCCTGAGGGATAGATAGATAGATAGATAGATAGATAGATAGATAGATAGATAGATAGATAGATAGATAGATAGATAGATAGATAGATAGATAGATAGATAGATAGAAAATGGATTGTAAACACCAAATCTGAAAACAAATTTAAGGAGTAAGGTAATCAATGCACTATTTAAATTTAAAATGTTTCAAGTTGTTAGGAAGGTAGAGGATAGCCATGCAAATACAATGATTACAAGTTCAAAGTTTGTGTCAGTAAAACCACATACCTAGATATTTCCATAGAAATTAACACTATGCATGTGTTTAAACCAAGAATAAACACTCGGTGCAGTAATCCTTCGTAATAAGCTCAACCTACTAAAGTATAGATAACAGGGTTGGCAGCTGATTCTCTTATGGGTCTATTTATAAATGTTTTCACTCTAGATTCACACGTTTTTCTAATTAGATTGAGCTAAAAAAAAAAAAAAAAAAAAAAAAAAAAGTGTGAATCCTGAGCGAAAACAATATAGAAATAATGCTCTAATGCTGAAGGCATTAAAACAAGCTTTTACTGCACTAGGGTCTTCAAATTATTTGAGATATATATATATATATATATATATATATATATATATATATATATATATATATATATATATATATTAAAGGTTGTTCACGATCTGGCCATCTAATATCAAATAATTTGTAGATATGTATATATTGGGCTTTCACACGAGTGAGAGGAGCGGCTCTTTTACAGGTGCTATGCAGGCGCTATTTTTAGCGCCATATCGCCTGTAAAGCACCTCAGTATGAAAGCAGCCTATGTGTTGCATATTGGGCAGGTCACTGGCTTGTCAGGAAGAGAAAAGACTACTAACGCGTGTGTGTGTGTACGTACACACACACACACACACACACACACACACACACACACACACACACACACACACACACACACACACACACACACACACACACACACACACACCCGTTAGTAGTCTTTTCTCTTCCTGACAAGCCAGTGACCTGCCCAATATGCAACACATAGGCTGCTTTCATACTGAGGTGCTTTACAGGCGATATAGCGCTAAAAATAGCGCCTGCATAGCACCTGTAAAGAGCCGCTCCTCTCACTCGTGTGAAAGCCCAAGTGCTTTCACACTGGAGCAGTGCGCTGGCAGGATGCCAAAAAAAGTCCTGCAGACCGCATCTTTGAGGCACTGTAGGAGCAGTGTAGCGACCCTTCCCATTGAAATCAATGAGCAGTGCCGCCAAAATGCCGCTGTAGCGGCGCTTTTCGGGCGCATTTAACCTTTTTGGATGTTAGTGAGGGTTAAAAGCTCCCCGCTAGTGGCCGAAAAAAGGACAGTAAAGCGCCGCCTTTTTTAGCGACGCCCCCCAACACCCTAGTGTAAAAGTGCCCATAGTGTAACTGCTTCGATTTAGAGGCCTGGCCACATGCATCGAGTGTGCTTTTGATATGCCTGCATATTGGTAATTGTTCTATGGCTAGTTTATATTTAGATCTCAAGGTACCCAGATTTAGACCCCTTTCACACTTATGAGACTTCAAAGTCGCGCGATTTTACCACGATTTGGGAGCAGTACTACTTTGTACGAATTTGCCACAACTTTGGCATTAACAAATGAAAACATACATGGTGTGAGGCTTGTGCTTACAAAGTCGTACTGAAATTGTGTCTATATTATTCAGGTCAGATTTGCATACTACTTGAGGGTTTAACATTGAGGTCTATGGAGTACAACTCGCATGGAAGTTGGACCAGAAAAGGGGGTGGGGACGAGCGAGCCCCCCCCCTCCTGAACTGTACCAGGCCGCATGCCCTCAACATGGAGGGGTGGGTCCTCTGGGGAAGGGGGGCGCCCTGCGCCCCCCCCACCCCAAAGCACCTTGTCCCCATGTTGATGAGGACAAGGGCCTCTTCCCGACAACCCTGGCTGTTGGTTTTCGGGGTGGGCGGGGGGCTGATCGGAATCCGGGAGCCCCCTTTAATAAGGAGGCCCCCTGGATCCCGGCCCCCCACCCTATGTGAATGAGTATGGGGTACACTGTACCCCTACCCATTCACCTGGGGGAAAAAAAGTGTCAATAAAAAAACGCTACACAAGTTATAGCACATAGCTGCCATAACCCCTGTATTTTCTGAAACGGCGTGCGGTCTGTTTACTGCTTTTAAGTGTAAATGTGACATCTGAGGTCTTTTTGACCCCAGACCTCACATTAAAGAGGTCCCGTCACGCTTTTTTTTTCTATTAAAAGGGATTTTTACATTCCTTGTAATAAGAATAAAAGCGATCCAAAACATTTTTTTTTTAAAAGGACAGTGTAAAAAGTAATAAGTAAAATAAATAAAAAATTTAAATCATCCCGTACCTTGCACGCTGAAGCGAACGCATACGTAAGTCGCGTCCACATATGAAAACGGTGTTCAAATCACACATGTGAGGTATCACCATGATCGTTAGAGCGAGAGCAATAATTGTACCACAGGACCTCCTCTGAAACAAAACTGGTAACCTGTAGAAATTTTTAAACTTCGCCTATGGAGATTTTTAAGTACCAAAGTTTGTCGCCATTCCACAAGCGGGCGCAATTTTGAAGCATGACATGTTGGGTATCAATTTATTCGCTGTAACATCATCTTTCACAATATAGAAAAAAATTGGACTAACTTCACTGTGTTCTTATTTAGTTAAAAAAAAGTGTATTTTTTTTTGCCAAAAAATTGCGTTGTAAGATGGCTGCGCAATACAGTGTGACAAAGTATTGCAACCGCCATTTTATTCTCTAGAGTGTCTGGAAAAAAAAAAAAAAACACTATATAAATGTTTGGGGGTTCTAAGTAATTTTCTAGCATACAATAATCATTTTAAACTTTTAAACAACAGTTGTCAAATAGGCCTGGTCCTTAAGTGGTTAAGATTGTGATCACAAATTGATTACCGTTATATATAGGAGGTCGACCGATATGGGTTTTTCTCTGGCCGATACCGATGCAGATATTTAGAAATTGCGGTGGCCGATATATGATGCCGATTTTTTTGGGCCGATATATTTGGTCGATTTTTTTTTTTTTTCCCTTCATCTCATAAAAGCTAACAGTTAGACCCCTTTCACAATGGGGCGTTTTTCAGGCGCTTCTGGGCTAAAAATAGCACCTGTAAAGTGCCTGCAAAACGGCTCCCCTGCAGTCACTCGGGCTTTCACACTAAGGCGATGCAGTGGCAGGATGTTAAAAAAAAGTCCCGCAAGCAGCATCTTTGGCGTGGTGTATACCGCTGCTCCACCACTCCTGCCCATTGAAATTAATGCACAGCGCTGTCGAAGCACCTGCAAAGCGTTTCGGAAGCGGCGCTTCAGGGGCGCATTTAACCCCTTCCTCGGCTGCTAGATGGGTTATAAGCGCCCGCTAGCAGCCGAATAGCGCCGCTAAAATGACGGTAAAACGGCGCTAAAACTAGCAGCGTTTTACCATCAACGCATGTCCACTCCAGTGTGAAAGTAACCTTAAGGTTACTATTGTAAGCGGCGCTTTACCGTCGGTATTCGGCCGCTAGTGGGGCGGTTTTACCCCCCGCTGCGGCCGAGAAAGGGTTAAAAACCACCGCAAAGCGCCTCTGCAGAGGCGCTTTGCCGACGGTATAACCGCGCTGTCCCATTGATTTCAATGGGCAGGAGCGGTGAAGGACCGGTATATACTCTGCTCTTTCACCGCTCCGAAGATGCTGCTAGCAGGACTTTTTTTCCCGTCCTGCTAGCGCACCCTCGGGGCTTTCACACTGGAGACAAAGCAGTGGCACTTTCGGGTCGGTTTGCAGGCGCTATTATTAGCGCAATAGCACCTGCAAACCACCCCAGTGTGAAAGAGCCCTAAGTAATAAGTGATAAAGAAAATTTCATACATTTATTAAACAAAACAAACCTCCAATCAGTTCACTTGTATGTATAATTTAGATTAAAAAAAAAAAAAAAAAAACTATATCTTAAATATTAAATACACAAAAACAGGTAATCAAAACTTTTGGACGAAAAAAAATGGGCTAACTTTACTGCTTAGTTTTTTTTTTTTTTTCTTTAATTCATTAGTGTATTTTTTTTTTAAATTGCGTTTGAAAGACCGCTGCGCAAATACCGTGTGACATAAAATATTGCAACAACCGCTATTTTATTCCCTAGGGTCTCTGCTAAAAAAAAAATATATATATATAATGTTTGGGGGTTCTAAGTGATTTTCTAGCAGAAAATACAGGATTTTTAACTGTAAGCAACAAGTGTCAGAAAAGATTTAGTCTTTAAATGGTTAAACTGAGAACTCCTCCACACAGAGTTCAGCTCATTGTTAAAAGAACCTGAAGAGATACAATGTATCTTCTTATCAGATTTGGCAAGCTGCCCAGAGGAGGAGAGAAGAAAACTTCAGGCAACTTGCATTGACTTCTATTACAGAAGTCATTTGCAAGACACATTGAAGTTAGAATCGGCCTTTTTTATCAGCACAATCGGCCGATGCCGATTAAGTAGAAAACGCCAAATATCGGCCGATATTTCGGCCGGCCGATATATCGGTTGACCTCTAGTTATAGTTATATATAGAACCCCCTTATGGACTAAGGGCCAATTCACACCAGAACCCGGTGCGGGAAAGGCACCTTTGGGCGCTTTCCCACACAGCATTCAAACGCACTGCCCTTGCAATCTGCATACGGATGCCAATGTAATGTTAAAGGCATCCCAAAAAATACAGAACACAAATGAAGTGCATTTGGGAGGACCAAATCGTATGGTACCAAAGTACCAAGCAGTTTGGTGCAGGGTGTTTTTAAAAGTAATGCATGTACCAGCTGTGCTTTGTTTTATGTGCGTATCCAGTTGTGTTTTTGAGAGCATATAATGTGAGTGTCTTCTGTTTTCCTTTATTGTAAGGGCCTTTTGAATGTGGGGAAATGCAGTTTTGGTATCTTGTGAGTTGTATTTTACAAAGTTGTTATAGTGTTTTTTCAAAATCTCAATAAAAACTGTTGGTTTCTGGTGCAATTTGCAGCCCATTCAAATAGGCTGCAGGGTCACACAGGAATGCGACACGTTCTCCTATGGGATCCTGGTGTGAATTAGCCCTAAATATTTTAGTACTGGTAGTGGTGACAATGAAATGACTATTTTTTACAATGTTGACCCTTTAATTGGGTAGGAATATCCTTTTTGTTGTCTTGCAAGGTTTTGTATGCGCGGTTTAATATAATAAAAAAATATGTTTACAAACCCTTGAGGTCTTCCCCGTGTGTTTGTGATGTAGACTGCGGACACAGCATCCTCCTTCTTCATTTACTCCTGGCACTGAGCCCCCTGTTCACACCAGTGTGGCTTTGAAATTGTGCTCAGGAAAAAAAGGGGGGATTAACTGCGCATAAGTAAAATTAAGACATCAAAAAAATCAAGTAAAAGGTAACAAGTGAAATATTATAAAAGCTGCAAATTCCTATAAGTGACACAAACACAAAATATGAACATTGTAAAACTATTGAATCGCGCTAATGACAAACAGATGTACATATAAGTGGTAGTTAAATCACCTTTAGAATCCAAATATATGTGTGAAATCATATATCATATAAATATGTAATCGATGAAACTGACATCAAAACTACAATCTTAATGTGCGACAATAAAAAATAAAGAAAAATCAATGCGAGTCCATATGAGGAAATTATACCACCCGAGTGTTGAATTAAATCACGTGAAGGTCCTGTTGAATGAGGACAAAAGTGCTTGGGTCCACCACCATGTGTAGAGTGGCCGCTTACCAGAAACCCATGCCCCCCGTTACAGAGGGTCTGGGTAAGCTGTTTAGATCTTATTGCTCCGGACCACCATGAAGCCAAGATGGAACGCTGGGATGAGACATCAAGGACCCCTGTGTAGATGGATGGATCAACGGAAAATCGGGTTCTCCGCAGAGTAATATGATCATATATGGAAAAAAAGGGGGGGGCTCCAATAGTGTAAAATCTTAAGGCTTTATTGAAAACAAATAAAGTATACACTCACATGTAAAATTGAAAAAGAACGCTCATGGAAAGAAGTCCGGAGCACCGGCCAAAATTTGAAATTGTGCTACTTCAGTGCGATTTCAAAGCTGCACATCAATGGGATTTGCAGTGCCGATTTCATTGCAACTTCATTTAACAGAAGTCTATGCAAGTCGCAATGAACTCGGTAAACAGTAGTGCAAGAACCTTTTCATAACATGAATTGCAGCAATATGAGCGGTTGCATTGCCGGCAATGGGGTGTGACTTGTCATGCGATTTGGAACTGTCAAAATTGCATGACAAGTTGCACCGGTGTGAACAAGGGCTAAACGGATCGTGAACTTGAAGAAGTGCTCATGATTTACCAAACACCTCACCAGCCTCAGCCATAAGCGTGTTTTAACCCTTTGACAGCATTTATTACATATGTAAAAAAAGGTCCATAATTTGCTGCACGGGTTAACTGTTACACATGCATGAGAATTACCTTGTCAAAATTATTCATTAATATCAAACAATTTTCTCTTTTATCCACATTTTGTCTTAAACAATCTTACCGAACAGGTTGTAGCTTTAGTTTTCCTAAGATTGAAAGCTACTTAAGCAGGCTTACTAAACTTTTTTTTTTTTCCAGACAATGAATGAATGTACCGATTATGGGTATGACTAACCTTCATAATGACGCAGACTTTGACAGGCTGCAGACAGTGGCCTGAAGGCTGCACTGTCCCTTCTGAGCGCACTAAAATGCCAGGAGGGATACACTATCCCATGTGTAAGGGGCCTAAGGGTGCTGAGAGACCCTAATTTACCCCTTTTGAAAAAGGCACTGCACAGATGCAGCACTTTTTTTGAATCTAGGTTGTCTTGACCTTATGGAATACTTTTTCAGACCTTTCTGTATACTTTTCCTTTTACCAGCTTCCTACGCTTTAAGAAGGTGGATATATACGTCTAATAATCCTTTATTTTTGAGGATTT
Organism: Lithobates clamitans; assembly: GCA_037952925.1. Lineage (NCBI taxonomy): Eukaryota > Metazoa > Chordata > Amphibia > Anura > Ranidae > Lithobates > Lithobates clamitans. The sequence continues at coordinate 1,180,475 of JBBGZY010000889.1, read as the reverse complement.
CCCACTCAGTATTCATGCTGCCAGATGTAATCACTGAAGATGCGGGTTTGGGACTTGATGTTGGCATAGAAGGTCTGGGCCTGTAAGAAACCATCATCAGAGGTTCCTCTGATAGGTTGTGCTACAGAACAACTAAAAGAAACTGGCCATTTATGCATGCTCAATCATGTCTAACAGATCACAAGGGTTACTGTGCACACAAAACACCAGTAGCATAAGCTGTAGACAGAGTTTTGCAGCGTTTTTGCGGTAGCTTTTTGCAAAACTATACTACCACAAAAGCTTTTGGCTCAAAAAATGCTGATAAATGCAGAATAGTCAAGTTTTTCAGCGTTTAACTACTTGCCTACTAGGCCAATTCTGACATTTCTCTCCTACATGTAAAAATGATCATGACATAGAACCCCCAAACATTATATATATTTTTTAGCAAAGACCCTAGAGAATACAATGGTGGTCATTGCAACTTTTTATCTCGCAAGGTATTTGCGCAGCAATTTTTCGAATGCTTTTTTTTTTTTTTTTTTAAACAGTTTTGTGCTTTAAAAAAACAAAAAACAAAACAGTAGTTAGCCCAATGTTTTTGCATAATGTGAAAGATGAAGTTATGCCGAGTAAATAGATACCTAACATGTCACGCTTAAAAATTGCACACACTCTTGGAATGGCGCCAAACTTCGCTACTTAAAAATCCCCTTAGGGGACGCTTTAAAAATGTTTACCTATTACATGTTTTGAGTTACAGAGGAGGTCTAGGACCAAAATTTTTGCTCTCGCTCTAACATTCGCGGCGATACCTCACATGTGCGGTTTGAACACCGTTTTAATATGTGGGCGGGACATACGTATGCGTTCACTTCTGCGTGCGAGCTCACAGGGACAGGGGTACTTTAAATTTTTTTTTTGTATTGTTAATTTTACTTTATTTTAGCTTGACACTTTTTTTTCCCCCCCAAATTTTTTTTGATCACTTTTATTTCTATTACAAGGAATGTAAACATCCCTTGTAATAGGAATATGGCCTGACAGGTGCTCTTTACAGTGAGATATGGGGTCAATAAGACCCCACATCTCACCTCTAGGCTGGGAAGCCAGAAATAAAAAAAAAAAAAAAAAAACTATCACCGTTTCCCAGCCGAAGCGGCGCCGTTTTTTAATACAGAGGTCAGGCGTGACGTCATAACATTGTACTCGGCCTCCGAACGATCATAGAGACTCCGGTGACCATCTGGTCCGCCGGAAATCTCTATTCTGAACATCTGGGGCCGGCGGATCCTGTGTCTGACTCACCGATCGTAGCGGTGAGTCGGTAGAAGCAACGGAGGGCGGCGGGAGGGACATCCCCTCTTGCCTCCCGTAAGAACGATCAATCAGCGGAACAGCCGCTATGACCATTCTTATGGTGCACAGATTCCCTGGCTCTAAAAGACGATATCTGAATGATGCCTGTAGCTACAGGCATCATTCAGATATCCCCGCTCAAAGCCAAGGACGTCATTTGGCGTACGGCGGGCGGGAAGCGGTTAAGCATTTTTACAGATGAATTCCTCTCAAAACCACCTAGTTCTGGGGTTTTTCTCCAGCCAAAAAACGCCCCTACCAAAAAAACTGATAGCAGCCTATGTGTGCATGGACACATAGGATGACATGCTGGGGAGTTTATTGCCTGCAGAAAAAAACACCTAAAGCCAAAATCAACAGCTGTAAAAACGTCCAGTGTGCAAGAGGCCTCAAAACAAACCTTTCATTGCAAAGGCCACATGGACATGCTTATTTTTTCTACCCCAGGTGACAGAGCAGATGTTTCATACACAGCAATCACAAAATAAGTAGCCTTTAGGGCCCTTTCACACTGAGGCGGGGGCGGCGTCAGCGGTAAAGCGCCGCTATTGTAAGCAGCGCTTTACCGCCGGTATTCGGCCGCTAGCGGGGCAGTTTTATCCCCCTCTAGCGGCCGAGAAAGGGTTAAAAACCACCGCAACCACCAGTGACAGAAGTTTTTTCACCATAGGATGCATTAAGGTGAAAAAACACGAGGGTTTACAACCCCTTTAAAAACGCAAAACTGCCAAACCCTATTCTACTGTAGTACTAAATGATAGAATCTGTGGTTTCCAACTTCTCACAATACTTGTATAAATGTTTATAATAATAAACTTTATTTTATATAGCGCCTTTAAAAGGTGGCTTCTTAAAGTGCTTAAATGTTTGACAAACTTACATCTTTAAAATAAAACAAAAAAGTTTGTGATTAGCGCACAAGCATATTCTACTATTTTGTTAAAGGGATTCTATGGTCACAGCATACACTTTCACTTTACAACATCAGCATTGTGATTTTGTGAGTTCTGCCTGTCTGCTGCCCATCTCTTTCCACAACTTCCTAAGTTTCCAGCAAGCTTTGCAGCTTTTCCTGAGGCAGTGATCTCTAAACTGCGGCCCGGGTGCCACATGAGGCTCTTTGCCTGCCTTTAGCTGCCCCTTGGGGCACTCTTCCTCCCACTGACACCAACAATGGGGCATAATTCCTGCTACTGACATCTACAATGGGGCACCATTTCTCCCACGGACACCAATGATGGGGCACTACTCCTCAAATTGATCCCAATAATAGAGATGTATTCCTCCCACTAACACCAACGATGGGACACCATTTCTCCCACTGACACCAACAAAGGGGCATCATTTCTCCCACTGACACCAACAAAGGGGCACCATTTCTCCCACTGACACCAACAAAGGGGCACCATTTCTCCCACTGACACCAACAAAGGGGCACCATTTCTCCCACTGACACCAACAAAGGGGCACTATTTCTCCCACTGATACCATGGCAAAGATGCATTGTTTAATCCCATTGCCGCCAGGACAATTTCTACTCCCAATGGCACCCGGCCCTGAAGGACAGTAAACTGGCCTTTTGTTTATAAAGTTTGGAGATCTCTACTGTGAGGTTTACTTTTAATTCCTAAGGATTATGTATCCCATGGTACCTTGCTGTCTGCAAGCAATGACTGCTATACTGACTCCACCTCCTAAAACTCCTCTCAGCACCTCTATAGTTTAGAAGGCAGGCTCTGTGAAATGTGTGACACAGCAGAACGCGGGCACGGGGCATAGTGATAGCGTGTCAAAAAATTGAAGGAACTAAAATGTGTGGGGATCTTCACAAAGTTTACAAACTCCAATATCTTTCTGATTAAACAGGAGTAGGCTAGAAATAAAGTTAAATAAAGCGTGGAAATGAATATGAGATTTTATATTTTGACCACAGATACACTTTTGGGAATCATACATACTGGGCATCAAAAACGCTGCTTTTACAGGCATTTGCGCGTTCAGGAGAGGAACATTTCGGTGGGAAAAAAAAGCTGAACACAACTAAACGCTAGGCGCATTTAGCACTTGAGCATTCATTCATTCCAATTAACTCAAATTCTGGCCAATGGAATGAAGTAATGTACTAACGCATTTGAAAAACACAGCTTTAGGCGCAGTTTTTAATCGGTTTGTTTCTCCCCTGGAACAAAGGTGTCCAGGGGAGAAAAAAAAAAGAACTCTTGTGTGCATGAGGGCCAATAAACATGCACATTTAAACTTTTAGGGCTCGTTTACACTGCAAACTCTAAATTCAGTATGCAGTAGCACATGTGTGCTTACATGAATTTGTAATGTGTTTGCAGTGTGGTTTTTAGGCATGGTTTAGTTGTTTTTTTTTTTTTTTTTTTACTAAGTTGCATGTATGTGCATTTGTGGTGCATTCAAAAATATTTACATGCAAAGATGCAGCATGCTGTACTTTTTTTTTTTTTAAATAGGCTCACTGAAATACAATCAATTTTCTTGCATATGCGTTCATTCTGCATTTAAAGAAAGTGTTAGACTATCTCATGTAAACATGCCCTTAATCATGTGCACTTCAAAAGCAAAGAAAAAAATTCAAAGGGGGCAGCATATACTAAACATTTGCTGTTTCATCTGACATGTTATAACATTTATACCCCATAAAATTATTCATGAACCTTGCCCATTTATACCGGTGCGTTCTAACCCATGTTTTAAAGTGCTAAAACACGTCATGGTTCCCCATGATAAAATAACAAAGTATCAGTTTCCAATCTCAGCACCACAATGTATTTTTAAAAATACATATTCAATTCTTTCTGTGTTTTATCATATTGAAAGATTCATAGACGTCAATGACAACGCATGAAAACCCATCTAAGACGTGCTTGCAACAGGTATTACTAAGCTTTAGTCAATTGACTGCGAACCCTATCCAATTTCTACATTTAATCACACGTTGAACATGCACCAAAACGCATGTCTACGTACAAAGGAAATACATGTTGATGTACGACGATGCACACCTGCCTAATGCTACAAAAAGATACACCTGTATGAGCCGAAAGTTTTACAACATTACCATTCGATCATTAGATCAACTTCTCTTGAACGCCAATAGATTAATTGAAATTGAGCCAGTCCTTGCTGAACAAAAGGATTTTCAATCCATATATGGCCAGCAAAAAAATCATGGCCAACAGATCACAAGGGTTATTGTGCAGGTAAAACAAACGATATACTGTAAACATCTTTATACACACACACACACACACACACACACACACACGTTTTGCCTTGAATTTCTATTTAAAAAGGAGAAGTATAGCCAAAGCTCGTTTGGCTGTACTTCTATGGATCACAGGAGTGCAATTCGTTTTGCACTCCTGTTACCCGTTTTCAGCAGAGAGTGGACTGAAGTCTGCTCTCTGCTGACGTCACCGATGTCAGTCCAGGCACCATCATCCTGACAATGGGAGTCTGGATCCACCAGGTGCCTGGACTGACACCCCGCTCAGCGAGCAACTGAGAGCCTGAGACAGCCGCTCCCCGTCCCCTCCACAGCTCAGCGCTCCAGTGAGCAAGGAGGGAGAAGAGAGCTGTTACCGACAGTCTGCAGCTCTCTGCTCACGAAGCTCTGAAAACCGAGCGATCGGGAGTGTTCGATCGCTTGGTTCTCGGTAAAGAGGCGCCGGGGAACAGATGCAGCATCAGACCCATGCTGCATTCACCTAGCTAAGTATTGCAAAACAAGCTGCACAGTGGAGGCAAGTATGATATATATTTTTTTTTAAATAACAAACAAACCCTTTACAATCACTTTAAGACAAAAATCTGATGCTTGTTTAGCCAACAATCATACCGTGTGTACGAGGCTTTATACTAACATATCTAGCCCTGTAAAGAGGAAATTGCTATACATACCTTTTTGAAGCTGCTTTGGTGCGGTCTCCAGCGGCAGAAGCTCTGTGCAGGAGACAGCTGACAACGGTTGTGAAATGCCAGGGAAGTGACATTACTCAGACTTACTAAGGGGCTTCTGTTGTCGGCTGCCTCCTCTGCACCCGTCTCCACAGCCAAGCCACAGCTGACAGCTCAGCATGGGACCAGAGCGGCTTCAGAAAAAGGTATGTATAGCGATTTCTTCTTTACAGGACTAGATAGGTTAGTCTTAGATTGTGTAGAAAACAGAAAAAATGTGTAGCGCTGGGACCTATTCTACCTTGGGTGAGTAGGTATGCAGTAAAAAAGAAGAATCACCGATAAAGAAACCCATTCAAGATTAAAGCAACACCATTGTACATGTTGGGGGTCAGACCATGCAATGACAGTGTTGCAGTCTTATATATGACAGTATTTCAGTCTTAAGATGAATAACAGTGTTTCAGTCCTGTATATGACAGTGAAAACAATATAATGATCCAGTATCCCAAAACTTGCAGACAAGTTGGCTACCACCAGAAGAAATGAAGGCTTACCAGATGTGGTGGACCAAGTAGGGCATACGCCAAACAGGGTCGGATAAGGCTTAGGTGGTAGAGAACTGCGGATGTCTGTGGTATCGTAGGCCGCCTGACTCCTCCTGCTGGTATTCAGGTTCTGGGAGATGTATGGAACTCCACGGATGTGGGTAATTATATGAATCCCCGAAGGGGGGGGTGAAGTATTCCGTGTGTGGTTCCTTGCAACCAAAGTATATCTGTAGCCTCAAGAGCGGTCCGTGCACCCAGAGAGCCCTCGTGATGCCGAGGGAAGGACTCCTTCCCTCGGCATCACGAGGGCTCTCTGGGTGCACGGACCGCTCTTGAGGCTACAGATATACTTTGGTTGCAAGGAACCACACACGGAATACTTCACCCCCCCCCCCTTCGGGGATTCATATAATTACCCACATCCGTGGAGTTCCATATATCTCCCAGAACCTGAATACCAGCAGGAGGAGTCAGGCGGCCTACGATACCACAGACATCCGCAGTTCTCTACCACCTAAGCCTTATCCGACCCTGTTTGGCGTATGCCCTACTTGGTCCACCACATCTGGTAAGCCTTCATTTCTTCTGGTGGTAGCCAACTTGTCTGCAAGTTTTGGGATACTGGATCATTATATTGTTTTCACTGTCATATACAGGACTGAAACACTGTTATTCATCTTAAGACTGAAATACTGTCATATATAAGACTGCAACACTGTCATTGCATGGTCAGACCCCCAACATGTACAATGGTGTTGCTTTAATCTTGAATGGGTTTCTTTATCGGTGATTCTTCTTTTTTACTGCATACCTACTCACCCAAGGTAGAATAGGTCCCAGCGCTACACATTTTTTCTGTTTTCTATACTTTAACTTTGATGGTTGTGTTAGCTGCTTTTCTTTTATATGTGAGCAGCGCAGGATTACTTTTGTACATTTATTAGTCTTAGATTGTGGATGCCTGTAGATTCAGAGATTTTAGCGTTAGGGTGAACGTCTACTTTAAAGGCGTCAGATCCACTTTAACTATGTTTTTTTTTTCTGAAAAGGTATAGAAAAGGGAGAAATGGCGCAAGATATCAACAAAACATGAGAAGAAAAAGATATCAAAATAATGTCCCAAGTGTCCAACAAGACAATGTATGGCTACAATAAGGCGTATAAGTATTAGCAATACAGGGCACATATACGCTATAGCTAGAAAGTCTTCTCAGATCTGAAGAAAAAGCGGATGCATTAAAAACACGTCATCTGACACGTCCATATGACATTTCCGCTGCCCTCTCTTTAGTGTAAGGTGCGCTTCACGCTGGTCCTCATCCAGTTCCTGCTTCCGGTGCCCGACTAGATGCCGGCTTTACTTTGCGGACACCTGGGTCTCACTGTCCTCCCCACAGCAAAGCACCCACCAGCGGAGGTTCACACACTGCGGACAACCTCTTTACACTCTCCCCAGCGCTTTGGAACATCCTTTGGATCCTGCACTGTGAGCAGCTGAGATGACGTCCCTGGGCTATCTACATGTTTTTATGCGCCTTACTTTACTGAATCCTTGTGAGTAGCCACTTGGCCGTTCGTTTTTTTTATATTTATATTAAAGTTACGTTTTGATACTGCACTCATTTCTTTCTGAAAGGTCAATGGCTGCTATTATTATTATTATTAATATTATACAGTATTTATATAGCGCCAACAGTTTGCACAGCACTTAACAAAATGAAGGCAGACATTACAGTTACATTACAATTTGGTACAAGAGGAATCAGAGGGCCCTGCTCATTAGAGCTTACACTCTAGGAGGGACGGTCAATTGATACAAAAGGTAATAGCTGTGGGGGATGAGCTGATGGAGAAAATAGAAAACAGTGTATTAGTTAGAAGCAGGATAAGCTTCTTTAAAAAGAAGGGTTTTCAGGGATCGTCTAAAGATGGATAGATTAGGGGGAGAGTCGGACAGATTGCGGTAGGGAGTTCCAAAGGATGGGAGAAGCTCTGGAGAAATCCTGTAGGCAAGCATGGGAGGAGGTGACAAGGGAGCTAGAAAGTAGGGCTGGGGGAAAAAAAAAAAAAACGATTTTAATTTAGAATCGAGTTGAGAGGTCAAATCGAGTCAAAATTTCAGCAAATCGATTTTTTTTCCCACTAGGACCGGCGCTGACACCGCGCCAGTCCTGAGGAGCTGCAGGCAGGAGTTTTTAGGTGAGGCCGAGGCTTTGGCCTAGTCCACGAGGCCGGACGCCACGGACTAGGCCGAAGCCGCGGCCTTGCCTGAAAAGTCCTGCCCGCAGCTCCTCAGGACCGGCGCAGTGTCCAAAAAAAAAAAAAAAAAACTTGATTCGAATCAATCGAGTTTGTTTTAAAAAATAAATAAATAAATAAATTTGCAGATTTTTTTTTTTTTTTTTTGAGAAAATCTCCCAGCCCTACTAGAGAGCAGGAGGTCTTGGGAGGACCGAAGAGAGCGGCTTGGTTGGTATTTTGAGACTAGGTTAGTGATGTAGCTGGGGGCAGAGTTGTGGACGGCTTATCTAGCGGTCATGCTGATCCAATGGCCTCCTTTCTGAGCTACAGCCCCAGTACCCATACTCTGCCTGCTCCTCATCCGTGACTCAGAGGGCACAAAGTTCTAGATATCCAGCAATGGCAGCCTATGACAGATCCAGAGATCAGGAAGTGACACATAGAGCCCAGCAGTCAGACAAGGCATTTGATCCCCATGCTCCTGCTCTAGGGAAGATTTCTGTGACATGCCCTGTGCCCTGATGATGATCTGCTGGTAGTGTTACACATCCATACACTCCTACTAATAAAACCTCACACTAGTTTGTATTTAATGCTTAGCAACCCTTTAAAAAAAAAAAAAGACAAAGAATGGCAGGTATGCAGCATGTCAACAAAGGAATGTCTCTTCAGGATCAGATCAGAGTCAGGCAGCAGAGAGTAGAGAAGGAGATGAGCAGAGGAGAGGAGCATCCTTCTGCTCACACCTGCCCACCACCACACTGCCAGGGACCAGAGAGGACCCAGAAAAGTTCGTCGGAGTTTGTAGAGTGGCAGCAGCAGGCAGGGATCAATGACACCATGTCACACGAGGTCAGCCCGAGGGGGACCATGACAGGAAGAGAACCCCCGGGGGAGGAGAGGAAGGGGGGATGGAAGACAGTCCGGGAACAGGGAGGGGGGGAGGATGGATAACAAAGGAACACCAATGTTGGGGGGTCCCCGCTCACACAGGGGCCGACCTGGAGAAACATCTGGAAAGACATGGACTCCATCCAACACTCACCTCACAGCTGCACTCCGAGCCGCCGCGCTTTGTGTCTGCCCGGTACACAGGCCTGGGTTTCTTCTCTCACTCTTCCCGTCGGTCCCTGCCCACTTTTCTCCTCTCTCTCGGCATGCGCTCCTTGCCCTCCTCCTCTTCTTCTTCTTCTTCTTCAGCAAGCTCTCTCTCTCTCCGGCCAACCGACACAGCGCGTTCACCGGCTGTCACCTCCCGCCTGCGCGTGCACACGCATCAGCGCGCTCCCGCGTCCTCCTCCGAAGCCGTCACCTGACAAGCGGTGCTCCTTCGGGACTCCGTGCGTCACGTGACCCGCCACCAGTCCAGCGCGCTGTGCCCCGCTCTCCTCACTGGCAGCTCTAATAATAAACCATTGTGTTCTGGGGCCTGTGTAAGGATGAGCGTGCTAAGGAGAGAAGGCACAGGTTTTACACACAACTCCCCCTAATAATGGAAAGGAGGGATGAGAACTGAGTACAAATTACCACACAGTCCAAAAATGGAGGCTAATTATAAAAAAAAGAACTGAAAAGTTCCCAGAAAACATTGCCTGCGGTTTTAGTAATCAAATAAGGCTATATAATGGAGGAGCGCTGTAAAAATGGCTGTCATGTGTGGTGACTCCAGCATGCAGATAGCGCTAGTCGGGAAGAAGAAGATCCCATTGCCACCATCTACTTTCCAGGGAAAAAAAGATGTAAATGAATAAGTCTGTCACTAGTAGAGATGATCTGAGGCGGCCTTTAAACTCATCTCTAGCTAAACTCTGAACTCCGCTCCTTTTTACTTCAGCGACCTACGGCCCACCACACCTCATGTAAACAAAGGCAATGACCCAGCCTAAAGCTACTCGGTGTACAAAAAGAGTGCAAGTTCGGAGTTCAGACGATGTCTGTGCTTATCTCTAGTCCAGTGTTTGTCAACTTATGAGCTAAAGATGGCATCAAAAGCAGCCCCTGTCTTCACCAAAGGGCCAAGAATGTTTAATATATGTCATTCTTGAGAGGACTGTAAAACTGCAGACAAAATGGAGGGTCAGAGTGTGGACATTTTTGGTGGGGATAAGCTGCAGAAGAACATACAAAACTGATCATTCTCTGTGACTTCAACATCCCTGTTAATATTAACACTCTTGCTACTTCTAAATGTCTCAGTCTAACCTCCTCTTTTGACCTGAAGCAATGGATACATGCTTCTGCTCAGTCTGATGGCAACATTGTTGACCTTGTATCCTCCTACTTATGTACTCTGTGCAACCTCTCTAACAATCCTCTCTCTGATCACCACCTTATTGGTTTCCCTCTCACCCTGTCTTCCACCTTCTCTCCTTCCTACCGCCTAACAGTTACCTGTAGAAACCTTCACCACCTTAAAGAGGAAGTAAACCCTGGTGGGTTTTACTTCCTCTTTATTTCCCTGCAAAGGTAAAGCATAATGGGCTACTATGCATCGCATTGTAGCCCATTATGTGTCACTTACCTGACACAGAAGCCCAGACTATCGCCGTTGTCCCCACAAGCAGGGAGCTTCTATCTTCGCCCCTCTTCCTTCTGGGGCTGCCAGTCATGCGCGCCATAGTCTTCGGCTATCGTCTTTTTAGTAAATATCATCTAAACCGTGGAGGTTTAGGAGATATTTCAAGCACCTACAGGTAAGCCTTAATATAGGCTTATCTGTAGGTAAAAGTGGTTGTACACTGTGTACAACCACTTTAACCCTTCTTTTCTCTTCTCTAGTCTGCTAATGACCACCTCAATGACAAACTCTCACCCATGTCCTGGCCCGATCATGCCACTTCTGTCTACAATAGATCCCTCGTCTCCGCCCTAGACAGGCTCACCCCCTTTACTACACACAGAATCAGGCCCTAACCCCTACAACTATGGCAAACAGATGACACCAGAAGTATAAAAAAAATGTATCTGCGCTTTTGAGCGCCTGTGTCACAAGACTAAGTCCCCGAAAAACTTCAACCAATATAAATCTGCCCTCTAAAAATACAATTCTCGCCCTCCACACTGCCAAGCAGATCTATTTTATCACTCTCATTAGCAACTTATCATCCAGTCCCCATCAACTATTCTCTACCTTCAACTCTCTACTTCGACCTCCACCCACTAACTCACTCACTGCCCAGGAGATTGCCAATCACTTCAAATTTAAGATTGATACAGTTTGTGATTAGATCTCTGCTGTACAGATACCTCCCACACTTAACACTCCATGTCCACAGGTACAACCATTGTTTCCCTCATTCAACCCCGCTACTATAGACAAGGTCGCTAAACCTCTTTTCTAATGCTACAGTCAACCTCTGGCTCTATCCTACACTCTCTAACTCACATCTTCAGTCTCTCTCTCTATTCTGGCACCTTCCCCAACTCTCTAAAACTTAAAAAGCCTTAATTGGACCTCACTGATCTTAACAACCTACACCCCATTTCCTTGGTCCCCTTTTCCTCTAAACTCCTGAAACGTCTGGTCTACAACTGGCTGAGTGACCACCTCACTGAGAATAACCTTTTCATCCCCTTCAGTCTAGATTTTGCCCTCATCACTCCACAGAAACTGCTCTCCTAAAACTCACAAACGATCTATTATTGGCTAAAACCAATGGGCACTATTCTGTACTCCTAGTCCTTTACATTTTTGCTGCCTTTGACACAGTGGACCACCCCCCTCCTCCTCAAAAAACTCCACTCTTTTGGTCTCCGTGACTGTACTTTTTGTTGGTTCTCATCCTACCTATCCTATTGCTTCTTCAGCGTCACATACAATTCTACCCCCTCCTCTCCTCTTCCTTTCTCTGTTGCAATTCCCCAAGGTTCTGTTCTTGAACCTCTCCTATTCTCTTTCTACACTTTCTCCCTAGGTCTGTTGATAGCCTCCCATAGCTTCCAATACCATTTTTACACTGATGACATCCAAATCTATCTCTCTACCCATCAGCTCACTACATCAGTCTCCATTTGCACCACTAATTTACCAACAGACATATCAGTCTGGATGTCACACCACTTCCTCCAACTCAATCTATCCAAAACATGCTCATAAAAATTTCTCCATATGCCCTTCCCCTGAATTCTCAGTCAAGATCGATGGCACAGTTATCAACCCATTCCCGCATGCCAAAGTGCTAGGTGTAACCTGGACTCTGAATTATCTTTCGGGCCCACATCCAATTGCTGTCCAATACTTGCCGCCTCAACCTCCACAACATCTCCAAAATATGCCCCTTCCTAACCAATGACACCACAAAGCTTCTATAGCTTGCAATTCACTACCTGATCATTTTTATCCTAGACTACTGCAACTCCCTCATTGGATTACCTTTACATAGGCTATCCCCCTTTTTACGTACCTTTCCAAGACCGAGATGCTGAGAGTGGCTCCCCTTGCGGCTAAGCGCACTATACCCCTGGAGGAGGTACAGTGGGTAAAGGGCACAAAGAAGCACAAGTCACCAGCAGGGTTTTGCAGGACTTGAGTGATGATCACTGGGAAACCACTTGAAGGAGATAAGTCCTGAGAGGGTTGTAACTCTGTGCAGTGTTTAATGCTTATTACAAGTTTAGCAAGAAGCCCGACTGAGGCTCTAACCCGGATGATCAGGCTGGTAACTGCTGTAGAAGAGTCCGTGGAGAAAGCCAGAGTTAAGCACAGATAATCAGGCAGGTAAGGTAGAAGCAAGTCCGTAATACTAGCCGGGGTAATACACAGGTGATCAGGCAGATGAGGCAATGGGAATGTTCTTAATACAAGCCAGGGTCATACATAGAGAGCAGGTGGGGTAGGCAGAGTCCTTAACCATTTCCCAAAAGGTGCACGCCGATGTACGTCGGCAGAATGGCACGGCTGGGCAAATGGGCGTACAGGTACGTCCCTTTGAATTTGCCGCCGTGTCATCGCGTGCACGCGGCTGGGAGCTCCGTGAGTCGGGTCGTGGGTTCCGCGGACTCAATCGCCGTGGGGATACCCGCGATCGCCTCACGGAGAGGACTAACGGGGAGATGCTGATGTAAACAGCATCTCCCCATTCTGCCTAGTGACAGTGTCACTGATCTCTGTTCCCTGTCATCGGGAGCAGAGATCAGTGACATGTCACAGCTAGCCCATACCCCCTACAGTTAGAAACACTCCCTAGTACTGACTTAACCCCTCCCCGGCCCCTAGTGGATAACCCCTTCACTGCCAGTGTCATTTACACAGGAATCAGTGCATTTTTATAGCACTGATTGCTGTATAAATGACAGTGGTCCCAAAAATGTGTCAAAAATGTCTGATGTGTCCGCCATAATGTCGCAGTCATGATAAAAATCGCTGTTCGCCGCCATTACTAGTAAAAAAAAATTATTAATAAAAATGCCATAAAACTATCCCCTATTTTGTAAACGCTATAACTTTGTGCAAACCAATCAATAAACGCTTATTGCGTTTTTTTTTTACCAAAAATATGTAGAAGAATACGGATCGGTCTAAACTGAGGAAAAAAAATGTTTTTTTATATATTTTTGGGGAATTTTTATTATAGGAAAATGTAAAAAAAATGCGTTTTTTTCAAAATTGACGCTCTTATTTTGTTTTTAGCGCAAAAAATAAAAAATCGCAGAGGTGATCAAATACCACCAAAAGAAAGCTCTATTTGTGGGAAAAAAAGGACGTCAATTCTGTTTGGGAGCCGCGTCGCACGACAGCGCAATTGTCAGTTAAAGCGACGCAGTGCCGAATCGCAAAAAGTGCTCTGGTCAGTAAGGGGGTAAAATCTTCCGGGGCTGAAGCGGTTAAAGCAAGCCGAGGTCTAAGTACAGGAGAGAGATCAGAGCAGATCAGGGTCATTCCGGGTCACAACAGGAAAAACGCTTGATAACAGGATACAGATGCAGGAACACAGGGAAGCTGAAAGACAATCCAGCAATTTAGCATGGAGATAAGCAGCCTTTTATAGGCCAGCAGAGGAATTCACGCTATGCGCGTTCCACTGCGCATGTGCGCGCACCCACATGCGCCAAAGCGCCATTCTACCATGCATGCGTGCGGGAAAATGCTCATAACGACAATTAAGTTTTCTGGCATTTCTCTGACCCCCCCCCCCTTCAGTCCATCATGAATTCTGCTGCCAGACTCATCCACCATACCAACTGCTCAGTGTCTGCTACCCCTCTCTGCCGGTCCCTCCACTGGCCCCTGCTCACCATCAAATTAAATTCTAAATACTAACAACTTATAAAGCCATTCACAGCTCGTCCCCCAGCTACATCACTAACCTAGTCTCAAAATGCCAAACTCATCTTTCTCTTCATTCCTCCAAAGAACTTCTGCTCTCTAGCTCCCATGTCACCTCCTTCCAAGCCTCCATTACTTCTACAGAGCCTCTCCTATCCTGTGGAACTCCCTACCCCAATCTGTCCAACTATCATCTGCTTTGTCCACTTTTAGACAATCTCTGAAAACCCTTCTCTTCAGAGAGGCTTATCCTGCCCCCACCTAACAATTGTACTTTTATTTTCTCCATCAGCTCACCCCCCTAAAGTTATTACCTTTTTATCTGTTGACCCTTCCTCTTAGATTGTAAGCTCTAATGACCAGGGCCCTCTGATTCCTATTTAGATTAAATTATATTGTAATTGTACTTTCCGATCATGTGTGGGCTTCATCGGACCTTTTCTGTCGAAAAATGTGACGGACCTTAGAAATAGAACATGTTTCAAATCTTTCCGACGGACTCGATTCCTATCGAAAAAAACATTCGTCTGTATACTAGTCTGACGGACCGAAAACGACGCAAGGGCAGCTATTGGCCACTAGCTATTGAACTCCCTTTTCTAGTCCGGTCGTACGTCATCACGTTCGAAAAGATCGGACTTTGGTGGGATCATGTGTAGGCAAGTCCATTTCGTCAGAACTCCGTCGGAACTCTGCTGAAAAGTCCTTCAGAGTTCAGTCCGACGAGAAGCCCGCTCGTGTGTACGCGGCATAAGTCTGTCTGAAAAACTCCTAGGTAGGTGAAAACCCAACTTCCTCACCCTGCCTCTTCCTTGTTCACAACTTTATATATGCAGTGTGCTCTCTCTTCCTTTGTTGCGGCAGAAGGAGAGAGCACACTGCGCATGCACTGGTATTGAATGAGCCAGAGCTTTGATTACTGTTAACCCTGGGGGGGCATGCCCAATGTCTGACATATTCTGCCATATAGGCAGCATGAGGGTCAGGGTTTGGACAGGTTTGGGAGAGGTCACGCACAGCCTACAGGTATGACATTGATAAGAAGTTTAATTTTCAAAACCTGAGCAGCTCACTTCTTTTAAATGTACTGGGGATGCTGGAATGTTTGGGCAATTTTATTGTAAAGGCACTGGTGCAGTCTAAGCCTGATTAATAGTTCAGCTTTCTGTGGGTCTTTCCCAAGCTCTAGTTATTGTTGCTTTTGCCTGCTGCTGGGGAGTGTCCCCGGCAATAGAGTGGGATGCTAAAATAACCTGAGTTATGAGTATTTATATCTGCCTGCCAACCACTTGGAGGTGTCAGGTCACCTTGAGGCTAGGTGACAGATGCACACCATTGATCAGGAGTGCACCGCGAGGCAGTGGACCCTACGGCTGACTGCTGTGGATGGGAGTCCAGGTGGTAAGGAAGGCAGGGCCGCTGGAATACCAACACAGAGCGTAGGATTCCCTGGGGCGCAGAGTCTAAGAGCCAGCAGGTGTTCACCAGAGCCCCTAGTGGTGAGGATGGACTGGGCTGCAACTGGCTCCAGGTCGCGACCCCCAGGGTCCCCCAGCTCACACCCACAGTAGGCAACAGGAGGATAGGGATAGTAAAGGAATAAGCCAAGGTCAGGGTCACAAGCAGACAAGGACAACAGAGTTCACGCCAAGGTTCAGGGTCACAGACAAACAGGGATAGTCGGGGACATGCCAAAGGTCGGTAACAGAAACAAATGTAGAGCACACGGCAGGCAGGAACAAGAAGCCAAACACACAAAGGTTGATCAGCAGGGCTGACCTGCAGTGCAGAGGTTAATATAGAGTTCTCTGATAGGAGCTGGGGTGGAGCCATGCTAGAGGAGTGTTAATAAAAGCAGTCAGGTGAGAGTCAGCTGGTCTTTAGAGATGAACACATGGAGACAGGTAAGCTGATAGACAAAACTCTATTGCATAACCATGACAGGAGGTTTATTGGGTGCATGCTGGGAAAGGGTATAAATGTTCAGGAATGGCAGTTTTACCCCAGACTCCTGCTTTCGCGAGGGACACAGTTGTATGTCTGATCCTCTTGGGCCTGCTAGCTGGAGAGGGTGTCCATGTGTTTAGGATAGAGGCCTGGGATTGAGGTCTAGAGTGCTGAGCAAGGGGGTTGAAGCACCATGGAGGATCTTCAGCCTAAGTGGGGTACCAAAGAATTGGGGTAGAATCTTGGTCAACAACTGAACGGTGGTCATCTCTCCCCAAGGATTCTATAGCTGGACCACCCAGTATTTTGCAGCCACAAGTCTGATTTAAAAAATCCCAGGTTGGCTTCAAGGATTTTTACCTGTGAAGGCTGTGTGCACTTTTTGTCCCTCTTCTGAAGCCTGCTGCATCTCTTGGATGTTCTGTGCCCTAACACCCTCTCCCAGACATTTGAGTAGAGTTAATAAACTCCATACTTGCTCTAAAAAGTGACTGGTGCCCGTCTACTGTGTACATATAACGTTGATACTGCCAAGGATCTGACCCGAAATGCTAGCTCATCTGAGCTATGGGGGCCCTTACAGCCTCTGGAGGGTGAGGGGGTGCTACACATATATAAGACATACACAGATAAATGTCTGTTAGAACTATTGTCTCAATCTTGCACTCATTTCATTCACTTGTTAATCCCGACAGATTATCAGACTATTGTTTCATATTATGCATGAGAACACTCTAGACTGAAGACACTTAGAGTATTTCTATCATATCCTTAACTGCACAATAAAATATTAAAAATAACAATAAAGGTAGTATATTGCAAAGATCCTCACTTGAATATACTTACTGTATATACAGTAGATACAAATTTTCCAAAAACGCAAATTCACTTTTGTAAAGAGCTAATAAAATAATGTGACTGTGCTCATGCTTTTTTCAACACCCATATCAGGAGGGAGCTTGTGGGAATTATCCCACAAGAACTATCAACCTAACTAAAACTGCAGACATTCTGCACAGGCTAACTTGACCTGAATACAAAAATGTTAATAATTACCAGACTAGGAGACATTTCCATTAACATTGGACTCTGCTGTAGTGTCTGGGTGATTTTCTTGATAGTAAATTCTTTATATGTAGTTAAATGTTGTTATGTTGTTAAATATTAAAGCAGAACTTCTCTCCTAAAATACCATATATACTCGACTAGGTCGATCCGAGTATAAGTCGAGGCCCTAATTTAACACAAAAAAATGGGAAAAACTTATTGACCCGAGTATAAGACGAGGGTGAGAAATGCAGGAGCTACTGTAAGTGGAAAAAGTGGTCAACAATGCCCATCTGCAGCTGTATACCTCCCAGTGTCCCTGTGTATGTGTGCATGTTTCCTGTGCATGTGCCCTGTGTATATGTGCATGTGTCCTGTGCATGTGTCCCTGTGTATGTGTCCTGTGTATGTGTCCCTGTGTATGTGTGCATGTGTCCTGTGTATGTGTCCCTGTGTCTATTTGTCCCCGTGTATGTGTGCATGTGTCCTGTGTATGTATGCATCCTACCTGTGTCCTGTGCATACCTCCATGTGCCGCTCTGCACCGATCAGTGAGTCATAATACAATTCGGCCATTCTACTGTTCAAAAGCCGCGCCTCCTCCTCGTCCGTGATAGGCGGAACACTCCATTTCCCATTTCCCAGCAGTCAGCGGTCAGTCTATCACGGACATTCTCTCATCCTCATATCACGGACGAGGATGAGAGAATGTCCGTGATAGGCTGACCGCTGACTGCTGGGAAATGGAGTTTTCTGCCTATCACAGACGAGGAAGAGGCGCAGCTTTTGAACAGTGAATGGCATGCCAAATGGTAATAGCACACGCTGGCCGCCATCTGCCTGCATGACATGCTGATCATGTAGGCAGACGGCGGTGACTCGAGTAGAAGTCGAGGGGGGCACTTTTAGCCCAAAAAAAGGGCTGAAAAACTTATACTCGAGTATATACGGTAACATTTTTCAAACTGCAACTCTCTCCCCTCTGCTATCTAAAAAATACAATCTTTTTTTGTGTGTCTGTTTAATCTTTGTTTTCTTTTTTTCCTTGGCCTGTCCTTTTTCTGAATTCTGGCCTAGAGCTGGGAGATTTTCAAAAAAAAAAAAAATCTGCGATTTACTTAGGAAAAAACTTGATTCGCGATTCAAGTTTTTTTTTTTTTGGACACCGCGTCGGTCCTGAGAAGCTACGAGCAGGAGTTTTTAGGCGAGGCCGCGGCTTCGGTCTAGTCCGCGGCATCCAGCCTCGCGGACTAGGCCGAAGCCGCGGACTAGGCCAAAGCCTAAAAACTCCTGCCCGCAGCTCCTCAGGACCGGCGCGGTGAAAAAAAAAATCTAAAAAAATCGATTTGCTTAAATTTTGAATCGATTTGACCTCTCAACTCGATTCAAGATTTAAATTGATTTTTTCCCCAGCCCTATTCTGGCCTAGGTGAAATAGGTGTGAATCTGTTTCTGCCACTACTCTGGATTCACTGCACACTATGTTGGATGTTCTCCAGCTATTTCCTGGCTGGAGGACATTCAGCATCATCTATCACTTTCCTCCCCAGTCTGACTGACTGATAATGCTACATGTTTACGTCTATGTCTACGACTACATCTAATTTTTACCCTTATTTTATGCAGGGTTGTCAGAAATTCTGTAAGCGCTCCATAAGTTACATATTTAGTACCTAAAGTGGCACTGAACTCAAAAAGTGAAGATATGATATGTTTTAGGGAACATCTAAAAGTGTTAATTGAGCAGTACCCTGAAAACTATCTTTTATCTTGAACCCCCCTCAACCAAAAAAAAAATAGCAGTTCACTCTTTCGTATGTGAGTGTGCCTAGTTACCCCTGTGCTTATATCTTCATATCTGTTTATCTGTAGTGTGAGATCATCCAAGGTACTTCTGGCTGCAACCGCAAGGCTCACAAGATTTGGGAGTACTATTTGGTAATTGTCACCACTGTGCTGCTTCTTGGAAAGGAATATGCTTTAAATGAATTGCCCTGTGTCTGTTCCACCTATTCTGTTGATCTGTACTTTGTGAACATCTCCTGTTGCTTCTTGATTATTGCTCCATTAATCATCAGGTCACCAGTCACATGGGGAATAACAGCTCTAATATGAGGAAGCAAAGTCCTGCTACTCTAACATGATGATTGTCCCCACTGAGAGACATGGAGCAGAACAAGGCATGGTGAAGTCCCTGTTGGTGTGGCATAATGCCAGGGCAAAATAACATTCTCCTCTGACCCTTTCTCTGCATACGCAATTGTGCGGTGATTCCACCCTATCTCACCTGCAAAGTATCCTGGATCTGCAGCTGTGGGCAGCTTGTAGAGTGGTTGGCCTGAAACATATTATGTCAGATGGGAGACTGATTGGATTCTCTGATATCTGGACAAAATGATATCTGCCTAATGGCACGTTCTTCAGATCATTGATGTTGAGACATGCAGTCCAGGTGCAATTCCCTGCCCCACTCACTCTAGAGTCTAGAGACTGACCCTATCTAGTGGTTGCTCACCTCACACATGTTGGGGAAACTGTTATCCTCTTTGTGCCTTAGATTCTCCCTGGCACTAACTCAACTCGTACCTTTTAGAAATGGAATGCTGACTTGGCAGATTTGGATGAGGAAGAATGAGAGACCTACTCCAGCCATCATGTTACGTATATGATCTCTGCTGGTTTATACAATTAAAGTTCATCTCTTATCTTGGATGGGGTAGATATAGATTGTAATGTGTTTCTAAAGGCTGAAGGCTTTTTACCTTTATGCATTCAATGCATGAAGATAAAAAACCTTCAGTGTGCAGCTCCCCCCCTCAGCCCCCCTAATACTTACATGAGCCTGGTCTTGATCCAGCAATGTGCATGAGAGCAGTGGCTCTCCTGGGTCTCTCCCCCCTCATTGGCTGAGAAACAGCAGCGGGAGCCATTGGAACCCGCTGCTGTCAATCACAGCCAGTGAGGAGGGAGTCGGGGACAAGTTTGCGAGGACACACACAGAGGCGGCAAGGGAGCGAGCATTGCCAAGTGCCCCCAGAGCAAGCAACATGCTCTAGGCACTCAGCAGGGGGGCGGAGCCAGAAACGCCAGTGGGGGACCCGGGAAGAGAAGGATCAGGACTGCTCTGTGTAAAAACATTGTATGGCATGTTTTTTAATTAAAAAAAAAAAAAAAAAAAGCTGAACCTTTAGTATCACTTGAAGTTGTTTATTTTATTTGCTGCTTTCTATGGAAGTCACTCCAACCCTCCTATTCTGACTTCATGGCTTGCAGCTATTGAGAACGCTCTAACGATGTATAAGTTAACCTACGGGAGTCAGAACTGCCCCAAAAATTTGGACAGGATATGGTCCGTCTGGATAGACTCCTGGGTGAGGAGTCTGGGTGAGGAGGCTTTTTGACTAGTCAATATCGTGACATTCCTTTTCTGTGGTTATCTTTCTCCCCTTTCCTCTAACTATACCTCTCCTTCCCTAAAATATGTGCATCTTTCCTGCTCCATTCCTTAACCCCTTTCCCTCCTTCTTACCTCTCTGGTTAGGGTTGTCTAAACTCATGTCTCCCCTGTTGTTTACTATGGGGATAATATGCTGCATTGTCTGATGCATTTTCTCAATAAACATTTTTATTTCTGAAAAAGTGGACCTTTGCAAGTCAGCATGAATACGGTAAATTCACGGCATGTCACAATACACAGCAACTCTATGGTTTTTCAGAGAAGCTCCAGTCAGTGACCTTGCTTAGGCTGAGATTATGCATACCTCCCAACTTTTTTAGATGGGAATGAGGGACACCTATCAGCAAAAGTATGCAGGCATAGGACACACCCCTGCCACACCCCCTTAAAGGAGAATTGTACAAAAAAACAAGATTGGTTAAACCCACAAGTGCTTTTTTTACCACTACTATTCCTTTATATTGGCTTTTGGAATTTACAAATGCAGCAATTTAGAAATCAGATGGAAGGTTTAGCACTGAAAAACACTTTTTGATAGATAAAAAGTTCATTTTATGTACAACTATATAGATCAGACCAAAATGAGGGACAAATGAGGAGGAATGAGGGACAGAGGGATATTGCTCCAAATCAGGGACAGTCCCTTGAAATCAGGGACAGTTGGGAGCTATGGATTATGTCATCAGTCTGCTGCAAGCATTTCCTCAGTCTCCTCTTCCCCAGTGATCAGATTTAAAGTGAAACTGAAGTCAAAGTGTTTTATTTATTTATTTTCTCCCATTTGTGTCCCATTGGGAAGATTTTCCTTCACTTCCTGTCCCATAGCCATAATAGGTAGTATAAGGAAATCCCATCAAAGGCAGAGAGATCCCTGTTTGTCACCAGGATCACACAAACTAGTGTGCCTCTTGGAAGACCTCCCCTCTATTACTGTTCTGGTGACTACTTAAAATTTCGGAATATTCTTTACCCAATGACAGACAACAATAAAAAAACAGACAGATGTTCCAATCCTTCTCCAGGTATGCCTTCAGTTATACTTTAAACATTGTAATTATAGCAAGTCACAAGGAGATAAGCCACTGCAGGAGCCGATTAGTATCAGGCATTTGTGAGCTAGAACTGCACAGACACCAGGATTGAAGCGATTGTGTCATCTCTTTGCTGGAATCTCAGTTCAGGAAATAGACTGTGACCTTAGATAATGTCTGAACAAAGATGACACTCGTTCTGGAGAGAAAAGTAGCTGGAGGCATTTTCAGGGGGAGCACTGTAATCTCTGTGAAGGATAATAAATAGCTTAAATTGTTATACTAAAACATTAGCTAGCATGGTGTACCTAACAAAAATGATATATCTGATGACAGGTCCACTTTAAAGTGTTAACCTTTGACAATTTTTTCATTTCTGTTTAAACTAGCTTGTACTAAGGTGAACAACAGTGAGCTCACTTCTCTGATTCCTGCTACTGGTATCACTAGCTGCATAATATTTTCGAGACAATAAAAACTGCTTGCACTAGGTCATAGTTGAGAGCTAGGAAACTACAGCAAAGTATAATCAGTCTGTAATGGAACTTTAATTTTAAAGTTAAGTTCACCTTTTGTAACATGTTCCCCCGTGTAACCTCACCAGGCCCCAGTGATAGCAGGTGGGAGATCCTCTCCTCATACCTGTTTTCAAAAACAGTGTCATTCATTCACAGAGTTTTGTGAATGAATGAACTACAAGTCCCATCTGTTAGAAGCAGAAGGCTTGTAGTACTCAAAGAACTGCAAGGACACTGGTGAACGCCCTTGTAGTTCATTGATTCTTACTGCACTTAAGTAACTGTCTTCCCATATGCATACCTCCCAACAGTCCCAGATTGGGCCTGACTTTCCCGCATCTTCACCTTTGTCCCGTGGTCCCGCTGTGTAGGGGGTTTGTCCCGCATCATTGCCTGGGTTAGAACTGTGTTCACAAGTAAAAACTCCCTCGCAGCTCCTACAGCAGCCTCCCTGCTCTGCACTCGGGACAAGTGCTGGTCTGGCATAGTGCAGCGTGTTCAAGGGCAGGAGGGGAGGGAAGTACTTGGTGAGCTGCAGCATGATCCCCATTCTCCTACCTGGTCAGGGAAGTTCTGGAACTGACAACAAGTGTGCACTTAGTGCACTGAAATAGAAAATTTTGCTGCAGTGGATAGAAGAAGAAGAGCCAGAAAGGTAACCAGTAACCATGTGGAAGATGGGGGAGCTGTGTATGGGGGGGGGGGGGGGTGCAGAGGTTACTGCTAAGGAGGGGTGTAGTAATAAGATATGGATGGATGGACTCTGTACCTAGCACTCTCTTGAAAACTGTATCCTGTACATAGTGCACCCCAGAACCCTGTACTCTGTATGTAGCGCACCCCAGAACCCTGCACTCTGTATGTAGGGCTTTCCTAAACCCTGCACTTTGTGCGTAATGCACTCCAGAACCCTGCACCCTGGGCATAACGCACTCCAGAATTAGGCACTCTGTACTTAGCGCTCTCCTGAATCCTACATTATATACATAACGCACTCCAAAGTCTTGCACCCTGTGCATAACGCACTCCAGAACCCTGCACTCGGTAACTAGCGCTCTTCTAAACCCTGTACTCTGTACCTAGAGTTCTTTCAAACCCTGCAATCTGTGCGTAACTCACTCCAGAACCCTGCACTCTGTACTTAGCACTCTTCTAAACCTTATGATCTGTATGTAACACACTCCAGAACCTTGAAGTCTGTGGATAAGGAATTCCAGAACTCTAATAATGCACTCCCAAACCCTGCACCCTTCTATCCTTTTTTTTAATGCTTGTGCTGGGGTTTGTATGTATCTATGAGACTCTTGCTTGTGGAACAATAATCAAAGCATATATTATGGGTACAAGGAAGCCCGAGTTTTGTATAATGACGCCCCTTAAGCTCCTCCCACTGTCAAGACAAGACGTCCACAATTGCAGCGGCCCGCTACGCAAGGTTACTTCCTTTTTCAAGTGTCTCTCATTCTGAAGTTCAAAAGTTGGGAGGTATGCATATGGAGCCATAGGCAGACAGCTGTCCTGGGAGACTGTAGGAACATGGCACTGCAGCCACCATCCACTAATCGTGGTTGCAATGCTCTGAAGGCTGCAGTGTAAACAAAATAATAAATGCACACTTTTTTTCCTTCAAAATCACATGCATTATTTTTTTTTTTATATATACAAAAGGTGAAGGTAGCCATTAACCACTTCAGCCCTGGAAGATTTTACCCCCTTCCTGACCAGAGCACTACAATTTGGCACTGCGTCGCTTTAACTGACAATTGCGTGGGCATGCAATGCTGTACCCAAACTAAATTTGCGTCCTTTTTTTCCCACAAATAGAGCTTTCTTTTGGTGGTATTTGATCACCTTTGCGGTTTTTATTTTTTGTGCTATAATAATAATATAATAAAAAAGAGCGACAGTTTAAAAAAAAAAACAATATTTTACTTTTTACTATAATAAATATCCCCAAAAATGTTTTAAAAAAAACAAATTTCTTCATCAGTTTAGGCCAATATATATTCTTCTACATATTTTTGGTTAAAAAAAGCGTATATTGATCGGTTTGCCAAAAATGTTTTAGCGTCTACAAACTATGGGAAAGATTTATGGCATTTTTATTATAATTTTTTTTTTTTTACTAGTAATGGTGGTGATCTGTGATTTTTAGCGGACAGATCGGACACTTTTGACACATTTTTGGGACCATTGACAGGGAAGGGGTTAACACTAGGGGGCAATAAAGGGGTTAAATGTGTGTTCCCTGGATGTGTTCCCTGGACGTGTTCTAACTGTATGGGGATAGGACTGACTGGGGGAGGAGACATATCGTTGTTCCCACTTAGTAGGAACAAACAATATGTCTCCTCCCCCCTGACAGAACAGGGATTTGTGTGTTTACACACACAAATCCCCGTGCTGGCTCTCGCGCCCGCGATCACGCGTGGCTGGCGGCGATCGCGCCTGCCGGCCACACGCTTTGGGTCCCACCCGCCGTGCTGGCGGCGCGCGAATGCCTCCAGCGGCTCTTAAAGGGAACAACATACCCATACGTTGTTTTGCCCAGCCGTGCCATTCTACTGACTTATATCGGCGTGAGCCGGTCAGCAAGCAGTTAAAAGAGATACTTCCTTAGCTTAGTGAATTCGGTGAACATTCACTTTGCAAAGAATACCCAATCACAAAAAAGGAAAATTTAGAAAAATTTATTTTTGTTTGCAGATAATTGGATTATGGAAGTCAACCATGCTCCACCGTATTCACTGAACTAAGGGAAATTTCCCTTGCAAAATGAACATTTCCTTACAGCCTAGTTGCATTTACTATATCAACCCCATTGTCTGCAATTAAACACAAGGCATCATTAGTGAAAAAAGCCAGTCTAGACAATATGAAAATTGTACCACTTCACATATCCTTGTTTTTGATTCAAAAGATTATATTCATAGACACTTGACGCTGTCTTTTAATTTGGTAAGTCTCACCTTATGCTAGTCTAAGCAGAAAAAAAATAAAGGTGATTTCAGACAAGAGCTTTTCTTGACAGTGTTTTTAGACCTGTCCCATATCTTGTTCCTGGTAGTACAAGATCCTGTTTACCTCCACCCTATGATTATGCAGAGATCTTCACCTTAGTTTGAAATTCTTTTAAGGTGCTTGTCATTTTTATTCGGTAATCAGGTGCAGGAAACAATGGGTGTCGCAAGTTCCAGATTTGGGAGGAGAGGACTGGGATGATATGTGGAGTTTCCCCTTTACCTATTTAGTATCAGCAACAGATCAGTTAATTCAATTTAAATTCCTTTCCTTTCATGTGCACCTTAATTTAAAAAGCTAGTTATACATTGATTGGCAAGGTTGTCATTGTTCTTAAAAATTCAAACACGTCTGTATTTAATTTGTAAAAAAAACCCCCATATTATTATGTATTGTACCAGAAACGCAATTTGCCTCGCTATAATAGGGTCAAACTGCAGAAAAAAAATGGATAGTTCCTATAGCCCCCGTATGATAGAAAAAATGTTGGTTATCAAGACAAACTTCAGTTTTAAACTACCTGATCACCATTTTCTACTGCTGAGACTTGTCTGGGGTGTGCTTTGGCATGTTCTACTTCGGTGCTAAATGACCTTGGCCCAGCAATGATTATTATAGCAAGTCATTAAATGTACTTTACATATAACTAGCATGAACACCTAAATCTGTCCTGATATCAGCCCCCTGTTATACTCTGCACATAAGCAATTAAAATTAATGCGGAACTAAACAGTATCTGAGCACCACATACTGAAAACACTATTACACTTATATTTAAAGGCGTTGTAAAGGCAGAAGGTTTTTTTATCTTAATGCATTCCGTTATACATTAAGATAAAAAACTTCTGTGTGTGTAGCAGCCTCCCCAGCACCCCCTAATTACTTACCTGAGCCCCATCTCTCTCCAGCGATGTCCACAAATGTTTAAGCCATCCGGGACACTCCTCCTAATTGGCTGAGACACAGCAGCGGCGCCATTGGCTCCCTCAGCTGTCAATCAAAGTCAGTTAGCCGATCAGTGGAGAGAGGGGGTAGGACTGGCCGGGGCTTCGTGTCTGAAAAGACTCATGGAGCTGTGACTAGGCTCCAGTGTTCCCATAGGAAGCTGCTGGCTGTGGGGGCACTTGACAGGAGGGAGGGGCCAGGAGCAGCAAAAAGGGACCCGAGAAGAAGGGAATCCGGGCTGTTCTGTGCAAAACAAACTGCACAGAGGAGGTAAGTATAACATGTTTGTTAATTTTTTTTTTTTTTTAAAACAAGACTTTACAATCACTTTAACATTCACAGCAAACTCACCCATCCATCCATGTGTCCACGCTTAAGTGTTAGTTAAGAATTTTTAGTTACGTTAGTTGAGAAATCACTTTGAAAAGCACCACGCTAGCTTTTCTAGCCACTGCCATCTTAAATAAGGACAGATGATTTATGTAACATTTACTGCCTGGAATCCATCTGCCATTAGCTCAGGCATGCAGACAGGGAGGTGTGCTTAGCTAAGAAAACCCCTCCTCCCCATAAATTAAATATAACATAACTTCCTAGTTATTACAGTATCTCAGAAAAGTGAGTACACCCCTCACATTTTTGTAAATATTTTATTATATCTTTTCATGTGACAATACTGAAGAAATGACACTTTGCTACAATGTAAAGTAGTGAGTGTACAGCTTGTATAACAGTGTAAATGTGCTGTCCCCTTCAAAATAACTCAACACACAGCCATTAATGTCTAAACTGCTGGCAACAAACGTAAGTACACCCGTAAGTGAAAATGTCTAAAATGGGCCCAAAGTGTCAATATTTTGTGTGGCCACCATTATTTTCCAGCACTGCCCTAACCCTCTTGGGCATGGAATTCACCAGAGCTTCACAGGTTGCCACCGGAGTCCTATTCCGTTCCTCCATGATGACATCACAGAGCTGGTGGATGTTAAAGACTTTGTGCTCCTCCACCTTCCATTTGAGGATGTGTCAGGGCTGGGCTCAGCCCTTCCTTCTCAAAGCTGGCGGCTCAGCTGTGGGCTAATTGCCAGCTCCATTATTTCCACAGTGAGTCACTTGTTGATGATATCCTGCTCGTCAGTACTGCCTACTTAAACCGTCCAGCCCAGATGATCTCTGCCTTCGCCTTGGTCACATCTCTAGAGATGCTCTCCTGTGTTCCTGTTAAAGACTTGTTTGGTTGACATTCCTTCTGGCTGCAGATCCTGCTTGCTGTTCTACTACGCTCATCTCTGCCTCCCTGACGTTTTGGCTTGTCTGACTATCCATTCCGGTTCCTGAACTCTGGCTATGTTTTGACTACGTTTTATCGGTTTACCTTCCTATTATTATTAAACAAGTGTGATTTACCTGTACTTCTGTCTCAATCTAATTCATGGTTTCTGACCGGATGCCCCACAGATGCTCAATAGGGTTTAGGTCTGGAGACATGCTTGGCCAGTCCATCACCTTTACCCTCAGACTCTTTAGCAAGGCAGTGGTCGTCTTGGAGGTGTGTTTGGGATCGTTATCATGTTGGAATACTGCCCTGCGGTCCCGTCTCTGAAGGGAGGGGATCATGCTCTTCTTTGGTATGTCACAAAGGTGTCTGTGTTGTTTTCTCCTACTGTGACCTGCTTTTAATCTGGCTGATCATGACTAAAGTGTTACTAATCCCAGGACCCTGTATTCACTATATCTGGTCTCCCGCAGTACACAGAACATGGAAATGCAATTATTTTAGTAAAAAATTTAATTGAATTTACAAAAACCTGTGAAAATTCCACCACCATATAGTCCCCACTGTAATATCCACATCTCCCTCACTGTAATATCCACATCATCTACCCCACTGTAATATCCACATCATCTCCCCCACTGTAATGGACATCTCCCCCACTGTAATATCCACAATCTCCCCCACTGTTATATCCACAATCTCCCCCACTGTAATATCCACAATCTGTGACCTGCTTTTAATCTGGCTGATCATGATTAAAGTGTTACTAAACCCAGGACCCTGCATTCACTATATCTAGTCTCCCGCAGTACACAGAAAATGGAAATGCAATTATTTTAGTAAATATAAACTGCTAAATACCTTTTCTCATCAGCAGTTAGAGCAGTCTTGTGACTTCTATCAGTGTCTGGCCAAGCACTGGTTAAAGCTTGTAGGAGGAGTTTTCGTTCTGATTGTCCTATGAGGCTGCATGACCCCTGACTTTCTGTATGGACAGTGCTGATTAGGGATGCAACGGATCAAAAAACTCACGGTTCGGAACATTCTTCGGATCAGGAATCACGGATTGGATCATTTTCGGATAAACAAAAAAAAATTTAATTGAATTTACAAAAACCTGTGAAAATTCCACCACCATATAGTCCCCACTGTAATATCCACATCTTCCCCACTGTAATATCCACATCATCTCCCCCACTGTAATGGAAATCTCCCCCACTGTAATATCCACAATCTCCCCCACTGTAATATCCACATCTCTCCCACTGTAATGTCCACAATCTCCCCCACTGTAATATCCACATCTCCCCCCCTGTAATATCCACGTCATTTACCCCACTGTAATATCCACATCATCTCCCCCCACTGTAATGGACATCTCCCCCACTGTAATATCCACAATCTCCCCTACTGTAATATCCACATCTCCCCACATCTCCCCCACTGTAATATCCACAATCTCCCCCATTGTAATATCCACATCTTCCCCACTGTAATATCCACGTCATCTACCCCACTGTAATATCCACGTCATCTACCCCACTGTAATATCCACATCATCTCCCCCACTGTAATATCCACAATCTCCCCCATTGTAATATCCACATCTCCCCCACTGTAATATCCACGTCATCTACCCCACTGTAATATCCACATCATCTCCCCCACTGTAATGGACATCTCCCCCACTGTGATATCCACAATCTCCCCCACTATAATATCCACATCTCTCCCACTGTAATATCCACATATCCCCCACTGTAATATCCACGTCATCTACCCCACTGTAATATCCACATCACCTCCCCCACTGTAATGGACATCTCCCCCACTGTAATATCCACAATCTCCCCCACTGTAATATCCACATCTCCCCACATCTCCCCCACTGTAATATCCACATCTCCCCACATCTCCCCTACTAAAATCCACATCTCCCCACATCTCCCCCACTAATATCCACATCTCCCCTACTAATATCCACATCTCCCCACATCTCCCCCACTAATATCCACATCTCCTCACATCTCCCCCACTAATATCCACATCTCCCCACATCTCCCCCCACTGTAATATCCACATCTCCCCTACGATTGAAGCTCGCTTGCTTGCAGTTGAGGCGGCCGATGATGACGTCAGTGCGCCGCTCACCTAGGCCGCTGCCGAGTGTACCAAGATGGCCGCCGCTCCGGAGTTTGGCTATCCCAAGGCCGAGGTGGCAGAGCGCTCCGCGGATCACGTCTGTGCCGATCCGAACAGGCTGAACCGTTCGGATCACGGATCGGTGACGATCCGTTGCACCCCTAGTGCTGATTGACCCTGTGTTGATCACATGCACCCCCCCCCCCCCCAAAAAAAAAACTCTCTAGCAAAACACACCAAACTGAGCATGTGCAGACTGCCTCCAATGGCTCTTTACTATCAGCAGATGGATTGGTAACAGTGGAAGAAGGGGAGGATCAGAGAAGACAGTATCAAGCCTTTTCACACAATGCGGAGGAATAACCCCTTAGGTTCCACAGTAAGTATAACAAGCATGCTTTACTGCATATACAGACTGATTTTACTGTTGTGGGTTTAGTAACACTTTAATGTATGAGTTGCTTCAGCCTTTTACTGAGTTGCTTTAAGCTGCTTCAAGTTGCTTCTGATATTATTCAAATTGCATTTACGCAAATTTTTATAAGAAAGGAAAGAAATTCAAAAGCGGACAAATACCTGTCTCTATAAGCCCAAATAATGTCCTGTATATTTTGTCTTATACTGAATCAATTTTAATAATGTATAATACATGTATTTCAGTTGTAATAGACACAAGGAGCTTATTTAGGGAAGGAAAACATCCTGTGGTTATAAAATGGATTTTATGATTGCATCTTTTCAGCCTTGGGATTAAAATATATGGATTCATTGATCAAGTTCTCCAACACGTCAAATGAATTCCAACCTTCCACAAATCAATTGTTAAACAGCACACTGAGTCTAGCAATTACGTCAAAGTGCTGTTAACTAATTTCACACAAGAATGCACTTACTCTCTTTGTATGTCTCTTAGCCTTTATTTAATGGGTAACAGCCAACTAATTTAAATATATACAAATACTACATATATAGGTCACTTAGGCACTGAGCACTGCATCATGGGATGGGGTGGGACACGTGCCCGTTTTCTCCATACCCAGAGGTTCATGTTGGGCTCCAGCTCCAAATCAGGAACTGCCAGCACATGGCAGAGTTGGACCAAGGCTCTAATGCAGGAGCTTTCCTGCGGTCTGACATGCCCCAGTCAACACTGCTCTTATCAACATAATTCACTCCCACTACTGACCACAGTCATAGGGGGGCATGTCAGAGAGTTGGGCTTCAACCTGCCTAGTGCTGCCAGCACAGGGTTTTTTTTAATTCCCCAGCAGCACTTAGCAGCATAGGCGTGCGCACAGGGTGTGCCAGGTGTGCCTGGGCACACCCTAATCACCCTATGCTGCCCAGATTCCCCTTACTGCTTGGCTGCAGAGAAAGGGACTGGGAAATTTCTGTCCTCAGTTCATTTCTCTGTCTCAAAAGTGAGGCTGTTAGGACCCCTGATATTTCACCAAAGTCCCCCATTGGGTCTGCTAATAAATTGTAAAAAAAAATAATATAATAATAATAACAATAAATGATTGTAAAAAATAATACAATTGTAAAAAAGTTATAATAATAAAAAATTAAAAGTAAACTACTGACACCGTCCACTGCTCTACTGCTATATATATATATATATATATATATATATATATATATATATATATATATATATATATATATATATATATATATATATATATATATATATATAGTGTGTGTGTTTAAGCTTTGGGGTGCACACCCTAATGCACCAGGCTGGGCACACCTATGCTTAGCAGGTATAAAAAGTAAATAACAGGCACATTCATTACTGTTATTCGGCCTGGCTGCATTACAGTGATAATAAATTAAGAGGGCTCTATTGAGCTTTAATTAACATGATGATGATTAACTACTTGCAAATGTTTGGTAAATGCCATATTCACTGCTTTATAAATATACAAATAAAAATTTTCATAATTCACCTACTTAACACTGCCATATCTCTTATTCTCTTGTACCGGAAAACAACTGGTACTCCCTCAAAAATTTGTTTTAGTAAAATTTGCTACTTTTGCAGTATCTAGGAAATGATCATCTCTGCCCCAGACAGAC
This sequence comes from Lithobates clamitans, assembly GCA_037952925.1. Classification (NCBI taxonomy): domain Eukaryota; kingdom Metazoa; phylum Chordata; class Amphibia; order Anura; family Ranidae; genus Lithobates; species Lithobates clamitans. The sequence goes on along the minus strand of JBBGZY010000889.1, from coordinate 1,148,690 downwards.
TACTATTATACTGACATTTAGCTCATCTGGCTGGAATGAAAAACCAGAGATGTCCATTCAAACCTTTGTCTAATTGAATCTGGCCATACACTAGAAGAATTTTGTTTGAAAACTTTAATTTCAAGAACGTTCTTCTGACTTTCAAATCGGCAGTGGGGTCAAATCGGTGGTCGTTTTCGACTGCTGTGATGAGAAAATTGGAGTGAGGTGGAAATTTTTTTCTCGAACAAACACATTTCTAATGCCCTGTACACAGGGGCAGACTTTTCGGCCGCACTGGTCCGATGGACTTTCAGCCGGACTGGTCCGACGGACTTTCAGCGGACCTCCAACGGACTTTCCCAACGAACCAACTTGCCTACACACGATCACACCAAAGTCCGACGGATTCATATGTGATGACGTATGACCGGACTAAAATAAGGAAGTTGATAGCCAGGAGCCAATAGCTGCACTAACGTTGGTTTTCATCCATCGGACTAGCATACAGACGAGCGGACTTTTCAATAGGAATTGGGTCTGGCGGAGTTCCGACGTAAAGATTTGAAACATGTTCCAAATCTAAAGTCCGTCAGATTTTCGACCGAAAAAGTCCGCCGCAGGTCTGATGAAGCCCACATACGGTTGAATTGTCCGCCGGACTCGGTCCGTCGGACCAGTCCGGTCGAAAAGTCCGCTCGTGTGTACGCTGCATAACAGTGTTTGTGGTTTTCATTAGGAAATTATATAATACCAAATGAAATGTTAAAAGCAAACGAAATTTTGAAGTACCTTTGAACAAAATTCGCCAAGTCATCAAATGTACTGATGAGAATTTTTGTACAAATGTTTATCCGAACATTCATTAAAATATCGACCAGTGTGTGGCCAGCTTTACTCTTTACTCTGACACATTCATTTGCACAACCATTGTTTAAAGCTAAAGCAGAACTCCAATCAAACAGCTAAACACATAGTGAAAATACATGTGAACCGGATTTTTTTACCTGGCAGAATTTTAGCAATTCTGTTTACCCTCTGTTATGTTTACAGAACTCCTCCACACTGCAATGGGGGCATCACTTTTTATTCCTGCAGCTTAGTGGCTTCCTGTGTATCATACATTGCTGAGGTCCATCCTGTGCATTTTTTTCTTGTAAGCCACCTAAAATCCTCTCCCTTCAGACCTTAAAATGTTACTAAACCCAGGACCCTGCATTCACTATATCTGGTCTCTCACATTGCACTGAACACAGAAATACAAATATTTTAGTGAATATAAATTGCTAAATATTTTTTCTCATCAGCAGTATATAGCAGTCTTATGACTTCTATCAGTGTCCGACCGAGCACTGGTTAAAACTTGTAGGAGGAGTTTTCATTCTCTTTTGACTGTCCTATGAGGCTGCATGGTCCCTGACCCTCTGTCTGGACAGTGCTGATTGCACCCTCCAAAAAAAAACCTTTCTAGCAATACACACCCACACCAAACTGAGCATGTGCAGAGTGTCTCCATGGCTCTGTGCTAACAGCAGGTGGATTGGGGACAGTAAAAGAAGGGGAGGATCAAAAATGACAGGATCAAACAGCCTTTTTACACAATGCGGAGGATTAAGCCCTTAGATTCCACTGTGAGTATAACAAGCATGCTTTATTACATATACAGACTGATTTTACTATTGTGGATTTAGTAACACTTTAACGACATAAAACACTGTTATAAAACAATCATGTCTGACTGTCTAATGCCCCGTACACACGGTCGAACTTTGTTTGGACATTCCGACAACAAAATCCTAGGATTTTTTCCGACGGATGTTGGCTCAAACTTGTCTTGCATACACACGGTCACACAAAGTTGTCAGAAAATCCGATCGTTCTAAACGTGGTGACGTAAAACACGTACGTCGGGACTATAAACGGGGCAATTTAATTTATGCGTCTCCTAAAGAAATAGCAAACAAGTATACACCTAAACACAAATAAAAAGCATCACAGTGCATGTACAAATGCACCACAATGCACTTCATCAGCGAACGTCAATGGACATCCGCTGACGTGCATATTGTTGTGTGAGGCCACCTTTAATCTTATTTCTGCTGAATTTGGGATTATAGGGAAATAATATGTCTGTTTCAAACAATTTGCAGTTATACCAGAAGCATTTAAATTATACAGTACATTTAATGAGTTTTAATTAATACATTACTTAACTATAGTTGCCCAGATTTCAGCTGTGAAGCTAAACTCAGGGCAAAACGGGAACTGTTTTACATGCCAAAGGATTTGCATTTCGATCTAGTAAGATTTACACAGCTCTGTCACATAGCACAGCTCCGAAGATTACATCACTTTCTCTGTTACATTTAAAGCAAACCTTCAGCCAAAAACAAAGACTTCATTTAACCCAGACTCTATTTAATTGCAGTTTTTTTTCGGGGAGCCAGTACCTTTTTTGATAGTGAATGAATGAATGAAAGATTTGTAAAGCGCTGCAAATGCAAACTGAATCGCCTCAAGGCGCTAGATAGTACCTGGTCCCCTTTACACAGTCCTCACCTAGTAGGGAATGATATCACCTCAGACCTCCCACCCTCTCACCTGCAGCTCCCTAGGGTAATATCACACATCCCAGGAGGCTACAGGACCTGAATTTCATGCATGAGCAGTGAGGTGCCAGCTGTGACTCATCAGAAATTGACAGCCAGCTCCCAAAAGCTAGATGGTGTCACCAAAGAACTGAAGCCCTGAGAAGAATCAGCTGCAGAGAAGAAAGGACTTCTTGGGCTGGTAAGTGTCTTCTGTCTTAAAAGTCAGCAGCTATAGTGTTTGTAGGTGTTGACTTTTAATTTTCACATGCCTGGGTCTCTTTAAAGTGTACACAGGGACAAAATAAGAGAAAACACATATACTTTGATGAGGGCCACGTACCTGATGTGAGAAGCTTCTGGAGATGGAGACAGAGAGTTGGTGGACACCGAGTGGCAGAGGTGCCAGGGGTGCAGAGCACCATGCAAGCCTTAGTCCGAGATCCGAGCCGAGGTCAAGTCTAGTTGAGCAACGAAGCATAAAAGGGTTAATCAAAAGAAGAATGATTGAGATCCAAGCTGGGTTGGTTCCAATCTGGCAGCTGAGTACAAAAGGGGCAAAGAAGTAGAATGGTTAAGGTACACATCCGAGGTCAATGGCAAGTAGCAATCAAGAGCAGTCAAATAGGTTTCCAGGTCACAACAGGTTCAGACAGATCACACACTAGCATAGGAACAAGGGGGAATGAAGATAATCCAGCAATTTGGCAGTGTCTGGGCTGGGCTTATATAGGGAAGTTTGAGGTCATTTCCTGTGTGCCTACTGGGTATTTTCCCGCCTTTTTCCATCAGGTTGATATCACTTCCTGTGTGCCTCCTGGGTATTTTCCTGCCTTTTTCCATCGGGTTGTGGTCACTTCCTGTGCGCGTCCTGGGCATTTTCCTGCCCTTTTCCATCAAGTCTTCTGCGCAGGTGCAGGTTGGCGCCCTGAGGCGTCTTTGGCGCATGCTCAGTTGGCACAGATTTCCTCTTGCGGCAACACGCCATTGGTGCATGCGTAGTAAGACCTGGACTCGTACATATACAGTACATCTCTGCAATACATGCACATTTCTCTATATTTTATCCGTTTACCGTCCCTATAAGTACCGGAAAATATCTGTTGATCTGCCAAAAATGCACTCCATTTGCTGACAACACCCAGCTTTTTTTGCAAATTGAGTAGTGTCAGCCCTGCCCAGTTGGCTTTAGCTAAACTACTTAACCCCCTCCCCTTTGCATCATCTCTACAACATAGGCAAAGATTATTCTATGATTGAACTAGATTAGGTCTAACTAGAGTACTTGAAATACCACAGAAAGTATGCACAGAACAGCTTTGAATTCCTGACATGATCAACAGTCATTGAGTTATCAAACAAATATAACATAACATTTTAATTGGTGTATTTAAAACCCAGCTCCAGGCAAAAATGGAATTTATATAGTGCACTGCGCATCAATTATCTTACTCATCATGATACTCAATCTTGATTCCAAACACCTCTTCCTATGCCACCCTGCAGTTTAATGGATCAAAGTCACAATTTCCTCTACGAATCAAGCTCATTTCCTGTCTCTGAGACCAGACATTTTTCCCAGCTCATTATTTTCTTCGACACTGGTCTCCTCGTCCCCATGAGTTTTCCTTGCCTTTGGGGGTGGCAGTAATGTGGACACCCAAAGAAGGACATCAGGAAGCAAGCAAAAGATTGTCATGTGACCTCGACTTCAGGCAAGTCAAATGGGCTTTATTTTTTTTTTCATACCAGCGGGTAGTTGGGGGGGGCTTTACCAGATAAAGGGTAGCAAATAGGGATGAGCCGAACACCCCCCGGTTCGGTTCGCACCAGAACCTGCGAACGGACCGAAAGTTCGCACGAACGTTAGAACCCCATTGACGTCTATGGGACTCGAACGTTCGAAATCAAAAGTGCTCATTTTAAAAGCTAATTTGCACGGTATTGTCCTAAAAAGGGTTTGGGGACCCGGGTCCTACCCCAGGGGACATGTATCAATGCAAAAAAAACTTTTAAAAACGGCCGTTTTTTCGGGAGCAGTGATTTTAATGATGCTTAAAGTAAAAAAAAAAAAGTGAAATATTCCTTTAAATATCGTACCTGGGGGGTGTCTATAGTATGCCTGTAAAGTGACGCGTGTTTCCCGTGTTTAGAACAGTCCCTGCACCAAATGTCATTTTTAAAGGAAAAAATCTCATTTAAAACTGCTTGCGGGTTTAATGTAATGTCGGGTCATGGCAATATGGATGAAAATCAGTGAGACAAACGGCATGGGTACCCCCCAGTCCATTACCAGGCCCTTTGGGTCTTGTATGGATATTAAGGGGAACCCCGCACCCAAATTAAAATAAGGAAAGGTGTGGGGCCACCAGGCCCTATATACTCTGAACAGCAGTATACAGGCGGTGCAAACAAGACAGGGACTGTAGGTTTGTTGTTAAGTAGAATCTCTTTGTAATTTTGAACGGGTACATTTTGAACGTGTTTAGCTCCAGCCAAAAAATCTTTTTTAAGCTTTTTGGAAAACATAGGGAAGGGTTATCACCCCTGTGACATTTGTTTTGCTGTCTTTCCTCCTCTTCAGAAGATTTCACCTCACTTTTTGTCCCAATGAAAAATGTTTTTTGAAAATTTGGGTTTTTTTGTGGAACAAGGATTGGAAAGCATCAGTGGAAAGGAGAATTTTTTTCTCCCATATTAACTCTTACAGGAGAGAATTTCCCTTCCTAGGGGTAGATTTCATCTCACTTCCTGTTGTCTCCTTCCGTTTGCAAGTAGGAGTCGTTTGTAAGTTAGATGTTTGAAAGTAGGGTCCTGCCCTATATACTCAGCAGAAATTTGGGCCTTAGGTGTTGCTGTGGCCACAACACTGTAAGCCCTCGCAGGGCCCTGCTGTGAAATATTAGATCAAGAATTGTAATTACATGCCCCTGTTGAACAGGAGCTGAAAAATTAGGCCTTAGGCACTGGTGCTGGTGCCACAACACTGCAACCCCTTACAGACACTCTAGTTGGAACGCAGGAACGAGCCCTGCTGCAAAGTATTGCATCAAAAATTGTAATTACACGCCCCTGTTAGACAGGAGCAGAAAAATTGGGCCTTGGGCACTGGTGCTGGTGCCAGAACACTGCAACCCCTCACAGACACTCTAGTTGGAATGCAGGAACGAGCCCTGCTGCAAAGTATTGCATCAAAAATTGTAATTACACGCCCCTGTTAGACAGGGGCAGAAAAATTGGGCCTTAGGCACTGGTGCTGGTGCCACAACACTGCAACCCCTCACAGATACTCTAGTTGTAACGCAGAAACGAGCCCTGCTGCAAAGTATTGCATCAAAAATTGTAATTACATGCCCCTGTTAAACAGGGGCTGAAAAATTGGGCCTTAGGCACTGGTGGTGGCGCCCAGAACCAAAAATGTTCTTACAAGCTATCAGCATGATGATTGAGGAGGAAGAGGATAATTTCTCAGGGATAGTCACTCAGCATCAGCATAGGCAGTCTTTGAAGGGATCTGAGATTTCAAAAAAAATTATTCGGTTACATCAGCATCAGGTGCTTGGTAGCTGGTGGTGATCCAAGACTGATTCATTTTTATGAAGGTCAGTCGATCGACCGAGTCGGTGGACAGACGCACCCTGTGATCGGTTACCACGCCTCCAGCAGCACTCAATGTGCGTTCCGAAAGAACGCTGGATGCAGGACAGGCCAGTAGCTCAATTGCATACTGTGCAAGCTCTGGCCAGTGATCCATCCTCAAGACTCAGTAACCCAGAGGATTTTCGGTGGGAAAGGTGTCCAAGTCTGATCTTGACCCTAGGTATTCCTGCACCATGTAAAACAGACGCTGGCGATGGTTGCTGGAACCGATCATACCTTGGGGCTGCGGACCAAAAAATTGTCTGAACGCATCGGTCAGACGGCCACCTTCTCCACTGCTCCTTCTTTGACTGACCGAAGCCTCAGCAACACGTTGTCCAGAAACAGGAGTTTGTAACCTCCCAGTCTCTGGGAACGCGTTGCACAGACCTTTCTGCAAGGCCTCCCGAAGATGTTTCATCCTCTGCTCCCTCTGCGATGGCAAGATAAGGTCCGCAACCTTACCCTTGTAACGTGGATCAAGGAGGGTTGCCAGCCAGTATTGGTCCTTCTCCTTACGAGGATCCTTACGCAGGCTTTGCAGGATCAGGGGGGCCATGCAGCGTAGGTTTGCTGAGGCATTTGGTCCGGAGTCCTCTGGGTCACTAAGGACGACATGGTCCGCAGCCACCTCCTCCCAGCCACGTACAAGTCCATGTGTTTCTTGGGACTGATCCCTTAAAGACTGCTGCTGATGCTGAGTGCCAGGCTCCACCTCCATACTGACACAATCTTCCTCCTCCTCCTCCTCCTCCTCCTCCTCTTCCTGTGTGATCGGCGGGCACGCAGGAACACTGTCTGGATAAAGGGGGCCTTGAGAGCTAAGGAAGTCCTCCTCTTCCTGCCTCTGTTCTGCCTCAAGTGCCCTGTTCATTATTCCACGCAGCGTGTGCTCCAACAGGTGGACAAGGGGGACAGTGTCACTGATGCATGCACTGTCACTGCTCACCATCCTCGTGGCCTCCTCAAATGGTGACAGGACAGTGCATGCATCCCTGATCATGGCCCACTGGCGTGGGGAAAAAAAACCAAGCTCCCCTGATCCTGTCCTGGTGCCATAGTCGCACAGGTACTCATTGATGGCCCTCTGCTGCGTGTGCAGCCGCTGCAGCATGGCCAACGTTGAGTTCCACCTGGTGGGCATGTCACAGATTAGGCGGTTCTTGGGCAGGTTAAACTCCTTTTGGAGGTCCGTCAGCCGAGCACTGGCATTATATGACCGGCGGAAATGCACACAGACTTTCCTGGCCTGCCTCAGGACATCCTGTAAGCCCGGGTACCTGCCCAAGAACCGCTGCACCACCAAGTTAAGGACGTGAGCTAAACAGGGCACATGGGTCATTTGTCCCTGTCGGAGGGCAGAGAGGAGGTTGGTGCCATTGTCGCAAACCACCATTCCTGCCTTTAGTTGACGTGGCGTCAACCACCTCTGAACCTGCCCCTGCAGAGCTGACAGAACCTCTGCCCCAGTGTGGCTTCTGTCCCCCAAGCACACCAGCTCAAGCACCGCATGGCATCTTTTGGCCTGCGTACTTGCGTAGCCCCTTGAACGACTACGGAGCACCGCTGGTTCCGAGGAAGAGGCCATGGAGGAAGAAGAAGAGGAGGGGGTGGAGGAGAGAGGTGTGTCACAATCATTAGCATTTTGGAGGCGTGGTGGCGGAACAACCTCCAACACTACTGCACCTTGTCCTGCATCCTTCCCAGCTGCCAGCAGAGTCACCCAATGCGCCGTGAAACTTAGGTAACGTCCCTGTCCATGCCTGCTGGACCATGAGTCAGCGGTAATATGCACCTTACCGCTGACTGCCCTGTCCAGCGAGGCATGGACATTGCCTTCCACATGCCGGTAGAGAGCCGGAATCGCCTTCCGTGAGAAAAAGTGGCGTTTGAGTACCTGCCACTGAGGAACCGCACATTCCACAAACTCACGGAAGGGGGCAGAGTCTACCAACTAAAAAGGCAGCAGTTGAAGTGCCAGCAATTTTGCCAAGCTAGCATTCAACCGCTGGGCATGTGGATGGCTGGGAGCAAACTTCTTTCGGCGGTGCAGCAGCTGGGGCAGGGAAATTTGCCTGGTACAATCTGACGTCGGTGTACCAAAAGCAGATTGCCCACAAGTACTTGGCTGTGACACACCTAATTCTACACCTTCATTCCTCTCAGTGCAGGTCTCAGAGAGGACTGAAGGTCTAGTGGGGTTGGAAATCTCAGCTGATGAGGAGCAAGGAGAGGTCCTCTTTGTTCTTTGATGTGGGTCTTTTAGATGCGCTTGCCAACGAACTGCATGGCAGGTCAACATATGTCTGGTCAAGCATGTGGTACCCAAGCGGGAGATGTTTTGGCCACGTGAGATACGCTTGAGACATATGTTGCAAATAGCAGCGGTGCGATCTGATGCACTCGTCTCAAAAAAGGCCCACACCAAAGAACTTTTTGAATAATGCGCAGAGACTGCAGCGCCCTGCACATGTGATGCAGTCAATGTGCTGCCCTTAGGCTGGCCCCTGGAGGGCATCCTGCCTCGTTGGTGATGTGCCGCCTCCTCCTCCTCTCTCCTATCAGGCACCCACGTTGAGTCAGTGACCTCATCATCCCCTCCCTCCTCATCACTGGAGCAAACCCGGCAGTATGCTGCAGCAGGGGGAGCATGACTGCCAGATTGCTGTCCTTCTTGGGCATCCCCTCTGTCCGTGCTCATGTTACTGCCTTCATCGAGCTCAGTATCATCATCAGAGCCTTCCAAACGCTGGGCATCCTCCTGGAGCATGTACCCAACACTGTGGTCAAACAGTTCGAGGGACTCCTCAGGAGGACATGGTGGAGCTAGGGAAGGAGTCACTGATGACATTGAGCCGAGGGAAGAGGCCGCTGCTTTGCCAGACAAAGCACCCTGGGCATGGGTGAGAGAGGATGAGGAGGATGAGGACGGCTTGGTCATCCACTCGACCAAGTCTTCCGCATGTTGCGGCTCAACATGACCAGCTGCCGAAAAAAAGGCCAAGCGTGTCCCATGGCCACGTGCTGATGAGGATGCACCGTCTCCACGACCAGCACTAGACACAGAGCCTGCTTGCCCTCTCTTATTGGCTTGTGACTGTCTGCCTCTCCTTCTTGGCCTTCCTGACATACTAATGGCCTGTAGCTGCACTAAGCTGGGATATATAGATATATAAATATATATATACTGCAGCTAGCAAAATCAACTACCTGCCTGTAGTATGAGAACACCACCAACCTTCTACAGGTAGCTTTAGCTGAACACTGTGAGGTGGACGCACCCCACTAACTTGTAGGTTTAGCTGAACACTGTGAGCAGGACGCACTGCACTAAATGTAAATAGTCTAGCTGCCTGACCGTGGTACTAATAGGATCAAAAGAACACCAGTAATTTTCTTCAGGTAGCTGTAAATACTGTAACAAGACAAGCCTGCCTGTCAGTAGGAAGATAACAGGAACGGATCTAGCTGAACACTGTGAGCAGGACGCACTGCACTAAATGTAAATAGTCTAGAAGATAACAGGAACGGATCTAGCTGAACACTGTGAGCAGGACGCACTGCACTAAATGTAAATAGTCTAGCTGCCTGACCGTGGTACTAATAGGATCAAAAGAACACCAGTAATTTTCTTCAGGTAGCTGTAAATACTGTAACAAGACAAGCCTGCCTGTCAGTAGGAAGATAACAGGAACGGATCTAGCTGAACACTGTGAGCAGGACGCACTGCACTAAATGTAAATAGTCTAGAATTTAACAGGAACGGATCTAGCTGAACACTGTGAGCAGGACGCACTGCACTAAATGTAAATAGTCTATCTGCCTGACCGTGGTACTAATAGGATCAAAAGAACACCAGTAATTTTCTTTAGGTAGCTGTAAATACTGTACCAAGACAAGCCTGCCTGTCAGTAGGAAGATAACAGGAACGGATCTAGCTGAACACTGTGAGCAGGACGCACTGCACTAAATGTAAATAGTCTAGAAGATAACAGGAACGGATCTAGCTGAACACTGTGAGCAGGACGCACTGCACTAAATGTAAATAGTCTAGAATTTAACAGGAACGGATCTAGCTGAACACTGTGAGCAGGACGCACTGCACTTAATGTAAATAGTCTAGCTGCCTGACCGTGGTACTAATAGGATCAAAAGAACACCAGTAATTTTCTTTAGGTAGCTGTAAATACTGTAACAAGACAAGCCTGCCTGTCAGTAGGAAGATAACAGGAATGGATCTAGCTGAACACTGTGAGCAGGACGCACTGCACTAAATGTAAATAGTCTAGCTGCCTGACCGTGGTACTAATAGGATCAAAAGAACACCAGTAATTTTCTTTAGGTAGCTGTTAATACTGTAACAAGACAAGCCTGCCTGTCAGTAGGAAGATAACAGGAACGGATCTAGCTGAACACTGTGAGCAGGACGCACTGCACTAAATGTAAATAGTCTAGAAGATAACAGGAACGGATCTAGCTGAACACTGTGAGCAGGACGCACTGCACTAAATGTAAATAGTCTAGAAGATAACAGGAACGGATCTAGCTGAACACTGTGAGCAGGACGCACTGCACTAAATGTAAATAGTCTAGAATTTAACAGGAACGGATCTAGCTGAACACTGTGAGCAGGACGCACTGCACTAAATGTAAATAGTCTAGAAGATAACAGGAACGGATCTAGCTGAACACTGTGAGCAGGACGCACTGCACTAAATGTAAATAGTCTAGCTGCCTGACCGTGGTACTAATAGGATCAAAAGAACACCAGTAATTTTCTTTAGGTAGCTGTAAATACTGTAACAAGACAAGCCTGCCTGTCAGTAGGAAGATAACAGGAACGCATCTAGCTGAACACTGTGAGCAGGACGCACTGCACTAAATGTTAATAGTCTAGCTGCCTGACCGTGGTACTAATAGGATCAAAAGAACACCAGTAATTTTCTTTAGGTAGCTGTTAATACTGTAACAAGACAAGCCTGCCTGTCAGTAGGAAGATAACAGGAACGGATCTAGCTGAACACTGTGAGCAGGACGCACTGCACTAAATGTAAATAGTCTAGAAGATAACAGGAACGGATCTAGCTGAACACTGTGAGCAGGACGCACTGCACTAAATGTAAATAGTCTAGAATTTAACAGGAACGGATCTAGCTGAACACTGAGCAGGACACACTGCACTAAATGTAAATAGTCTAGAAGATAACAGGAACGGATCTAGCTGAACACTGTGAGCAGGACGCACTGCACTAAATGTAAATAGTCTAGAAGATAACAGGAACGGATCTAGCTGAACACTGTGAGCAGGACGCACTGCACTAAATGTAAATAGCCTCCTTGGCTTTGGCCAATTACGGCTCTCTGTTCAGGCGGCGCTGTGATTGACCAAGCATGCGGGTCATAGTGCATGCTTGGCCAATCATCAGCAAGCAATGCACTGCGATGCCGCAGTGAATTATGGGCCGTGACGCGCCACACGAATTTGGCGCGAACGGCCCATATCGTTCGCAATTCGGCGAACGACCGAACAGCTGATGTTCGAGTCGAACATGGGTTTGACTCGAACACGAAGCTCATCCCTAGTAGCAAATAAGAAAGGTTCACTACTGGAGTGTACATACACTTTCTGAAATACAGTGGTAACATCTCCCTGCCCCCAGCCTGCTGATGGGAAAATGAAAGGGCAGTAGCAAACTGATGAAGTCATCTCTCTGCACTCTGTCAGCATGTACATTGTATTTGCATGTAGTACACTTTCTCGGCTTCCAAGGCTGCTCCTCCCTTCCCAATGGGAGTGCTGCTGTACAGGGGACCACAAAAGGAAGATATCAAGTCAAAATCTGATAAATACATCAGTTGTATTAAAAAAAACATTGAATGATGCGTCAATGCATACATAATTGCATTCATTTGTAATCTGCTTGGAGATCAGTTTTAATATAACAGGTATGCTAATGAATAGTTTCAACTGGTCTGTAGTATTGGACAAACCAGTGCCCAGTGTTGTCATGAAAACAATTAACACTATAACTGATCTCCTTGTATGCTTATTTTCTGTGCAAGACTTATTTGGACCCTATATCCATTGGCATTAAATATACTAAATACTAAATGTACTGTGTCTAGTGAGAAGCGAGCCTGCGAACATTTCCTACCCTTTCTTACATCTTTTCCTTTGTCATTTATAGTCATATGATATCAGCTGATCAAGCAGGGATTATAATAAATTCTATACTGCAAAAGTGCCAGCAAATCTGCATGAAAGATGGTGTGCTGAATGGGCACGGTAATATTCAGAGAGGTGGAAGCAAGGCCTGAAGGACTGCATGCTGATAAGATTTATTACTGCCTCAAATCTGTTATCAAGAGCTGACAAATCCTACTGGGAATTGTAGTTCCACATAATTTATAAAAGCTGTTTTTTGTTTTATGATTCAATAATGTATTCTGCTTTAGAGCTAGGACACAGAAAATAATGAAAACAAAAATTATTCATAAAATATATTGATTGCCGAACTGCCTCTGTTCTGCAGTATGTATTTGCTTTGAAGTGAATTTTTAAATTTTTTTTTTACAACCCAGGACTGTAGGTATACGTCTGTCAGCAGATATCACATGTGCAGTCAGGCATAGGGGATATTTGGGTATGGAAATTGATCTCTCTGAGGTAGCAGCTGGATTATTGTCAAGCAGAAAATTCTGAACATCATGGTAAAAGATCTAAATTATCTTCTGATAAGCAACACAATGAAAATGACTCATGTGCTAAAGAATACCTTTTAGACATGCTCTACCTATAATTATTATGTCTCAAAACCCACCTTACTAATTCTATAGTTATCTGCTCAGTTACTACTCAGCAGGATAGAAGATGCAACTGTTCAGTTGTTCATGTATATGGCTCTTCAACTAATGTTTCTATTGTCATCCACTTGGTATGGGGGGTAAGGACATCTTTGGACTGGCGCATATGGCACGGTCAAATCTTTTGCAGACTAATCTGCCTACTGTAAAAAAGAGGAAGCCTTTTTACATCTTGTTCTGCATATTGTAATGCCCTGTACACGCGGTCGGACTTTCCGACGGAATATGTGCGATTGGAGCTTGTTTTGGAAATTCCGAAATTCCATGTGTGGGCTCCATCGGACTTTTTCCATCGGAATTTTCGACACACAAAGTTTGAGAGCAGGCTATAAAATTTTCCGACAACAAAATCAGTTTGCGTAAATTCCGACCGGGTGTGGACAATTCCGACGTACAAAGTGCCACGCATACTCATGGCTACTGCCCCGCTTATAGTCCCGACGTATGTGTTTTACATCACTGCGTTCAGAACAATCGGATTTTCCGACAACTTTGTGCGACCGTGTGTATGCAAAACAAGTTTGAGCCAACATCAGTCGGAAAAAATCCATGGATTTTGTTGTCGGAATGTCCGATCAATGTCCGATCGTGTGTACAGGCTTATAGTGCTGAGCCTTATCAAATTATCAGAAGAGTTAGATGATAGTCAGCATTCTCACTTATAAGTTTAGGGGTACAAGGATGTTTGTTCTCAGTGAACTGATTTTGCAGTTTTCTTCAGGATTGGTAACTCCTGGAATGGTTTCTAGAGCCCAGAGGCTTAGTATAGACTCAAATGCTGAATCCACATGTAGCGCCCCCCCTGGGTCTACTGGGAGCAAGGAGGTACCTCCAGAGGCAGGGAGCGACCTTACATTCACCCCAGAGCTGAGTCCATGGATATAATGGGAAGTTAGAACAGAATTTTGGCGCAAGTCACTTTAGATATTTTTCAGTTCTTTAATAAGGAACTTGAAGATAGCAATAGGAGAGAGGGTTAGGGGAAGTTTCAGATACCATTTGCAGATCACTTACAGACTCCTTGAATCCCAAGGGTAAAACAGCTTTCTCTTTTAGCAGATCTTGAATACCTGGATAGGCCTCTCAAAGAGACCTAGCAGCCGCTAGAATTTCTGGGCAAGCCTCTCTCACAGACTTAGCAGCCAGTAGAACTCCTGAATAAGCCTCTCTTACAGAATTAGCAGCAAGGAGCTAGTTAACTCGGTTTAGATTGTAGAATAGGATTCAGCTTTACAGTGTCAGAACCTTTAAGCCATCCGACAACACTGTAGGGGTAGTTTTATGCATAGGTGTGTCCTCCAAACAAGTTACCAGGCCCTCCTGAGAGACCAGCCTTCATCCTGGCTCTCTCCAGCAAGAGTCCTCCCCTGGATCTCCTCAGCTTGGCTCAGCTTCTCCCACAGAGACAAAACAACCATAGGATTAGTAGGCCCCAGACAGGCTTCTGCACCTACTTGCAGAGCTCGCAGCAGCACATCCTCAGACCAGGAGGGCCTGAGGTGAGAGAGAGAGAGAGCACTTGGATCTGCCCAATAAATACCCCCTTCCCAGAATGCACAGTGGCCAGGAACCTCCTACAGGGCTGTTCTGGAAAAAAGAATATTCATCACATAGCTCAACCTTGCTGTAACTCTCATACTGACCTGTGGCACCAGTGGCACCTACTGGCAACAGTGAGAAATGCACAGCTCAATTGAGTTTAGAGCAGAACCAAATAAACTATACAATTAGTCTGAGCTGTTTACAGCTCAGCCAAAAAAATAAAAATTTACACTATAGCCCCAATTTTAGGAACAGGGGGCTACCCCCCCCCCTACCAAAGGAGACAAGGGAAGGGTAAGGCAGTAAGAGAATAATGTTACCGTTTCAAACATCAGTCAACAGTATACTCACATCAAACATGTTACAGGAACCTCACTATATAACTGCCCCACTCTAGCAGCTTGATAGGAGATCTTTGTTACCTGAAAAAGAACAAGGTTACACACACAGGAACATATAACAGCATCACTGATCAACTGAGAGTATGGATGAGCTCGATGTTCGAGTCGAAAGTAAGTTCGACTCGAACATTGGGTGAACATGGGGGTCCCCAAAGTTTTTTTTTAATTTATAGGGCTTTCCTCTCACTTCCTTTTTTGACTATGGGACAGAAGTGAAGGGAAATCTCCTCAATGACAAAGCTGCATTTTTTATGGGTGGAAGAAGGGGGCTTACAGTATCTCACAAAATTGAGTACATCCCTCACATTTTTGTAAATATTTTATTCTATCTTTTCATGTGACAACACTGAAGAAATGACACTTTGCTACAATGTAAAGTAGCGAGTGTACAGCTTGTATAACAGTGTAAATTTGCTGTCCCCTCAAAATAACTCAACAGACAGCCATTAATGTCTAAACCGCTGGCAACAAAAGTGAGTACACCTCTAAGTGAAAATGTCCAAATTGGGTCCAAAGTGTCAATATTTTGTGTGACCACCATTATTTTCCAGCACTGCCTTATCCCTCTTTGGCATGAAGTTCACCAGAGCTTCACAGGTTGCCACTGGAGTCCTCTTTGACTCCTCCATGATGACATCACGAAGCTGGTGGATGTTAGAGAACTTGCGCTCCTCCACCTTCCTTTGAGGATGCCCCACAGATGCTCAATAGGGTTTAGGTCCGGAGATATGCTTGGCCAGTCCATCACCTTTACCATCAGCTTCTTTAGCAAGGCAGTGGTCATCTTGGAGGTGTGTTTGGGGTCGTTATCATGTTGAAATACTGCCCTGCGGCCCAGTCTCTGAAGGGAGGGGATCATACTCTGCTTCAGTATGTCACAGTACATGTTGGCATTCATTCCCTCAATGAACTGTAGCCCCCCAGTGTCAGCAGCACTCATTCAGCCCCAGACCATGATACTTCCACCACCATGCTTGACTGTAGGATACACACACTTGTCTTTGTACTCCTCCAAAGCGTCTGCAAAGCGCTCCGGCAGCGCCACAACAAGGGTGCTTTCAACCTTTTCTTGGGCCGCTATCGGGGGTTAAAAGCGCCCCACTAGCGGACGAAAAGCGCTGCTAAAATAATGGTAAAGCGCCACTAAAACTAGCAGTGCTTCACCGCTATCGCGGATCGGCTACATTGTGAAAGTAGCCTGAATCTAACTCTGCACTTTTTATGCTGACAAATTTTTATCACAAGGATACAAACATCCCTCTTTGAACATCTTTGGTGTATCTAGTACATCAAATGAATATTTAATACTGCATTTGTATCAGCTGGCAAGTAAACAGAGTAAAAGAATGCTCTTAAATCAGTTCACAGCAGTTGGCACTGTTTCTGCCAGTTAGGATGCATGAGCTAAATGTATCCATAACATTTCTTCTCACCAAAGTACTGCATCTCTTTGACATTCACATACAGTACTTAGGTGGTAACTGAATGTCATCATACATGCATTGCGTACAGCAAATTAAAGAAAACCTATGCTAAGAGAAATATCCAGGCTGCCATTGCTTACCTTCACCTGCTGAAAAGGCTAGTGGCTTGACTGTCATGGCGATCCTTGTTCTGAATAAAAGACCTGGAACACGTATGAAGAGTTTTGATCTTGCTGGCTTCACTGCAGAACGTTTGTAGTTTAAATCGGAAATAAACTCTCTCAATCAGCATTGACTATTTTTAACCCTTATGCTGCTAGAATTAGTTAAGAGATAGGAAAGTATATCATATTGTTTTAAAGTGGAAGTCCATGCTAAAACTAAAATCCCTGCATCTATAGCCACCAACATTCTAACACTAACCTTTCTAGCCCTGAAAAGAAAAAATCAGTATACATACCTTTTTGGAAGCTGCTCAGACCCGATCTCCAGCGACGGAAGCTCCGATCCCATGCCGGGCTGTTAGCTGCGGCTTCGCTGTGTGGACGGGTGTAGAGGACACGTCCGTCAACAGAAGCCCCATAGTAACTCTATGGGTGATGTCACTTTCCATTCATTTCACAGCCGTTGTCAGACGTGTCTTCTGCAGAGCTTTCACCCCTGAAGATCGGGTCAGGTCAGCTTCAGAAAAGGTATGTATACTGATTTTTTTCTTTTCAGGGATATATAGGTTAGTGTTAGAATGTTGGTGGCTATAGATGCAGGGATTTTAGTTTTAGACCGGACTTCCACTTCAAACTGTTTTTTTTTTTACAATTACTTTCTGGTTTCCAGGCTTTGGCATAATGATGTCATAAATCCCAAGAATTTTCAGGAGGGGAGGAGGAGTTTTCTCAGTTGAGCACACCCTCCTGTGTACATGCCTGACTTAAGGGCAAATGGATTCCAGGAAGCAAATCCTACAACACACATGAATCATCTTCCCTTATTTTACTCACGATAGCTGCAGCTAAAAATGATAGATGCGTTTTTCAAAGTGATTTTTTAATAAATTAAAGAATGGAGACATGAATGAATGGGGGAGTATGCTCTGAATATTACAAGAGAAGTTTGGGTTCATAAAAAAAAAAACAGAAACATATATATATATATATATATATATATATATATATATATATATATATACTCATCTAGGTAGATGTAGCATTGATCCAATGCTGCATCTGTCCCTTGCCAATTCTAAAGTGGGGTACACACTATAAGAAAATCGACGAACGTTTGTCTGATTTTTCTCGATGATTCACAGCAAATTGGAACCGATGAAAGATTATTCTCATATGGCAAAGGCTTTTCTTGTTGTTTATTGTTCCTCATCATACGCAGTCTTTCTTTTCTGATTTTTCTTGTAAGAATATCGTATGAAAATGGTACACATTGAACGAAAATCGTTCATTCTGTTCCCATACAAGAAAAATTTGGGCATTTGTCCCTTTGGGAATTTTCATACAAAAATTCGGAAACGGCTGTTGAAAGTTGTGTACACACTATATGAAAATCGTCCAAAATTTCTTTGGATGAAAATGTTTGCCCGATTTTCTTATAATGTGTATGAGCCTTAAGACCGAGTTGTCACTGAGTAGAAAGCTGGCAACTGTCAGTCACTAGCTCTCTGCCCTGCCCCTCCAGCGCATACTGGAGCGCTGGGCTGTCAAGGAGCGACTTTCTCAGTTTGCCAATGGCCCCATGAGAGGTTGATCCAGCTGCTGGTCCAGGAATGTGGGTGGATCCTGACTTCCTGCCTTGCGGCTTCACAGCCGGTTTCCTACTGTGCATGTGCAAAGCAAACTGTACTTTGTAAATGGGCCGCAGTTTTCTGGAACCTGTGAATTGCCCCAGAAGGCTGCGAGGGAAGGAGAACTGAGCCTGAAGTGGGAGTGGGTACCTGTCAAAACTAGGTACCCGCTCCCCCTCTCCCCCCCAAAAGGTGCCAAATGTGATAGCAGAGGGAGGAGGAGACAGACAAGCAGAGCTTCCCCTTTTGGGCAAAACTCCACTTTAGGTTAGCCAGTAAGTGGTGTAACTTAAACGCCAATCTTTCTGTATTAATTGGCACATCGCTGTACTACTTGCTACATTGTGAAGTGCTGTGCAAACTGTTGGCGCTATATAAATCCTGTATAAATATAACATTAATAATAATAATACTACACACTTATTGCTATGTTATTTTATGAAAACAAATTCCCTTGGTCAAAGTTCCGAAAGTCCTGGCCTGATACTGTAATGTTATATCAGGGATCAGCAACCTAAGACACACATGCCACTAATGGCAGATTTATAAAGGCCAAAATTGCCCGGGAGCCCTGCCTGCAGGGCCCACCCTCTTGGCAAATGTATATTGATAAAATATAAAGATAAGTAATTTAAATTACATTTGCTTATTCAAGATTTTTCTGATGCTAAAGCTGGGTATTACACCAGTAGAATTTTGAATGAAAATTTATACAAAAATTTTCAGTACATTTGAATGTCATTCAAAGTAGTTCAAGATTTTGTTTGCTTTTAACATTCGATTTTGGAATTAATGGACTTTACCAAACAAAAACAATATGCACAGTTAGAAATTTGTACATTCAAGAAAAAATTTCCATCCTGCGCCTTTGAATTTTCTCATTACTGCGGTCAAAACTTAACGTAAATTTTGCCCCTCTTTTGATTAGAAAAACAAACATTCTTACAATTAAAAAAGTTGAACGAAATTCTACTCAGCATAAGTGTAGAAAGAAAGACTTTTTGTAGATAATGTAGCGTGATGCAAGTAGCTGTAAGTTGGTAAAAATTACTGTACTTAGCTTAGATAACTTTAGCATTGCCATGTTCAGAATTTAATTTTCCTATGTAAATTGTTGAGTTTACCATTGTTATCTCTGGAAACTAAAAAGTACATAGCAGCATGGGGCTATATTCTTTGTAATCTGTCCTCAGAAAAATGTACATGGTGTTTGCTGCCATTTATTTACATGTATAAATGTATACACCTCAGCTGCATAATTCATTTGACCTTTCTATCATGTACAGTGGGGAAAATAATTATTGGATCCCCTGCAGATTGTGTAAGTTTGCCCACTTAAAAAGAAATGAAGAATATCATCCAAAAATCCAGAAAAACACAAAAACAAATGCTATAAACTAAGTTGCAGTTCACTGAGTAAAATAAGTATTTGATCCCCAAGAAAAACATGGCTTAGTACTTGGTGGAGAAACCCTTGTTGGCAAGCACAGAGGTAAGACATTTCTTGTAGTTGGTTTCCAGGTTTGCACACATCTCAGTAGGGATTTAAATCCACTCTTCTTTACAGATCTTCTCTAAATCCTTAAGGTTTATTTGCTGTTGATTGGCAACTCAAAGTTTCAGTTCCCACCTTACATTTTCTATAGGATTAAGGTCTGGAGACTGGCTAGGCCACTTCATGACCTTCAAGAAAATGTATTTCTTTGTAAGTGGGCAAACTTACAAAATCTACAAGGGATCAAATAATTATTTTCCCCACTGTATAATTTGTCAGTTGCAATGACATGCAATAATTGTATATTTATGTGTAAATTTGGTGATTTGACATGTAGTCCGACACTTGTGTATGAGAAGCCCACTGACCCTAAAGTGGTCGGAGTCCCCCAAGGTCAAATTGATGCCCTGTATACTATGGGCATGCAAAGGCACCCAGAAAATCAATAGTCACGTGTCTACAAAATGATTCGATATTTCCTACTAAATCATAAATATTGTAAAGTTTGTTAAATATTCTCTAGTCTGTAGTGGGTATGCTTACCAGACAAATTCTTATGATTGAAAAAGGTGGCCTTTGCATTAGGCTCTGCATTTGGACCCACATATGTCTGCAAACAGATTTTTTCACACCTGAAAGCAGTGTTAAGTCCTTCTCAAAGCCAACTTACAACAGATAATTTAGAGGTGTTTGTGCAGCTGAAATTAACTTCCTACAAGCCAGACATAGCACAACTAATGCCGCGTACACACGGGCGGACTTTTCGACCGGACTGGTCCGACAGACTTTCCAGCGGACTTTTAACAGGCTTTTGACGGACTTCAGACGGACTTACGTGATTACATACACTGGACTAAAATAAGGAAGTTGATAGCCAGTAGCCAATAGCTGCCCTAGCGTCGGTTTTTGTCCGTCGGACTAGCATACAGACAAGCGGATTTCTGGGTCCGGCGGAGTTACGACGTAAATATTTGAAGCCTGTTCCAAATCTAAAGTCTGCCAGAATGGCAAATGGAAAAGTCAGCTGAAGGTCCGGTGAAGCCCACACACGATCGGATTGTCCGCCGGATTTGGTCCGTCGGCGTCCGTCAGACCAGTCCGGTCGAAAAGTCCGACCGTGTGTACGCCCCATAAGATGTGAAAGGATCACACTGAAGCAAAGGTCAGTTTGCTGTTCAGTACACATCAATGGTAAATATGAACGCATTCACTTTCTATTGGCAGTAGAACAATGAGTATAACAAATTAAACTGAAATATGTGGCAAGCTCTTGTTCACCATCATGCTGGATGTCTAATGCTTCTAAATTGACACAATGTGGAAAAGGTTGTTGACTGCTGTGCTATATATTCAACTGTTGAACACATCATTGTTTAAAATGGGTCAGTTTTTGTGTTCAGCCAGTGGGTTAAACGAAAAAAAAACTGACAAGATTCTCTCAACCACATATTTGAGATAGATGAAAAATCCTCCTCGCTGTGTCATTGTATTCTGACAGCAGGGAGACTTCCCCATCATCAGTATACACAGATCAGCGCTGCAGCCTATTACAGTGGCGGCTGGTGGGTTCTTCCTTTGGGGGGGCGGCAAACAAAGAACACCCCCCCAGGCGGTGTGGCACGGCACTAAAACACCCCTCCCCGGGCTGTTTGGCATTTACCCGCGGGGCTGTGGTGTCCTCTCCTCTTCTCCTGGAGTGGCGGGTCTGCTCCTCCAGCTTCCTCTGCCGTGTCTCCTCTACCGCCAAAGCACTGGGCATCCAATAGGATGGCCTGACGCTTTGGCCAATCGGGAAACAGGTCTCACAGACCTGCCTCTTGATTGGCGGGGAGGAACTTTAGAGTAAAAATAGCAAAAATGTATTTGCTTTGGTCACACAACTGGGTGGCCTCGGAGCACAATGCTCTGAGCTCTGAGGCCACCCTTTTTTTGAAGCCTATTAGAGCCTCTGGCTCTAATCAGGTTCTTCAAAAAAACACCCACCCCGCATTGAAATTCATGGTCCGGCACCACTGATATGTAGATCAGGGGCCAGACGCATGGATGGGGGGGCGGCACTCTCTATGGACAGGCCGCCACTGGCCTATTACCTGCAGCCCTAATTAAGCAAAATATACTGACAAGGCGTTAAACAGAAGTCGATTGGTAGATTGACAGTGGCCTCGAATGAAACTAAATTTGGCTGAACCGGGTGAATTTCAATCCATGTATGGCCAGCTTTACAGCTTTGCTAAACTGAGGACTCTAGTCAACTATAAACCCAAGAATTACTACTACTAACCTGCAATTGACTATAGATTAAACTATTAGTAAAATTAGTAATAACTCCATACTTTAAAAAAATAACACATACTTTCAGTGACCAAATTGCCTAAATAAAGCAATGTAAAACAACTGCTTATCCCTTAAAGTGTGTAACTTGTGAATCAAATAAAAGTCCATCAAGTCCACTGATAATCATACAGCGAGAATATGTGCAATCCAGTGCTTCTTTTAGTGTGTCACATCATCATCTTACCAGATATCAGTGATCTTTAAGTTATAAGAGAACTGCAGCACTTCAGTTAACAGATGTCAATACAGCAGCACCCGCAGCCCATTCACAGCTCTCAAAATGAATCACTTATAACCTCAGAGAGCACAAGGAGGAACAAAGGCAGACCACATTGTGTAAAACCTCTAAAACAATGTGTTTTTTTAATAAAAGAAAGGTACCCACAATGTAATATAGACAAAGTAAGCATGTATCACCGCAGACAGTGGGCGGTATGACATCACAGGGCAGGCCTTTCCCAATGCATTTTGTCGCAAAGAGGACATTGTCAGGGGACAAGAGCTCCTGCCCCCTGACAATGTCCTCTTACCGGTATAACACTATGTGGTCTGCCTTTGTTCCTCCTTATGTTCGCTGAGATTATCATTAATTCATTTTGACAGCTGTGAGCAGGCTGTGGGAGCTGCTGTACTGACATCTATTAAAAAGCAAGATTGACTGACTTCACTTTTTTCTTTAGGAATTTATTTCTGCAAATGCACTGGAGTCAATATGGAAGGCAAAATTCGTTTTTGTTAAAAATTCCTTAAAAACGGATATTGAGTGTTTTTCTTAGCTTTTTGAATGTTTTTATGTGTTTTTGTTATTTGATGTTTTTTTCACACTAATGCAGCGTACACACGAGCCGACTTTTCTATCGGACTGGTCCAGGTCTAGCTGGTGATGCCTTATGATAAGTGGGTCCTCCTAAATGGTTTCCTCAATACCAGTAGTTAAAGGTAAAAGGAAGATCCTAGATAGTGTAGTACCGTTTGATGTTTCACCAAGTTATTGAGGGTATTTCTACACATTTGTATACATTGTTTGTCATTTGCACCTGTACTTTTTGTTGAAGTTTTTGTCCCATAGATTTGCCCATTTACTGTGACAATACCGTGGGTGTATTCACACTTTTGTATATACTGATTATCACTTGCACTTGCACCATATCTTGAAGATCCCTTTTTCAATTATCACTAGTTATCTTACAGCGCAGCACCACCACCTTTTACCATTTTTAATTTATTGGCCACGGATTGGCTGAATGGTGCCTGCTGCAGTTGGTTGTCTATATATATTTAGCTAGTCTCAGCAGACAGCGCGAGAGTACCACTTATCCAACAAACATGTCATACTTACCTGCTCTGTGCAATGGTTTTGCACAGAACAGCCCCAATCCTCTTCTTCTCGGGTCCCCCACCAGTGCTCCTGGCTCCTCCCTCCTTCTGAGTGCCTTTATAGCAAGCCACTTGCCATAGGGGCACTCGTTTAGGCTAGATCCCGAGCTTCGCCCCATGTGTCCATTGACACACACAGCGTGCCCCCCTCACTCTCTCTCCACAGGCTGTGATTGATAGCAGCAGGAGCCAATAGCTACCACTGCCTCCATGGCCAGGTAGAAGAGAGAGATCGGAGAGTGCCACTGCTCCCGGGCACAGCAGAGAATGCGATAGGCTCCTGCAGCTGTCTGTCAGAAACTGGGAGGCAGGAGCAGGGACATGGCTTGCTGGGTACTATGCATTTCAGTGGATGCACACAGCCCTATCTGGCAGTGCACATGCACAGGTGTCTCCTTACAAACAGGGATGCAAGAGGTTCAGGGACCAGCCAGGAAACCAAAAAAGGAAAATTTTCATGGAAGCACACTATACATCCTATGTGAGTCTGTACTTCCCTGAATGAAAAAAGGGTTCACTTTAACCAGTAGCAGGATACACAGATGTAGCACACAGAGGTGCTTATAAAAGGGAATAGATATTTACTTCAGCCCTCCCAAAATATTGGTGCCTGGGTACCACCCCACCACCAGAGGACAAGCAAAAGTCTACTTGCCTTACTATGGCCAGCTATACTAATAAAGATTAGGTATGAGCTTCGTGTTCGAGTCGAACCCATGTTCGACTCGAACATCGGCAGTTTGATCGTTCGCCGAATTTCGAACGATATGGGCCGTTCGTGCCAAATTCGTGTGGCGAGTCACGGCCCATAATTCACTGCGGCATCGCAGTGCATTGCTGGCTGATGATTGGCCAAGCATGCACTATGACCCGCATGCTTGGCCAATCGCAGCGCTGTCTGTAGAGAGAGCTGTCATTGGCCAAAGCCAGGGTGGCTTTGGCCAATGATGGCTCAGGGGGTTTAGAACACGCCCCACACTATATAAGGCCGCCTGCATGGCAGCCCTGTGTAGTGTGTTCCGGCTTGACAGAGAGATAGACAGAGAGAGAGAGACAGTGTCATTTGATTTAAGTTAGATAGATTAGGCAGGACAGTCAGTCAGTTAGCTGCACTTACAGTGTATTGTGTATATATATGCATCCCAGGAGTTTTACATATATATATATATATATATATATATATATATATATATATATATATATATATATATACACTGTATTCAGTTTAGCTAGATCCGTTCCTGTTATCTTCCTACTAACAGGCAGGCTTGTGTTGTTACAGAATTTACAGCTACCTGAAGAAAATTGCTGATGTTCTTTTGATCCTATTAGTACCACAGTCAGGCAGCTAGACTATTTACAGTTAGTGTAGTGCGTCCTCCTCAAAGTGTTCAGCTAAAGCTACAAGTTAGTTTAGTGTGACTTCTGCACAGTATTCAGCTAAAGCTACAAGTTAGTGTAGTGCGTCCTCCTCACAGTGTTCAGCTAAAGCTAGAAGTTAGTTTAGTGTGACCTCTGCACAGTGTTCAGCTAAAGCTACAAGTTAGTGTAGTGCATCCTCTGAACAGTGTTCAGCTAAAGCTACAAGTTAGTGTAGTGTGTCCTCCTCACAGTTTTCAGCTAAAACTACAAGTTAGCGTAGTGCATCCTCTGAACAGTGTTCAGCTAAAGCTACAAGTTAGTTTAGTGCACAGTGTTCAGCTAAAGCTTCAAGTTAGTGTAGTGCGTCCTCCTCACAGTGTTCAGCTAAAGCTACAAGTTAGTTTAGTGTGACCTCCTCACAGTGTTCAGCTAAAACTACAAGTTAGTGTAGTGCGTCCTCTAATCAGTGTTCAGCTAAAGCTACAAGTTAGTGTAGAGCATCCTCTGCACAGTGTTCAGCTAAAGCTACAAGTTAGTGTAGTGCGTCCTCTGAACAGTGTTCAGCTTAAGCTACAAGTTAGTTTAGTGTGACCTCTGCACAGTGTTCAGCTAAAGCTACAAGTTAGTGTAGTGCGTCCACCTCACAGTGTTCAGCTAAAGCTACAAGTTAGTGTAGTGCATCCTCTGAACAGTGTTCAGCTAAAGCTACAAGTTAGTTAGTGTGACCTCTGCACAGTGTTCAGCTAAAGCTACAAGTTAGTATAGTGCGTCCTCCTCACAGTGTTCAGCTAAAGCTACAAGTTAGTGTAGTGCAACCTCTGCACAGTGTTCAGCTAAAGCTACAAGTTAGTGTAGTGCGTCCTCTGAGAAGTGTTCAGCTAAAGCTACAAGTTAGTGTAGTGCGACCTCTGCACAGTGTTCAGCTAAAGCTACCTGTAGAAGGTTGGTGGTGTTTTCCTGATCCTATCACTACCGCAGGCAGCTAAATTATTTACACGTTAGTGTAGTGCGACCTCTGCACAGTGTTCAGCTAAAGCTACCTGTAGAAGGTTGGTGGTGTTTTCCTGATCCTATCACTACCGCAGGCAGCTAAATTATTTACATGTTAGTGTAGTGCGACCTCTGCACAGTGTTCAGCTAAAGCTACCTGTAGAAGGTTGGTGATGTTTTCCTGATCCTATCACTACCGCAGGCAGCTAAATTATTTACACATTAGTGTAGTGCGTTCTCTGCACAGTGTTCAGCTAAAGCTACCTGTAGAAGGTTGGTGGTGTTTTCCTGATGCTATCACTACCGCAGGCAGCTAAATTATTTACACGTTAGTGTAGTGCGACCTCTGCACAGTGTTCAGCTAAAGCTACCTGTAGAAGGTTGGTGGTGTTCTCATACTACAGGCAGGCAGTTGATTTTGCTAGCTGCAGTATCAGTATATATATATATATATACTGATATATATATATATATATATAAATTGATACTGATACTGATGTACAGCTTAGTGCAGCTACAGGCCATTAGTATGTCTGGAAGGCCAACAAGGAGAGGCAGACAGTCACAAGCCAATAAAAGAGGGCAAGTAGGCTCTGTGTCTAGAGGCAACAGTGCTGGTCGTGGAGACGGTGCATCCTCATCAGCACGTGGCCGTGGGACACGCTTTGCCTTTTTTCGGCAGCTGGCCGTGTTGAGCCGCAACATGCGGAAGACTTGGTCGAGTGGATGACCAAGCCGTCCTCATCCTCCTCATCCTCTCTCACCCATGCTCAGGGTACTTTGTCTGGCAAAGCAGCTGCCAACGCGGCCTCTTCCCTCAGCTCAATGGCATCAGTGACTCCTTCCCTAGCCCCACCATGTCCTCCTGAGGAGTCCCTCGAACTGTTTGACCACAGTGTTGGGTGCATGCTCCAGGAGGATGCCCAGCGTTTAGAAGGCTCTGATGATGATACTGAGCTAGATGAAGGCAGTAACCTGAGCACGGACAGAGGGGGTGCCCAAGAAGGACAGCAATCTGGCAGTCATGCTCCCCCTGCTGCAGCATACTGCCAGGTTTGCTCCAGTGATGAGGAGGGAGGGGATGATGAGGTCACTGACTCAACGTGGGTGCCTGATAAGAGAGAGGAGGAGGAGGCACATCACCAACAAGGCAGAATGCTCTCCAGGGGCCAGCCTAAGGGCAGCACACTGACTGCATCACACCGCAAAGCTCCGCATGTGCAGGGCACTGCTGTCTCTGTGCGTTATTCTAAAAGTTCTTCGGTGTGGGCCTTTTTTGAGACGAGTGCATCAGATCGCACCGCTGCTATTTGCAACATATGTCTCAAGCGTATCTCACGTGGCCAAAACATCTCCCGCTTGGGCACCACATGCTTGGCCAGACATATGTTGACCTGCCATGCAGTTCATTGGCAAGCATATTTAAAAGACCCACACCAAAGAACAAAGAGGACCTCTCCTTGCTCCTCATCAGTTGAGATCTCCAACCCCACTATACCTTCAGTCCTCTCTGAGACCTGCACTGAGAGGAATGAAGGTGTAGAATTAGGTGTGTCACAGCCAAGAACTTGTGGGCAATCTGCTTTCGGTACACCGACGTCAGATTGTACCAGGCAAATTTCCCTGCCCCAGCTGCTGCACCGCCGAAAGAAGTTTGCTCCCAGCCATCCACATGCCCAGCGGTTGAATGCTAGCTTGCCAAAATTGCTAGCACTTCAACTGCTACCTTTTCAGTTGGTAGACTCTGCCCCCTTCCGTCAGTTTGTGGAATGTGCGGTTCCTCAGTGGCAGGTACCCAAAGGCGATTCTGGCTCTCTACCGGCATGTGGAAGGCAATGTCTTGGCCTCGCTGGACAGGGCGGTCAGCGGTAAGGTGCATTTTACCGCTGACTCATGGTCCAGCAGGCATGGACAGGGACGTTACCTAAGTTTCACGGCGCATTGGGTCACTCTGCTTGCAGCTGGGAAGGATGCAGGACAAGGGGCAGTAGTGTTGGAGGTTGTTCCACCACCACGCCTCCAAAATGCCACTATTAATGATTGTGATACACCTCTCTCCTTCAGCCCCTCCTCTTCTTCTTCCTCCATGGCCTCTTCCTGTGCTTTGTCCTCGGAACCAGCGGTGCTCCGTAGGCATTCAAGGGGCTACACAAGTACGCAGGCCAAAAGATGCCATGCAGTGCTTGAGCTGGTGTGCTTGGGGGACAGGAACCACACTGGGGCAGAAGTTCTGTCAGCTCTGCAGGGGCAGGTTCAGAGGTGGTTGACGCCACGCCAACTTAAGGCAGGAATGGTGGTTTGCGAGAATGGCACCAACTTCCTCTCCGCCCTCCGACAGGGACAACTGACCCATGTGCCCTGTTTGGCTTAAGTCCTTAACTTGGTGGTGCAGCGGTTCTTGGGCAGGTACCCGGGCTTACAGGATGTCCAGAGGCAGGCCAGGAAAGTCTGTGTGCATTTCCGTCGGTCATATAATGCCAGTGCTCGGCTGGCAGACCTCCAAAAGGAGTTTAACCTGCCCAAGAACCGCCTAATCTGTGACATGCCCACCAGGTAGAACTCAACAGCCATCGATAAGTACCTGTGCGACTATGGCACCAGGACAGGGTCAGGGGAGCTTGTTTTTTTTCCCCACGCCAGTGGGCCATGATCAGGGATGCATGTACTGTCCTGTCACCATTTGAGGAGGCCACGAGGATAGTGAGCAGTGACAGTGCATGCATCAGTGACACTGTCCCCCTTGTCCACCTATTGGAGCACATGCTGCGTGGAATAATGGACAGGGCAGAACAGAGGCAGGAAGAGGAGGACTTCCTTAGCTCTCAAGGCCTCCTTTATCCAGACAGTGTTCCTGCGTGCCCGCCGATCACACAGGAAGAGGACGAGGAGGAGGAGGAGGATTGTGTCAGTATGGATGGTGCACCTGGCACTCAGCATCAGCAGCAGTCTTTAAGGGATCAGTCCCAAGAAACACATGGACTTGTACGTGGCTGGGAGGTGGTGGCTGCGGACCATATCGTCCTTAGTGACCCAGAGGACTCTGGACCGAATGCCTCAGCAAACCTACGCTGCATGGCCTCCCTGATCCTGCAAAGCCTGCGTAAGGATCCTCGTATTTGTGGTATCAAGGAGAAGGACCGATACTGGCTGGCAACCCTCCTTGATCCACGGTACAAGGGTAAGGTTGCGGGCCTTATCTTGCCGTCGCAGAGGGAGCAGAGGATGAAACATCTTCGGGAGGCCTTGCAGAAAGGTCTGTGCAATGCGTTCCCAGAGACTGGGAGGTTACAAACTCCTGTTTCTGGAAAACGTGTCACTGAGGCTTCGGTCTGTCAAAGAAGGAGCGGTGGAGAAGGTGGCCGTCTGACCGATGCGTTCAGACAATTTTTTAGTCCGCAGCAACCCAAGGTATGATCGGTTTCAGCAATCATCGCCAGCGTCCGTTTTACATGGTGCAGGAATACCTAGGGGCAAGATCTGACTTGGACACCTTTCCCACCGAAAATCCTCTGGGTTACTGGGTCTTAAGGATGATCACTGGCCAGAGCTTGCACAGTATGCAATTGAGCTACTGGCCTGTCCTGCATCCAGCGTTCTTTCGGAACACACATTCAGTGCTGCTGGAGGCTTTGTAACCGATCACAGGGTGTGTCTGTCCACTGACTCGGTCGATCGACTGACCTTCATAAAAACGAATCAGTCTTGGATCACCACCAGCTACCAAGCACCTGATGCTGATGTAACCGAATAATTTTTTTTGAAATGTCAGATCCCTTCAAAGATTGCCTATGCTGATGCTGAGTGACTATCCTGTTATGCTGAGTAATTATCCTCTTCCTCCTCAATGATCATGCTGATAGTTTGTAAGAACATCTTTGGTTCTGGGAGCCGCCACCAGTGCCTAAGGCCCAATTTTTAAGCCCCTGTTTAACAGGGGCATGTAATTACAATTTTTGATACAATTCTTTGCAGCGGGGCTAGTTCCTGCGCTCTAACCAGAGTATCTGTGAGGGGTTGCAGTGTTGCGGCACCAGCACCAGTGACTAAGGCCCAATTTTTCAGCCCCTGTTTAACAGGGGCGTGTAATTACAATTTTTGATGCAATACTTTGCAGCAGGGCTCGTTCCTGCATTCCAACTAGAGTATCTGTGAGGGGTTGCAGTGTTGTGGCAACAGCACCAGTGCCTAAGGCCCAATTTTTCAGCCCCTGTTCAACAGGGACATGTAATTAGAATTCTTGATCTAATATTTCACAGCAGGGCCCGTTTCTGCACCCACCAAGATTAACTGTGAGGACTTACAGTGTTGTGGCACCAGCACCACCACCACCATCACCAAAGGCCCAATTTTTCTGGCCCTGTTCAACAGGGGCATGTAATTACAATTCTTGATCTAATATTTCACAGCAGGTCCCTGTGAGGGCTTACAGTGTTGAGGCCACAACAACACCTAAGGCCCAAATTTCTGCTGAGTATATAGGGCAGGCCCCTACTTTCAAACATCCAACTTACAAACGACTCCTACTTGCAAACGGAAGGAGACAACAGGAAGTGGGATGAAATCTACCCCATAGGAAGGGAAATTCTCTCCTGTAAGAGTTATTTTGGGAAAAACTTTTCTCCTTTCCACTGATGCTTTATCACCAATCCTTGTTTCACTAAAAAAAACCAAATTTTCAAAAAACATTTGTCATTTGGACAAAAAGTGAGGTGAAATCTTCTGAAGAGGAGCACAGACAGCAAAACAAATGTCGCAGGGGTGATAACCCTTCCCTATGTTTTCCAAAAAGCTTAAAAATAGATTTTTTGGCTGGAGCTACACTTTAAAAATGCACCAGGTCAAAATTACAAACAGATTCTACTTAACAACAAACCTACAGTCCCTGTCTTGTTTGCACCGCCTGTATACTGCTGTTCAGAGTATATAGGGCCTGGGGGCCCCACACCTTTCCTTTTATTAATTTGGGTGCGTGGTTCCCCTTAATATCCCCTTAATATCCATACAGGACCCAAAGGGCCTGGTAATGGACTGGAGGGTACCCATGCCGTTTGTCTCACTGATTTTCATCCATATTGCCAGGACCCGACATTACATTAAAGCCGCAAGCAGTTTAAAATTACTTTTTTTCCTTTAAAAATGTCATTTTGTGCAGGGACTGTTCTAAGCACGGGAAATACGCGCCACTTTATAGGCATACTACTATACCCCAGTTACGATGTTTAAAGGAATATTTCCCTTTTTTTTTTTTTTTTACTTTAAGCATCATTAAAATCACTGCTCCCGAAAAAACGTCCGTTTTTAAACATTTTTTTTTGCATTGATACATGTCCCCTGGGCAGGACCCGGGTCCCCAAACCCTTTTTAGGACAATACCATGAAAATTAGCCTTTAAAATGAGCACTTTTGATTTCGAATGTTTGAGTCACATAGACGTCAATGGGGTTCTAACGTTCGTGCGAATTTTTAGTCCGTTCACAGGTTCTGGTGCGAACCGAAGTGGGGGATGTTCGGCTCATCCCTAATAAAGATATTCATTTTTGATAAGTGTTTTCTCTTTATCAAAAATGAAAGTTAAGCCAAGTACAGAACAAGGACAGGTAGCATTGCTGACACTAGACATACTTTGCTTTATGTACTTCTAATCTTTTTTCAATCATCAAAGTGTTTCCTGTAGTCAAAAAGGAGCTGTTGTGACGTGTTTACAATATGCCAAGGTAACAATCTTGATTAGAAATATTCCACAGTGACATTTTCATTAGACATTTACTGTTTGACTTTGTTAGCTTTGCTTATCAAAGGTACCAGCAATGCTATAATAGTCTAATAAATCAAATGTCATGTAACAGTCCTCTACACAGATTAACACCGCAGGACTGATGCCTTAATTTTAGTTTTTTGCACAAGTATTAATCATAGATTTTCAACAATATCATACAACCTATAAAGATAATGTGTAGAAAACTGCACCTATTCCTACTTAAACAAGAGCTTCTGGATTAGGTGAAAATAATTCATTTCTCAATGGGAATAATTTGTGGCCAATTAAGGCTAAAGCTGCTACCATAAAATCAAATAAATCCGATAAACAAATATATACACCAACACAAGCAACGCTATAAATTCAAATAATATAAAATATAAAAATAGTACAAATTTTAAAAGTATTAAAAGTGCTATCATGCAGTGCAAGCATATGTAGAATGAAAGTCTATAATATATTGCAGCTAGATTCTGTATAAATTCCGTGAGACTGTCCAGAAAGAAGTTCAATTTCTGATTGCAAGATGATAAGCTGTCACCAACACCTCCACACATACAGAAACAGGGGGGTACTCACATCCCCCTTCAAATTAAACTCTTAATGCAATCAACTGGATTATAGGTAAAAAACACATAGGTTTGATCTCTTTGCCTACAATCTCCCAAGGAAAGCTGCGGCAGAGGGTTGGATCACACACTTTATTCAAATCAAAAGGAAAAGAATGGAAATTCCATAGTGTAGTCCCATTTAAAAAGCTTTATTATTTTCCAAAAAACACCCCCTCTTAGGAATTGCATTTACACAAACAAAGTTGCAAACAGGCATAACGTTAAACAAGGTCGCATCAGCAGACCATACGGGGATAGCGCAGTGTCTCCTACCACATTCGGCTGCCCTTTCCAGCAGTAGTGAACACTGTGTCCCCAAGCGGCATGCTGACGTCACTGATGGTCGTCATAAAGCCCCACACTGATGCGTTTCGTCATCAATGTCATCTGAGGACGTGGCTTTATGGCGAGACGTACCACCCTTTATACTACAACTGAACCTGGGCAATTTAACCCCTAATGTCTTGCAGTTTCTCACCACCATCCAGATATCACTATCTAGATAGGGGACTCATGAACACAGTCAGGTTGCAATCAGGCAGCCAGCGCCATCCCACATACAAAAATGTCCCACATACGAATGTCTGTATTTATAAAGGCAATGGTAGCACCACCTACACACACACACATCCGTGGCTGACTTACCGTTCATTCTGCAGTATTGTAATCACAGTCTATTGCACAGTGTGTACAATCATATAAAGAAACACAGCAAGAATCAGTAAATATAAGATCAGACCATTAATCATAAAAAAAATTAATACAATTAAATTTTAAATTTTAAAACAACAGATTTTAAAAGTAGTGGGTCCATAAAAAAAAACATTATTACTATATATTTTAGAATTGCAATCATAGGTTTAAAGTTATTATATATATATATATATACACAGTATCTCACAGAAGTGAGTACACCCCTCACATTTTTGTAAATATTTTATTATATCTTTTCATGTGAGAACACTGAAGAAATTACACTTTGCTAAGGTAGTAAAGTAGTGAGTGTACAGCTTGTATAACAGTGTAAATTTGCTGTCCCCTCAAAATAACTCAACACACAGCCATTAATGTCTAAACTGAGGGCAACAAAAGTGAGTACACCCCTAAGTGAATATGTCCAAATTGGTCCCAGTTAGCCATTTTCCCTCCCCAGTGTCATGTGACTCATTAGTGTTACAAGGTCTCAGGTGTGAATTGGGAGCAGGTGTGTTAAATTTGGTGTTATCTCTCTCACTCATACTGGTCACTGGAAGTTCAACATGGTACCTCATGGCAAAGAACTCTCTGAGGATCTGAAAAGAAGAATTGTTGCTCTACATAAAGATGGCCTAGGCTATTAGAAGATTGCCAAGACCCTGAAACTGAGCTGCAGCACGGTGGCCAAGACCATACAGCGGTTTAACAGGACAGGTTCCACTCAGAACAAGCCCCGCCATGGTCGACCAAAGAAGTTGAGTGCACGTGCTCAGCATCATATCCAGAGGTTGTCTTTGGGAAATAGATATATGAGTGCTGCCAGCATTGCTGCAGAGGTTGAAGAGGTGGGGGGTCAGCCTGTCAGTGCTCAGACCATACGCCGCACACTGCATCAAAGTGGTTTGCATGGCTGTCGTCCCAGAAGGAAGCGTCTTCAAAAGATGATGCACAAGAAAGCCTGCAAACAGTTTGAAGACAAGCAGACTAAGCACATGGATTACTGGAAACATGTCCTGTGGTCTGATGAGACCAAGATAAACTTATTTGGTTCAGATGGTGTCAAGCGTGTGTGGCGGCAACCAGGTGAGGAGTACAAAGACAAATGTGTCTTGCCTACAGTCAAGCATGGTGGTGGGAGTGTCATGGTCTGGGGCTGCATGAGTGCTGCTGGCACTGGGAAGCTACAGTTAATGAAAAACCATGAGGATTTACAACCCCTTTAAAGTATACCATAGTGGTCAGAACATCGCCTTGCCTGGAGATGTTGACATCCAAGAAATTAATCTGTTCCTTGCTGAACTCATACTCCAATCTAATATTATTTTTATTGGCATTTTGTTCAAACATGAATTCATGCAGGGAGCTCTCACTACCTTCCCAGATGAAAAACAGGTCATCAATGTACCTTTTATAAAAGAGAAGGCCATCCCAAAAACGGATTTATCCTCCCATTCCCCCATAAAAAGGTTTGTTAAGCTGGAAGCAAACTTAGCGCCCATCGCAACTCCTCTTTTTTGTGAATAGAATTGCTGGTTATACCAGAAATAATTGTGAAACAGGCAGAAATCCAAAGCCTGAACGTAAAAGGAATAAAGGGTTCGCGCTATACTAATGAAGCATAATAAATAATTCACAGTGAAGCAAAAATGCATATAGTGCTCATAACTGAAATAAGTCCATGTTTAAAAAAAACAACATATAGTGATAGTGAAAAAAAAATCATTTAAGTGTGACATCAATTCAATGCTGTGAAAAAAGTCCGCGCCACCAACAGTACAAAAAACATCCAAGTGAGATTGATGAAATTCTGTGACAGCAGCGAGGGGTCCACCACCAAACAATAGAAGGGGTTACTTCTTACCAGAAGGCCATGACCCCCCACCACAGAGGGTCACAGCAAGCAGGAATCTATAGGAGCCAAGAAGTGGGGAATGCCAGCGGTGTCCACCAGGGGTCATCACATCCTCAGCAACTCAAGTAACCCGGGGCATATACACCATAAAATATAAAAGGGGCTCACATAGTGTAAAACTGATAGGATTTATTAAAAATTAAAAGAAAATACAAATGCGCACTTACAGAGTGTAAATGGATAAGACAGCCTTAAGTCCGGCTCCGTGGCCACCGGAGCTCGGACAAACCCGTCCTACTGGAATGTGGATCGCTTGGGGGTGACGTCAGCGCGTCGTCTGGCTCCGCCCTACGCGTTTCGTGACATCATCACGTCTTCCAGGGGCACAGGCGGCGCGCTGCGTCACCCTCCTTAAATAGTGCTAAACCAAGACCAAGCCTCGCTCTGGATCACTGCACACAATGGACCGCCGGACCATCGTACATGCTTCCGACGTCCGGGTGCGCTCCACAGTGCGAGCGACCAAGAGAGGCCGCATAGCCCAGGCAACACATACAAATCGATGACCGATCTTAAAACATTTTGATGTGCATAAACAATTTCGTTCAATATAACACTTTGTACAAGTAAACACCATACTTAATACATGTATATAATTAGGTACAAGATGGGTAGAACAGAATGAACCATCCCTCCAGTTCCTATCATCACTAAAACCCCAATCAGACACAAACGATCTAGATTGGATGACTGAAACTGGTTGGAAACTGGTTCTATATAAGTGGATAGAGATTGAGACAGAAAAGGTCCTTTTTCATTTTAACAATATTAAAAAGTCCCAAATATTCCCTTGTAGACGTTTCTTTTCCTCATTCTCTATTTTAAACTGCAGGGTTTATAAACCGGAAGTGGAATATTATGTTGTTTGTGGTCACCAGCCCACTTCACTTGATAAGTAGCACCATCTAGTGGATGTGTCAAAAAACGCTACAAATACCTATATTCCAATAGGAATGCCACTATGTGTCCACTAGATGTAAAACCCTACCAAATAGATACCACAGATTACCAATAATTATATAAGATATATCTGTTAAAAAAAAAATTTTTATATTGGAATAAAAGTACGAAATAAAAATTCAAAAATTGAAAATAAAATATAAAAAATGAACTAAATTCGAACCAGTCAGAACTATGTGATGTGCAAATAGCTAGTCAAGGTTATCAATAGCAAAGCATGACCCACAACAAAAAGTAGTGTGTACATGGTTTGCAATGTAGCCCTATGGGTACTGGCGTCAGAATGCATTAAGAATTATTGATAAATGCATTGACGTCTGTATCCACATTTAACCCAAAGGGGGTATAAGTACGAAGTCTGTAGATCCAAGACATTTCGCATTTGGAGATTTCCCTGACCAGAGAGCTTCCCCTCCAATGTGGTCTGTACTTGTCAATCCCAACATACAGAGTATTGGAGGGGTCCCTCCCATGTGCCTCATCGAAATGTCTCGACACTGGATGCTTATCGAAACCCCTGCGGATGTTATTAATATGCTCGGACAGTCTAACTTTGAGAGCCCTCTTGGTCCTGCCCACATATTGCAATCCGCAGGGGCACTGGATAAGATAAATGACCCCCTCTGACGTACATGTTATGAAGGGTTTAACATGAAAGGCCTGTGAGGTACTAGTTGATACAAATTGGCCTATTTTTCTACCTCTGTTGCTATTAAGGGAACAAACTTGACAGTTCCTGCATTTGTAGTACCCTGTAAGGTCATGGAAGAAGGACCTATTAGTAATGGGTGGATCCTGTACTGTTGGGGCAATTTTATTCCCCAAAGTGGATGCACCCTTAAAAATAATACGGGGGTTTCTAGGTAGAATCGGATTCAACACTGGGTCCGTAGTTAAAATGTGCCAATGTCTCTTTATTAGGTCTTTGATCTGGCGATGTTGAGTGGAGAAGGTGGTAATAAAGGATAAATTAAAATTACCCTCAGTCTCCCGTCGTTGACCTGAATTTAATAACAGAGATCTGTCTTTGTCCCTTACTTGTGCCAAAGATCTCGAGAGTGCGACCTGATCATAACCCTTCTCAACAAATCTCTCGGTTAAGGTAGCTGCTTGACTATCAAAGGTCTCTATTTCTGTACAATTCCGCCGAAGGCGTGTATATTGCCCCATTGGGACCGCTTTCAGCCAAGACTCGTGGTGACAACTGTCAAGGGGAATGAAGGAGTTCCTGTCTGTTGCCTTAAAGTGGGTGGACGTCACCAATTTATCCCCCTGAACCTTGATCCTGAGGTCAAGGAAACTAATCTCCTCCGTACTTATCTCAAAGTTCAACCTAATACCCCTATCGTTATCATTCAAAAGGGTCATGAAGTTTTCAAGCTCAATCTCACTGCCATCCCATAGGAGGAGGACGTCGTCAATATACCTAGCCCACAGGACCACCTGTGGTCTGGACCAGGCCATGACGACGTCCTCCTCCCACTTGGCCATGAATAAATTGGCCAAGCTGGGGGCATACTTTGCCCCCATAGCTACGCCCCTATCTTGGCGAAAATATTGATGGTTGAACCAAAAATAATTATGGCTCGCGGCGTAATGGAGTAACTCCATGATAAAGTTCCTTTGGGATGGAGCGAGGTCAGAGTCTCGAGTCAGATACATATCCACTGCCTCAAACCCCAAATCATGGGGTATGATGGTATAGAGTGAAGTAACGTCGGCGGTAACCAACCTTGTACCTGGCTTCCACACAATATGAGACAGCATATTTATAACCTGTGTAGTATCCTTATGCTTCATTAGTATAGCGCGAACCCTTTATTCCTTTTACGTTTTTTCACAATTGATGTTTTTGTGGGGATTGCTGCTTTACATATTAGTTGTTTCTTATTTTGTTTTTAGCGCAGTTTTCTTTTATTTTTCACAGAAATCCAAAGCCTATCTCAAAAAGACCTTCTGTTCAAATGGTAAATCTTCCATTTTGCTCAAAGCCCAATTCAGTGCCAGCAGAGCGTTATCATGCTGTATAATGGTGTTTAACGACGACACATCCGCCGTCACCAAAAAAATCT
Source organism: Lithobates clamitans (assembly GCA_037952925.1). Classification (NCBI taxonomy): domain Eukaryota; kingdom Metazoa; phylum Chordata; class Amphibia; order Anura; family Ranidae; genus Lithobates; species Lithobates clamitans. The sequence continues at coordinate 1,110,894 of JBBGZY010000889.1, read as the reverse complement.
CTAATTTCCCTGACAGATTGATTCTACTAATCATCTGCAGGAAATTCTTAGTGTCCCTTAAATAGGCCTTTGTAGTTGCAACACTTGCTTGCAAAAAAGTATTGAGATTCTGACCGACCCGATACTATTCACAACTGGACATGCTGGGGGATTTTTACTGTTTTTGCGCACTTTGGGTAACTTATAGATTATTGGAATTCTATTAAAACTTAGTGACAGATATTTATTTTCTTTTTTATTCAGGACATTTTTTTCAAATTCCATGTTCACCGGACATTGCAGTTCCTTATGATAGATCTGAGCAGGATCTGTACGTAACTTAACGTATGTATTCTCGTCTGATAACATAGCTTCCAATTTGGTGTCATAAAAGCTTTTATCCAAAATGACAACCCCTCCACCTTTATCCGCAGGGCAGATTATGATGTTATTTATTTCCTCAAGCTGTTCTATATGTCTTCAATATATCTTGGACTACTTAAAATGGGACAGTAATATTTGTCCACAATATCTCCCAGGATGTATGTAGACACTATTATTGGTTTGGTTGATTCTGAACTCAACCTGATAATTGAGTGAGCTGATCACATTAGCCTCCAGGACTGGCTAGGAGCCGAACTGTTGATGAATAGGCTGAGGAGGGGGGAGATTGTTGTTTGTATTGTTAATTGTAATTAGCTCCTGCTATTGTGTTTATACTACTGTGTGAAGCTCGGTGCCCACAAGTCTGTCATCCGGTCTGGGTAAATTTTTTAGTTAATTAGCTCATGTTAATTATGTTAATTAGGTTACAGTTGTATTGTTAGAGGAGGTTCCAACGGCATATAAAGTCTTGTAATTTTGATTCTAAATAAAACAGTTCATGGTAGCAACAAGCAAGTATCGCCTTGTTTTGTGCTCAGAGAGGTTGGAATATCTGATATCTGTATACAGACTGGGAGGAAGTGGTATATGACGGAAGCACTCAAGCGGAGTGTGGGACGTTCTGTGACATTGGTGGCAAGCAGCGGGAAAGCTTCCTGCAGTCTGGGACATCCAAACTTCCATCTGGATCCAAGGTCCAGATAGCAGGAGAGGAGAGGTACAGATACCAGCCGCCATGGATGAGGAATTCAGAAGGAGGTTGCGAGAGATGCAGATACAGCACAGAGGACCAGTATCAGAGCAGGTCCTGCTGGGATGGTGTGATTCTATTCGCTGCAAACTCTGGAAGGAAGCGCTAGCCCGTGAGCAGCGACACCAGGGAAAAGTTCTCCCCTCCATCGAGGAAAGGTACTGGTCGCAGTACGGACTGCGGGTGCGGTTTTTGGGAGAAAAAACACACAAGAAGCAGACAGCTGAATTAAGCAGGCTGGTCTGGGCAGAGATAAAGCTGGATGAGAGCTACAGAGCCCTCCGGTGGCATGTATCCCAAGCATGTCCCTGGATAGCGGATGACAGCCCAACGGAAGGCTTAAGCTACGGCGGCTTGGGACTGTTGTATGTGAAGCTGACAGGAGACCCTAACTTTGGGAGTGATTTGGAGTGGCGGGTGGATGAAATCATGGATTTCAGAGAAGGGCTACTGAACATTTCGGAAGTGCACTGGGCACAGGAAGATTTGGAGTTTCTGGCCGTTCAGGAATGGGAGCTAGAGATCGCCTACAGACGGCTGCTAGACATTGCTCAGTGCCAGGGCTGGGCTCCCTTTGCCTGGGACTACTCGGGAAATACCAGCTGACAACCCGGAAATCCTGGCTGAAGAGTCGGCAATGTGGCAGAGCAATAGTGTGCTTTGCCAACCTGCCCCCACAGCTAGGGAGGCGGAGGTCTTATGGCGGATGCAGCAAGTGCTGACTGACCTTGATGATCCTGTTTCTGCATGGGATGATCTTGGATGGAGGAATGTGCCTGTCCAGCAGCATGCCAGAGAATCTGCAGCTGAAAATCTGGAGATTGCCATGCCCAAACCTGAAGTGCTGACAACAGGGCAGAGCTCTGCTAACCACTGCCCAGCACTGATAGCATCTTCTGGATTCCATGGACAGGAGATGGTGAACCTTTATCCCCAGACACCAGTTGCAGAGACAGGGGATTTGATAGACTTTTCTGCTGAGGAAGAACCATCGGGTGAGCCCCCAGCAGAAGAGTTGGGATTAGGGCCAAACTTCATTGCGCTCTGCTCAGCACTGATGGCATCTTCTGAGTTCCACGGACAGGAGGCGGTGAATCTCTATCCACAGACACCAGTTATAGAGGTAGGGGATTTATTAGACTTTTCTGCTGAGGAAGAACAGCCTGATGAGCCTCCAGCAGAAGAGCTGCTATTGGGGCCAAACTTCATTGTGCTCTGCCCAGCACCAACAGCAGTATCTGTGGAGTTACAACAAACTTCTCCAGCTGAAGATCTGGCAACCGGACAGAGGGTCCAAGACCTCTGCCCCACACCTGTGGCAGTTTCGGAGGCCCAGTGTTAGAAGGTGGCAATCACTTCCCAGCAGCAGATACAGGGGGAGAAGGGAGAGGAGGTGTGTGTTGTCCCTCCCCAACAGTTGGTCAGGGTGGAGGAAGCGGCCTTCCCTCCCCAGCAAAGATCAGTGCACCTGGGAGACAGTACCATAGACATGTCGTCCAAGCAACCAGATGAGGGAATGGAAAAGAAAGCAGCCGGCTCACCTCCCCAATGGCAGCTACACAGTTTGGGAGTGGAGGAAGCCAGCCTCCTGCCCCAACGGTTAGCCGGAGCGGAGGATGCGGAATCCCCAGCAGAAGTGCTGGCAACAGGGCAGAGTGTTACCAACCTCTGCCCAGCACCGGCAACAACTACAGAGTTCCAGGGAGGTGGGGCAGTCGGCCTCCCTCCCCAACAGTTAGCCGGAACAGATGGTGTGGGGTTTCCAGCAGAAGGGCTGGCAACAGGGCCGAGGACTGCTGGACTCTGCCCTCGACTAACAGAGGATGGATTTCCTGTGAAGGTGGATGGGACTTCAGTCTCCACCTGTATACCCCAGGGATGCTGGGCAGTGGGCCCAGATCCCCAACAGCATGACAGAGTGAGCCCAGACACCCTGTCTTCTCTCCAGTGGCAGAAAGGACTCCAGGAAGAAGGGCCAGTCCAGGCCTCTCCCCAGCGGCAGATATGTTCTCTGAGAGAGGCAGAGGTTGGCTGGGTGAGTAATGCTTTGTTTGGAACAATTTATTTGGGGTACTGTGTGGGTATAGGCAGTAGAGGACTGGAACTACTTACTAACTTCGGAGTCAACCCGTCTGGGGTCTCCTCCTGTGTTAGTCTCCTGCCGAAAGGGGAGAGATGTGACGGGAGGGCCCGTGGAACTCAGAATACATCTTATGTCTAAGTCACCCTGTGCCATCCTGACACAGGGTGAGTGAGAAAATATATCTTGGACTACTTAAAATGGGACAGTAATATTTGTCCACAATATCTCCCAGGATGTATGTAGACACTATTATTGGTTTGGTTGATTCTGAACTCAACCTGTTAATTGAGTGAGCTGATCACATTAGCCTCCAGGACTGGCTAGGAGCCGAACTGTTGATGAATAGGCTGAGGAGGGGGGAGATTGTTGTTTGTATTGTTAATTGTAATTAGCTCCTGCTATTGTGTTTATACTACTGTGTGAAGCTCGGTGCCCACAAGTCTGTCATCCGGTCTGGGTAAATTTTTTAGTTAATTAGCTCATGTTAATTATGTTAATTAGGTTACAGTTGTATTGTTAGAGGAGGTTCCAACGGCATATAAAGTCTTGTAATTTTGATTCTAAATAAAACAGTTCATGGTAGCAACAAGCAAGCATTGCCTTGTTTTGTGCTCAGAGAGGCTGGAATATCTGATATCTGTATACAGACTGGGAGGAAGTGGTATATGACGGAAGCACTCAAGCGGAGTGTGGGACGTTCCGTGACAGACTGTGATTACAATACTGCAGAATGAATGTTAAGTCAGCCACGGACGTGCGTCGCCTTCATAAATACAGACATTTGTTTGTGTATGTGGGATGGCATTGACTGCCCGATTGCAACCTGACCGTGTTCACCATTCCCTTATCTAGATAGTGATATCTGGATGGTGGTGAGAAGCTGTAAGACATTAGGGGTTCAATTGCCCAGGTTCAGTTGTAGTATAAAGGATGGTACGTCTCGCCGTAAAGCCACGTCCTCAGATGACATTGATGACGAAACGCATCAGTGTGGGGCTTTGCGATGACATCAGTGACATCAGCACGCCCCACGAGGACACAGCGTTCACTACTGGAAAGGGCAGCCGAATGTGGTAGGAGACACCACGCTATGCCATATGGTCTGCTGATGCAACCTTGTTTAATGTTATGCCTGTTTGCAACTTTGTTTGTGTAAGTGCAATTCCTAAGAGGGGGTGTTTTGTGAAAACTAATAAATCCTCTGAAACGGGATTACACTATGGAATTTCCTTTCTTTTCCTTTTGATTTGAATCGAGTATACCACTGTGTGATCCAACCCTCTGCCGCAGCTTTCCTTGGGAGGTTGGAGGCAGAGAGATCAAACCTATGTGTTTTTTTACCTGTAATCCAGTTGATTTCAGTAAGAGTTTAATTTGAAGGGGGATGTGAGTACCCCCCTGTTTCTGCACGTGTGGAGGCGTTAGTGACAGCTTATCATCTTGCAAGCAGAAATGTAACTTCTTGCTGGAAAGTCTCACGGAATTCATTATCATTATTATTATTATACAGGATTTATATAGCGCCAACAGTTTACGCAGCGCTTTACAATATAAAAGGGAGACAATACAGTTATAATACAATAAAATACAGGAGGATTAAGAGGGCCCTGCTCAGAAGAGCTTACAATCTAATAGGGTGGGGCAGGTGGTACAAAAGGTACAAAAGGTTGTAACACTGGGGAATTAGCTGATGAAAGTGGTAAAAGATTATTTAGAGACGTGATAGGGTTCTTACAATTCATACAACCTATAACAGAATTCTTCAGATTTGGCAGATCTAGGTACTATGATATTGAGGAGCTGAAGGAATATAAGGGAAGGAGTGCTAAGACTTATTTATCGCAGCATCATGCTTTCACTTATCAATATTTTGTGTTGGGAGTGTTTTTGGTTCCAACTAATCGCAACTTATTGCCCACATTTCTGGTAGTGTGCGCTGCCCCCTGAATTTGTCGTTAGCTAGCACAGCCTTTTCATTCGTCCTCTATTTCCAACCCTCAGCCATCATTTTCTATATAAAGAAAATACCAGGACATTAAACTGGTTCCATATACAAATGGTCCACTCTAATAAAGCTTTAGCACACGCTTGGTATAATGACAGAAAGTTTAAAACTATACAGTGATAGCCAATTGCCATCAACAACAACATAAACAACTGAATATTATTCTGAATATTAATTCTATGAACTGCATACTGTTTATCCAGAGAATGCTGATACAGAATCATATAAGGAATACAAAATAAATAAAAGTAGGAGATAAATTTCAAACATACTTATTAAAGAAATCATTTTCTTTCATACTTACTAAAGGAAGCATTTTCTAGGGTAAAAACTGAGATTTGACCCTTGTCCATTATAGGATGACCTTGCATATTCAATGTAGTTAGCTTCCCAGGCCACAATTTAGCAGTGAAATGGGAGATTGCAAGGGCTTAGAGAATATTATGTTTAGATTAGAGATATTGCTCAAAGCTTAACTGCGGGTAAGAAGCTAAAATACACAGTTTAAATGTCTGTATGGAGAATATTTTAACCTACTGACAAATATGTAATTTTTTGACCCAGATGCCCAATTTTGTGATCAAGACACTTCTTCTACACAGTGCTGCCAGGTCCTGTACCTCTATGTCTGCAGCAACATAGCTGTTCCAGTCTGCCTTTTCCTGTACTAAAGCTACTTCATATCCCCCAGCTGAGAACCTGTAGACTGTTCCAATTTACCTGCAATTGTGCCACTGTTACTGAGTGAGAAGTATCTCTGCATCCTGAAACTCCACCTCCCAGTACTTCTGTAGTTTACAAGGCAGGCTCTGTGAAATGTGAGACACAGCAGGGCCTATCAACCGGACACTGTCAATACATTTTACAGAATATAGGGAAGTAAATGCATGGGGATCTTCACAAAGTACAAGGTAAGTTTGCACATTTCAAGATCATTCAGAGTAATAGGAGAAGGCTAGAAATAATTGAAAAACAATGTGGAAATGGATATACGATTTTTCATTTTGACCATAGATACACTTTAAGGCAATATCTCTCACACACAGAGGTAGGAAGAGTCTGGTAGTCCAGGAGGGCAACTAAAGGGATCCTGTTCCACATCCTACTTTAGGCTTGGGTCTCAGGACAGGGCTGGCACAGTGTACTGACTGGTGCTTGATAGGAAGCTGCACATTCTTGTACTCAAACTCGACACTTGCATACCTGGTTTAATGTAGAAGGACCAGTCACCCTGGAGGCAGCTCCCATGCCCAGTCATTGTTGTGTCCCCAAGCCCAATCTCTCTGAGCATAACAGGGTGCAGGACAGAGCAATTTATCCTGCCTCGGTGAGTCCAGAAACCCAGGGGGATTGTGGGAAACAGTTACAGAGGCCCATGCCTGCCTCTGATCATGGTAAGTAAAGGGGTACTCCACTACATAAATATTCTGATAAATGTCAAAGTAGACACACGCATGTTACAATCCTGTCCTGCTCTGAACAAAGCTCCCAAACGTGCCAATCACCATTGTATATTAGGGGGAAGGGGCAAAGTGAGCAAGATTTACTGCTTGTGATCATCCAAGTAGTTAAAGGACCACAGTAAGATGTATCTAAACTACTGTAAAGATATATCTACATATAACTACACCATCCAATAAATGTTGTTTTACACTTTCAAAATTATATTTTGCTTTTTTGTAGACTTCTATGCGTTTACTTGATCAAACAGTATATTTTTTATAATTTGTCTTCCTATGCTTACTGCAGAGCTAGCAACAGAGCAAACATCCTTTCATAGAATGGGAGTAACAATAAACCTCTTGTTTCTATATTGAAAGGCTCAATCGATGACCTGTTCGTCTGCAAAGAGAAAAGGAAACAAATGTAGCAGACACTTCAGGTCACAAGCTATATTTTTAGCTGCTGAAATCTTTGTCACATTAAACAAGGAACTGGAGCAAGCAAAACAACCTTTCACAAGGACACAGATTAATATTTAAAGCTGCTTCAATCCTGCAGTAGGTTTTGGGAGACCAAACTACCACCTTCAAACTCGTAACCGATTTTAACTAACAGGGCCTTTCCAGTCTATTAAACAAAGCAATTAAAATAAGGCCATGCTTATGCAATACTATTGGTTAAAATGGAAACAATCTGCCGTGTTTGTCATAAAATGCTTTAATTATAATATGGTTGTGGACAATGTCTGCTCAGCTACATGCAGCCCAGTACTTCAGTAACAGTTTTTTCTCTTCAATTTGCATATCTATTTGTACTATGATTATACATGTTACAAAGTGCAGTATATTCAGGACAACGACAAGGAAGGGGGCAAAGGGTCACCGACAGTTTGCTGTGCCTTGAAAAGTATTAATACCACTTGAAATTTTCCACATTTTGTGATGTTACCTTTCCGACGGACTTTCGATGGAGTTACGACGGACTTTCGATGGAGTTACGACGGACTTTCTAACGAACGGACTTGCCTACACACGATCACACCAAAGTCTGATGAATTCGTATGTGATGACGTACGACCGGACTAAAATAAGGAAGTTAATAGCCAGTAGCCAATAGCTGCCCTAGCGTTGTTTTTTGTCGGTCGGACTAGCATACAGACGAGCGGATTTTTCAACCGGACTCGAGTCCATCAGAAAAACTTGAAGCATGTTCCAAATCTAAAGTCTGTCAGATTTTCAATAGAAAAAGTCTGCTGTAGGTCCGATGGAGCCCACACATGGTCGAATTGTCCAACGGATTCGTTCCGTCAGACCAGTCCGGTCAAAAAGTCCGCCCGTGTGTACACGGCATAACACGTTTTCTTCTAAGATTGCCCTGTATTTGGCACCATCCATCTTCCCATCAACTCTAACCAGCTTCCCTGTCCCTGCTGAAGAAAAGCATCTCCACAACATGATGCTGCCATCACCATGTTTCACAGTGGGGATGGTGTGTTCAGGGTGATGTACAGTGTTAATTTTCCGCCACACATAGCATTTTGCTTTTAGGCCAAAAAGTTTAATTTTGGTCTCATCTGGCCAGATCACCTTCTTCCACATGTTTGCTGTTTCTCCCACATGGCTTCTCTCAAAACTGCAAACAAAACTTCCTTTCAACAATGGCTTTCTTCTTGTCACTCTTGCATAAAGACCAGATTTGTGGAGTGCACAACTAATAGTTGTCCTGTGGACAGATTCTCCCACCTGAGCCGTGGATCTCTGCAGCTCCTCCAGAGTTACCATGGGTCTCTTGGCTACTTCTCTGATTAATCCTTGCCCAGACCAGTTTAGGTGGATGGCCATGTCTTGGTAGGTTTGCAGTTGTGCCGTATGCCATACGCCATGTGCCATACTTTCCATTTTCAGATGATGAATTGAACAGTGCTCTGTGAGATGTTCAAAGCTTGGGATATTTTTTATAACCTATCCCTGCTTTAAGCTTCTCCACAATTTTATCGCTGATCTATCTTGCGTGTTCCTTGGCCCTCATAATGCTGTTTGTTCACTAAGGTTCTCTAACAAACCTCTGAGGGCTTCATAGAACAGCTGTATTTATACTGAGATTAATTACACACAGGTGGACTCTATTTACTAATTAGATGACTTCTGAAGGCAATTGGTTCCACTAGATTTTAGTTAGAGGCATCAAAGTGAAGGGGGCTGAATACAAATGCACACCACACTTTTCAGATATGTTTTTTTTTAAAACGTTAAAAACCATTTATCATTTTCCTTACACTTCACAATTATGTGCCACTTTGTGTTGGTTTATCACATAAAATCCCAATACAATACATTTACGTTTTTGGTTGTAACATGACAAAAAGTGGAACATTTCAAGGGATATGAATACTTTTTCAAGGCACTGTATCTCCGAGTATACTGAAGATCAGAGTACCCACTGAATTACAGGGTAATTATATGTCTCTGGGTTTAAGAACTGTCATGAATAAAATTCTTCAAGTAGAACTAAAGGTGCCTGTCTAAATAGGTCCCAAATCCAGTTACTCTGTGGGGGATTTACTAAAAGTGGTGCACACAGAATCTGGTGCAGTTGTGCATAGTAACCAATCAGCTTTTATTATCAAAGTTTAATAGGACAAGCTGAAGTTAGAAGCTGAATAGTTACTATGCACAGCTGCACCGGCTTCTGAGTGCACCAGTTTTAGTAAATCTCCCTCTGTGATGCATAACCAAAAACGTATTTTACCCTCTCTAACTGAGCCAAGTCCTCTTTTATTTGTATCTCACATGCTCTCCTTCCCAGACACTGCTGCTCATAGAGGCAGTGCTGTCAATCCAGAAAACAATGGGCAGGACTAGATGTGGCCAGGTGCTACAGGCTCATGCAACATTTTTTCCTTCCCACTGCAGTGCAAGCAGGCACAGCCTGCATGAGACTGACAACTCTGTTCTGAATTTTTTGAACAGTGCAGAATTGCCACACCATCACAGGAAGATACATTAGGAGGACTTAACTGGCAGGTTCAACAGATATTTGTGGGACTCTGCAGAAGGACTAAGAGAGAGCAGTAATTGCTGGGCACATATTTTTACTGGGAGGTCACAGTTCTCTTTTAAATCCCCAGTCTAGGATAAAATTGAATTTAAATAGTGCAATGTGCATCAATCACCTTACTCCTCAGTCTTGATTCCTAACACCTCTTCCTAAGCCATTCCTCACCATAATGGATCAAAGTCACAGTTTGAGCCAAGCTAATAACCTGCCCTGGGGACAATTTTTTCCCTGCTCGTTATCTTTTCAGGCACTGGCCTACTCACCACATCGTGAGTTCTTCTGCCTTTAGAGCCTTTGAGAGGGGACTCGGCCATTGGAATTATTGCCTCTACCAATTGATTGTGTGCACATCAAGCAGGCAGTGATGGCTTCAGTTAAGTCAAATGGGCATTTGGATAATCTTTTTTTTCAATACCAATGGTTAGTGCTGATATCCTGGAGTTGGGCCTTAAACTCCTGGTATGGTTGACAGTTCCTAGAGCCTTCTTATGTGCAGTGAAAGGAAAGGTAAGTAAAGGCACCAGAAAGTTGCTAACATAGGCTAAGATTAAAGTCGGGACTTCTCCAGAGTGTGGACCAGCTGAGTGACGCCAGCCTACAGCAGGTTTAGGAGTGCAGGACTAAATGAAAAAAGAGCTTTGGCCCTACTTCTCTTTTAAAAAATGTCCAAGAAATGGTAGCTGTTTGCCTGCTGAAAATGATTAAAGATGCTTTGTTTAGGCCTTGTGGGTCATGTTATTGATATGCATTTCTTAGGCATGTCATAGAACACATCAATAATATTAAGAATGGTTTTAACAAACACTGTGTGTCGAGACATTTCAAAGAAAAACACAGTAAAGATCCTAGTGGGTTAGTGTTTCATGGTATAGATTGTGTTAGGCAACATTGGAGTGGGGGAGATAGAGTGAAGGGCATTTCTAAAAGGGGGACTAGATGGATCTACAAATCGATCTCACTACAACCTGGAGGGATGAACATAGATATTAACCTTAATTGTTTTTTAAATAACTTTTAGCCGATTGGGGTAAGTTGGTGTGTATATTCTATTTATATAAGTAGGGTCTGTCCATTTTCTTTGCACTAACCTTTAGATTGTAAGCTCAACAAGCAGGGACCTCCTGTCCTTTCTGTATTGAATTGTATTGTAATTGTACTGTCCCCCCTCTGCATTGTAAAGTGCTGCACAAACTATTGGTGCTATATAAATCCTGTATAATAAAAATATAATAATTATGTTATTTTAGGGATGGATATTTTTATTTATTTATGGCAAATTTTATTCTGTTAGATAACGCTTTTGAGTGTTAAGAGGTCATGTTGGTTTTTTGGCTGAGATTTTTTTGTTTTTGGTGAATTTTTATGCTTTATTTGTTTATATGAAATTTTCACAGATTGATGAATTATTTATTACACAGTAATTTATTTTAATCATGTGGTATGTGGATGTTCAAACAATGATTTAATTGGGTATTTATCACGTGGGTGTTCATTGATGATATTTTAGCCTTAGTGCAGTCACATTTTTTATGTTCATTTGCACCTTGGCATTCTATTAGCGCTACTGTGGTAAGCATATGGCCATATCAGTGGTGATACTTTTTCTGTAATGATGAAATGAGTTGTATTGTAAATGTTTTAAAACTTTTTCAGATGCTTTCGTGGTTTCCCTAATGAAGCAGCAGTTGGCTGTGAAATCTGTGAAATTCCACCAAGATATACCAACATCAACTTTTGGAATTTACTTGATACCTGTATGGTCTTTTATGATGATTGAACATTAACATTGTAATTACTCTAAGTGATCATTTGATAAAATGAGCTCTTTTAATTTAATTATGTAATACAATTTCTGTTTTATACTTAATTGTATTACCTCATTTTAAAGTACACAGCCTCTAAAGTCCCCTTTATGTCAAAAGGTTTTCACCTTTTTTTGTTGTTTCTTTGCCATTCTATTAGCCTTTTTAGTGACCTCAGCTGGGGATTGAATTTAGTAGTAAGATCAAGGTGCATTTGGCGTGAATATTTTTAATATTATATAATTAGGCACTACCAGCCTCACTGGCTTCTGTAGTCTTAATACTAATGTTGCATTTGGCACTTTCTGATTGCCTGTATTTATACAATTTTTGTGCTGCCATTTCTCCTAAATAAAGAATTTATTAAAAAAAGAGAGAGCGATGGAACAATAAACGGTCAAAATAAAAACAGATGTTGTTTCATGATGACTTCATTCAGGAACTTACAAAATGTACAGAAATGTAATCCTTAAACTGTATAACAACCCTAAAACACTGCAATATTTGCTTAGAATACAAGTCTGCAGATGAAACACTAAAGCTGACTATACATTATACAATGTTCTTATTCAATTTCCTTTTGATTTACCTTCAACTATGTAGTGCAAGGGCCTGCCTAGTTGCATGCAAATTTAAAGTGTTTGAGTTTGACCTCATATATGGTTTTAGTAAATCTAAAGGAAAATTGTACAAGGAAATGTATAATGTATGGCCAGCCTTACAGGGGTAGATTGGCCACCTCACAGCTCTCACCTCATCACCTGAAAATGTGTGGGATCACTGCTAAAGCTTGTAGGAAGAGCATTCATTCTTCTCTGACTGTCCTATGAGGCTTTATGATCCCTGACCCTCTGTCTGGACAGTGCTGATTGTCCCTGTGCCGATCACATGCAACCTCCAAAAAGAAAACAAAAAAAAACTTTTTAGCAATACACACCAAATTGAACATCTCCAGAGTGCCCCCAAAGCTCTGTTCTATCAGCACATGGATTGGGGACAGTAAAAGAAGAAGAGAAGACAGTATAAAACAGCCCTTTACACAATACAGAGGATTAACCCTTTAGGTTCCACAGTGAGTATAACACGCATGCTTTACTGCATATAAAGACTGATTTTACTGTTGTGGGGTTAGTAATACTTTAACTCAGCTTCACACTGCTTGGAAAACATAAAACAGATGGTTCTTAGAGCCCTTTCACACTGGGGCGGTTTGCAGGCATTATTGCGCTAAAAAAGCACCTGCAAACCAGCCTAAAACTGCCGCTGCTGTTTCTTCAATGTGAAAGCCCGAGGGCTTTCACACTGAAGCGGTGCGCTGGCAGGAGAGAGAAAAAACTCCTGCAAACAGCATCTTTGGAGCGGTGAAGGAGCGGTGTATTCACCGCTCTTAAACCGCTCCTGCCCATTGAAATCAATGGGGCAGCGCGGCTATACCGCAGCAATACCGGAAATACCGGAAATGGCTTCCTTCCAGTTTTCTTTGCGTAAACACGGAAGCGACGTCACAACGTCACTTCCGGTTTACTCGACTGCCATTGGTGGCGAATTTTTAAAAAATGACAGTATTCAGAATCGCCATTTTTGACAATCTGAATACTTTGACGTGCAAAGGAGGGATTTGGCCCCTGATCCCTCCATAAAGGGTACCTGTCACCACCTATTACTGTCACAAGGGATGTTTACATTCCTTGTGACAGCAATAAAAGTGAAATAGGCTTAGGCATGAAAGGGATAATATCAGTAAATGATTATGCAATAAAATGAGGCAAAAGTAAATAAATTAGGAGCAGTATGTACCATTCATGCATTTATATTTCATTGATCAATGAATGATTCACACTAGTAATAAGTCCTTTATAAATTCCCATGATCATGATTGTTTAAGAAAAGTAAATAATACTTCTGACACCCAAAATCATAGAGTTAAAACAATCACAGAATATTCGATACCTAGCTGCATATGCTGTCTAGTAGCCTTACGCAGTAAGTAAAAATGTGGAATACAAAGTGGTATTTAAAATGCAGGAAAAATATATATGGAGAGCAACAAATATGGAGAGGGTAGCATGCAGAGGGGAGTCAGTGTGGAGTATTCCTCAGGAGTGGACATGGGGTATAGAAAGACCATTTTAGTTAGATTTTGAGTATTAATTATCAGTGACTGCCAAGAACACAAATTATTTAATTAGAAGTCTATCATACGTGATGATAAGTGGAGGTGGAAGTTTATGGTGGAGAGGAGAATGAGAACTAATGGAGGTGCAAGAGGTGGACAGTTCTGCAGGTCCTCATCTTGTATCAAGGCATATTGAAACATGCAATCGAATCCTCTGTCATCAGTTTAGGATGAATCCTAAAACTACTAACACCACATCACTAATGACACCCTATCCCAAAATAGCCGTTCAAGAAACAAAAACAGCTTGCTTGCCAAATAATCTACGCTGTAATGCATTTAAATAATTATACCAGTGTATGGAAGACCCAAGAGGCAGGATACAAGATTACAAGATACTGACCAGGTGGTACAGAGTCCCATCAATCTTACACAAATTGTTGCCGAAATGCTCCCCGCTATGCTGGCAGTGCGCCACATTTTCTGGACTTGCCTGAAACTCTCAGATTTTTAATCAAAATTAGACATTATATTTTCAAATTGATGGACATCCAGATGCCGACAGAAGCAGTGGCCTTTCTCTTTTAGCTTACCCCCATGTCTTTAAAACACTATAAACAATCCCTATTGTTACATCTCCTGAACTTAGCAAAGGCACAGATCCCGATATACCAGAAGGAAAATAGTTACGCCACCCCTGAAACTGTGTTTTGCCAAGGTGAATAAAAACTTGCCAAATGGAAACTCTTCTGGAATCAGCCAATTGTAGGAAAGAAAGTTGTCACAGAACATGGTTCTACTGGAATGCATTTTAGTAAATATACCACTGTATGAAAGACCCAAGAGACAGGATACAAGATACTGACTAGGTGGTACAGAGTCCCATTAATCTTACACAAATTGTTACCGGAATGCTCATCGCTATGTTGGCAGTGTGGTGAGGAGGGCACTTTGCTCCATATTTTCTGGACTTGTTTGAGACTCTCAGACTTCTAATCGAAATGAGACATATTTTCAATTGACGGACATCCAGGGGCCGACAGAGGCAGCAGCCTTCCTCTTTCAGCTGACCCCCATGTCTTTAAAACGCTATAAACACTCCCTATTGTTACAGAACAAGGTTATAGGTCATGGTTCTACTGGAATGAGTTCACTTGCTCTTCAGAATACTGTGATATTTTGAGTTTGCAGATATAATATCCCTGGCGGAGTGTCAGAAAGTGAAGATACTGAGAATGGTTTTATACTGCTGTGAAGAGCCAAAGACTTCCACATATCCTAACTCTAACCCCCCCCCCCTGTTTTTTCGCTTCCCTCTTCTTTAGGTTACCTTTTTTCTTCACTTTATGATCTCAGATTTAGTGACTTATCCTTTGCCCTGAATTTTTTGATGGTTCTGCTGCACACATGGGCATGGTAACTTAAAGACTATCAGAAGGTAGTTCCCGTCCTAGTAGCTGATAATTGCTTAACAAGCTATAAAGCACCAATGTCCTTTGCTATGGCATGTAATGTATATATTCACTTGGTGTTTTTATTCTTCCATGTGTGTTGTCTATGTACCCTTTAAAAACAAAAATAAAGAATAAAATTTAAAAAATACAATATACATTTTTTTGATTCGACCAGCAGGTTGAACAAAAACAAATGTGCTGATTCCCCCATCAACACACTCAGTGCTGATGGGAGAATAACTTCCACAGCGCTTTTGTGTTCTGCCACGTGCAGCCTTCCCCACTGGGAGAATACAACGATCAGTGTTGTCGGCTAAAGCTGGAGTCACTGATCTCTCAGGAAAAAAAACAGGCTGGTTGTACACAAGTCAATTGATAGAATGATGTGTGTCCAACCAGCTAGCCCATGCATGGATTGATATTTGGCCGGCTCAGCAGGGAAGAGAAATACTCCTGCAACGTTTTTGTGTTCTGTCAGCATGGAGCCTTACCCAGCGACAGAATACAATGATCAGTGTTGTCAGATAAAGCTGGAGGCACTGATCCTTCAGGGAAAAACCCAGCAGACTGGTTGTACACAAGTCAATTGATAGAATGACTTGTGTACAACCAGCTAGCCAATGCATGCATCGAAATTCAGCTGGTTCAGCAGGGCAGAGAATCAGGTCCCACAGCACTATTGTGTTCTGCCAGCATGGGGACTTCCCCACTGGCAGAATACAATGATCAGTGTTGTATGCTAATGCTAGAGGCATTGATCGTTCAGGGAAAAACCTAACAGGCTGGTTGTATACAAGTTGATTGATAGATTGACTTGTGTACAACCAGCTAGCCCATGCATTGGTTGAAATTCAATCCATGTATGGCCGGACTGAACCACCACTCTGGAAGTTCATTGTCCAAACATACATTTATTCCAAAATAGGATAAAAGATTTCATTACAGAGCCAACATGTTTCGGGAGCCAGAACATTCCATCTTCATCAGGGCTTAAAGAAAAGATTGGAACACACTGGACTGAGTAAGGTATATAGTATGAGGTCTTAGACGCTGTACTTCTAAATCAGCCAAGTTCAGTCAGCAGCTGGTTTACCCTAATTTGGTTTATCCTAATTTGAAAAAAACCTGTGTCTGAACTATCACCTTCTGGTATGGCTCTTCAGTCTCAAACTTTCTAGATTTGTATTGCTGTCTGTATCCCCACTGGAAAGATTTGCCTTCTCTGTTTGTCTTCTTGACTGCAGTCCCCAGAACTGAAAGTGATGAGAAATCCAAAATTTTGAGTTGTCAATGGAAAAGGAATAGAGGGAAAATATTCAATGGGGACACTTGTTCCTGTAACAACTATCTAGGAAGGCATTACCCTCACTTTGGAGGGATTTATTCTTACTTCCTGTTGTGTCTTAAAGACAGGATATATAGGTAAATTTCCCCATTTGCATAAACATGGCAAAAAACCTGACAGGGGTTTGAACCATTTCCTACTCTTTCCAAAATGAATAAAAATGGTTTTAAATACTATTTAGGCTTAACTATGATTAGCTAAAATTGAATATTTTTTGTGCCTGTTGCTCTAAATGTTAAAAACAATAATGTTTTGTGTTTCGTATCCACAGGGCAGACAATCAGTTTTGTTCTGTGCATGCATCCTTTTCCTGAAACACATAAATCTTTAATTAGCAATGTTGTAGTCTTTCCCAAGTGGACAGAAACAGTGTGGATGAAGATGTAAAAACAGACTGGCATCCAACTAAAGCATCAGTCGTGCTTCATGAAAGCAGGAATTTGTTACCAAACAACTATTATTGACTGCTCGGCTCAAGTCAACATAGATTTCACACAGTGAGGTCATCTTGAAGGAAAAACATATTTGTTGTCTCTGTTGGAGACCAAAATGAATATGATTAAGCGTGATAAAGTGTTAACCTTCAGCTGTTTTTGCAGTTTTCAGGTAGAGCTGTAAGGATGATCGTACTATTCCCTAAATACTCTGTGTGGGAGTGAATGATTAGTCATGAATTCTAAGCAGCAAAAATGATGATCTTTACAAGGCTAAAGCTGCATTAACTTGTTTCTGTCTGAATCATGTGTAGATAATTGTGCTATTACAGGTCTGTTATTCTAGAGAAATTATTTCATGGAAATTTTTATTTGTATCTGAATATCTTGTACATGTAATTGCCATAGGTTATTTTACTTGTACATTAGCAAACAAAAAACGACTCCTGCGCACAGGTGGATCACCATATAAAAGATGCGTCAACACAGGCCTTGCTGCCCTCAGGGATGGGGAATCCTAGTGCAAACCGAAATAAAAGAAAAACAAGGGCGCACCAGCCTTGTGCATTAACTTTTAAAAAAATATTTAATATAAAAAGATAAAATGAAACGACTCACAAGCAATAGATGGGGGAGGCACAGCATATAGTGTACCGACAGCTAGCATGCAGCTTAGGATGAGCGATGCCTTCCAAAAGTCGCGGAGAGACGCACAAACATCACAATCAGCTATCACAATCAGCTTACGCGTTTCGAAGGGAACGTCCCTTCTTCATCAGAGCTGTGCTGTGATGAAGAAGGGACGTTCCCTTCTAAACGCATAAGCTGATTGTGATAGCTGATTGTGATGTTTGTGCGTCTCTCCGCGACTTTTGGAAGGCATCGCTCATCCTAAGCTGCGTGCTAGCTGTCGGTACACTATATGCTGTGCCTCCCCCATCTATTGCTTGTGAGTCGTTTCATTTTATCTTTTTATATTAAATATTTTTTAAAAAGTTAATGCACAAGGCTGGTGCGCCCTTGTTTTTCTTTTATTTCGGTTATTTTACTTGTGTCTGTTTGGGTTCATTAGCACACATCAGTTCTATGAAGAGTGATGTGCGGTTAATTGCTTTTAAGATGGTGTTTGACAGGCAGTGAAGAGAGAGATATGTTATGTTGCCTCCTCACTGCCTGTTTCCACCCCATAACAACTGAACCACCCTACCGCAGCCACGTGCATTGGATAGTTGCAATGCGACCCTATTCACTTGAATGGGTCATGTTCGGAGGGGTGGGTTGTATTTTTGTGACATATGCATATCCCCACACAGCTGCCTTTCCAGCTTGGAGGGGGGATGGAGCGGTTAGGGGGCAGGGGCAGTAAAAATGTGACTCCACCTCCTGTAAACCCCCCCCCAACCGCAAGTGTAAGCTAACAAGTGTTTACCATAAATGATTAGTTATTTGTTCAGCCAGTGGGCTTAACCAAAATAAAAAATAGATTCGTTCTTCTATGCAGCGGGGAGATGTATTCCCCCCCCCCCCCTCCCTGCTGGGACATTGTATTCCGACAGCAGAACCCTATGCTTTCAGTATATATGGATCAGCGGCTGCAGCCACTGATCGACGGGGATTTTCCAATATTCCTGTTGAACAGGAATGGCCACATCTAGATTATAAAAAAAAATCCTTCCTGATCCCCTGAGAGGCAATCGGATATTCCCTGGATCAACTTTGCCTATAAATGTTAGTATCCAGTTATATTATGTACATTTAGGAAAGAATCCAAGCCTTTTTTAAAGCAATCTACTGAGCTGGACAGAACAGTGACATCACTTCCTGGTGTTGGTGGAACGCACGCCGGAGAGCGGCGAACCGACCAAATATCTGAATGCCTGCTCTGCATACCGGTCCCGTGAGTAGCGCATTTATGCGCAGGTGACCCCTGGTATCCTAAGGTTTTATGCTATATGCTTCTCCTTTCTCTTTTGGTGGAACGCGAGCTTTGTGGTTTCTTCCAAGCAATTTCAACATCGTTACACCATCAGCCCTGTTTGATTATAAGGATAAAAAAGCTGGAAGTCCGCCTATTGCTTCTCCCATGAAGGGGTTCTAACATTAGTTACGTTTTTCTGTTTGCAATATGGTTATTGCTGACGTTTCATGATTCCACTATCCCACCTGGCATTTCCCGAGGGGATCGCTCCATAGTCATCTTTGATTGTGAATTTTTGAGAGCATATTTGTTTTATTTCTCTTCATTGCACTAGTGTTATGTCAAACCGCTATTTTTGTCATTTTATAGTTGCACCTGTATAATATGCACACCAATCGATTTCTATTGCAGTGAAGGTTTTACACCCAGGGAGTGCACCTTTGCACGCTCCTGTTGTCATTATCTGTCATCCTGCAGCATTATGCACACGAATTGATCTATCACATTTATATTGAAGGTCTTTTGGTTCTGGTAGTGCACTCCTGCGCATTCTCACAAATAATTGGGTGTGTTGCGCAGGGTGCATGTCCAGTTCTCTGACACCTTTATATTCACTATTTGTGACACCTTTATATTCACTATTTGTGTTTTTTAGTCTATTTTGATTTGGTATATTCTATTTATACATAGTTGCTAGCGCAGTTCACCTGGTTATATATCACAAAGTACAGTACTTTCATTCTGCAGCTGCAACAAAGCTCTCTTTCTTCTCTAGATTTTGAGATCATATATTATATATATTTGCGAGCGCTGTATTGTATGATTTTATGGACAGAACAAAGCTCTTGAGGGAGTATATTTCACATTTTCACAGCTCTTACTGTGAAGAAACCTTTCCGTATTTAAAGATTAAATCTCTTTTCCTCTAGACCTAAAGAGTGCCCCCTTGATCTCTGTGATAACCTTAAACTGAATAACTCAACACCAATTTCACTATATGGACCACTTATGTATTTATTCATGTTTATCATATCCCCCCTTAATCTCCTCTTCTCAAGAGAGAATAAATTCAGTCCCTTTAATCTTTACTCATAGCTGAGCTCCTCCATGCCTCTCATCAGTTTTGTTGCCCTTCTCTGCACTTTCTCCAGTTCCCCGATATCCTTTTTGTGAACTGGTGCCTAAAACTGAACTGCATATTCCAGATGAGGTCTTACTAATGATTTGTACAGGGGCAAAATGATATCTCTCTCTCTCTCTTTACAGTCCATACCTCTCTTAATACAAGAAAGGACTTTGCTCGCTTTGGAAACTGCAGCTTGGCATTGCATGCTATTATTAACCTTATGATCTACCAGAACCCCCAGATCCTTCTCCACCATTGATTCCCCCAGTTGTACTATCCCTAGTATGTAGGATGCATGCATATTCTTGGCCCCCAAGTGCATAACTTTACATTTAACATTAAATGTCATCTGCCACATAGTTGCCCAATTAAACAGTGCATTGAGGTTGGCTTGTAAGTTGGAGATATCCTGTAAGTACTTTATTCCACTGCATAGCTTAGTGTAATCTGCAAAAACTGAAATAATACTTTTAATACCCGACCCTGTATCATTTATAACAATATTAAAAAATGAGAGTCCCAACAGTGAAAACCTTAGACCATTCAGGGTATGAATCATTAACCGCTACTCTCTGAATTCTGTATTTTGGCCAGTTTTCTATCCATTTACAAACTGATCTTTTCAAGCCTGTAGACAGGGAGGTTGATTTACTAAAGGCAAATATACTGTGCACTGCAAGTGCAGTTGCTCTAGATCTGGGGGGGGGGGGGGGGCTCTGAAACGAGGGGAAGCTCTGCTGATTTCTATCATCCATTCATGTACAAGCAAAAATGCAGTTTTTTATTTTCCTTGCATGTTCTCCTCAGAACTAGAGCAACTGCACTTGCAATGCACAGACCTTTAGTAAATCAACACCTTTACCTTACACATTAGCCGTGTGTGGGGAACTGTGTTAAATGCTTTTGCAACATCCCAGTATACTATGTCCACAGCCACCCCTCTGTTCAAGGTTTTATTTACCTCCTCATAAAAAGAAATTGCAAGGAAAGAGGGGGCCATTCAAGGGAAATGATAATCAAATTTTACAGCAAGTTCAATGGCACTTTGCAAGTGAATAAAACAATATATGAAATGGAAAAACACTGTACTAAAATACTTAATTGTATGTGCTTTACTTACATGTTTTTAATTGGAAGAAAAGCCTAACATTATCAATTAATAAAAATGCCCCCCCCCCCCACCCACCTATCCTGCATACCTGTATGAAAAAAAAGAAAAGAAAAAGATCTGCTCTGGTCTGTTTACATGATCCTGCAGCTCCAGCTTCCCTTTGTCAGTGAGTGGCTGTTGCAGGGGAGAAGAGTAACAATGGCTGGGCCATGGAAACCCTTGGGTGACATCATGGCTCCCAGAATTCCCAGCCATTGTCGCTCCCTGAGCCAGAGCTGCAGGATCACGTGACCAGACTGAAGTGGATTAAATACATTTAATACATGGTGCATCCATGCTTTTATGTGTTAGGGCATGCCAGACTGTTACATGAAAGAGCATTAGTAGTCCCACACTTGTTGACTACACCTGCATGCTGAAGATTCAGACAGTCCCTCTGAGGATATTCCACCGATCTGACGCCTGGTCCTGGATGTATCAGATATGCCCAATTGATGTGTGGTAAAAGTCCCTTTAAGGTACCCCCATTGCACTTATCCATATGTTAGGGTGAGATAAAACAATCTCCCATGGTGTAGTATTTAAAATCAGTAAATATATTTACAAATAATAACTCTTACACCAATTTTGAATAAGAAATGCCTTGGTGTATCAAGTATCTCCAGCACGAAGGTCTCTTACATCACTTCCAGTCCGTGATGCCCTACGCGTCACGTTATGTCACGTCACATGACTTCATCAGGGAGGGGACCATCCCCGCAGAAGTAACGACAACTAGGAACGCAACCTTCTGCATCAAAGAACTAAGGGAACGCAGAAAAAAACTAAATTGAAATCCCATGGAATTAAAAGCGATCTAACTAGAGGAGCAATACATGTGACATCATGTACAAAGGCATGCACCAAGGAATGAGAAACAGTTGGCTTTTGAAAGAGAACTGCCGAGGCTGAAACCTGACCCTTGATTGTACTTAAAATCAGACGCATACAGTAATAATCCCTGTTGGGGTAAAAAAACAGGATATGCCCCACAATATACTTGTGAGGATGAAATTTCCTAGCCTCACACTAGGCCACATAAGATTTCCAGGTCCTGTGGTAAATCTTCCTTGAAAGCAGCCTTCCTGGCTCCTAAAAGCATGGGGTTAACTAATTCAGATAGCCACCTGTGTTTCAAGACTCTGGCTTCAGTAGCCCTAACATATAAACCAACAACTGTAAGAAAAATTATTGAAAAAAGATTGGATTTACGAAAGGAGGTCAGGAATGATCAAGAAGAGTTTAAGCCTCTACTGACCTGCCCACGATGTCAGAAAACCATGTTTTCCTGACCCAGGCTGGTGCTATCAGAATCACCAGTGTTGCCTCTACCTGATTCCTGCAAAGTAGACACAGAAAAATCTGTAACAGATGAAAGGCATAATTAGGGAGTACTGGTCTCAGGTTTCACCAGGGTCTCCACCATATTGCGTGAGAATTCTTGGTCCTGGAAACGAACATATCCAGTTTTGCATTGAACTTATGCACCAGAAGATTCACACGTCGATGGCTGAGAAAACCCGCCTGGAAATTTTCCGCTCCTAGCATGGAACCGCAGCCAGAGCAGGGGCATAAAACTCTGCCCTAGGCAGGATGAGATCCACCTCCTCCTGGGCTGCTCAACCACTGGAGCCTCCTTGATAATCCATGTATGCCACAGCCTTGGCATTGTCTTACTGAACCTGAACCCAAGCGGATTACCGACAGTTCTAAAAATTTGATGGGGTCAACATCTCCTGCAGGGACCAATTCCCTGCACTGTAAAGTGGTCCACAACTCCCCTCCAATCTGTTAACCTGGAGTCATACAGTTACAAATTGAGGGATAATCGAGGGGTCTGAGAAAGGTTGCCTCATTCCTCAGGGCAAGACATTACCCAGGAGAGACACATCTTCATCTGAATAGTGTCCAGGATCAGGTCCTGATATTCCAAGTGCTGTGCTGGATACAATTCTCATTCCTGGAGACTGAGCACCCAGTCATCCTCTCCAGAATGTGTATTGTGAGTGATACGTTGCACTTCAGAAGGTGCATGAATTGCTCACTGAGAGGCAAATTGTGTGGGTATCCCAAAATAGGCTCCCCCTGGCCTTTAGAAGGCCCAACATTGGAGCCAGAATCTTTGTAAATACCCAAAGGGCTGAATGTTAGTGCCACAAATTGAAAAGGATGGTCTATTACAGCAACCGCTGTAGCACTGTAGCGGATGGTCTATTACAGCAACCGCTGTAGCACTGTAGCGGATGGTCTATTACAGCAACTGCTGAGACTGAGCACCCACAGTCATCCTCTCCAGAATGTGTATTGTGAGTAATACGTTGCACTTCAGAAGGTGCATGAATTTCTCCCTGAGAGGCAAATTGTGCAGGTATCCCAAAATAGGCTCCCCCTGGGCCTTTAGAAGGCCCAGAATTGGAGCCAGGATCTTTGTAAATACCCAAAGGGCTGAACCCATATGGGACAAACATCATCGTTTGGCTTTAAAACCATAAAAAGTTTGCAGTTAAAACCACTGAAGCGTTTGTAGTCAGGAACTGGACTCTAGAATCCGCCAGAGGAACACACTGTCAGCAACTTTAAGGAAGGGGTACAAATCACTTCCCTGCCTTCAACATTTAGGGAGACACCCACTAGGCCAGAGACCATAAACTGCTGGGATGTAGGGATATCAGCAAATCCAATGGTTTTGTCACCCTGTCCCATACAACAGAACATTTTGCTGCAAAGGTCTGTAATTGAACTGAGCAAAGTGAACTGCCTTGAATGAGGCGACCATCTTCCTCAAAATCCTCACTCCTCAGGCAAAAAACTGAGGACTTTTGCATATGGGCAAGGTTATTGAGGAGGGGCTTCCAGTCTTTTTGGCAGTGTTCAATTACCTGTAGGCAGCGCATAACCCTATGAGTAAAGAATAAAAAGGCTGCTCTGTGTCCTGTGATGTTTGATAAAAAAAAAAACCTACCTACTTGCAGCAGGTCAAACACAGCTTGATAGGTCAATTGCATGTCAAAGATAGTTGATAACTAATTCTGAATGATCTCTGGCACCTGGGTCAGGTCATTTATTAGCAACCCCCCCCCCCCATACATCAAAATGATCTAATAACCTTGAAATTTACTACACATATATACATGTATATATGCGAGGGGGCGGTGCCACACCCTGGAGGAGACCAAAAGTTTCCTGCTAGCAGCAGACACCACGAGGCAGAGGAAGATGGTGGAGAGTGGTCATCTACTGCCAGCTTTGACCTGGTTGCCAGAACTGCTGGAGCGGAGGTATTTGCCCTGGGGATGGTGGACGGGACAGAACGGCTCCGCCTATTGTGTCCTGAGTGCCAGATGCCAACTGCGGAGGTTAGCGCATGGGTTCAGTGTGGCCATTGCGGCGAGCCGCTGCTATGGCTAGCATCTGCCCAGCAGGAACCAGGTATCTTAATGTGGACCTACTCTCAGGACTTTGCCATCTCAGTCGCGGAAGTCCCAGAAGGCCGGATTGGGCCTAGCATCATCCCCTAAAGGCAGAGCAGAGAAAGAGGACTGCCATGACCCGAGACCTGGTCGGGGACTCGGTAACCTTAAGTACCAGAAGTCCCTGAAATGCGGGCCACATCCATGTCCCTCGCCATCCTGATTCCAGCAGAGCCAGTGCAGGAGGGGGGAACACACTCAGGAGAGTTGGAGGAAGAGCGTGAGAGCAGGGCCATCGATTGGGGTTCCCCCAGACTACTAGCTGAATTTGGATCCTTGGAGAGGCTGGCAGAGTGGTCATCCCCTGATGAGAGCTCCGAGGAGGAAGAGTGGGAGACGGGAGGTTCCCATGCCCTAGAGACTCAGTCAGAGGAAGGAGGTGAACCAAAGTCAGTGCTGGAGACAATGGAAGCTGTAGGAACCCCCATCTACAGCAGCCAACTCTTTTTAAACAGACCCTCCACCACTCAGACCAGAGCTCCCACATGCAGGGTTGATCTGGAGTGGGGTCTGGATTACCCTTATGTCCCTCCCCAGATAATGGACATCATAGAGAACTCCCAAGGAGAGTGGGAGGATGACCTTACCTGGGACTTTTTGCACATTTGGATTCCCAAGCCCCTGCAGGTGCCAGAGAGTGAAGCCTGGGCCTGTTTTGTGGACGTTCGTTAAGAGTGGAAGTTGGGACGGGCAATCTACAAGGACAGTTGGAATTAACTTCTTCTCGACACCTTTTTGCTCGGGGAGGGGCCACATGTGTATATATGTTTTTTTTCTTCCCTATTGTTCTGTTAGCTGGTTATAATCCCCTTCTGACAGAACAAGATACAAAATATAAGAAATGTGTGTGCTTTCTTTATATTTCTGTTAGCAGGATGCTAACCATCTCTGAACAGAAATAATGTATAGTGTACAGTTAGGTCTGAGAGTAGGATGTACTTTTTCTTTGTCTTCTCTTAAGATCTTCTAGGATGGGATGGTTGTCCATCCCCATCCTCCGGCTGGAGACAAGAATTTCTGCAGACGGAGTGTCTTTCTCGAGGGAGATGTGCTCTGGCCTTAATGTGTATACTGTTAGCTGCAGGGATCTGTAGTTAGAAGTGCCTTATTCATACTGTACATATGTAAATGCCTATCAGAGATTTATATTTATATTTTTGTACATAATTTATTTGTACAGTTCCCCATCCAAGTTGTTTCCCTTTTCCCCCTTCCAATTTATTTAATGTGACGCCCTTGCTCCTGGGCCCAGGAGCCACTTTTTAAAATTTTCCCAGCTGATGGACCAGCTGGTTTTGGGTAGGGGGTGAGTGTAGCACCCTCTACTTTAGGTAGGTGTTAGAAGAAAGATTTTTGTGAGTGCAGGTACATTTAATCAGGCCTAGCTGTAAGCTAGTTCTTTTTGTTTTGATCTGTGTGGGCTGGAAGTGGCTCAGTGTATACTGGTGACTCACAGATCATCTTTCGGTTAGCTCCCTTCTGCTTCTAGAGGATTCTAGAAGGAAGGAGGGGAAGAGAGGTGAAGCTGTCTGCGGTGTCTCAGGGAGCCCAGACCAATCCCCAACTAGGATTGGCAGGGGGCAGGCCTCCTTGATATACCCAAGGGTCAGCCAAGCTGGGGAGGAGTGGTCGGGTGGAAGAAGCTGGAGATGGAGCATGGAGCACTATGTTGTTGGGGCCTTTCAGGTACCCCCCAGTCTGGTGGTGACCTTTGGCCTGTGGGGTTCAGGTGCATGTCGGAGCCTTTCTGAGTAACAAAAAAGGATCTGGACAGGAGGCACAGAGAGGCACCGAGAAGGACAGTGGGAGATAGTGTTGCCGTGTCGGTAAGTCTCCAGGAGGGATCCGCCAGTGTGCAGCCAGGAGGGCTGGTGAGTGACAGGCACAGTTGGAAGAGCTGGGAAGGCATGCCGGAGCGGACTGGGAGAGTCTGAGATTGATGTAGAGCCAGCAGGAGAGACTGTGATTTCATGGGCAGTGAAGTTGGGCAGCTGCAGCCCAACTTCAGCTAGTCCGCCATAGGTCAGCTAGCACCAAAGACTTTCCTATTTTTGTTGCTACACTAAAGGGGCCCGCGGTCTCTGCCTGCAAATGGCAGCTGTTAGGGCCTGACAGAGTCAGAGTTGGGCCTACCATGTGCTAGCAGTACCAGGAACCAAGTATTGTACAGGAGAGAGAGGAACAGTCTCCAAAAAAAGCATTGTGCTGGAGGAGACTGGAACTCTAGAAGTGTAAATAGAGGTTCCAACTGATCATCTTATTGATTCCATTATTGATTCTGGGCATTCCATAATTTTCCTTAACCTATCCAAGTTCAAAATCCCTCAATAAAATACAAAACAAACATACAGACTGTTCATTGCCTCAAGAGTGACTGGGAAGTGAATGCCGGGCTGGGGCAGGGTGATAGGTGGACCACGATATCCAGCAGTCCCTATGGGGGTACCGCCACATACACATATGGGAGGACTCACTTGTATTTCACAAAAAGGGTTACAGAAGTGTTTTCTTTACAGTCAATAGTTAGCCATAGCCATGTCAATTTGATTTTGATTTAGAATTCAGCAACATTATCACACTCCCCTAGGGCTGCCATTCTAGAAAAATGAGTGCATGTCCTACAATCCTCAAAGAGGTTATAAAGTAGCTTCAGATGACAGTTAAAGATCAGGGGTCATCAATTGCGCTAAAAATACCACCTTAATGTTGCACAGCATTATTGCATTGTGATAGATGAGGCACAGTGTTATGTTTGAATAAACAAACACTGAATATCAGATTCAAATTCAGAATACTTTATTAATCCCAAAAGGAAATTATTTTAACGTCAGCATCAGAAACTCATCCCAACTTTGAAGCATTGAGGAGAGAGTATGGGGCTGCTTTGCTGCCTCTGGGTCTGGACTGCATGTTGTCATTGATGGATCCACAAATTTGAAGTTGTGTAAGGAAATTTTAGAGCAGAATGTCAGTGGCCGTTGTTGAATCATGCGATGTGACAAGGATCCAAAAGGTAGGCATAAATCAGGAAAAAGTCCTAGAGCAATTTAGTACAGCAAAATAGTGCAAAAACTTTTTAACTGCTGTGCAGGTCATTTTAACAGCTACAGAAAGCATTTTGTTGATGTTACTGCAAGAGGGATATTCACTAGTTATTAAATATAATAATTTACATGTTTTGCTATTAATGACATTGATTAAGTCATTTGTTCAGGAAAGGTATGTAAATGTTAAATGTATTTCTTGTTTGTTGAGGCTGTCTTTATACACTCACCACCCTCTTTATTAGATACTCCTGTTCAATTGCTTGGTAACACAAATTGCTAATCAGCCACTCACATGGCAGCAACTCAATGCGTTTAGGCATCTAGACATGGTTAAGACGACTTGCTGAAGTTCAAACCAAGCATCAAAATGTGGAAGAAAAGGGATTTAAGTGACTTTGAACGTGGCATGGTTGTTGGTGCCAGATGGGCTGGTATGAGTATTTAAAAAACTGCTGATTACTGGGATTTTCACGCACAACCATCTCTAGGGTTTACAGAAAATGGTCCAAAAAAGAGAAAATATCCAGTGAGCGGAAGTTGTGGGGATGGAAATGCAAGATCAGATGCAGCGGCGGCCCGTCCATAGGGGGCGCACAGGTGTAGCCCCCCCACAAGCTAGTCCCAAAAAAAAAAATGTCCTTAAAAAAAGAAAAGGTCCTTTAAGTGCAGCTGTCTATGGTATGGGCAGCGTGACATCTATGCAATCACGTGATTGCAGGTGAGACGCTTCATTTGCCATCTTTAGCGAGTCCTTGTGGCACAAAGCAATGCGCCTGAAATGTAAGATCACTCTCCTCGTTGTGGGGTTTGTGATTGGCACCGCTGTAGGACATGGGCTGTGCTTTCCTCTGAGCCGCGGCGTCATTTCCGGTTTCTATGCCAGTGGGAAACCGGAAGTGACGCTGTGGCTCCATGGATGGAACACACAGCCTGATCGGCGCCTTATCACGGCTGGATTGGTAGGTTCAGACTGTCTGAAATATATTGTATATAGCAGCACGTTGTGTTCATCAGACACTTTATTGACCTTTATGTTGCTGCAGCTGTCCTATGCAGGTCTTGGGAAAATACACCGCAGATTTCACAGAAGTCACTGCATGTCTCCAACCTCTGTGGTAACGTTTAGCTGTTGCAGTTCGTTACTCTGGTGTTGTATAATATAAGCATCCATCAGCCCTGTAGCATCACAATCTGCCGTTCCTGGGATTCTTTCATCTTACTACAGTACAGGTGGAAAGTACATATGGTCCACTGCCCTGTGGATAAATGCATAATTGTATAATGATAGGAAGTATGTATTGGTTTGGCTCCAAGTCCAGGATAAGCTCTTAGCTTGCGGTGCAAAGCAATGCTTCCGAACACCCCCACTGTAAAATTGTTCTCCTTGTTGTGGGGTTTGTGATTGGCACCGCTGTAGGACATGGGCTGTGCTTTCCTCTGAGCCGCGGCGTCATTTCCGGTTTCTATGCCAGTGGGAAACCGGAAGTGACGCTGTGGCTCCATGGATGGAACACACAGCCTGATCGGCGCCTTATCACGGCTGGATTGGTAGGTTCAGACTGTCTGAAATATATTGTATATAGCAGCACGTTGTGTTCATCAGACACTTTATTGACCTTTATGTTGCTGCAGCTGTCCTATGCAGGTCTTGGGAAAATACACCGCAGATTTCACAGAAGTCACTGCATGTCTCCAACCTCTGTGGTAACGTTTAGCTGTTGCAGTTCGTTACTCTGGTGTTGTATAATATAAGCATCCATCAGCCCTGTAGCATCACAATCTGCCGTTCCTGGGATTCTTTCATCTTACTACAGTACAGGTGGAAAGTACATATGGTCCACTGCCCTGTGGATAAATGCATAATTGTATAATGATAGGAAGTATGTATTGGTTTGGCTCCAAGTCCAGGATAAGCTCTTAGCTTGCGGTGCAAAGCAATGCTTCCGAACACCCCCACTGTAAAATTGTTCTCCTTGTTGTGGGGTTTGTGATTGCCGCTGCCGTAGGACACGGGCAGTGCTTTCTGCGGAGCCGCGGCCTCACTTCCGGTTTCTGTGCCAGTGGGAAACCGGAAGTGACGACGCGGCTCCGTGTGCAGAACGCTAGGCCCAAGCAGCACCTTCTCTCTGAATCTCGGCCGGATTGGTAGGTAGGGATCTGTAATGCTGAGCTATATACCATTATCTGTAATGCTCAGCTATATACCCTAATCTGTAATGCTGAGCTATATATCCTGATCTGTGAGGCTCAGCAATATACCCTGATCTGTGAGGCTGAGCTATGTATCCTGCTCGTCAGACCTGCCTACTTAAGCCATCCAGTCCAGAGGACCTCTTCCTTCGCCTTGGTCAACATTACATCTCCTGCGTTCCCGTTTAAAGACTTGCTTGGCTGACATACCTTCTCGCTCCAGATCCTGCTTGCTGTTCCACTACACTGATCCCTGACTCCCTGGCTTGGCTCACTATCCGTTCCGGTTACCGAACTTTGGCTATATTTTGAATATGTTTGTTCTATTTACTTTTATTATTAAACAAGTCATTAACTGTACTTCTGTCTCGGTCTGATTTCATGGTTTCTGACAATACCCTGATCTGTAATGCTGAGCTATATACCCTGATCTTTAATGCTGAGCTATATTTGAGGGGTCAAAAAGGAAGGGCGGTGTCTGGTGCCCCCATCCTAAAACTTCACCAGCTGACCCTGGTCAGAGGAGAAAGGGTAGACTAGTTTGAGATGATAGAAAGGCATCAGTAACTCAAATAACCACTCGTTACAACCAAGGCATGCAGAAAACCATCTCTGAATGCACAACACATCAAACCTTGAAGCAGATGGGCTACAGCAGCAGCAGACCACACCGGGTCCCACTTCTGTCAACTAAGAGCAGGAAACTGAGGCTACAATTCATACAGGCGCACCAAAATTAGACAATAGAACATTAGAAAAATGTTGCCTGGTCTGATGAGTCTTGATTTCCTCAGCAACATTCAGATGGTAGGGTCAGAATTTGGCATAAACAACATGAAAGCATGGATCCATCCTTCCTTGTATCCACGGTTCAGGCTCATGGTGGTGTAATGGTGTGGGGGATATTTTCATGGTACACTTTGAGCCCCTTAGTACCAATTGAGCATTGTTTAACCACTTGCAGACCGGGCCAATGCCGAGTGACGGCTACAGAGCAGTCAAATAATTATAGGAGGATGTACAATGAGGTCATCCCAGAATTGCATTCCCACGCGCCCCCCTGGGACATCCTCCAGGACCCAGCGCATCACGGATCGGGGTAAAGGGCCAATGACAGTGGCCCTTTATCATGTGATCGATCTGTCCAATGACGGAGCGATCAGTTGTCACCAAACCAGAGCATGTCCGGTTCAGCTCCTCCCCTCTCCTCGCACCGATTGGTACAGTGTGTGAGGAGAGGAGGGAGGCGGTGCAGCAGCCCTGTGGGCTCGATCTGAAGCTCCCACAGTGCTGATCTGTGCCCATCCATGGCTCGCCCATCCATGCTCATTCATGCTCATCCATCCCCATCCATGGCTCACCCATCCCTATTCATGTCTAATCCATCCACATCCATGGCTCATCCATCCCAATGCATGGTTCATCCATGCTCATCCATGACTCATCTATCCCCATCCATCCCCATCCATGGCTCATTCATGCTCATCCATGGCTCGTCCATGGCTCATTCATGCTCATGCATGCCATATCAGTGATCATCCGTGTCACATCCATGCCACATCAGTGATCATCCGTGCCACATCCATGCCACATCAGTGATCATCAGTGCTACATCCATGCCACATCAGTGATCATCCGTGCAACATCCATGCCACATCAGTGCTCATCCGTGCCACACCCATGCCACATCAGTGCTCATCTGTGCCACATCCATGCCACATGAGTGCTCAATAGTGCCACATCCATGCCACATCAGTGCTCATCCTTGCCACACCTATGCCACATCAGTGCTCATCCGTGCCATATCCATGCCTCATCAGTGCTCATCCATGCTACATCCATGTCACATCAGTGCTCATCCTTGCCACACCCATGCCACATCAGTGCTCATCCGTGCCATATCCATGCCTCATCAGTGCTCATCCGTGCTACATTCATGCCACATCAGTGCTTATCCGTGCCACATAAGTGCTCATCCGTTCCACATCTTTGCCACTACAGTGCCCATCAGTGCCTCACAAAAGTGTAATAGGTAGTCAAATTAGGTTTGAAATATATATCCCTAGAACACCTGATGGTGCTCCCTGCATGTTGGGCCTCTGTCTGTGGCCAGGCTGTGGAAAAGTCTCACACATGGTGGTATCCCCATAATTGGGACGAGCAGCAGAATATATTTTGGGGTGTCATTTTTTCTATGTACATGCTATGTGTTAGAAATATCTTATGAATTGACAACTTTGTGTAAAAAAAAAATGCATTTTCATTTTCTTTCCACATTTTCCAAAAATTTGTGGAAAAAATTACATGTTCAAAAGACTCATTATGCCTCATAGAATATACGTTGGGGTGTTTGCTTTCCAAGTTGGGGTCATTTTTTGGGCGTTTCCATTGTCCTGGTGCTCAAAAGGGCCTTCAAAAGTGTAAGAGGTAGTCAAGAAATTATATGTGTAATTTATGCTCCTAGAACACCTGATGTTTCTCCCTGTATGTTGGGCCTCTGTATGTGGCCAGGCCATGTAAAAGTCACACACATGTGGTATCGCCATACTCAGGAGAAGTATCAGAATGTATTTTGGGGTGTAGTTGCAAGTATGCATATGCTGTGTGTGAGAAATAACTTGTTATTATGACAAATTTGTAAAAAAAAAAATTCTTTATTTTGCAAAGAATTGTGGGAAAAAAATACAACTTCACAAAACTCACCATGCATCTTACTACATACCTTGGGATGTCTTCTTTCCAAAAAGAGGTAATTTGGGGGTTATTTTTACTGTCCTGACATTTCAGGGCCACAATAAATGGGATAGGCTGTCGGTACACCAGGTGTGATAATTTTTCAGTGATTGACACTATAGCTTGTGGACGATTTGGGTTATTTTAACCAAAGATATGTAGCAGTATAAATTTTGACCAAAATTTATAAAGAAAATTTACTGATTTTCACAATTTTATAACAGAAACAAAGAAAAATGCAATTTTTTACCAAATTTTCTGTCTTTTTTCATTTATAGTGCAAAAAATAAAAAACCCAGTGGTGATCAAACACCACCAAAAGAAAGCTCTATTTTTGTGAAAAAAAAAGAACACAAATTTTGTATGGGTACAGTGTTGCATGACTGAGTAATTGTCAGTCAAAATGTGAGAGCAAAATTGGTCTGGTTAGGAAAGGGGTTTAAGTGCCTAGTGGGCAAGTGGTTAAACGCCACAGCCTACCTGAGTATTGTTGCTGACCTTGTCCATTCCTTTATCTTCTGATGGCAACTTCCAGCAGGATAATACACCATGTCACAAAGCTCAAATCATCTCTACCTGGTTTCTTGAACATGACAATGAGTTTGCTGTACTCAAATGGCCTCCACAGTCACCAGATCTTAATCCAATAGAGCATCTTTGGTATGTTGTGGACTGGGAGAGTCACATCATGGATGTGCAGCTGACAAATTTGCAGGAACAGCATAGTGCTATCATGTCAATATGGAGCAAAATCTCTAACGAATGTTTCCAACATCTTGTTGAATCTATGCCACAAAGAATTAAGGCAGTTCTGAAGGCAAAAGGGGGTCCAACCCGGTAATGGCAAGGTGTACCTAATACAGTGGCCAATGAGTGTATATTGCTATGGCTTTTTGAAGAAAGCAATGCAACGCAATGGAATCAAACAGGTCAGGTTATATTCAGGCTTAAGTCAGAACTTACAAGGCACCTTTAAAGCCATTCCCAACCTAATAAATATACATATTCTGTTCCTTGGTGGGTTTAGCAGAACTCAGAAGGGGAAATATATGGCACACGTATCCCATATATGTTGTGGTATACATTCACAAGTATTCAGTGAAAGTGAAGAATGAGCCTTGTGTCTCTGGATCACAGCACATAGATGATCTATCATACAGTAATTTGTTATACAGTAAGTATCTCCCCTAGCATTTCTGTACTGTGTGGCAAGACAGACTCTGACATGGTATACATGCATTATATTCTGCAAAAAATGCAGCAGGACCAAAAGGTTTGCAGAAGTACGAAAATTCACTGCTATTTGCACTTGAGGCGCTCTTTAATTTTTAAGTTGATCACCACTGATCGAAACAATCCCACTTTATATTATGGAATAGAATGTTTTTGTGTCCTCCAAGGGTCATTCATGGAAGATTTACATTTACAAAGTGCTAAGGTGTCTTTAGTACAACATATTTTGGACAATCCTACTGTATATTATGGAGTAGAATGCTTTTGTGTCCTTCAAGGGTCATTCATGGAAGATTTACATTTATAAAGTGCTAAGCTGTCTATAGCACAACATATTTTGGACTATTCACTTATCTTTACTGAGATTCTAAGCACTTGTAATCATCGTTCAACATGGGAAAACAGTTCCCTAGTTTTGATCAACTATTAGCCAAAAGAATATAAAAAATATTCAGTTTTTTTATCAGTCCACTCTATTAACTATCCCTAAATAAACAAATGTATATGCCTCCACTGGAGTCCCACTGATTGATACAACACACAACAAACTGTACAATAGAGCACTCATCATATACATGGGTGTAGAAGAAGATGATTGTAATATGCAGCATTTCTGTTCATATTCCAGCAGATTAAATTTGAGTGTATGAGATGAACACTGTGGGGGAGATTTACTAAAACGGGTGCACTCAAAATCTGGTGTACTGTAGCTGTGCATGGTCAGCCAATCAGCTTCTAACTTCAGCTTGTTCAATTCCATATCTAAATTTTTACAGTGGCCTATGCCAAGCATACAAGCCCAAATTCTTGATTTGCTGCCACATCAAGATGCTGGTAATGTTTTTGCTCATCTCTAGGCCACTGCTGTCTTCCAGACCCTCCTCTCCACTGCAAGTAAACTAAAAATATTATAAATTATAATTTATCCCACATAACTAATCAAGTTTCATTTACATGGGCACCATTCTGTGTTAGCCATTCAAGGAACAGGCACATTTTGCTAACTGAAAATGATAGCTGACCTCCTTGTACTTGTGTCACTTAGGAAAAAAGCTGCTAGCTGAGCTTTTTGTGTGATTGAGGTCACGTACTTTAGGTTTATCCCTGTTTAACTTGCATCCTAATGCTTTCAGTCTAAAATTAAATACAGCACAACATTGTATGAAAAGTTTGTAAGGTAGCGGATAACTCTTTCTTAACCAAGACAAAGAGATCACGTGTAGCCAAGAACTCCTCCTCAAGCAGGCAGGATTGACAAAAAAGCTTTTTCCAAGCCCGTCCTAATTTAACATTACAAGAGGTGCTTCTTTTTAACAACAGGGAAAGGTTTAGATTTCTCAATGGCTTTGGTCTGCAAAATTAAAAAATAAACACAAACAAAGCCATTTAACTAAAGTTGTACCAAAACAAGACAAACCCCTAAATTGTGGAAAAAATGTATACCCCCCCCCCAAATGTCAGAGAGAAAAGGGCACAAGAATAATAACTGAACCAAAGGAATTAAGTGTCCAGTCAGGACCTTGGACTCAGTGGGGGAGCATTCTGCTTACTTGCCATTGCTGCTACTTCTCCTGATCCATCCATCTTGCAGAGGGCACAACAGAGAAACCTACAGTTCCCGAACAGCATTGAATTGGGCCAGAACTCAAAGCACCCACTGCCTTCCCTCTGTGTTTCAGTGGCCTGGGCTGCATGGCCACAACGACTGCCCAGAAATTCTATCCCTCTTGGAAGTAAAATCACCCACAACTGGACAAAGAGAACACAATGTGCACAGGAACTGCCTTCTGCATCCAACACAGCACTCTAATGCCCCGTACACACAGTCGGATTTGTCGGATGTGTGATAGGACCTTGTTGTCGGAAATTCCGACCGTGTGTAGGCTCCATCACACATTTTCCATCGGATTTTCTGACACACAAAGTTTGAGAGCAGGATATAAAACTTTATACAAAATCCGTTGTTGGAAATTCCGATCGTCTGTACACAAATCCGACGCACAAAGTGCTACGCATGCTCAGAATAAATAAAGAGATGAAAGCTATTGGCTACTGCCCCGTTTATAGTCCCGATGTACGTGTTTTACGTCACCGCGTTCAGAATGATCGGATTTTCCGACAACTTTGTGTGACCATGTGTATGCAAGACAAGTTTGAGCCAACATCCGTCAGGAAAAAATCCTAGGATTTTGTTGTCGGAATGTCCAATCAATGTCCGATCGTGTGTACGGGGCATAAGATCCCACAAGGGTGCTGGATGCGTGGTAGTCTAGACTTTCCCGAGCGCAGTATAGGGGAGAAGGATGCAGTACAGCTCCTGCATGTGAGAGAGGGGATGCCTGGGAGTTCTGAATAGAGAAGAAAAAACCAAGGTAAGAGAAACTACACCACCACTGCAGAAACAAGTGCCGTGCCATTGCCAAACATTTTAGCTGAGGAAACGCTTTAAAACAGAACCTCACTCTATCAATCATCGTTGACTATTTGTAATCCTTATGCTGTTAGCATTAGTGAATAGATAGGAAATTATGCACGTTCCCAGCGGCTAACAGAAAGCTCCTGATCGCTTCTTGAGATTCTAAACATGTGATCACCGTTACAGCCAATCACGGCAGTCACATAGTTAGTAAGGTTGAATAAAGACACCAGTCCATCCAGTTCAACCTGAGTGAGTGTGGGTGCGTGTCTACAATTATCCCTATTTATTTAAGGTACCCATATAGTGCCATCAATTTACGCAGTGCTCCCCACATACATTGCACACCCACATCGATCCCTACCCTCAAGGAGCCCACAATCCAAGGTCACAGTCATAGGGCCAATTTTGGACAGAAGACAATTAACCTACCAGCATATCTTTGGAGTGTAGGAGGAAACCAGAGTACCTGGAGGAAACCCACACAGGCACAGGGAGAACATGCAAACTCCAGGCAGGTAGTGTCGTGGTTGGGATTTGAACCAGCGACCCTTTTTACTGCTAGGCGAGAGTGCTACCCACTACACCACTGTGCCACCCAAAATGCCACATAAAATCATAGACCTTGCCCCACCTCCCAATATCTGAAATCTTTTAAAAGGCTGGGAGGTGCTGGTGCAAAGGGGTTAAAAAAATATATGTTTTAAATTTCTTCTGTTACTTCTTAGTTTCCAGCCCTAAGCAAATGATGTTATACATCCCAGGAGGCTTCAGGAGAGGGGTTTTCTAGCCTAAGCACATTCTCCTACCTGCATGCCTGAGCTAAGAGCAGATGGATTCCGGTAAGTAAATGCTACATGAATTATTGATCCTTACTCAAGATGGCCACGGCCAGAAATGCCAGGGGGGTGTTTTTCAAAGTGATTTCTCAGCCAAATAAAGCACTAAAACATGGATGGATGAGTACATTTGCTTTGGATATTAAAAATTAATTAAATAGTGTTTTTGGTTTGTTGTGCACAGATACAGTGTAGTTCCTCTTTAACTGACATTCTATAGGGAGGAATCTACTTTTAAAGTCTTGAGATGCAGTGTTTCCTGTGAATAGTGGGAGGAGCTACATTCTTAAATATTGTCCTGAAAGATGATGTGGGAAATATGAACTAGACAGACTTAAGACATAACTTTTGTGGCTTTAAAACACTATTTGAACTGAACTGTTAGGCAAAGCCATCCAGCGATGGTTCACAGACTGCAGATAACAGATTCTGCCCCTCACTGACATGAACACGCCTCACCAGCGCCAGGCACAATCAGACAGAAAAATGTCTTCCGTCTGCTATTGTGCGCAGGCGCCGTCTCAACAGCCGATTGTAAAATTAGCTGTTGTGCTGTTCCATACGGCACATGCGCTGTACATCCCGGGCACTTCTTAATAGCGGGCACTATCCGACAGAACACCGGTCCAGGCATATGGGCGGATCCAGACTTCATTGTCACGATCTTGCCTGAGCGTGAACCAGCTCTGTGATGTCAGCCCGCTGTCAGCTAAAAACAGGTCACAGGAGTGCAGAATGAATGAACGAACTTTGGCTGTACTTCTCCTTAAATTTTTAGCATGCTGCATATAGTCTTGATGTTATTTGTTTAGGATTTACTGCAGACTATATATATATGGTTTTTGGATATCGTTATGCTGGATACACAGAAGCGACTCACTATTTCTGACCTTCTGAACTCCAGATGTGCATTTTTGTTTCAAATCAGAGATATATCAAATATATTCTATCAGTAATGTCACATGAGTGAAGTAAAAGAAGCATGATCCAACAGCACTGCAACCATGGAATAGTTAGTGCTGTAGTGATCAATGATGGCTGGTAGTGTTGAGCACAAATCCAGATATTGTATGAATGAGCAGCATAAAATATTGTCTTGACAGTTTTATTTAGTCAAGGGACATCATGCAACATTTCGGGGCAGATACACGCCCCTTCCTCAGGGAAACACTCAGCATTACATATGTCAGGTGACTAATAAAAAAATCTCATGAGTAGGAAATGATGGGCTGGTGATTTATTTGATATCATGTCACATGATTTTTCAGAGGAACCAAAACATTTCTTCAGTTCCCAGCAATGAATGAAGTGGCCAGAGAGTGAAGGAAAGTGTATGTTGAATTGGTGCTTTGCTATTAATGGTTTTCCTTGAGTCTTAGGTAGAATAAGCAAGCAACCAAACCAGGACTGGTTGAGCAAACAGGATAATCAGAAATGGAGTCAGTATGGGAACAATGCTTAGAATGCAAAACAGAAACACAAGACCAACTTTTCCAAACTTCAGGTCTCACTAACATTCTTTGGAGGAAAGCTCGCAGTCTTTCAAAATGAATAGTACTGCCCTGTCTTTCATGCATTACTGTGTTGCAGTAACGTGCGGTACAATGAAGTAGTGTGTATGGACTCTCAGCTTGACCACTGTAAAGACTGCTCACTGGATCAGGATAATAATCTTCCCTGTGCAAGCCCCTTTGGCAAAACAATTTAAAGATCTTTTATTTTAGTCAAACAGTTTGCACAGAGATAGATGGACCCTCTGTGAGGTTTATCCACTGCCATGATGACACTGGTTTGTCAGGTTGTGCCCAGGACAGGAAGTGAGAACAACTCCAACAGGAACATAGACATCAATCAAAAAATGCCTGCTCTAGCCCTTCCCTGCTTGGCTATATGGTTTTATTACAGCAGGTGTCTCTTTTGGGATAAAATGTTTTGCACTTCCTGTCCTGGAGACACAAACAGGAAGTTAGAATTATTTCCAACGAGGACATCAATAGCAATAAATAAAAACCGATAGCTTCTAACAACCCTATTTTATTCAAAATCTTAAAGCTGAACTCCAGGCACAAACACTTTAGTTTAAATATAGTCCCTAATAGCTACAAATATATATAAATAAATAGTGTGTGAATCACATGCTTATGAAAACCCAGTTATTACCTTGTAGAAGTAGAAATGACATCATTACCATGCTGTACATAGTCTGTACAGAGAGCAGAGCTGTGGGAAGGGCCTAGCAGGCTCCACTGCCTGCAGAAAACTAAAAAGGAAGACTGACACAAGACCAGTCCCCCTGCACAAAGAGAAAGTGCAACAGCGACCAGTCTTTATTACAGGAAGCTCCTGTACATAGGCGATGACTCCTCCTGGATTACTGTAGAGATGTGGAAGAAATGCACAAAGCACATCAAGATTCAAGCAAGAATACACGTGCTCCCTGTATTTACACAATACTTGATTTTCCTGGAGTTCAGCTTTAATAAGCTTTTGCAGCGTGAAGAAAGGTTGTGACAATCTTACATTGTGGCTATACAGAGCATTAAATAGGTTAGGACATTTGCACATTTTTACAAAGATGGCTTTAGTTTAAAGTTTACTATTTGACTGCTGTTTACCCTATAAACACCAATATGGCATCATTGAGTGCCTGTTCACACTTGTGCGAGTTTATAACGAATGCGTTGCGTTAAACAAAAACTAGATTCGCATGTCATCCAAAAAGTAATTGTTTTCAATTACGGTAATTTACATATATGCGTTGCGATTCCTCTCCGAATGCGATGCGATAAAAAAAAGGTTCTTGTGCGAGTTTACAGTGTTGCGTAGCAA
The DNA here is from genome assembly GCA_037952925.1 of Lithobates clamitans. Lineage (NCBI taxonomy): Eukaryota > Metazoa > Chordata > Amphibia > Anura > Ranidae > Lithobates > Lithobates clamitans. Next base: position 1,071,090 of record JBBGZY010000889.1, on the reverse strand, counting down.
ATTTAGTCTCCATAGACATCAATGTAAATTGTTCTGGAAGCGTATTGTTGGTTCAGATATGTGCGAATTCTTCACCTCCAGCTCCTCCTTTCAACAGTTCTGTTCAACTCAGTTCTGCCCCCTCACTTCCTGTTTCCTGTCTCATGTCCATCTGTAAACAGTCAAGATGGCCCCCAGGCGTCGGAACACCATTGATAATGAGGAGCTCATCAGACTTGTCCGTGACAGGCCTTATATATGGGACAGCCGGATTGAAGAATACAAAAACAATGCCCGGAAGAGCACAGGCTGGGATGAAATTTGTAAAAGTCTGTATGCAGACTGGGATGACTTCACACCTCAGGTTCGCAAACATAAACGTAAGTATATTTCTATTTATTCATCCCACTGACCACCAATGTAAGGGCATGCATCCCACTGACCACCAATGCCACTGACCACCAATCCCAATGCCACTGACCACCAATCCCACTGACCACCAATGTTGTGGAATGATATTGCATGCTCTGTATGTTGACACAGAAAGTGCAAAAAATAGATGGACACACTGTCAAACAATAAAAATTTATTACATTTATAGAAAAAAGTACAGATAGTAGACGATGCAGCATTGACAGGGAAAAAGTTATTGGTCTTTATTGAATGGCATCAAGCTGCCATGATACCTGACCGGCAGGACTCATAAAGAAGTCAGTAAATTTCTCACGGATGCTGGCCCCTCTGTAATTGCCCCTTGTACGTGTCCAATCTGCGCCTTCCATCTCATCCATTAAAGAGTCCTCCAAAAGGTATCCATCTTTTTCACGGACAAAATTGTGGAGTGCACAGACAGCTTTTATGGCAATTATGGTGTTTTCCATGTTTAAAGTTATTGGCGTGTGAAGAAAACACCATTTGTTTGCCAGGATTCCGAAAGTACACTCCACAACTCTGCGTGCTCTTGTTAGCCGATAATTAAAGACCCTTTTCTCCACAGACAGTGACCGGTTAGCATATGGCCTGAGCATTTTTTCTGAAAGAGCGAAAGCCTCATCACCCACATATATTAAAGGGAGAGAGGGTTCTGATGTTCCAGGGAGTAGTCGTTCGTTTGGGAGGTCTAGTGCGTTCTTCCGAATCATTCTTCCAAAACTTGAGTGGGAAAAAATGCTGGAGTCAGAACTGCTCCCATAAGAACCAATGTCGATGTAGGTGAATGAGTAGTTTGCATCAGCCACTGCCAGAAGAACGAAAGAAAAATATTTTTTATAATTAAAAAATTTTGTCCTACTACCGACTGGCCTCACAATTCTGATGTGCTTGCCGTCTATGGCACCCACACAGTTAGGGAAGTTGCAGCGCTCCCAAAACAACTCAGCTTTGGTGTTCCATTCCTCTTTGCTTAGTTTTCTCATGATCACATCTCTTAGGACCTCCCAGATGGCGATACAGGTGTCACGCACAATTGTGCTCCCCGTAGATTTTCCCAATTTGAACTTGTAGTGTAAGCTGGCAAATGAATTTCCAGTTGCTAGGTACCTGGAAAAAAAAATAAAAAAAATAAATTAGTTATGTTTTTTTTTTTTATTACAGAAGGACTCATACGCACTAGGTGGAGGAGCCTTAAGGACACACTTCAGAGACACCAGAGACTGCAGCGTGAATCAAGGAGTGGGTTTGGTGCCCCCCCAAAGCGTCCCTATGCCTTTGCCAAATATGAATTTTTTTGAAGCCAGTACTAGAATTGAGGAAGTAAGTTATGATACATGAATCGGTCACTCTACCATCTCTATCTGATTAACCAGTCCTAACCCTAACCTTTACTTCTCCCCCTATCAGCTATACTTTTTTTTCATAACAGAGTTCCAATTTAAATTTCTTGTATTGCAGCACGGAAGCAAGTTGGGAGGAGGAGGAGGGGGCGCATGCTCCTAGTGTTGACAATGATGAAGGAGTATCATTTGCTTGCACAAATCAGGAGGATTCATCTATGGAGCTCCAGGGTGAGCTGATCGAGGTACACGAGTCCTCTGCTCAGGAGCGGGATAATGAGGATACGAATGTTTCGACACCGTCCAGCAGAAGGCAAAGGCAAACATCTGCTTCCCGCAGGAAGAAAAGCAGCAGGGCAGCAGAACAGGTTGAAGACCAGGACCAGACCAATAAATTACTAAACATAGTGTCAGGTATCCCTGAACAAATCGATGCCCAGCGATGCCCTCACACTATGTTTGCCATTAGTTTGGTGCCGTTTCTCAAAGAGGTCTTGCCAGACCATTACTTTAATATGAGTATTGCAGTGCAACATTGCATCCATTCATTCACTGTGCCACGCCATGTTTCTGTGCCAATGCACGACATTCCTAGTCCTCAAATATTTACTCCCATTTCTTCTGCCTCAAACACTGCACCAAGCCCTTATCCCTCTAGTTTTGCAGAACCCTCTAGCATTTATGAGACCCCCAGATCACAAATCCCATATCCTATTCCTTCACCTGTTGCCTCAGTAATTTCACCCCCAAGTAGAACCACGGATATCGGCAGACAAATAGATATGAGACCACTTGACTCAACATCTTACCATGTCCCGACACAAAACAGACCAGTACAGCTCTACGAGCAAATACCGTCCATGGCAAATCAATTTCCACCTGTAACAAGACCAATGGAACAGCAGAAACCGACAATTCCAAGTCATTATCCATATCACAATCGATCGCTTGAAGTAGCCTCAAACATGCCTACACCCTATCGACAATATGGGTCCCCAAGTGTACCACCAGATAACGAGATATCCCCACCTGTGTTATTGAGGAAATATCCCTCAACACAAGGTGAAGCCTTGCAGCCAACACCACCAAGCTCTTCAACAGCAACACTACAAAGGCATGATTTAACCAAGCCTGATGAACATAGTTCACCAAGTTTTTTGAATTTGTAGATGACTACCTGCTAATGCCGCTACCAATTTCATGTTGATAATTGATACTTTCTTTGTTAGCGTTATGTTTTTGTTAAATTATTTTTTATAATTTTGAATAGTGTATTCCAAAATGCTATCATATTTTGAATGGCTCAGGGAAATAGAGATGTAGAGAAAAAAGATTAGGGGGAAAGTGGAGATGAAGATGTGAGGGAGGGAGGGAGGATGAAAGAGTTGGAGATGACAGGGAGGATGAGTTGGAGAGAGAGAGTTTGAGTTACTAAAGTTTTGTAACGTAATATTAAAGTTCAGTTACGTTCAAGCTAGACAGTCAGAGGCAGCAAGACAGTCAGAGGAATTAAGAGAGTCAGGGGAAGTTAGAGAGTCAGAGGGAGTTAGAGAGTCAGGGGAAGTTATAGAGTCAGAGGAGGTCAGAGAGTCGGAGGGAGTTAGAGAGTCAGGGGAAGTAAGGGAGTCAGAGTGAGTTAGAGAGTCAGGGGAAGTTACAGAGCTAGAGAGTCAGAGAGTCAGAAGGAGCTGCATTGTTTCCAAAATATTTCATGCCAAGTATGTAATCCAAAAAAATTACGTATTAAGTTTTTTAAAATAAAAAAACAAATACTTTTTTTGGAACACAATTTTGTTGTCATATCTGTCTGCATTCTTTGCATTCCTTACTATAGCTTACTATGGTGCATAGCATACAATTTCACACACAAAGTATATCTATAAAATTTACCTTAATGTAACAAGCAACCTTTCCGCTGGCTCCACACTATTCCGAAAGGTGGTGTTCTGATACTCCAAACGTGTACCAAGCAGCCGAAGCAATTCATCGAAACTAAGGAATAAAACCACAAATTCAATGTAACTGACAGGCTAAAGCCCATACACAAAATCAAATAAAATGGTAATAGGAAAGAGTTCTAGTAAAAGGAGCAAAGCGATCAAAAGTAGGATTGGTGGTCAGTGGGATTGGTGGGCAGTAAGATTGGTGGACAGTGGGGTTGGTGGTCAGTGGGATTGGTGGTCAGTGGCGTTGGTGGTCAGTGGGATTGGTGGTCAGTGGCATTGGTGGTCAGTGGCATTGGTGGTCAGTGGCATTGGTGGTCAGTGGCATTGGTGGTCAGAGGCATTGGTGGTCAGAGGCGTTGGTGGTCAGAGGCGTTGGTGGACAGTGGGGTTGGTGGTCAGTGGGGTTGGTGGTCAGTGGGATTGGTGGTCAGTGGGATTGGTGGTCAGTGGCATTGGTGGTCAGAGGCATTGGTGGACAGTGGGGTTGGTGGACAGTGAGGTTGGTGGTCAGTGGGGTTGGTGGTCAGTGGGATTGGTGGTCAGTGGCATTGGTGGTCAGTGGCATTGGTGGTCAGTGGCATTGATGGTCAGTGGGGTTGGTGGTCAGTGGGGTTGGTGGTCAGTGGCGTTGGTGGTCAGTGGCGTTGGTGGTCAGTGGGGTTGGTGGTCAGTGGGATTGGTGGTCAGTAGGATGCATGTCAGTGATAGATAGTAGGAGTAATAGGAGGGAGGAGGAGAAGGAATAAGGGTACAGGTACCAACCTATTTACTGTCATCCGGGAATAGTTGAACTTCTCCTCATGCTGCCTGAGATCATTGTAGAGGATCCTGAACTGGCCTCTCTCTTCCCTATTTTGAATAATTGGATGGATCCAATATCTTCTTGTACTCATCAGTCTCTTCCTCATCCTCCTCCTCTTCCTCCTGGCTTTGTCCATCAAGACTGCAGCAGTAGCAGTAACAACTGCTGCCATGATCAACGGCATTTGATGAAACATAATGATCAGAAATCAAAATCCTCACTGACTACTCACAAACAAACCACACTCCTCAACGACAATACTCCCCCACAAAGGAAAACAAGTAAGAGCACAGGAAGTTAACATCCATTTTTTTCTTGCCTTTTCGATTGGCCTGAGCACAAAATCGCATCTGTGCCTAATTCGCATTGAATTCGCAATACAATCGCGCTGGTAATAATCAAACACGCAATGAAAAAATTTGCATCAAAATCGCATCGCACAAGTGTGAACCGGCACTTAAACTCACTAAAATATGCAGTTTTCTGTAGCACTGTAGTTACTATAAAGGTCCACTGGGTGGCACTGCAGAACTAAATTACTATTACCAGAATCCAGAAAAATAGTAAAGAGACAGCAGAAAAAGACCAAGCGGTCCTTTATTTTATTTTGTTTTTTATTTGATTTGTTGACTGATTCACCACAATCTCCATTCCAAGTATCAGCTACTCTTAAAATAATATTTTCTAGGGTTAGTATTGTACTTTCCTCCTGCCAGTTTGAGGCCAATCTGCTGTGTTCTGAACATTATTCACATCTGTTTTTTTGCTGCTGCTAAGATCTGACTTTGTATTCGAGGGAGGCTACATTCCTTGTCCATGGCCCCACTGTATGTAGGAATGTTACTGCACTTTTCTTCCTCACTTCAAAGTTTAGCTACTGGCTATGAACTATGGGATTTGTAGTGTGCTTAGAGCAGTGACAGCAACTAATGAACTCATACCAAATGGAAGTGATGTGGAAAAGGAGAGGTTCGGGAGGGAAGGTAGGTTATTACAAAGAGGCACAAAAACAAATAAACAGGTTAATGAAAAATACATTAAAGTACCATTAAAGCGTTTGTTAACATGAAAATAAAAAAATAAAGATCCTGTTCATTTAAAGCATGTTATACAGCACAGTAATTGCTGTGTAATTTGGCCCCTTCTATCACCTGAAATACCTGGCTGATCCTGCCTGGTTCTGCCCTCCTCTTTGTAAACTGACTACAGTATATCATGGCTGCTGAGCCCTAACACCGTGGTCAGTTTACGTGCCTCCGTAGCTCTCCTCCTTCCTCTCCCCCCTCCCCTGCCTGTCAACTTTGTGTACGTGCCCACCCCCTCCTGCTGCTCAACTTGGGGTTACATTTACATTATCCTCTTAGTTGATTCATGTAATGTCCTCCTGTGACTGTGCTTTATAAAAAAAAATGCAGCTATATACCCGTTTACAGAGCTCAGATCGGCTCTCACATGACCTGCTGGATCTCTCCTCTCTTGCATGACAGCTGCAGCGGGTGGGGCCGCCTCTCTCCTCCCCTCCTGACTGACGTCAGCGGGGGATCCTCTGCCCCACCCGCTGCAGCTGTCAGGCTGAGGCGAGAGGAGAGAGCCGGCGGGTCACGTGAGCACCGATCTGCACTTTAAGTAGTGGAAGTGTATGGATTATTTTTGGAGAATAAGGATTCTGTTTAGTCTCACGGTAAATGTATTTTAGGTTTCAATCATGCCTTCCCACCTTTCCTCAACATTGTACATATTCAGTTCCTACATACCCTCCTAAAAAAAAAACAAAAAAAAAATTTTGAACCAATGCATGGAGTTAGGAAATTATTATACTGTACTTGATTCACATAGACAAAATTTTGAAGACACCAAAGAAACAATATAATATATTAAGCCATGGCAGAATATCCTTTTTATTTGAGGTTTTCCTCTCTTTTTGCCCACATACCATCAAGCAATTTTACAAAAATCAGTTCATCAATATTTCCCCACGTCTTATAAAAAAAAAGAAGGATTTAAATGTAATCCTTTGTTTTCATGTAAACCATAACAATCCCAAAAGCAGCAAACTTTTTTTTTTTGTCTACAAATAGTTACATCTAATAGAGTACAATTGTTTTAGAGTTGGCTTTAAAGCACCACTGAACGTAGGATGGAAGCTGCAGTATGTAGGAGGACCTTTAGTGTTCATCCAGGTCCTATTCAAGGGAATTCCCAGGCCAAAACTCACACTTTACACTCATTGTCTAGTCAATATGAAGAGTCCCCATTTCCCTTTTAAAGCAACACTGTGACTTTAGCAAGCTATTAAAGTAAGCCATACCTGTAAAAGAACTGTGTAAAATCTTTCTTACTTCCATAAACTGCACTCCAATTCCTAGAATTCTTCTTCCAAAGAATACTGGGGAACCAACCTTTCTGGGAGTATCTACAGTGGATATAAAAAGTCTACACACCCCTGTTAAAATGTCAGGTTTCTGTGGTGTAAAAAAATGAGACTAGGATAAATTTCAGAACTTTTTCCACCTTTAATATTACCTATAAACTGTACAACTCAATTGAAAAACAACCTGAAATCTTTTAGGGTGGGGCAGAAGTAAAAATAAAATAATGTGGTTGCATAAGTGTGCACACCCTCTTATAACTAGGGATGTAGCTGTAGATGTTAAGTAGGAGTCAGTACACACTTGCCATCATTTAAAGTGTCTGATTAACCCCAAATACAGTTCAGCTGTTCTAGTAGGTCTTTCCTGACATTTTCTTAGTCGCATCCTATAGCAAAAGCTATGGTCTGCAGAGATTTTCCAAAGCATCAGAGGGATCTCATTTTTATTATGTATCAGTCAGGAGAAGGGTACAAAATAATTTCCCATTTCCAAGGCATTAGATATACCATGGAACACCGTGAAAACAGTCATCAAATGTAGAAAATATGGCACAAGAACTGGACGTCCCTCCAAAATCGAAGAAAAGACAAGAAGGAAACTGGTCAGGGAGGCTGCGTCAAGTACTGGCAAGTACTGGCTGTGTGGTAAATGTGACAACAATCTCCCATATTGTGCATATGTCTGATGAAACCAAGGTTGAATTTTTTGGCCATAATTCTAAAAGATGTTTGGCACAAAAAGAAACACTACACATCACCAAAAGCACACCATACCCACAGTGAAGCATGGTGGAGGCAGCATCATGCTTTGGGGCTGTTTTTCTTGAGCTGGAACAGGGGCCTTAGTCAAGGTAGAGGGAATTATGAGCACTTCCAAATACCAGTCAATATAGGCACAAAACCTTCAGGCTTCTGCTAGAAAGCTGAGCATGAAGAGGACCTTCACCTTTCAGCATGACAACGACCCAAAGCATACATCCAAACCAACAAAAGAAATGGCTTCACCAAAAGAAGATTAAAGTTTTGGAATGGCCCAGCCAGAGCCCAGACCTGAATCCGATTGAAAGTCTGTGGGGTGATCTGAAGAGGGCTGTGCACAGGAGATGCCCTCGCAATCTGACAGATTTGGAATGTTTTTCAAAGAAGAGTGGGCAAATATTGCCAAGTCAGGATGTGCCATGCTGATAGACGCATACCCAAAAAGACTGAGTGCTGTAATAAAATCAAAAGGTACTTCAACAAAGTATTAGTTTAAGGGTGTGCACACTTATGCAACCATATTATTTTCGTTTTTTTTTATTTTTACTTCCCTCCACCTAAAGATTTCAGTTTGTTGTTCAACTGAGTTGTACAGTTTATAGGTCACAATGAAGGTGGAAAAAGTTCTGAAATGCGTTATCTTGGTCTCATTTTTTTAAAATCACAGAAACCTGACATTTAACAGGGGTGTGTAGACTTTTTTTATCCACTGTATCTATCCATGTGGTCCTCCGCAGCACTCACTTTTTCCTTCCTCTGAGCTCCATATCACTGGAGTTTCTTATAATGGATACAGGTCCACAAGAGAAACAAGTGAAAGCGGTAGTGGACTGCCTATGGAGGTGTCTTTTCCCCTGCGGACTTTGGCAAAGTATCTCTAAGGACTGAAGAGGAGTTTGGTGGTGTGGTAGAAGTAATACATCTACCACACCATAGGGCAGGGGTAGGCAGCCTTAAAGTGATACTAAAGTCTCTTTTTTCTTCTTTAAAAATAATCAACATGTTATATTAACTGGCTCTCTGAAATGGTTTTGCACAGAGCAGCCTGGATCCTTGGGTGCCTCTTCGGGCCCCTCCCCTCCTGTCGGGTGCCCCCAGAGCAAGCTTTTTGCTCTGGGGGGACCGGAGTCGAGTTGCAGCTGTGTCCATTCAGACACAGAGTCATGGTTCGGCCCCGACCCCTCTCTCTCCTGATTGGCTAACTGGCTTTGATTGACAGCAGTTGGAGCCAACGGCGCCGCAGCTGTGTCACAGCCAATCAGAAGGAAGTGTCCCGGATAGCTGAGGCACTTGTGCACATTGTTGGATAGAGATGGAGCTCAATTAAGTATTAGGGGGGCTGTTACACACGGAAAGTTTTTCATCTTAATGCGTAGAATGCATTAAGATAAAAAAACCTTCTGCCTTTACAATCACTTTAAAGAGGTGGAGATCTACCTGAACATGGAAGAAATCAAAGATCACCGGGCACAGTGTCGCCACCTCGCACCTGATTTACACCTCTAATTGCATTATTACCGCGTCGCAATCACGTGCATTGCGCGGCAATCATGGGTTTAAATCAGGTGGTGAGGAGGCAACATATCGCCTTCTCACCACCTGTCAAATACAGTCAGATCGCTTTTCAGAGGAACAGCAGTGCCTGCAGCACTTGTGAAAATGCCTTTAGTTGCATTGCGCAGCGGCGCCCTTAGAGCTCATTCACACGTAAAGTTGGGGAGTGGTAAAACCCTGTGGTTGAGTCGCGGTTGTACTGTCCCCCATCACTACCCTCTTTAGATGCTGAGGCAGCAGCCAAAAGGTGTACACTTGCCGCAGCAAGAATTATACCCCTGTTGCTTTTGGTGGGTGCTACCGCCTGCCAATCGTGACCCATTTAAGTAAATGGGGCCACTCTGCAAGCTGCCCACAATGAATGCTGCTTTGGGGTCCAACAGGTTAAAGCAGGTGGTGAGAAAGCAAGGCACTGCTGCCTGCTTTAACCCCTTGTTTGCTGTATTGCACAAGGTCATAGGGCACGTGCGGAGTGGCCTCATTCACTTGAATGGGTCATGCTTGGCTGGTGCTACACCCACCAACCATGAGAGGACGTATAACTCCTGCCGCGGCATGTGTACACCCCTGGCCACTGCAACTAAAGGGGGTGTGAGGTTGGGGCGGTAAAAATATGTCGTAACTATATGGTTTTACCACCTTCCAAACTACAATTGTAAATGAACCCTTCCTGTTCTGAGCCCCCTATAAGGCAGCTTTCACACGTGCTGCAGTTTACCTGCACCGTGGGTGCAGCACAGAACATCTGTGACTTTCCTGGGTTAGCTGCGCTTTGCCATAGACTTCTATTATATTATGCAGGCTCGGTGCACTTTCTGAAAGCACACTATAACTCCTGCATTCAGAAAGTGCACCAAACTCCCAGGATATAGCTAAGCACAGTCTATGGCTAAGGACATAGTCCCTCTGCATTGCATGCTTTTATGCTCTGGAATGGTGGGTCAGCAAACCCTGACCGTGATCTACCAGTCGCCTGGCCGCAAGCTGCTGACCCCTGCCATAGATTTATGGAATAATACACTGTCCCTTTACAGTTATTGATTTTTTTTTTTTAAAGCTTACTAGCGCCTTAGTGTTATATAAACTTACAACACACGTTTCCACAAATCAACTCTAAAGTACATTATACTTTCATAATTCATTCTTAAAGGTCCAAATACCTGGTGATTCTGTCAGTCTCTCTTCTGCCCCGCTTCCTGTGATTTCCTGCCAATGCTAACCTCAGGTTCACAGCCAAAGTAACATTGACAGGCATACTCCAGCAATGACAACAGCAGGACACCATGCAAAAACACAACATGCCTGCATTCCTGTAGTTAGCCTGTGATATCACAGGCTAATATGTGCATTATGAAGCCCTGCTGAGTGTGAATGAGACGTCTAAAGTTGGCCATACACTGAGCAAATTTCATCTGATTCCTGATGAACTGGCCAAAATTTGTTTTTTTTGGAACTGTCCCACCTGACATCCTTCTATTGGAAAATCAAAAGAGCTGGGTGGAAAATTGCTGGAAGAATACTGCTTGCATCCAATGAGATGCAACCACTCAGGGTATCCTGGCAGCATCATCATCACGCAGAATACAGTAGTCACAATGGGGATTTATCCATCTGCACTTTATAGCGTGGAAGGAGAAATCTGCTAAATTTTTCTTTTCAGTATGCAGGCTGCACGAAAAAAAAATAAAAAAAATCTGTTCAAGGCCAAGCTTAAAGTCATTGTAAAGTCTTGTTTTTTATTTTCTATTCAAATAACAAAACATGTTATAGTTACCTGTCCTGTGCAGTGGATTTGCACAGAGCAGCCCAGATCCTCCTCTTCTCGGGTCCCTGGCTGGAGCTCCTGGCCTCTCCCTCCTGTTGAGTGCCTCCACAGCAAGCAGCTTGCTATGGGGGCACCCGAGCCGAGGCTGCGGGAATTCAATCAGACGTGGAGCCATGGTCTGACCTCGCCCCCTCTCTCTCCTCATTGGCTGAGTTTACTTGACAATTTTGATCCAATCAGGAGGGAGAGTCCCGGATGGTCGAGGCACTTGTGGACATCACTGGATAGAGATGGGCTCAGGTAAGTATAAGGGGGGCTGCTACACCCAGAAGGTTATGCATAAAGATAACAAAACCTTCTGCATTTACAACCACTTTAAGTGGCAATTTGGAAGCACCCTAAAAACAGGGTAGAACCACTGCCCCTGCTCCATCTCGGCAATCATGCTGCGGTCATGGGTTGGCTCCAGAAAATACTTTATTAAAAGGAATATGTACACTTCAAAACATTTTTAAAATGGCTTATTTTAAAGGACAGTAATAAAATTTGCTTGCTTACACTTTAAGCAACAGCAGGATCATCTTCCTACTGTTTCCATTTGACTGCTAGTATAACATACCTACACAGCACACCATTAGATGTAAATAAGGTGCAATATTGGGTTTTCTTTTGTATAGCAGAACAGCACATAAAATTGATAATTGTTGTCTCTAGTTCTATAATAATGGAGAAAAAACAAGAACGGTGTAGCACAATGACTTGGTCTTCAGCAGAGGTGAAGGTTCTATTTAGCCTGGGAAAGTTGTTTAAAGATTTATGTAGGATTTACTTTTTATGTGCAATACCAGAAGACATTTTAGTTCATGGTACATAAATACTATTACAAAATTTCACACAATTTAGTCGCTGTAAACCTTGTAATGCCATATATATATATATTTTTTTTAACATTCCTATATTTCTTTTAATGAGAGTCTGCATTGTTCAGCTTAGTGGCTCTTTTTAAATGGCACATTACAAACATAAAAATGACCAGTAAAACAAAAGTTGTTTTCTGTAACAATGCAAAGGCTTGTCACGGCTTTAAAATGTTCTACAGTGTATATTGCTAATACTTTTAGGCTGTAAACAGTAAGCTTAATTCACATTTGATTTGTTCCTCAAGAAACAACCTCCCAACCCATAAAACTTAGTAAGAATGCAGTACATCAGTGCAAGTGGGCCAAGTGCAAATGGTCATCACAGACAACCCATCAAGTCAAGTGACCCAGTTGTCTCAGACAAAAAGGTTAAAAACAAACAATAAATAAATAAAAAAAGGGCAGACTAGATCAACTATTTGGTCTTTTTCTGCCTTTACTCCTCTATGTTTCTATGTCCTCTTGTTGGCATGACAGGCAGCAGAACTTCAACCCACAGTAGTCCATACCACATAGTTAAAATAAGAAAGTTGGCTCTTTATATCCAAAAAGTTTGAAGTCTCCTTCATATCTCTCATAAAGGCGTCGGATGTCTCTCTTTGATACTTTAGAGAAATATTGTTCCACCTTTGTCTTATTGTAACGGGTGATTCCTGGAGGTATAGGGGGATAGGATACTAGTCTGTCTGTACCTGCTTCTTTCAGGATGTATGAAGCATCTTCCTCAAGGGTCTCATGATGTCCAATCATATTGTAATTAATTTCACAAGGTGCACAAAGTTCTACATATGTTACCCAGTGTATTATATGATCCCCAAACTGGAGATCCAGAAACTTGTGGTTTGGGTCCCCCAAGTATCGTACAAAATCTTGAAACTGTAGACCTCCTTTGGTCTCTGAGCGATCTTTCCTGTATTTGCGGATGATGACAGGAGCTATGTTGTGCTTGTACCATGGTTCAAAACGAGGGTTATGTACAAACTTATCCTTGTAGGCAGAAATAAGCCGTTCAAATGGATCACGCACAATAAAGAATTTGAAATAGGAGTTCAGTCTGAAATCAGCAAGAAATAAAAAAATAAATAAAAAAATGAATATACTATACATCAGCATTAGGCATTATAGTAATATATCAGCTAACCCACTACATTGCCAGAGCATTCTTCACACATTTCCAAATGATACCCAAGTTCAACATTTTGGCAGCTAAAAAAAAAAAAAAAATCCCTATTAAAAGAAAGCTGTCAGAGAAGCAATAAACTGACTGCAATCACTGACCTCTTTCTGCTAGCTGACTGGCTCATGCTGATGCTTTGGAACTAATTCTCCCTGAGGCAAGGACCAGAAATCTAACTCATGAAACAGGACTATCTACTGACTTTAGTTGATGCATACTTTCTTCAGACTAATAACGCAAAAACCAGAACCCAAAAAATCCTCAAGTCTGCAAGGCAATTAGCTTTTTTATCAAAATACCTGAAGTATTATCTGGTATTGCGCACAGCAACCATATTCATTACAATAGTAATGGGATGAAGGATGCAAGGGAGCGTCTCATTGTTTGTTTGGAGGTATGTATGTTTTTTAAATTATTTTAATGACATACCATTTTTTTATTGAAAGCCCAACTAATCTTTAGTTTAATTGGCCAAATACATCAAATACATTGCAGCTGCATGAGAACAAAAGGGTGAGTAGTCTTACAATTCATTTTCTTTCTAACGCAGCCACAGCTTTATGGCCCGTAAACAGAAAATCATATGAAAAATACCGTCTCAAAGCGATTGTATGATAATCTAATCAGTACACAGCTTTCGAGAGCCGATTACGACAGTTCATCCGATGTTATCTGAAGGATGATCATTCGCCTGACAATCTCATCGTGTGTACCAGGCATAATGCCTTTTTTTTTTTTTTTTTTTGCATGCTAATCTTATATCGAAAATGAAGGTTACTAAAGTTTCGAAAATTCTTGTACGACAAAACAAAAATTCAGAAGTGATGTAATGTGTTGTATTGCAGGGCTCAAAATTTCAAGTCCTGAACTACCAGCCAGGCCTTAAGGGTTACTCGCCACCAGCTGCCACACCCAACCCCGACCCTAAACATGCCCTCATAAATCATCTCATGAAATGTTTTATGCAGAATTAAGTTACAAAAATAATTAACAACAACAATTTAAATTGCCTCTGCCCGCGGTCAACCTCAGTCGCGCCTCCTGACCCAGCGCTTGTGACAGACAGAACATGTCCACACCGGCATTGGACCGGGGTTCTGTCTGTCACAGGCACTGGGTCAGGAGGCGGGACTGTGTGACCGCGAGCAGAGTCAATTCAAATGTAAGCTGTTACAGCGGGCAATCTCCTCTCTGTGATCCGGCAGCACTCCTCTTCCACCACGCTCTCTTCCCCTGTGTATGATCTGGCTTCCCACTCTCTTCCTCAACCCCTGGTGGTACACCCCCCCCCCCTGCTCCCAGGCAGCCCACGCTTGCCAGTCATCATTTTCCACTTGCAAAATTTGAAGGCTGTTGTATTGTATTTTCGGACAAAAACTGTACTGCTTAAGCAAAAATCATATAATCTGGTATTGTACCAGAAAAAATTTTCCTGCTTGTCCCATCAGATAATAACGGATGAACTGTCGTAATCGGCTCTTGAAAGTTGTGTACTAACGATTATCGTACAAACGCTTTGAAAGCTGTATTTTTCATACAATTTTTTGATCATGTGTACCGGCCATAGGTAATCCTGAGATTGGAGAGCTCTGGCTCTGACTTAGCAGGGGGCATGTCTATATATTACTGTGATGATTAAGTGCCATGTTATGCCCTGACATTTTTTGAGTGATAATAATGCTCAGTTCCATGTGTGGTCCGTTTATCTTATGCTGGCTATAGAAAAATCATCCCCGGTGTCTGGAAAAACTTGATTTCTATCAAATATTTTGATCATTGTCTAGCCAAAAATGTCTGAACCAGGCAAGTATTTCTAATGGCCATGGGAACTTTAATTGTGAAACTACACCCAGACATGAACAGAAAATGGCATCATGGAATGATCACAGCCAACCACTGTGATGATTTACACTAGTCAGATAAATATGGTGTATTCGAAAACTATACAACAGATTTCATACAACACTTAAAAGATCATACCGCTCATGCACATCTGATATACTGTATGAAGAGAGCCTGGGCAGACCATTCTTGTCATGGTCATGAACAATACTTTCTGGAATATCCTCGATTGAAGGAAATGCCCCTGAAAAAAAAGGTAGCATCAAAGAAGTATCATTTCAAACAGCATTATACTGTCTACCTTTAACAAGAAACCATTAATTCACAATAACATTCTTATAAAGATAGAACAGGATGCTCACCTTACTCAGAAAGAGACTCACTCCTACTGACACAATCATAGCTATAAAAGGACTATGGTCTGAGGTCAGATTATCAATGAACAGTACAGGAATAGTGGCATTTAAAACTGCCACTGAGGGGGAAAAAAAAAAAATAGATTTGGCAAATGATCATGAATTGTAAGGCGTTTTAGAAAGACTCACCTTTCTCTACTTGTCTACATGTCTGACAACCATTGGGCATATAGTAATAATAATAATAATAATAATAATAATAATAATAATAATAATAATAATGATGATGATGATGATGATGATGATGAGGGCACTTAATCGTTTACAAATGCACTTATATCAATATGCCTTCACTGAATACAACAAAAAGTATTTCTGTTAGTCTGTAATAAGAAACACAAATATTACCATTTAAAACAATGAGAACTTTCTTCCACTGTGTATTTCCTACTTTGGGGGTTTGACAAAACAAGATTTTGTGCTTGTCGGAGACAAAGATTCGGTCCAGTACAAACTTAGAGATGATGGCGTGAGACTGGTTACCCAGTGATCCATTTCTGCACACAGACTGTAACAACTCCAGGCGCTCCTTGTGGATAAGATCAAGGTGTGATGCATTTTTCACAGGCTCTGCAGATGGCTGCAAGATAAATCACAATGTCTGTTCATTTTAAGCTCAATCACATAACAAAACATCAAGAATTTACAGCAAAACTAGAAGCTTTTTTCGTTGCCACAAAATGTAAGATTACTTAGATTATGTTTAATAAGAAAACAGCATACTACAAATTCAACAACGTTCAAGAAAGTCTGGAGCCCATTTATACGTTAGATTCAGCCTTCCTCTCAGGCCTACCAGTCAGAAGGTGGAGGAAATGAGTGTTTGGCTGGGACGACCAATTTTCTATTTTCATACTTTTAACCACCTTTATCTTTTGTTCTCTTTGTATTACAGAATTGGTAATCCTTAAATTGCTCAACCAAAATTGGAGATGATTTAGCTGATATGCAATTCCATTAGTGTCAATAAATGGATTTGAATTGTACGTCAGGAATGTCAACACCACTAGTAATTTATCGATGTGTTATTACTTCACAAAACTCTATGTAACTGCACAATCTATATACAGTATTTATGGACTTTACTTGCTGCTGTTTAACTACACCTACAGTATAACTATTGTGCCTTGAACAATAGCTTACTAGCTTATCTCCACTGTTAGCAACTGAGACATACTGAAGCAGAGCATGATCCCCTCCCTTCAGAGACTGGGCCGCAGGGCAGTATTCACACATGATAACCACCCCAAACACACCTCCAAGATGACTACTGCCTTGCTAAAGAAGCTGAGGGTAAAGATGATGGACTGGCCAAGCATGTCTCCCGACCTAAACCCTATTGAGCATCTGTGGGGCATCCTCAAACGGAATGTGGAAGAGCGCAAGATCTCTAACATCCACCAGCTCTGTGATGTCATCATGGAGGAGTGGAAGAGGACTCCAGTGGCAACCTGTGAAGTTCTGGTGAACATCATGCCATGCCCAAGTGGGTTAAGGCAGTGCTGGAAAACAATGGTGGCCACACAAAAGATTAATGGCTGTGTTAAGTTATTTTGATGGGACAGCAAATTGACACTGTTATACAAGCTGTACACTCACTACTTTACATTGTAGCAAAGTGTAATTTCTTTAGTGTTGTCACATGAAAAGATGTAATAAAATATTTACAACAAAAATGTGAGGGGTGTGCTCACTTTTGTGAGCTACTGTATGTAATTATATATATATATATATATATATATATATATATATATATATATATATATATATATATATATATATATTACACACACACACAATATATTTATATTATATATACACAGACATACATACATACACACACAGTTGTGCTCATAAGTTTACATACCTTGGCAGAATTTATGATTTCTTGGCCATTTTTTAGAGAATATGAATAACACAAAAAAAAAAAAAAACAACTTTTTTTACTCATGGTTAGTGTTTGGCTGAAGCCATTTATCATCAACCATGTTTACTCTTTTTAAAATCATAATGACAACAGAAACTACCCAAATGACCCTGATCAAAAGTTTACATATCCTAGTTCTTAAAGTGGAGGGCCACCCTGAAAAAAAAAAAAAAAAAAAAATTTTTAAACTTACCTAAACCCTTTTTGCTAGGCAGTCTTCTTAATCTGCCTCTTCCTATTCCGCGGCGTGTTCTTCTCCTCGGTGAGCGGCCCCGTTGTCTTCTGGGAACTGTGTGTGTTCCCAGAACACCACGGGGCCATTCACAGAGCGCCGCACGGCTCGCGTGTGTACAGTAGGAAACTGGCAGTGAAGCCGCAAGGCTCCACTGCCTGTTTCCCTTACCTAGGATGGCGGTGCTGGGACCCAAGAGACGAGGAACGGGTTGGCCTCGGGCGACCGACATCGTGGCAGTGTTTGTAGCTGCTGACTTTTAAAAAAAAAAATTATAGTGGCCGGAATCCTGCTTTAATACAGTGTATTGCCCCCTTTAACATCAATGACAGCTTGAAGTCTTTTGTGGTATTTGTGGAAGAGGCTCTTTATCTTCTCAGATGGTAAAGCTTCCCATTCCTCTTGGCTAAAAAAAGGCTCCAGTTCCTGTAAATTCTTGGGCTGTCTTGCATGAACTGCACGTTTGAGATCTCCCCAGAGTGGCTCAATGATATTGAGGTCAGGAGACTGAAATGGCCACTCCAGAAACTTCACTTTATTCTGCTGTAGCCAATGACAAGTCGATTTTGCCCTGTGTTTTGGACCATTGTCATGTTGGAATGCCCAAGTACATCCCATGTGCAGCTTCGTGGCTGATGAATGCAAATGTTGCTCCTCCAGTATTTTTGGATCACATACTGTATTCATCTTGCCATCAATTTTGACCAAATTTCCTGTGCCTTTGTAGCTCACACATTCCCAAAACATCAGCGATCCACCTCCGTGTTTCACAGTAGGAATGGTGTACGTTTCATCATAGGCCTGGTTGACTCCTCTCCAAATGTAGCATTTATGGCTTGACCATGGAGCTCATCTTTCAAGTGCCTCCTTGTGCATCCTTAAACAGCCACACCACATGTTTTCAGAGAGTCCTGTATTTCACCTGAATTTATGTGTGGGGTTTTCTTTGTATCCTGAACAATTTTCCTGGCAGTTGTGGCTGAAATTTTAGTTGGTCAACCTGACCGTGGTTTGATTTCAACAGAACTCCTCAGTTTCCTCTTCTTGATTAGAGTTTGAACACTGCTGATTGTCATTCTGAATTCCTTGGATATCATTTTATATCCCTTTCCTGTTTTATACTGTTCAACTACCTTTTCCCGCAGATCCTTTGATAATTCTTTTGCTTTCCCCGTGACTCAGAATCCAGAAACATCAGTGGAGCACTGGATGAAAGATGCAAGGGTCTGTCAGGAGTCTAGAAACTCATTGACCTTTTATACACACTAATTACAAGCAAACAGATCACAGGTGAGGATGGCTACCTTTAATAGCTATTCAAACCCCTTTGTGTCAATGTGCATGTTATTAGGCCAAAATTACCAGGGTATGTAAACGCTTGATCAGGGTCATTTTGGTAATTTCTGTTGTCATTATGATTTAAAAAAGAGTAAACACAGTTGATTAATAATAAATAGCTTCAGCCAAACACTAACCACAAGTGAAAGAAATGTTTTTGTGTTATCATTTATATTCTCACTTATAATCACAATTAGCAGTTCAGGCTGTGATTGCTGATCGCTCTGTCCTTCAGACACAGTGGATCGTAGATCGGGGTACACAGCCAATGAAATTCACAGCCACAGTGTCCCCAATTGACCCTGTACCATGTGATCACTGTGACCAATCACACTGATAAACAAAGGCTGTATGATGCTCAGCACAGTAGTGAACACGAAAGAGCTATTGATTCCACTGTATGTTATTGCATCCAGCCATTGCGTCTGATCACCGCCACATAAATACAATGTCGCCAGAGCAGTGCAGCCAATCACAGTGTCCCCAGTCAACAACATACCAGTAACAGTGTCACTATGCCTTTTCTTTATTTCATTCAAATATTGCAAACAACCTGGGAGAGAGAACACGGAGTGTTAGGAAGAATGGAAGATGATGTACTTTGGAAATGGTTTATTAATAATCCCATGATGAAAAGATATTTTTGGTAAGAATATTCTGGCATAATATACCACACTAGGGAGGTTATTTGTTTTTATTCTGTGGTCTACAAATACGTGTCGATCTGTGGAAAGTATTTTATTTGAAAAGTGAGAAGTTCGGAAGCTTGTTTGGCACAATGACAATAGGGCAAGAAATTTTGATAAGCACACCTCTGCATGCAGAACAGGATGCACAAGGGAGGTGATGTGTGGCAATGAAATGCTAATTTTGGGATTAGGTTTTATGTAAACATAATAAAAATTTGGATATATCAAGTGTGTTTTATGGCATGCTATATAGTTTGTTTTCTGACACACTATTGGGAGCTTGTGCATGTGTAAGGGAGAAATAAGAACTATGAAGAGGATTGCAAAACTTCTGGAGGCTTTTTTTGAGCCTGATATGACCCATTCTTGTGTTTAGGGTCATTTAAATTTGGCGAGAGATTATAATTTTATGAGGAGGAGGAGGAAGATGATAGTATATTGAAGAACTTTGAGTTTTGATTACAAAAGGACTTTTATTGGGGAAAATTCAAGCACAGTCAACAGTGTCCCCGATCAAGACCACACCAGTACAGTGCTGTCCCTGCCTGCTGCCTGTACTGATCCTGGCCAGTTTATTGATGTTTCTGCCTGCTGCCTGGACCAGTCCTTTGCAGGTTTGCTAACCATGTCTGTGCCTGCCACTTGAACTGATCCATCTGCATATCCCACTGACTATGTCCCTGTGAGACACCAAATTCCAGCCATTCTCTGCAGACACCTGCACTCCTGGAACCACAGAAACGGTTTTGTTCTTACTTTCATCAGCCTCCTTCCTGGCCAGTGAACATGGTGTTCCCAGGGGCAGCCATGTATCAGTAGACTAGGCTTGCTTGATTTATAGGAATGGAGACTGCTATAGCTGACAATACGCTAAGCTATATTCCCAGGCCACTTGTACAGAGGCAAGCATTAAAATAAACAAAGAGGGGGGCTTCAATATGGAGAGCTATGCAAATCCAATGGTGTAATTGCACCTGGAAGGGTGGTTTCGGGAGGGACTACATCAGGCCGCCCAACAGATACTGGGGGCCGATCAATGGGTGCTCCTGGTAAGGATGGATGCTGCAACCGGGTCTGGCCAAAGGGTCGGGTCCCTGGCCTTCTGGCCTAGATTGGTGTAGTCCTTGCTCCGGTCAGTTTTTCGGGAGAGAACACTGGCACCCCTTTCCCACCGGGGGGGCGGTATTTCCCGCATGTAATTAGGCAGGAGTGATGGGAGTAGTGGTGGAGTCATTACATGGGCTCCCCCTAAGCTCTCAGATCTCCAGGCCTTCCTGGTTGGGGTGGGGGCTGCACTGGCTGGGCTGTTTGTCAGGATTGAGTGAAAAGCCCGTTCTGAATGTGTCCCTGGAGTGGCAGTCCAGGGGTGTCATAATTCTCACAAGTGTTGAGGGGCACTTTTGAGTTTTGTTGGCACCATGGTCACTTCACAACACACTTTTTTTGCAGCTGCCTTTAGGGCTGAGCCTTTTGGCTAGGACCAGAGGAATTTTTTTATTCCTGGCCGAAGGGGCGGCCATTGTACTGCACAATGGCCACTTTCACTTCTCCCACTTCCTTCTCCCCACTTTCTATTTATTTACCCCTGAGTTGTCACTTTATTTATTTTTTGTTTGGTTATTACACATTTGTCACAGTGTGATTAGTAGGATTGGGTCCTTGGGCCTACCCTGAAAGTCTTATGATGGGGTGGGCATGGCCATCTGGCTTAGTTCGCCCTCTCTCATGGGGTCCCCCTTCGGGGATAGCCCTACCGAGTACTTGGGTGGGTCTGTTTCGGCAGACCCTCCAGAGGAAGGGGTCCGTCTGGTTTAGGCCAGACGGGCCAAGTGAGTACCTCGTCCCCGTCTGGAGCCTAAAGCCAGGGGTGATCAGGCCCTAAAGCCTCTGTGTGTGCAATTTTTTTGGCACCGGGTGGAGTTTTTGGGTGCGTTTTACACGCCACTGGCTAAAAAAAATAAAAAGGGGGGGGGGGGGACTCACAGCGGCATAGATACAAATTTTATTAATAGAAAAGAGACACAATTCCAATAATGTAGCCACAATAACAGTAAAAGCTTCACCAATATTAAAAAATCATGACAATGTTGTCACAATAAAAGTGAAAAACATAGCAGCCCGGGCTCACTTGCACACAGACACTCAGCACAATTGCGGGGGAGGGATGGGTATTAGACTCAGTGTTGAAAGTCTAAAATCAGGCTCCAGTGACAACAGGTATGGATATACCACAAAAGCAGGAATCTCCTGAGTAGAGAGGAAGTAGTGGTGTCACAGTAGAAAAAACTGAAAATACATACCATCTAAAACTTTCAGTGTTGATATTTTCCCTATTTTATCAAGCATTACAATACACCATTTTACATACAATTGGTTGATTTTTGCGATACACGAGATATTATGTATAAAATTAGTCCAAATATGCATAATTTATGCCCCTAGAGAGCCTGAAGGTGCTCCTTGAATTTTGGGCCCGTCTATCTGGTTAGATTGTGAAAGTCTCACATATGTGGTATCTTCATATATGTGGGGAATAGCAGAATGTGTTCTACTGTGTAATTCTTAGTATACCCATACTGCGTGCTAGGAATATCTAATTGACAACTTTGTGTACAAAAATAAAAATTTCTTTCATTTTCCGAAAATGTGTGGCAATAAATGAAATCTTCAAAAGACTCACCATGAATCTTAAAAAATACTTTTGGGTGTGTACTTTTTAAAATGTTGGTGTTTCTTATTGTCCCAATGCTTCAGGAGCCCAAAATATGATAAGTAGTCAGGAAATTACATGTGTAATTTATAACTTGAGATATTCACCGTCCAAAATGTGATGTGATCATTTTGTGGGCGTTTCTACTGTCCTGGCACTACAGGGCATCCAAACACTTGATAGGTAGTCAGGAAATTAAATGCCTTATGCATGCCCCTTAAAAGCTCAAAGGTGCTCTTTGAAATTTGGGCCCCATTATGCAACTAGGCTGCCAAAGAGTCTCATGCATACTTCGGAGGAATAGCAGAATGTGTTTTAGGATGCAATTCTAAATATGCCAATGCTGTGTACTAGAAAGAACTTGTTAAACTGACAACTTTGTAAAACAAAATAAAAATTTACTTTATTTTTTATCTTCCAAAAAATTGTGGCAAATACATTACAACATCAAAAATCTCACCATACCTCTTAAAAAAAAAAAAAATAATAATACCTTGGACTGTCTACTTTCCAAATGAAGGTCATTTTGGGGGCATTTATACTGTTCTGGCATTTCAGGGCCTCAAGAAATGAGATAGGCAGCCAGTACCTCAATTTGAACCACCTCCTTACTGGCCACTGTATATACACACACATCCTGGTAGGGACGTGGTTGTACCGGGATCATGGTTGAGGCTACAACCATGATCCCGGTGTCATTTTTTTTCAGCTGACGATTCTGCTTTATGTAAAAGTATTACTGAGCGGCTGGGCAGCCACTAGAATACATTTACAGGTGGCGGAGGGGGTCCCACCCCCCTCCATTACCGGGCTCTCCCGAGTGATGCGACCGGCGGCATCAATGTCCGGTCTCACAGTGAAAGGAACTGAAGCTGTTCCTCCAAATGTGCGACGTCAGAACCGGCAAGCGTAGACTATGTCATCACTTCTGGTTCCGGCTCTTTGTTTACTGGCCGCAGCCAGTAAAGCAGCTGATCAGACCAATCTGTGTCTGATCGGCTGCATTGGAGCCCAAAGGAAAGATAGGCAGTCTAATAGTCCGCCTATCTATCCATAAAGAGTACCTGTCATTGCTATTGCCGTCAATAGGGATGTTTACATTCCTTTTGACAGCAATTAACCAGTTAACGACTTTGCCATAGCCAAATGGGTACAGCAGGGCTCGATAACTCTGGGAGGGCGTACTATGACGTCCTCCCAGAATTGCTCTCCCATCTCCTATGGTATGCACATGGGGCTGTCCATGTGGCGGGTCACGAATTGCGGTAAAGGGCCAATGACAGCGGCCCTTTAGCATGCGATCGCTCTGTCCAATGACAGAGCGATCAATGTAAACAGACCGGCTTCATGTCTGGTTCTATCCGCTGCTTCAGGTAGTTTTTTCATAGTGCTAGTGCCCCAATCCGTGCCAGCAGGGCTAGATCAGTGCCCCAGTCCGTGCCAGCGGTGCCCCAGTCCGTGTCATAGCAGTGCCCCAATTCATGCCATATCAATGCGCAGTGGTGCCATAGTGCCCAGCAGTGCCCCAATCCGTGCCATATCAGTTCCACTACTACTTGGGAAGTGTAGCAGAATGAATTCTGGGGTGCAATTTGTGGTATGCATATGTTATGTGAGAGAAATAACCCGTTAATATGACAATTATGTGAAAAAAAAAAATCTTCATTTTGCAAAGAATTGTGGGGAAAAAAAATTACAACATGAAAAAAAAAACTCACCATGCCTCTTCCTAAATACCTTGGAATGTCTACTTTCCAAAAAAAGGGTCATTTGGAGGGGAGTATTTGTACAGTCCTGACATTTCAGGGCCTCAAGAAACAAACATTGAAAATTGATCAGGTGTAATCAATTTTCAATGATTGGCATCATAGCTTGTAGACTATAACTTTCACAAAGACCAAATAATATGCACTAATTTGGGTTATTTTTACCAAAAGATATGTAGCAATATAAAAAATGATGGCCAAAATTTATGAAGACAAATTATTAATTTGCAAAATTTTATAACAAACTAAGAAAAATGCATTTTTTTTCACAACATTTTTCGGTCTTTTTTCATTTATAGCACAAAGAATAAAAACCCAGAGATGATTAAATACCACCAAAAGAAAGCTCTATTTGTGTTAAAAAAAAAAAAAGACAAAAAATTTATATGGGTACAGTGTTGGATGACTGAGTGGGTAACCCCCCTGGCGGTATTCCTGAGTCTGGCTCGGGGTGGATTTTCAATACCAAAAGCGGTATCCCCGAGCCAGACTCGGGATCGCATCGCAGGATCCATGTAGAGGTTACTTACCTTGTCCCCTGAATCCTGCGATGTCTCCCCGCTGTGATCGGCGAGCCACCGTGTCTCGCTCGATTCAGTGCCGAGCTCCGTTCCCTGCGAGCGTCGCGATGCACGGGGACGGAGTTCGGTGGCAAATTCAAAAAGTGAAACACACAGTACAGATACAGTATACTGTAATCTTACAGATTACAGTACTGTATCGAATAATTACACATCCCCTTTGTCCCTAGTGGTCTGCCCAGTGTCCTGCATGTAGTTTTAGATTATAAAAACGTTTTTTTCTGCCTGGAAACTGGAGATTGTCCATAGCAACCAAAACCGTCCCTTTACATCAAAAGTGGCTTTAGACAAACTAGAAAACAGTGATAAATTAGAATCACTTGCAGAATTGAGCGATAGTGCTTCCTGGGGAAATCCGTCACCAAACACTAAATAGTAACGAAAGCGACAATTCTGCAACTGAGGAAATTTCAGTGTTTTTGATTTGATTACATTATTGAATAATTTTTATTATTATATTATTTGGTAAATTTATAGTTATTATAATTTTTTATTTCATTTTTCAAACTTTATCATACCCGGGATGTCTAGACTCTTGTTTGGACAGATTTGAGTGAATTATTCCTAAGAATTAAAAGCCTATAAAATATAAAACCGCCAAATTTCTGTGCAAAATAATTGTACTGCTTTCGGCACCTAAAATCTGAAATAATCATACCGCCAGGGAGGTTAAAGTATCCACAATAAAAAAAAAAAAAAAAAAAAAAAACACACAACACCCACACTGTAAAAATAAAATGTAAAAAATACTATATATTTTTTTTAAAGCGCCCCCGTCACCCCGTGCTCACACGCAGTGAACGCACACATTGGTCCTGCGCGCTTATGTAAACAGTGATCGCACCACACATGTGAGGGTATAACAGCGATCGTCAGAGCGAGAGCAGTAATTTTAGAACCAGACCTCCTCTGTAAATCTAAACTGATAACCTGCAAAGGCTTTTTTTAAATTACCTATGGATAATTTAAAGTACTGTAGTTTGTCCCCATTCCATGAGCATGCACAAATTTAACGCATGACATGTTAGCTATCTATTTACTATTTATATATATAAAATTTATATTTATACATGTATATGAGAAGTGTCAGAATTGACCTGGTATTGAGGTAGTTAAATACCAAATGAAAGTGTAGCACTCAAGTGTGACCCCTACATCTTATATACATACACGGATAATGTAAGCACATATTTTGTATTTCCTTTATTTTATAACTGAAAAAGAGGGCTTGCACTATTCTGGATTATCCATGTGTTTCTATGTGTGTTGACACAGATTTGACAAAATAACATTTCAATAGTGAATTATCCAGTGCCTAATTTCTTTACTTCTTGAATGGCTGTGCTACCCAGCAGGGATCAGTAAATTCAGAACTTAAAAAGAACTGTGAGGAGTACCAGGAATGAAATAGAAAAAATGTGTAGTCTAATTTTTACTTTTTTTTTTTATTATAACAGGTGTCTAGGCATTTGGGGGATCACAAAAAAAACAAAAAAAACAAACACACACACAAAAAAACATTCCCTACATCAGGGCATTTGTTCTTATGCCTTTTATTATGATGTAAATTATTTTTACATTTATACATGACTTAAGTAGTTTCTGCTCGTTCACCTTTATCATTGATCAATACAAAAGGATCATCATAACTCAAAAGGATCAGCACGAGCTCAGGTCGATTGCACTCAATGCTTATACTCCTTGTCAAACATAAAAAATTAAGTCAAGACATAAAAAAAAAATATATATATATAGTTTAAGGAAATACAGCACAGGTATTTCCCATCCTGCTTTGTGTAAATGTTTACCATCCGGTTGTGTCATCTGTAAAGGCAAAACATCTGGCAGAAGATGTGATCAGATTATGTCTGATCTTGTTTCATGAATAAGAGCCAAAGTCAAGCCTCAGACCTGAACATATTGGCAAGTAACTAAAGATCTGCTGCAGTTGGTGACCTCCTAATAAATCCACATGTTCTCCTAAACCTCTGCACCGTCTGTTCAATAAGAAAAACAGTTTGTTTTCCTTGTGCCGTATCTGAGTACATATGAATTCAGACATTAAAACCCTGAGCACAAGGCAGCCCAGGATTTCCATACAGAAGTCTGTAATGCAACAAAAAACTAAACAAAAACCTGTGAATTATACCCCAGCCCACCTCAATACAATAACTAAAGGCTTTTTGAAATGTTTGGTCCATAGTCGCATTGTATGTTTTTATACTGCATGTTTAACATGGCTATATCAGTCATGCTTAATTATGCTCAGATCACCCACCCCGAGTGTTCCCCCCCACTGCTATTCCAATATGAATGATAGGTTGTCTTTTTGGCCAACACACAGATTTGGAGGGTGTAAGAAGGTAAAGATAAGCTTTTATAGTTCTTAAATATTGGAAAAATGTATACAGTGCCTTGAAAAGTATTCATACCCCTTAATTTTCCACATTTTGTCACGTTACAACCAAAAATGTAAATGTATTTTATTGGGATTTTATGTGATAGACAAACACAAAGTGGCACATAATTGTGAAGTGGAAGGACAATGATATAAGATTTCCAATTTTTTTTTACAAATAAATACCGTATTTATCGGCGTATAACACGCACCGGCGTATAACACGCACCCCAATTTAGGAGGGAATTTTAAGGAAAAAAAAAAAAAAAAAAAAAAAAAAAACTTACATTTAAATGCCCATCATTGCAGCCATGTCAGTGCAGCCATGTCAGTGCAGCCTTGCCCCAGTGCAGCCTTGCCCCAGTGCAGCCTGGTATCCCCCCTGTCCCTGCTTCCAGGGCTTCAAAATCGCGGTCCGCGATTTGAAAATGGCGCCGCCGGCGCCGAAGTACACAGAGCCGGTCCTCGGCTCTTTCCGGCGGCTCTCGTTTACTTTCGGTTCCACTCGTAGTCCGGAGCGGAGCTATCCGAGTAGGTTCGGATAGCTCCGCTCGGGACTACGAGTGGAGCCGAAAGTAAACGAGAGCCACCGGAAAGAGCCGAGGACCGGCTCTGTGTACTTCGGCTCCGGCGGCGCCATTTTCAAATCGCGGACCGCGATTTTGACATTTAGACAGATCGGGATCGGCGGGGATCGGCGTATAACACGCACCTGCGACTTTCCCCTGATTTTAAGGGGAAAAAAGTGCGTGTTATACGCCGATAAATACGGTATGTGAAAAGTGTGGTGTGCATTTGTATTCAGCCCCTCGAGTCAATACTTTGTAGAACCACCCTGCGCTGCAATTACAGCTGCAAGTCTTTTTGGGGGATGTCTCTACCAGCTTTGCAGCTGGTAGAGTGACATTTTTGCCCACTCTTCTTGCAAAATAGCTCAAGCTCTGTCAGATTGGATGGAGAGTGTCTGAACAGCAATTTTCAAGTCTTGCCACAGATTCTAAATTGGATTTAGGGGCATTCTAACACATGAATATCAAGTCTTTTGCAGACTGGAAACAGGTTTTCTTCTAAGATTTCCCCGTATTTGGCTTCATCAGTCTTCCCATCAACTCTGACCAGCTTCCTTGTCCCTGCTGAAGAAAAGCATCCCCACAACATGATGCTGCCACCACCATGTTTTACAGTGGGGGTGGAGAGTTCAGGGTGATGTGCAGTGATAGTTTTCCGCCACAGATAGCGCTTTGCTTTTAGGCCAAAATGTTCAATTTTGGTCTCATATGACCAGAGCACCTACTTCCATGTGTTTGCTGTGTCCCCCACATGGCTTCTCGCAAACTGCAAATGGGAATTCTTATGGCTTTCTTTCAACAATGGCTTTCTTCTTGCCACTCTTCCATAAAGGCCAGATTTGAAGTGCACGACTAATAGTTGTCCTGTGGACAGATTCTCCCACCTGAGCTGTGGATCTCTGCAGCTTCTCCAGAGTTACCATGGGCCTCTTTGCTGCTTCTCTGATTAATGCTCTCCTTACCCGACCTGTCAGTTTAGGTGGACGGACATGTCTTGGTAGGTTTGCTGTTGTGCCATACTCTTTCCATTTTTGAATGGCTTTAAACTTCTGCACAACTTTATCCCTAACCTGTCTGGTGTGTTACTTGGCTTTCATGATGCGGTTTGTTCACTAAGGTTCTCTAACAAACCTGAGGGCTTCACAGAACAGCTGTATTTATACTGGAGATTAAAATTACACACAGGTGGACGCCATTTACTAATTAGGTGACTTCTGAAGGCAATTGGTTCCTCTAGATTTTAGTTAGGGGTATCAGAGTAAAGGGGGCTGAATACAAATGCAGGCCACAGATATTATTTGTAAAAAAGTTTGAAAACCATTTATCATTTTCCTTCCACTTCACAATTATGTGCCACTTTGTTTTGGTTTATCACATAAAATCCCAATAAAATACATTTAAGCTTTTGGTTGTAACACGACAAAATGTGGAAAATTTCAAGGGGTATGAATACTTTTTCAAGTTACTGTAGTTCCAACATTTACTCAGCATTAGAAAAACAAACCTAGCCTTTTTTTTTCTAAAACAGGAATAAAAAAAAACAAAAAAACACAACACACACACAACAACAACAAAAACCCATTTTCCAGCTAGTTTACAATAACAGTTTTATAGTTACTTCAGATATAACATGCTCACATAACATGTATTTGTTGAAATGGGAAATAAGTTGTGTCTATGAAGAAGTCCAACCCATCAAACTTTCAGATTCTACTTTTTGTATTTGCTTTAATTTTTTTTTTTTAATTCTGGGATTCATCTTATGCACACATACCTGACTCTCAATCTGTAATTTCTTTGCCTCGGTAACAGTTATTTTTTCCACTTCTGGTAAAATAGTTTGGGACCCTTGCCTGGCTCCATAACCTTGGCATCACATGTGAAAGCAAAAAGCAAAAAAAAAAAAGAAGGATTCATGAAATGCAAAATGTTAGACATGTAAGCAAAAGTAAATGCACACTGTGGCAGGTTAAAAAGTAACTCTACAGTTTAAAAGTGACAATTATGGTACATTTGCATGGGCGTTTTGTCACACTGCGAATCCCAGCAGCAGGAATCTACCGAATACTGCTGTGGGGTTTGACAGCTGTGGCTGCCGTGCCCATACATTGTAATGACAGGCTGTTGGCAACTGCAGCTATTAGTGGTTGTTCGCACAGCCAGCGATTATCTGTGGTGATCGAGTTGGATGCATTTTGTGTGCATCCAGCCTTGATTATTGCTAGTAGTTTGGTCAAGCATGAATAGCTGCAGCCGCCGACAGCTGGTCATTACAGTGTACAAGC
This sequence comes from Lithobates clamitans, assembly GCA_037952925.1. Taxonomy (NCBI): domain Eukaryota; kingdom Metazoa; phylum Chordata; class Amphibia; order Anura; family Ranidae; genus Lithobates; species Lithobates clamitans. Next base: position 1,041,292 of record JBBGZY010000889.1, on the reverse strand, counting down.
TGTGCAGCCACAGCTATGCGCTCGGAGCGGTCACTGCCAAAATGAGATTTCCTCTGCTGGTATTCGCACCGGGGCAAAAAAAAAATAAAAATAAAAATAAAAAAAAAGGAAGAATCTCTTCTATTGAAAAAACCCTACCCGTCAGCATTTTTAAAATTTTAGTTTACTTTCACTTTAAGAATCCATACTTGAAAAAATAAAATTGGATTTTTATACTTGCCTGTAAAATAATTTTCTTTGAGTACATCATGGGACACAGAGTCAGGCTAATATTCATTACCTGCTGGGTTATACTTCATTATTAGGTGAATGGACACTGGTAGATCAAAAGGTCTTCAGACAGGAAGTGATCCCCTATATAACCCCTCCCATACAGGAAGCACTTCAGTTTTGTAGCAAGCACTGAATCCTCAAAAAAGAGTGGAGGGATTTCTGTGTCCCATGATGTACTCAAAGAAAAGGATTTTACCAGTATGACGTAAAAATCCTATTTTCTTTTTAATACATCATGGGACACAGAGTCAGGCCAATATTCATTACCTGCTGGGATGTCCCAGAGCAATAGCCTTAAAGGGAGGGAGACACCCTGCCAAACAAAAGCCATCAAAACTTATACAGCAGCCCGCAGTACACTGCGGCCGAAAACCAAATCCTCGGCCGCTCGAACATCCACTTGATAAAATTTTGTTAATGTATGCACTGAAGACCAGGTCGCAGCCTTACAAATCTGAGCCACAGATACCTGATGGCGAAAAGCCCACGCGGTTCCTACACCCCTGGTAGAATGAGTTCTCACCCTAAAAGGGAGGAGCTTTATGTTTCAGACCGTAGGCCTGAATGACCAATTGACGGACCCAATTGGCAATAAAAGCTTTGGAAGCTGCCTGTCCCTTCTTGGGTACTTTTGGTAAACAAAAAAAACAAAACAAAAACAAAAACGAGAGGAGTCTGATCCTCGGATCTCCGCAGATCTAGACAAATAAACCTTGACTGCCCTGACAACGTTCAAAGAATGCAGGCTGAGAGGAAAAAAAGAAGGCAAAATAATGTTCCGATTTAATTGAAAGGCCGACACCAAGGAAGGATGGAACAGGTCGTAACACGACTCTGTCATGGTGAGGGATGAAGTGTGGTTCCCTGCATGAAAGGGCCACCAACTCCGACACCCTTCCAGCCGAGGTGATAGCCATCAGGAAGGCTAGCTTGCGTGACAGCAAGTTTAATGAAATTTCCTTAAAAGGTTCAAATGGTTGTTTCCTTAACACAGACAGCACCAAGTTCAGGTCCCAAGGACACATAGGTGACCTAATGGGGGGGAAGCAAGCAAGTTGCCCCTTGTATAAAGGTTCAGGTCAGTGAATGGGAGGCTAAAAAGGACTTTGGAAGAATGGCAATAGGGCCAAAACTTGACCTCTGATTGTATTTAAAGCCAAATTTGATTTCCACAGCTGACTGTAGAAAAGAGAGAATTCTCCAAATCACATATTTCCGAGGATTACATTTTCTGGCTTCACACTAAGCAATAAAAAGTCTTATAGACCTTACAATAAAATCTTCTTAGAGACAGCTTTTCTAGATTCACTAGAGTAGACGCCACGGTCATGTAACACCCTGACTTCAATAGCCATGCTGTCAAATTTAGAGACTGTAAATTGGGGGTGGAATATAGGACCTTGAGATAGTAGATCGGGGCAACGTGGAAGCATCCATGGCCCGTCTATTGTCAGTCTCACAATCTCCAGGAACCAGGACCTTCTGGGCCAGGCTGGTGCCACCAGAATGACTGGAACCCCCTCTCTCCGAATCCTGCGCAACAAATGTGGAAGGAGAGGGATCAGAGGGAAAGCATAAACTAGGGACTAATGGCTCCATGGAACTATCTGCTCCAATTGCCAGAGGATCTCTTGTTCGAGACACAAATGCTGTAGCTTTTTGTTAAACTTGGATGCCAGTAGGTCGACCTCTGGCCATCCTCAACGTTGGCAAATTTCCTGTAACACCTTTGGGTGTAGGGACCATTCCCCCGGGCAGATCTGCTGGCGGCTGAGATAATCTGCCTTCAATTCTCTACTCCCGGGATATGGACTACCGATATTATTGGCACATGTCCCTCTACCCAGGCCAGGCTGACTTTTTGGCATTTATGATCCAGCCTAAGCTTTTCAAATGCCTCACTGTGTATATTATGCTCTGTTCTAGAGCCTGTACTGAGTGTAGCGGGAAAGTCTGTGCGACCTGAAAAGGTCTCAGAGATTCCAAAGAGGACCAGGGGGGCCCAGTCACCTCTGCAAGAGGCAACTTAAAGGCAGAATGAACCATTTAGGTCAGAGTCAGTATTAAAAACCTCTGTGACTGAGATTCAGACATCGAGTGGATATCTTCTTGTCCAGATTGCTCGGAAGCAGACAAGTCTGCCGGGCACTCCACCGAATCCTGAGCTTTAAGCTCTTCCCCATCCTCAACCCATTCCAGCTCCAGACGAGGAGACTCCGGGGAGGGGATCTGTCATGCTTCCGGCCACCCTGCGGAATGGAGGCAAACGTACGGGCAACCCTGTGCTCCAACCCGGCTAGGGCTGAGGACAGTTCATCCTTAGTGATAAAGGGTGAAGCAGCAGCATTGACCGTAGGCACAATACCAGTTAGGCGCAGTGCGCCCAGATAAAGGCTACGGCGCATGTGTGGGCGAAGTCGCGTGCACCATGGCCGCCAAACTGCTCAGCCCAACAGCACTCCTGCGAATGCATGTGCGCCATGGCGAACCAAGGCGAAATGGCGCACCATTTCCCACTTACAGCTAGCCCAGAACTCCCCCGTATGGTCACTGCACACAGGTGTCCAGCCTTTAGCTAGCTTGACTGATTGTAACAATCACTGGGACACCCCACAATGATAAAATAAAGGGGTTTCACTTACCTGTTCAAGCGTAGGGCCACTTAGAGGCTAAGGGCCCAATCTTCACCCTTCACGGCAGGGATTGTCACTAGGACCTTCGAGGACTGGGTACCCTTTCATGTTTGGGTTCCACTCCCTTGGACCTGTACAACACCCTGCAGGAAATTACTTAGCGCTGTAGTGTCCAGGATTTCCACTCCGCAGGGTCCAGCGCCCAGAGGCCATGTTACAGGCAAAACCTCGCAGGATCTTGAGTCTTCTTTGCGAGGCTCGGGTACCATTCATCCAAGCATAAAAGCCTGTGTCAAATGGATCTGATTGGTCAATTCCTTGATTAATTTTTGGAACTGTTTGTGGGACTAGAGACCTGGAGCTCAGAGAGCTCAAAACAAACTGTGCCATCCACCTTGCAGACACTGGTAAAAAACTGCTTCCTGTATGGGAGGGGCAATATAGGGGATCGCTTCCTGTCTGAAGACCTTTGGTCTACCAGTGTCCATTCACCTAATGATGAAGTATAACTGAGCAGGTAATGAATATTAGCCTAACTCTGTGTCCCATGATGTATGAAAAAGAAAGTTTTTTTTTTTGTGTTTGTTTTTTAAACCAGAGTCTAAAGGGATTTTTATTCGGAATAGATAAATAACATCTCAATTACATTCACACATGTATTACTAACTAAGGCTGTAAAAAGAGCAAAAATATGCCCAAAAAAACAAGTTATAACATTAAACCAGATTTCAGCTTGCATAAGTTTAGAGCACAGTCCATCATGGGAGTACAGAAGAGGAGGAGGTGGACCCTGTGTCATGTAACTAATTAAAGACATCAGGAAAAATGCACTGTGAACTAGGGACAGCACAGGCTCCAGCTCTAAATAATCACTTGCGGCGGAAGGGAGGGGGGCAATTTGTGGATTGCCGCTGTTGCTCTATGCTTCTATGTATGTTAGAGGACTCATCCACTGTGCCAGCTGGGCAAGCAGGCAAAAAGTGGCTGCACAGGAACTTGAAAGGGGCAGAGCCACCCACTCCAACAGGGAATTTTCAGTTGAGAAACTGAAAGCAGCCACAAGCTTAAAAAAAAATAAAAAAAATAGATATTTAAACATGGTAAGGGTTAGGGTCTGCAGCACTAGTTTTTGTTTTAGGGTTTCATAACACTTTAAGAGAGTGTTTGAATTTGGCTTTAATGAGCAAAATGTGTCTGTCCTCAAAATGCATATATATTTATACACTATATATGAATACAAGTTTTTTGTTTTTTTTTGTGTTAGTTAACCTTTACAAAAAACGTAAAAGATGAAGTAACATTGTACCCACCCTCTTGGCCCCTGCTATACTTGCCTCCGGGGATGCTGAGCTGTCAGTGCCCACGCAGCCAGTCCAGCGGTCCAAGGGTTTGAAATCCTTGCTCATCTCCCTCTTCAGGGCAGATGTTTGTAAGGAGCACTTCTCATTGGATTTTAAGCAAACAAAGTAAAGTGATCAGGACATGCACATATTTCCTACCCTCTGGGCTTTTCAATGTCAGTGTGATAAACTTGCTGGCAACCATCAACATGAACAGGACCCAGAAGCATGCGAGGGGTAATAGCCAACGATGGTGCATGATGTCAAACACCAGCCATAAATTCTCTACAGCGTCCTGCAAGACAAAAAGCATGAAACATGTTAAAGTAAATATACACTGAAAAATCAAACATATATGTTGCTGTAAAAAGGATCCAGGGATAGGAGTTTGTTTGGACAATGGTGTCAGAAGACTGATAGTGATTGATTTCCTAACGCTTCTGAACATCCATTAATTGAGATTCTCCAGAAGTCTGTCATTGCAGTAAAAAGGTCAGCTTTTCCACCTGCTTCAGAGACACATTCCACATTCTAATAACAGGCTTACCAAATGTTAATATAACATTTCTTTTAAAATTTACATCCCTTTTAAATACTGTATGGCATGATACTGGGGACCGGAAGTTCATTACACATTGGGCCAACTAATACACATACATTATATATATATATATATATTATATATATATATATATATATATATATATACACACACATATACATACATACATACATACATACATACATACATACATACACACTTGCACAATGCAGAAACACACTGCTGTTTAAAATGCCCCTAATTTTTGGACCCAATCATGCCATTCTGGTCTGTTGCCACGTTTTGTCATGCATGGAGTTAAAGCAGTCCATTAATGTGAACAGCATCACAACAGACCTGAAAAATGGACCTGCTATATTTTTTTAGATGCATCACACTGCAATGTATGGTGACACATTATAGTGCACTGCAAAGTGGGAGCATTCCTTTAGGGTACTGGTGTGCCATTGAAAATTAAAGCACTAACACAGGTATGATGTGCTACCGTAAGGTGTCTGTCCAGGCTTAAGGACATTAGATTGTGAGGGGCATTAGACTGATGCACATTGAGTAGATTAACATGTGAAAGCTTTGTGTTAAATATATAATGTCATTATAGAGTGTGGTCACCTAATTATTATTAATTAGGACAGCATAGAAATAAAATAGATCAGAGATAAACAAACAAAGAGCAGTAGGAGGGATGTAAGTTAGGTTCACCCTTCTAGATGTACAGAGTGTGTGTGTGTGTATATATATTATATATATATATATATATATATATATATATATACATACACATATACTCAGAAATGTAAGTGTATTTACCTTTAAAATTAGACAGTGTACCTTTTAGCAGAAGCTTACAATTGTTTAGGTTTTCTACATTTGTAAATACCTGGTTGATCCTGCCATTTCTCCTCACTACCCAACGGTTTGTGGCAACCTTATAGCAGTCAATTTCCCAACTGAGTGTTGCCACCCTCAATGCACGTGCTCAGTAACCTTACTCAAAAGGAAGCCATTACCAGGCCACTGCACCCTTCAGCCAGAGCAGCATTCCTGTATTAAAAGTGGATCTTTAAAATCAGAAAATTAAAGTGGTGTTCCACCCTAAAAAAAAAATCATTTGGAAATTTTTTTTTTAACTTACCTCTAAATGCCTGTTGCTAGGGGGTCCCTCGTAGTCTGCCTCTTTCAGTGCCTGGGCTGATGACATCACTTCCCCTCGGCACAGGAAGGGCTCAGCTCTGCTCCCTCCCTCTTGTCAATCATCTGGGACCCATTATAGGTCCCAGATGACTAAGTGGCCAATCACGGTGTGTGCGGCACCGCTCCCGCATGCGCAGTGGGTGCCCGGCTGTGAAGCCACAGCCCGGCGCCCATAGTCGCAATGCCGGCGCTGCCGAACAGAGGGGGAGACGAGCTGGGCTTCGATCCCCCGCATCGCTGGACCCTGGGACAGGTAAGTGTCCAATTAAAAGTCAGCAGCTGCAGTATTTGTAGCTGCTGACTTTTTTTTTTATTTTTTATCAAATGGGAACTCCTCTTTAAGTCCTGCTAGATCACTTCATGCTGGCCCCTTTTGCAGGTATAGCTATGTAAAACATTAAGTGCCCGTGCTGAATAAAATACACTGTCTCTGCACATGTTGTTTTCTTTTTTTGGCACTGTGCCTAAAATCAGAGCCACTAGAGGCCAATCAGCTGATAGCATAACAATTTACTGCTGTTCAGGGGCTCTGGGCTTCAGCAAAAATGGCAGCCTCCAACAAGAAAAATCAGGAACAATGCTGGAGGCAATTCACAGCACACACTAATTGTGGTAGCATAATTATTAATGTGGAGTGTATGTTCCTTGCCAAAGAACATTATTTTTTTTCCCCCATCAAGTTGTTATGGGTAAAGTTTCCTCTTTAACAAGCTGGCAGCTGTGTGTACAGGAATACAGGCGCTGCATTGGTTGGGGGGGGGGGGGGGGGGGTAGTAGAGGAAGAGAGGGACGGGTGGAGGTGTGAGCTATGTTCGCTCTCCGCCATTGCAATTCCTGTATTAACAAGCCGGCAGCTGTGTGTACAGGAAAACAGAAATGCTGGGATAGCTGGAGCACTTAGATTGGCATGTTCTCCTCCACCCTAGTTCCCCATGTGATCACTGTGTTATCTAGCAGAGACTGCTTGCTCCTCCACAACAGGAAGGGATCTGCAGAGGTCACATGACTGTGGTATATAGACTGTGATAAAAGGTATTTGGCACTAGAGGTCGACTGATATATCGGCCGATATTTGGTGTTTTTTACTTAATCGGCATCGGCCGATTGTGCTGATAAAAAAGGCCGATATAAGCACGACTTGCAAATGACTTCTGTAATAGAAGTCAGTGCAAGTTGCCTGTATTCTAATGTGAAGCACTTCTCCCTCCTCTGGGCAGCCTGCCAAATCTGATAAAAGGAACCTGAAGGATACAATGTTTACACTTATGAATGAACTAAATTCCATGTGTAGAAGCTCTCAGTTTAACCATTTAAAGACTAAATCTTTTCTGACATTTGTTGCTTACAAGTAAAAATCCTGTATTTTCTGCTAGAAAATCACTTAGAACCCCCAAACATTATATATATATATTTTTTTTTAGCAGAGACCCTAGGGAATAAAATAGCGGTTGCTGCAATATTTTATGTCACACGGTATTTGCGCAGCAGTCTTTCAAACGCAATTTTTTTTTAAAAAAAATACACTAATAAATTTAAAAAAAAAACTAAGCAGTAAAGTTAGCCCATTTTTTTTTCGTCCAAAAGTTTTGATTACCTGTTTTTGTGTATTTATTTTCAAGATAGTTTTTTTTAATTTTTTTTTTTAATCTAAATTGTACATACAAGTGAATTGCTTGGAGGTTTGTTTTGTTTAATAAATGTTTAAATGTAAAAAATTTTCTGTATCACTTAAGGCTGCTTGCACACTGCAGCGGGCATGCGTTGACGGTAAAACGCTGCTAGTTTTAGCGGCGCTTTACCGTTATTTTAGCGGTGCTATTCGGCTGCTAGCGGGGCACTTATAACCCAGCTAGCAGCTGAGGAAGGGGTTAAATGCGCCCCTAAAGCGCCGCTGCCGAAACGCTTTGCAGGCGCTTTGGCAGCGGTGTGCATTCATTTTGATGGGCAGGAGTGGTGGTATACACCGCTCCAAAGATGCTGCTTGCAGGACTTTTTTTTTTAACATCCTGCCAGCGCATCATCTCAGTATGAAAGCACTTGGGCTTTCACACTGAAACTGCAGGGGAGCCGTTTTACAGGCACTTTACAAGCGCTATTTTTAGCCCAAAAGCGCCCGAAAAACGCCCCAGTGTGGAAGGGGTCTAACTGTTAAATTTTATGAGATGAAGTAAAAAAAAAAAAAAAAAAAAAAAAAAAAAAAAAATCGGCCTAATATATCGGCATCACATATCGGCCATCGGCCACCGCGATTTCTAAATATCGGCATCGGCCAGAGAAAAACCCATATCGGTCGACCTCTATTTGGCACATGTTTTTTTTTTTTGCAATACTATTTTTAATTTCAGTGTGGGAAATGAGGAAGTTCTACAGCAGGGGTCTCAAACTCAAATTACCTGAGGGCCACAGGACGAGTTTTCATATCCCATGGGAGCCGCATGCAAACTTTCAAGCTTCAAAAAGAACATTAAACTAGTATATATAGTGGTAGTTACTGATTGCTACCAGTCACTGTTTACTGCCAGATGCTTGGCAGCGTTTGCTCTGCAGCGTCCAGCAGCCAGCTCCCAGCAGGACCCACAGCTTGTGGGTCCTGCTGGGAGCTGGCTCTGAACCTGTGGGTCCTGCTGGCCTGTAGGCCATGGCCAGCAGGACCCCACAGGTCAGCGGCCAGCTCCTAGCAGGATCCACAGGCCATGGGCAGCTCCCAGTGTTGAGGGCTATTTTGAGGTTACTGGATGGGCACTGGGGCAGGGTAGATGAGGTGTATACGGGGGGGGGGGGGAATTAGATGGGATGATCATGTGTAGGTCTGCTGGAGGTGTCAGGGTCTCTCACAGTGACCTCAGCGATGGGCCGATGGCAGCTGCCAGCTCAGGCTCAGCAGGACAGGTCCTCCTTCTTGCACGCCAGGTCCTCCTTCTTGCACGCCGAGCCAGTTACTCAGACTCAGCCATGACGGTGTCCAAGAAGATCCCACTGAGAATTGTAGTTTGGCTGTAGTCAGTGGCGTCACTATGGTTGGTGTCACCTGGTGCGGTAAAACATAGTGTCTAGGCTGCACAGCACCATGCAGGCAGCGCACGGTCATAGGGCGCACCCCAAACCAGCCCCTGTAAATGATAGTATAGGGTGGTATAGTGGCAGGTTGGGGTGGTATAGGGCAGGTTAGGGTGGTATAGGGCAGGTTGGGGTGGCACAGGGCATCTTAAAACTCTCATGTAGTGACAGTGTGCAGAGTAACTTACATAGCATCGGGCGGGTGGGCGGGGCTGCTGTGTCTGTCCTTGCCTCTATCTGCTTCAGCTGCGGCATCATCCATAGTGAAGGAGCTGCTCTCCAGACTCCACCCGCCGGGTGCAGGAAGCTTGAGCGCACAGCCGTGGACTACAACTCTCAGAAGCAACAGCAGCGGACGTCACGTGATGTCACTGATGTCAGCTAGCCCGGCTTACTCCAAGTAAACCAGGAAGGGAAGAAAAAACAAACCACCACACATTGTAAGCAGGCGGCCGTTGCTTACTAGGAAATGTATCAGTATGCATCAGTCCTGTGGGCCAATTGTAACCGCTCCGGCCCGCGGGCGGGTACTTTGAGACCCCTATTCTACAGGAAGTTGGTGCTGTGGGTTGACACTTTAGTTGGCAAGTAAACTTTGTTCGATGCAATTGCACTAGAAATTACATTTTTGAAAGGCAAGTGAAAACACTATCAGAGATTTGTAAATCTACCCTCCACAACTCAGGGCTCCACAAGCCCCAGTTGTCAGGTTGCCATGACATGGACATAATGCTTGTGCTGCTTATCCATTACTCATATTAAACCGCTTACATCTAAAGCCAAAAATAATACAGTATATGGGAGACTAATTCCTTTATGAACTGCAGTACACGATATACCATATAAATGATAGTGTACTTGTGACCTACAATATGTTGGAAAACCAATACAAACATTACACAAACGTCTGAATAAACATATTCCTAAATTTACTGAGTATAATACGCTTACTAAATTATGTAACCCAGAAGTCATGTGGATATATAGATCAGGTACGTTATTTCCAGATGGGCTCTGAGCATTGATCTACTACAATAAACAACTGGTAAACCTACATCTGTCATGTTATATACAGCAAGTGCTATAATGTCAACCTTCAGACTCAATTCCCATATACAGTATATTTTGATAATACAGTATACTATAATAGTAAAGTTATCTGTATTTAGCCCAATTATGCATATAAAAAGGAAAAAAGAATTTTAAAAAAATTGAAACTAAAGTAAATAAAAAACGTATGCGATTTTATTAGTTATTTACAGTATACTGAATATTTACCATGCTTAGAGAAAGACAAAGAAAGGAGGCTAATATATTCATTTAATGTTTTTTTTTTTATTTGTATTTTAAGATAATCCTATTGTTGTAATCATTCAACAATATAAATATGGTATATAATTTAAAATTAAAAAAAAAATACATCCCTCCTTTATTCTCGGCTTTTTATATATACTGTACGCAAATAAATAATATTAATTTAAATAGACAAACAATAAGGACTTTCTCTGATTAAGTATTTTTATAAATTTGCAATAGAAATGTATTTCCATCTTTTAAATATTTAATTTTTTTATACAACAATTTACCTATTTGTGTATAATGATTTATTGTTAGAGTTGCACGATTAATCGGTAAAAAAATTGTGCTCTCGATTCAACCCCCCTCACAATCACATGAATAATTCTGGAAATTCTGCATAGTAACAAGTGTAGAGAGTTCTCTGCTCACTCAGCTGTCAAGAGATAAAAAACGGGCAGCCTGCCAAGTTTTTCACAACATTGTCAGCGCTGGTAGATAACTATAAACATTGCAACTTTTTGGTCTTTAGATCAAAGAAATGAACTTTGGTCTGTAAATGAGGGAAGTTTAACCACCTAAACTGTTACTAAACCCAGTAATATGAAAATAGTTAAAGCGGGGTTCCACCCAAATTTTGAACAATATCTGTATGTATTCCTTGCCTAGATGCTGACATGCCGTTTAAAACAAATTAAATCGCCGTAATTACCTTTTATTTTTCTATTCTTCTTTGCACTTCCTGGTTCTCCTCCCGTGGGAGTAGGCGTGTTTCTAGCCTCTCCCAGACTCCTGGGAGCTAGTCTCAGGCTTCCCAGGATGCCACTGAGCATGTGCGGGAACGAGCGGTGAATGCTGGGAGCACAGCATTCACCACATCCAGGAAATAAATGCTTGTGGGCTTCAAATGCCCACAATGAAGATGGAAACCGCCTGCAGTGAATAATATAAGTTATTCTTTCCGACGAAATCTGACACAGGCGGACATATTACACACAATATGTGAGTATGTAATGCCGAGAAGAAAAGTTTGTGAATTAACTCAAAAAAAAAAGATAGATAGGTGGACCCCCGCTTTAATCTGCCCCCCCCCCCCCCAGAGTGCTGACAAACAATTTTACGCCATGGATAGTTCCTTCTCTTTTTTTTGATGGGTATCATGGAGGAGAGGTGGATATAAACATAATTTCTCCTGTTATCTCCATTGATATTCAAGCAAGTTTAAAGACCCTACCCACTAAAGCGCGGTTTGATCTTCTTTTTAATTAAAGGAGGTCATATTCATCTGGTGAGTAGGAAATCTTTATTAAGCACATTGGGTGTATTCTGTAGATTAGAGCTGCATGATTAATCGTCAAGAATCGTTATCGCAATTTTTTTCCAGTTGCGATCTTGACAAAAGTGTTTCACGATTCTTGCTATGCAAGGAATTCTCTCTGCTCTTCTGAAGCCACAGCTGTCAAAAGAAAGGAAGAAAAAAAACAAAAAAACGGGCAGTCTGCCAAGAATCACAACATTCTTTAGCAGTGGAACTAAGTATAAACATTTTTTAACAAACTGTAACAATTTGTCAAAGGAATAGACTTCGTGTGTAAGTGAGGAAAGTTTAACCACTTAAACACTTAGGCCCCTTTCACACTGGGGCGGTAGGGGGCGTCGGCGGTAAAACAGCGCTATTTTTAGCGCTGTGTTACCGCGGTATTCGGCCGGTAGCGGTGCGGTTTTAACCCCCCGCTGGCGGCCGAAAAAGGGTTAAAACCCCTCGTATAGCGCAGCTATAGCCAGGGTATTACCGCGGTATAGCCGCGCTGTCCCATTGATTTCAATGGGCAGGAGCGGTTTAGGAGCGGTGAATTCACCGCTCCAAAGATGCGGCTGACAGGAGATTTTCTCTTCTCCTGCCAGAGCACCACTTCAGTGTGAAAGCCCGAGGGTTTTCACACTGAACAAACAGCGGAGGCTGTTTAGGGGCGGTTTGCAGGCGCTATTTTTAGCGCAATAACACCTGCAAACCGCCCCAGTGTGAAAGGGGCCTAAACCTTTTTCTGACATTTGTTGGCTTCAAGTTAAAATAATTTTTTTTTTTGCTAGAAAATTACTTAGAACCCCCAAACATAAATGTATGTATTTTTAGTAGAGACCCTAGAGAATAAAATGGTGGTCGTTGCAATATTTTATGTCATACTGTATTTGCACAGCGGTCTTTCAAATGCAATTTTTTTGGAAAAAAATACTTAAGTGATTAAAAAAAAATTTAAAAAAAAAACAAAAAAAACTAACCAGTAAAAGGTAAAGTTAGCCCAATTTTGTTTGTATAATGTGAAAGATTTTACGTTGCAAGAATCTTGATCTTTTTATCCTAAGCAAAAAAAAAAATCGTGATTCTCATTTTGGCCAGAATTGTGCAGATCTTGTGCAGATATACTGCCATATGGCGAAGGTGTCATCATTTTTATGTCACTTTGAAAATCTATTACTAAATAATTTATGGACTTCACAAAAGGACTGGTTTATCACTCAATTATAATAACACTGAGCAAGTTGCACTTTACTATTGTTTATGAAATTGATTGTCTATTATATGTTATTGTTCAATCAATTGTTCACATCACTATATCACTAGTGCCCCCTTAATTCTGTTCATTATTACTAAAGTTAGCATGTCTATACTTTAAAGGGGAGCAGCTCTATTAGTCATCTTTATTTCCATTTTTTTCACTTTGTTGGAGCAAAGTTTTTTTTAATATTTTCAGGCGTTTCTAACTGTCAGGGGGACGGACTGACTGGGAGTAGAGAAAGATCACTGTTCCCGATCACTAGGAACAGCTGATCTCTCTCTCTCTCCTCCACTGTCAGAACGGGTATCCGCCTTGTTTACATAGGCAGATCCCCGTTCTGCCTCTTCACCACAATCGCGCACGCCCACAGTACCACATGCACAGACCGACGTACGGGTACATCGGTTTGCGCAGCCGATGTCGCCTTGCCGCAATATATATGCGGAAGGCGGTTGGCAAGTGGTCAAAGACTCTGTGCAGGGAATATCAGCATCTGAACCCAGAGAAAGTGGAGGCTGATAAACTAGAGGTAATAGAAGGCATTACAATTACATTTAAAGTAAACTTTTACCAGTATTGTGCATTATATTTAAAATGATCATATCCATAAAAAAAAAAAAAAAGTCTCAGCTTTTAGTACTTCTTTAAGATTTAAATTCTCCCTTCCACCTTTTATATAGCTTCATGTCTGACTCCAAGTTATAATTCCCATATATCCTACTTCTGGGTGTATTTATTGTTATATAAATAAAATATAATATTACTTTCAGGCCTCATGCACACTGGATGTTTTTTGGTTGTTTTTACAGCAGCTGTTCTTGGCTTCAGACGTTTTTTTTCTACACTCAATAAACTCCCCATCATGTTATCCTATGTGTCCATGCACACACAGGTTGTTATCAGCAGTTTTTGGCTGGGGTGTTTTTTGGCTTTAAAAAAACCCCAAAAACGAGTGGGTTCTGAGAGCAGGTTTTCAGCTGTAAAAACGCTCTAATGTCAAAAAAAGCTGATAAACACCGATAAACGCTCAAAAACGCGGCTCACCAGCGTTTGACATTTTTTGATCCAAAGAGAAGAAAATTTAAAAAAAAATAAAAACGCTAATGCGGAAAAACACTAAAAAACGGTATTGCAAAAACGCTGAACAACATTGAAGAACTCACTGCAAAGCTACTGGCTTTTTTTTGACGTTATTTTAACGTCCAGTGTGCATGAAGCCTCACTGTTTCACAGTATATACAAACCCTTTATAGTAGCGTCAAAAGCAAACCGCATAGGTGTGAACTGAGCCTTATGCTGTCCATACACGTATCGATTTTCAGAAGAGAATATTCATACGAAAAAATCGTTGTACATTCGCTGAATGAAAGAATGTCGTTTGAAAATCTCTCTAGCTTTTAACATTCAGTTTTAAAATGAAAGTAATTTCTGAACGAAAACCACATACACTGTCTGAAAATTCCTTTGACCAAGACGTTTTCTATTCTGCTCTTTGGAATTTTCCCGTCACTGTGGTCGAAAACAAACGTCGATTTGTCCCCACTGACGAAAACCGAACAAACGTTCTTAAAATTTAAATTTTTTTTTGAAGGAAGACATTGTTTTTGTATGGCCAACATAAGTGACAGCAGGCGCATGTAGCTTTTATCAAGCTACCTGCCTATGACAAGGGAGTCTGTCATACATAAGACATTACAGTTCTGTCTGTAAATCATCAAAACAGTCTTTAATTTTTTTTTTCTCTAAATAAAAAAAAAAAAAATTGATCCAAGTCTGATGATATTTACTAGATTCAACCTCTAATAGTATATACGGTATATCTCTTGTCTGTTTTTCTCAGAGTGGATTAGAGATTTTGCTCCCTAACCATATACAGGGGGTCCCCGAGTTACAAACAAGATAGGGACTGTAGGATTGTTCTTAAGTTGAATCTGTAATTTGGAACAGGTACTTTTTTTAAGTGTAGCGCCAGCCAAAAACATTTTTTTAAGCTTCTTGGATAGCATAGGGAAGGGTTAACACCCCTGTAACATTTGTTTTGCTGTCTGTGCCCCTGTACAGAAGATTTCACCTCACTTTCTGTCCCAATAACAATTGGATTTTGAAAAGTTTGGGTTATTAGGGAAACAAGGATTGGTGATAAAGCATCAGGGAAGACCTTTTTCTCCATAATAACTCTTATACGAGTGAATTTCCTTTCTCCTAGGGGTAGATTTCCTCTCCCTTCCTGTTGTCTCCCTCTGTATGTAGGAGTCGTTTATAAGTCGGATGTTTGCAACTAGGGGACCGCCTGTAGTTGGTTATTTATATTTTCACTGCATAAAGATATTTAAGAATAAATTGCCTTTTTTTTTTTTTTTTTTTAAGCTTTACATATTAAACTAAATTATACGCCACACTTTTTTAAAGGTTATAATCCGATTAATCGAAACAATAATCAGCTAACTAATCAATTATGAAAATAATCGTTAGTTGCAGCCCTAGACTGATTATCTGTGAAGGTTAACTCGGGGGTCAACAATTTTTCACCTAACCTTCCTTTTCTGTTTGTCCAAGAGCAATATTCTTGTTTGTGTACAAAACTTGGTTGTATTTATAAAGAGGTTACTTGATAATTGTTTTCATTAACAGAGAACTGTTAGGTTTGGATCCGCCTGTCCGTTTTCCAGGCGGATCCAAGCGGGCCACCCATTGACTTCTAGGGGCAGGCGGATATCAGTGGACATCCTCCTGCCATCTGATCCAACAAGATCCACTCAAAACAGACGGATGGCGATATGCTCGCCATCCGTCTAGCGGATTGAATGAAAATGGACAGGCTGTCCGTTTACATCCAATCTCGCCATAGAGGACATCGAAGATCTGACAGGTCTGTCCCTGCACAGTGAGCGGAGACGGACCTGTCATCCGCCTGCTCAGCAGAGATCAACGGAGAGATCACCCGCTGAGCTGGCAGAGTCCGTCCAGCAGATCCGCTCCATTTGAAAGGGCATTAAAGTGTTTATATTCAGATATGTGCAATGGCATTACAGTCAATAGAGTGTACAGTTTTTAGGTTTTTTTTTTATATTTTAAAGTTGCACTTCGGTTTGTCAAAAAGCAATATTTGTTTGTTTACGATATTGGAGACTTCAGTTGACTATAATGTACTGGAGATTCTAGTTGACTAAAATACAACTAAAACGACATTTTAGTCAAAAGACTATAACTAAAAGTAAATTGAAATTTAAGGTCAAAATGAACACTGGAGCTTTTCTCAGAACAGTGAGCATTACATTACTTGAGTATGGGGGAGAAGATGCCTCAGGGATTGTCTACCAGTGTGGAAGAGTGGAGGATTTCTTTGTTATGTCCTTTAGACCTAAACAAGTAATTAACCCTTGAAATGTAAATGCAGCTCTCGTGCAAGGGATCATTTTTAAGTTTAAGGGGAGGTTCTGTCCTGCCTTCAGCAGTTCCCACTTGCTATTTCAAGTGAAACTAAACCCAAAACAGAACAAAATACTATATTCCAGCGGTCTCTAAACTGTGTCCCCTTGTTTGCCTTTATCCAGCCCTTGGGGTTCTATTCCATCCACTGACACCAGTAATAGGACATAATCCCTGTCACTGACACCAGCAATAGAGCCAAAATGATAGGGCCCCATTGTTGGTGTCAAAGGAAGGAAATGTTCCCAGTTGTTGGTCATTGGGAGCCATTATAGCTGCAAAGGGTAGGCCAACTCAATATTGAACCCTACGGACGAAGATTGGGACGCTATTAAAGTTCATGTGCGTGTAAAGGCGGGTGTCCCAATACTTTTGGTGTATGTCAAACCCAAGGTCCGCATGCTGAATCCGGCCCATCAAGCCATGTTACGTGACCCTCATACCAAGTTTTACTGCCGGTCTCCCTCTCCGCTCCCTGTTGTCGCTTGTAAACACATAAGCCTTCTGCATTTAAAAAAGGGACAGCTTTGCTCTCATTGGCTCCTGGATCTAACAGATCCTTACATGTAGTAACGGCAGGGCATGGCAAGGATAGATCCCCAGAATATGAGAACGGTCTCCCTACAAGGTGAGGCAGACACCTACACAAGGAGGTACTAGAGCTGAATACATGTGTGGGTGTTGGGATTGCACACTGTCCATAGTGCAACCCTACACTCTGCACAGGGCGCCCCTCTGAACTCTGCACCTGGTGTCACCCTGAACTCTGTACATTGCACACCCCTGATACAACTGACCCTTTTAGGGCAACCAATTTAGTTTGACACCATTGTAATAGCAGATTAAAATTTACTAACAAATTAAAGCCAAACTCTAGCTAATCTTTATAATCTATTACAGCGTTCCTTTTTTCCCCCTTTTGGGATAAAGGTTTTACATTAATAATTAATATAACTGGGTAAATGAATGATGAATAAATGGGTATAAAACATTGCCTCCCCGAGGGCTGGGTCAGTTTATTGTTTCTTGTATTGCCAAAGGTTCCTGCTTTCAAGTTTCAGTGTTCCAAGACTGACCCCGGCTCTGTTCATCGTTAAAAGGGTTGTAAAGATTTGTGTTTTTACCCCTTAATGCATCCTATGCATTAAGGTGAAACACCTGGTAATGACGCCCCCCCCAGCCCCCCCTTTACTTACCTGAGCCCGTTCACCTGCTGTGCGCGTCCCCCGGCGTCCTCTTCTCCACGGAGTCTGGCCGTTGATTGGATAGATTGATAGCAGCGCAGCCATTGGCGGGACAGAGTCATACACTCTGTGTCTATGGAAGCAACGTGTATGACAGCGAGCGCACCCGCAAGCTAACCCCCTTGGGATAGAGCTTCCCGGAGGGGGGTTAGCTATTGCGGGGAGGAGCCGAGACAGCCGCCGAGGGACCCCAGAAGACCAGGTTCCGGGCCACTGTGCAAAACGAACTGCACAGTGGAGGCAAGTATAACATGTTTGTTATTTTAAAAAAAATAAAAAATAAAAAACGAACCTATACAACCCCGTTAACGCTAACTTCTGGAATCCCTGTCTACAGCTTCACCTTGATAATCCTTCGGTAAATTTCCCGTCAAGCCCCCGTGCTCAGATTTACAGTCCAGGTAGCCTTTTACCTAGTTACCGTGGGCTGTGTATTTGCAAGGGTGAGCATACATCTCTGCACTATGAACTCCAACCAAGGTAAGCCCTTACACTAACATCTGTGGGGAGAACATTCCTTTGAAAAACTGCACAGATTACCATGTAAAAATAAGGGAAAGAAAGCCGAAAAAGGGAAAACATCTAAGAATTAGTAAGCTGCAATATAATAAATGTTTGCTTTTGGGTGTAATACTGCTTTAAAGCACTAGCCTCCTATTCTGTACAGTACCCTTGTGGAAAGCAGTAAACATTAAGAGCGGATTTTACTCCCAGAAATTTCATTAAAGGGGATGTAAATCCTCAAGGTTTTTTCACCTTAATGGATTAAGGTAGAAAAACCTTTTGTAGTGCAGCGGCCCCCCAGAGCCTCCCTTTTTTACTTACCTGTACCCGATTGTTCCAGTGATGGGGATGAGCACAGTAGCTAAAGCTGCTGTCTCAAGTCCTCATAGGATAGATAGCAGTAGGAGCCATTGACTCCCGCTGCTGTCAATCAAATCCAGTGACGCGGGAGTCCTGCTGTCTATGTCAATGAATGCAGCATCAGGACTCGAAAGCATGCCCGCATGTGTGCCCCTATCTATGGAATGCGGCTCTTCGTAGGGGGGCACTCGAGGAGTGCCACTAAGGGACCCCAGAAGGAGGAGGATCAGGGCCACTCTGTTCAAAACCCTTGCACAGAGCAGGTAAGTATAACATGTTTGTTGTTTAAAAAAAATAAATAAACCTTTACAACCCCTTTAAGGCTGGGTACACACTGGTGCGATGTTAAACATAGCATGTGATTCGCACTGCACATCACGTGAAATGTCTGTCCGATACAAACTCAGACATACAGATTGTACGGCTGAATTTGCATTGCATGCTCACCAAAATGACGCAGACCCTTTTTTTTGTCTGCACATGGGTGTTCACACCTATACGAAGCGATTCCTGCACTGCAATCCGATCTGGGGGGTGTCATTACCTTTGCATTGACACCTGCAGCGAGCAGTGTGAACCTCCGGCAGGTGACATGTGATGCGGGAACCCGTATTTGAATCACACTGGTTCCCGCATCACATATGTGTCAACCGAGACTAACAGAGGTCCAACCTGTGAGCCCTGCCAAAGTTGACTTGGGCTTTCTGTGGATGGCAGCAAGAGTCTTGTTCCCTCATAATCCCACCAATAAAGATGGGAAGGGAGACACATGCCAGTCCTGGAAAGTGCTAGGACAGACCGGAGAGAGGGGTACTATGCCAATGGATTTCTGTCCAATAAAGTGTACCACTGGTCCCCGGTCCAAACACCTCCTACATAGTCTGGGATAGGATGGGATTAATAAGAGGGTCTCTTCTCCCCACCAGCATTCCTCATTTATGTTACACAATAGAGATTACAGCAATAGCGGTGAGACTCACATGCTGCACAGACCACCAGACCAGTTTCGCCCACCCAAGCTATTACTCCAGTTCCCCTTTAATTGTATTATCTTCCTGATGTATGGGAGCTGCAGCCTTTCCTCCTCAGTCTGGGACAGGATTATCCATGAGATGGAAGCCTTCAGAAGCCCCCCCCCTCTCCCCACACACACACACACACAGTGTGGATATATTGTCTGAGTGCAGCCCCTCCTTCACCTAGTAAGACCAAAGGGCTTCTCCCTGCCTCGCCTACCTTACAGCGGTGCCCAGACCGAACAGCATGCTGGGCTGCCCGGGAGATAGTCAGCGCTGGAGCATAGGCACACGTACAACTCCCGTGCTGCTATAAGACGCCGGATGACATCACGGTCATGTGACCGGGCACAGGCCGCACATCGCTGGGTCATGTGATCGGCGACCGCTCGCTGAAAGGGCTGAGGGGAGGTGGGATGTCGGGCTGAGGCGCTGTGTGAAGGGGTGGGCAGGGGCTGAGTGGTGGCATTCCATCGCGCACCTAGGCAACTGCTAAATAGCATTGTTCTCCCAACCAGCTATACACCGCCTTAATGAGTGTCTATCTGTAACAAGGAAGACTTGGATGTAGGGGTGGTGTACCCAGGGGAGGTAGTTCAGGGTATTCTATGTATACATGTGCGATTATTTTATTTTATTTTTAACCACTTAAAGACCAGCCTCGTTTTGGATTTTAGGTGTTTACAAGTTTAAAACAGGTTTTTTTGCTAGAAAATTACTTAGAACCCCCAAACATTATATATTGTTTTTTTTCTAACATCCTAGAGAATACAATAGCGGTCATTGCAATACTTTTTTTTGCACCGTATTTGCGCAGCGGTCTTCTAAGCGCACTTTTTTTGGAAAAAATTCACTTTTTTGAAAAAAAAAATAAGACAACAGTAAAGTTAGCCCAATTTTTTTTTATATTGTGAAATATAATGTTACGCCAAGTAAATTGATACCCAACATGTCATGCTTCAAAATTGCGCCCGCTCGTGGAATGGCGTCAAACTTTTACCCTTAAAAATCTCCATAGGCGACGTTTAAAAAATTCTACAGATTGCATGTTTTGCGTTACAGAGGAGGTCTAGGGCTAGAATTATTGCTCTCACTCTACCGGTCGCGGCGATACCTCACATGTGTGGTTTGACCACCGTTTTCATATGCGGGCGCTACTCACGTATGCGTTCGCTTCTGCGTGCGAGCTCGTCGGGACAGGGCGCTTTAAAAAATTTTTTTTTTTTTTTTTATTATTTATTTTATTTTATTTTATTTATTTTTTCACTGTTTTAAAAAAAAAAAAAATTTGGATCATTTTTATTCCTATTACAAGGAATGTAAACATCCCTTGTAATAGAAAAAAGCATGACAGGTCCTCTTAAATATGAGATCTGGGGTCAAAAAGTCCTCAGATCTCATATTTAGACTAAAATGCAAAAAAAAAAAAAAAAAAAGTCGTTTAAAAAAATGACATTTAAAAAATTTGTGCCTTTAAGAGAGTGGGCGGAGCCATCGTTATGACGCCGCTCCGGCCGTCACATGGTATAGAGACGGGTGGGCGCCATCTTGGCCTCACTCGTCTCAGTACCTCAGCGGTGACAGGTCCCGATCTCCTCCGCCGTTACCGACGGCTCCGGTAAGCGGCGGAGGGTGCGGGAGAGCGGCGGGAGGGGGGGTGTCACCTCTCCCGCCGCCGATAACGGTGATCTCGCGGCGAACCCGCCGCTGAGACCACCATTATCGTTTACAGAATCGCTCACTGTAAAGATGGATATCTCGGTTGTGGCAGCAGCTGCTGCCGTTACCGAGATATCCATCTTTAAAAAAATGACGTATATATACAGTGAGCGGGGCTGAAGTGGTTAAGATTTTTTTTATTAATTTTTTTTTCACAGTGATCTTGGGGTGGCAGGGACTGGGTGGTCGAACAGTGTCAGTAGTTTTTTATTATTTTTTTACAATTTCATTTTTTAATTATTGCATTTTTTTTAACAGACCCCTGACATCTCCCCTGTGGGACAGAGAAAGGAACTGAAGACAGACCACTATGCAGCCTCAGCTGCACTGAAGATGAATGAACAGGAGACAGAGGCTCCTCCCCATTCATAAACTGAAGCATCGTAAACAGTTTATTATGGTGTTGCTCTACAAAGTATTGACTTCAGGGGGGTGAATAGTAACAATTATGGTGTTATCAAAGGACACAAGAACAATCGGTAGCGATCGCTCACTGTGTCCAATTCAGAAAAGGAAGGGGCGGGTAAATGACATAAAAAAAAAAAATGCAATAATTAAAAAATGAAATTGTAAAAAAATAATAAAAAACTACTGACACTGTTCGACCACCCAGTCCCCGCCACCCCAAGATCATTGTGAAAAAAAAAAAATTAATAAAAAAATCTTAAAAATAAAATTGCAAAGAATAAAATAACAAAAATGTAAAAAATTGCTGTCAGTTAGGCGAGACAGGGAGAAGCCCCTTGGTCACATTAGGTGATGGAGGGGTTGCACTCAGAGCCACACTGTCCATTGCCCTACTGACACCATCCACTGGCCCCCAAAACACATTTTGAAAAAAAGAAAAAAATGAAAATAGTAAAAACATAATAAAAAAAGTTAAATAAAAAACTGCTGACACTGTCCACTGCCCTACTGACACCATCCTGCACATTCTACCCACCGCCATACACTCTGTACTCTCCTGCACTTACTACCCACTGCCATAAACTACTCTCCTGTACAAACTACCCACCACCTGCACCACCATACTCCTCTCCTGCACATACTGCCCACCACATTACACTCCTCTCCCTGCACATACTACCCATTTCCATACAATCCGCACTCCTCTCCCTGCACATAATACCCACCGCTGTACACCCCATACTCCTCTCCTGCATATACTACCCACTGCTGTACACTCCATACTCCTCTCCCTGCACATACCACCCATTTCCATACAATCCGCACTGCTCTCACTGCACATCCTACCCAACGCTGTACACTCCATACTCCTCTCCTGCATACAGTGCCTTGCAAAATTATTCACCCCCTTGGCTTTTTACCTATTTTGTTCCATTACAGCCTTTAGTTCAATGTTTTTTTTTTAATCTGAATTATATGTGATGGATCAGAACACAATAGTCTAAGTTGGTGAAGTAAAATTAGAAAAATATATACATAAAACTATTTTTCAGAAATAAAAAACTGATAATGGACATGTGTGTATGCATTCACCCCCTTTGTTATGAAGCCCATAAAAAGCTCTGGTGCAACCAATTACCTTCAGAAGTTATATAATTAGTGAAATGATGTCCACCTGTGTGCAATCTAAGTGTCACATGATCTGTCATTACATACACACACCTTTTTGAAAGGCCCCAGAGGCTGCAACACCTAAACAAGAGGCACCACTAACCAAACACTGCCATGAAGACCAAGGAACTCTCCAAACAAGTAAGGGACAATTTTGTTGAGACGTACAAGTCAGGGTTAGGTTATAAAAAAAAATATCCAAAGCCTTGATGATCCCTAGGAGCACCATTAAAATTTATCATAATCAAATGGAAAGAACATGGCACAACAGCAAACCTGCCAAGAGACGGCCACACAGAAAAACTCACAGACCGGTCAAGGAGGCCATTAATCAGAGAGGCAGCACAGAGACCTAAGGTAACCCTGGAGGAGCTGCAGAGTTCCACAGCAGCGACTGGAGTATCTGTACATAGGACGACAATAAGACGTACGCTCCATAGAGTTGGGATTTATGGCAGAGTGGCCAGAAGAAAGCCATTACTTTCAGCAAAAAAAAAATGGCACGTTTTGAGTTTGCGAAAAGGCAAATGTATGGAGGAAGGTTCTCTGGTCTGATGAGACTAAAATTGAACTTTTTGGCCATCAAAGAAAACACTATGTCTGGCGCAAACCCAACACATCACATCACCCAAAGAACACCATCCCCACAGTGAAACATGGTGGTGGCAGCATCATGCTGTGGGGATGTTTTTCTGGTCAGAGTTGAGGGAAAGATGGATGGTACTAAATACAGGGATATTCTTGAGCAAAACCTGTACCCCTCTGTGTGTGATTTGAGGCTAGGACGGAGGTTCACCTTCCAGCAGGACAATGACCCCAAACACACTGCTAAAGCAACACTTGAGTGGTTTAAGGGGAAACATGTAAATGTGTTGGAATGGCCTAGTCAAAGCCCAGACCTCAATCCAATAGAAAATCTGTGGTCAAACTTAAAGACTGCTGTTCACAAGTGCAAACCATCCAACTTGAAGGAGCTGGAGCAGTTTTGCAAGGAGGAATGGGCAAAAATCCCAGTGGTAAGATGTGGCAAGCTCATAGAGACTTATCCAAAGCGACTTGGAGCTGTGATAGCCGCAAAAGGTGCTCTACAAAGCATTGACTTTAGGGGGGTGAATAGTAACAATTATGGTGTTATCAAAGGACACAAGAACAATCGGTAGCGATCGCTCACTGTGTCCAACTCAGAAAAGGAAGGGGCGGGTAAATGACATATTTACCCATCCCTTCCTCCGCTCACCATCCTGACTAACCATCATGACACTGCATCCAGAAGCTGTTAGGAGAGGAGGGAAGCCGGAAGCACTGCGGGGGGGGGGGGACAGAGGAGGACACAGAAGGACAGTCGGGGACGATCAGTGTGGCAGTTACAGGGGATCAGAGGGACACTTTATTGGAATGGTTACAAGTACCGATCTCCCTATATGACTTTCAATGAAGTGGCTGGCAGCTGCGGGAGAGAGAGGAGGCCAAACAAGCTTTCAACTGCTATACAGGGGATCATCCATGGGTGCAGTGTGGGTCACAGTGTCCCCCCCCCCCCCTCGGGGCCATGTTCAGTCAACACCATGCACCTATGGGTGATATGCCCCCCCATAACTGAGTTACAGGTTTTTTGGTGTTCTCACTTCTGAAATCCCTGTCTAAGTGAAGGTGGCACCCCATGCCCCACCCCTTCCCCTCCTGCAGCCTTTTGGAACATCACACATGACCCAGGAGCCTGCAGTACAAAGTAATGCACAGTTGAAAGCTGGCTGTTCCTCAGACAGCTACAGCCGGCTCCCATGTTAAAGATGGTGGTGCCAGGGACCCGCAGCAGTAAGAAAACCAGCTGGTAGAGAACACTGGACCCCAGGCACTACTAAGCACCTGCTTTATTTTTTAAATTAACTGCTACAGTATTTGAAAAATCAGAAAGCTGACATTTTTGTTTAAAGCATGACTAAGGACAGTTTTGGATAGTGGAGAGAGATTAGAACACCTATCAGATTTTTATTGCTGTTTGTGCCCCCCATTAGGGGAGATTCACCCTCTCTATTTATCCTGTTTACCAGTATCATCAAAAGTGAAAGAAAAGCCCACATTTTGTGGTGCCCACGTTACAATTATAGAGGGGAAATCTTCAAATGAAGACACTTGTTTGGGTGACGACCAGGGATTCACACAGTTTGGTGGGATTTTCTCTCACTTCCTGTTTTGGTAATGCGACAGGAAGTGAAGGGAAATCCCCCCAATGGGGCAATGGCAATAATAGAAAAAAAAAAGACCCTCCCTTAGGCTCCGTTCACACTAGTTTCTATTGCAAATGGATGGATGTGACATTGGCTTTGGCCAATTATTAAATAAATGGTGTGACACAATACCTTTTACCGCTACAGTGATTTCCTTTTCCTCTTTACTTCCTTGTTGGTTGTTTGGTGTTAGTAATCATGTTGTCTATGCATTATGTTTCAGCAGCAGTTGTCATCACTTCTGTAGCAGTGTTAATGGAAGAAGTGGAAGAGGATAAGGCGTAGGTACTGGATCCATCCCATCATCGCCAATAGGGAAGATAGAGGAAAGTTCTGGGCTCTGTGTGCATATGAGGACAAGTTCTTCAGTTATGTATGTCAATAACAAGGTGAGAACATGTGCGTCCAGCCACCATCACTGCCTGTGTGAAAACCTGCAACTGCTGAGCAAAGACAAAACACAAATATAAAAAAAATGTTGTTATGCTTTGCTTTCTCCATGTTACCATCACAGCTCTTTGACAAGTAGTCACTGTACTCTGTACTAGATTTTTCCATGGGGAATTTAGCTAATGGTCATATTTTTTTTCTTTACAGTTTTGACAAATTACTGGTTTTGCTCTCTAGTCAGATAGAACAACAGAACATAAGGTTCCCAAAGGAGTATTCCACTCATTGAAAGACTAATAATCGCATTGAGGTACGTTTTTTCATACTTAAACAGAAACACCCAAAAGGGGAAGTTTCACTTTTCTTCCTCCTACCCCCCTCCTGTGTCATAGTCTAAATGTCTTTTTTTAGGGGAGAAGGGGGGGGGGGTACCTAATTTTGTCAATTACCCGCTCCCATCAATGCTCCAATCGCCTAGGTAGTCGGACCAGAAGTTCGTCTCCTCTCCCCACAGATCCCAAGAAACTACAGAACCATTTACTGGGTGCAGCACAGCACGTGCATGCGCAGTGGACAGCCAGGTGTAAAGCTGCTAGAAGTCAGTTGGTTGCCCACAGTTAAGATGCCAGGGACCCAAATACCATTGAAGAGTTGGGTCAGATGAGGACAGCGCTGGATCCTGGGACACAGAGATGAAACAAATCCTCCTAGATAAACTGTACCTCTTTATCTGCAGTCTTCTCTTCTCCACATCCATGCAAAGTGCTGAATTTATAAAGCTTGTCTAAGATGTCAGAAAAAAGGGGCAGAGAGCTGAAATAACATACTGCAGAGCTCAGTGAGGAGAGCTGATTGGAGGGAAGGGACACACCCCTCTTCACATAGCACACAGGAACTTCTCTCTTGGTGTCAGCAATAATTTTCAGAAGTGATTTATGCTGATAGCAGGGGAACGAAGCATGAAACCAGTACACACTATAGAGGGATATGCTTTGTTCATATTTCATGTCTGAGGTTTACTACCATTTTAAAATGGTAGTAAACCTCAGATGTGAAATATAAATAAAGCATCTCCCTCTATAGTGTGTACTTGTCTCAATCCAGATCACGAAGTGTCATTTCTGCCTGCTATTAGCATGATTCAATTCTGATGAGTTTTCCCTGACACCAAGAGAAAAATGGTGATGGGAGACACAGTCTATGATTGACAGACTCAGCTCTGTTTCTGTGTGAAGGGGGGTGTGTCCCTTCCCTCCAATCAGCTCCCAGAGCTCTCCTGCTTTTTAGAGCTGTAAGATTTTAAATAAATTCTGTACTTTGAATGGATGTAGGGGACAAGCAGCTGTAGATAAACAGGTACAACTTATGTAGGAGGATTTGTTTCATCTGAGTATCACCTGAGGCCAGTCACTTCACTGAGTATATGTAAGGGTTTACTGTTTATAGCATATAGTAATGCAAGTACCGTACTATTGAAAAAAGGGCAAACAACGAGTGAAAGTGACTTTTTTTATCATTTGTATTCGTAATAGAAAACACAATTAAAATTTTTTGTACCAAAACACACCCCAAATATGAGGCAAAACCATAACACAACATGCATTTTTTTACCACAAATGTAAGCTTAAATAACGTATACAGGTACAACTAGGAGCAGTAGTTCCTTTGTAAATGTATATCAACACCATTACAGGTTGAAATAAGTTTTTGGGACACTTGAGGGTGACCCAGTGCTGTTGGATAGGTACCCTGTGGATGGTCCTGATGCATATTAAGTGGGTCATGGGCACTGTGCTGTTTGGAAAGGCAGAAGCTGAGTGGGAGGTTGTGTCATATATTGTTGTGTGGTTGGAGGGCCAAGGATAGAGGAAATTGGGGAGGGATAGGGATATGGCATATTGCCAAAATCATCTGAGTAGGGCCGGGATCTTGGTGGTAAATAGGGTTGTGGAGCGTAGGACTGATAATGTGTAGAAGGTGGGGTGGGTCCACACACACGAGATTGGGGTGTTGGCTGGCTCTTCATCTTAAATATTTGTGCCATATTCATTAGCGCCATCAGTAATGCAAACTTTTTTGGTGGGGTTGTACTCGATATGTGCAAAGAGGGATCACGCAAAAATACTTATAAGTATAACATTTCATAAAAGTAGTGACAGATAATATTAGAAAATATAACAAGAATACTTAACGAAAGATGCTGTTACCGCCACAGGTCCCTCCATTATGGCATGGCACAGAGTATCAGCATCAGGCACATGCATGATGGCAGCTCTGAGATTAGACTACTGTTCCAAGGTATAACTGTAGTACAGGTATATAGCACATTCCTGAAAGGAGATCAGTGGGCTGGATTGTCCATATAATCAGTTCACAATGACATTCCTTTGGTATGAAAACAGCTAAAGTGACCATCCTTTACATAGTAGGTGAGGCTGAAAAAAGACACAAGTCCATCAAGTCCAACCTATGTGTGTGATTATAAGTCAGTATTACATTGTATATCCCTGTATGTTGTGGTTGTTCAGGTGCTTATCTAATTTTTCTAAGTTTTTGAAACTATTGATTCCCCCCGCTGAGACCACATCCCGACCGCTCTAATGCCCCGTACACATGGTCGGATTTTCCGATGGACAATGTCCGATCGGAGCGTGTTGTCGGAAATTCCGACCGTGTGTGGGCTCCATCGGACATTTTCCATCGGATTTTCCGACACACAAAGTTGGAGAGCAGGAGATAAAATTTTCCGACAACAAAATCCGTTGTCGGAAATTCCGATCGTGTGTACACAAATCCGACGGACAAAGTGCCACGCATGCTCAGAATAAATAAAGAGATCAAAGCTATTGGCCACTGCCCCGTTTATAGTCCCGACGTACATGTTTTACGTCACCGCGTTTAGAACGATTGGATTTTCCAACAACTTTGTGTGACCGTGTGTATGCAAGACAAGTTTGAGCCAACATCCGTCAAAAAAAATCCTAGGATTTTGTTGTCGGAATGTCCGAACAAAGTCCGACCGTGTGTACGCCTAATTACAGTAAAGAACTCTCTACGTAGTTTAAGGTTAAACCTCTTTTATCCTAATTTTAATGAGTGGCCACGTGTCTTGTTAAACTCCTTTCCGCAAAAAAGTTTTATCCCTATTGTAGGGTCACCAGTACGGTATTTTGTAAATTGAAACCATATCCCTTCTCAAGCGTCTCTTCTCCAGAGAGAATAAGTTCAGTGCTCGCAACCTTTCTTCAACTAATATCCTCCAGACCCTTTATAAGCTTTGTTGCCCTTCTCTGTACACACTCCATTTCCAGTACATCCTTCCTGAGGACTGGTGCCCTGAACTGGACAGCATACTCTAGGTGCGGTCAGACCAGCGTCTTGTAGAGTGGGAGAATTATCGTTTTATCTCTGGAGTTAATCCCTTTTTTAATGCATGCCAATATTCTGTTTGCTTTGTTAGCAGCAGCTTGGCACTGCATGCCATTACTGAACCTGTCATCTACTAGGACCCCCAGGTCCTTTTCCATCCTAGATTCCCCCAGAGGTTCTCCCCCCAGTGTATAGATTGCTTTCATATTTTTGTCACCCAAATGCATTATTTTATATTTTTCTACATTAAACCTAATTTGCCATGTAGTTGCCCACCCCATTAATTTGTTCAAATCTTTGTGCAAGGTTTCCACATCCTGCGGAGAAGTTATTGCCCTGCTTAGCTTAGTATCCTCCGTAAATACAGGGATTGAACTGTTTACCCCATCCTCCAGGTCGTTTATGAATGAATTAAATAGGATTGGTCCCAGCACAGAACCCTGGGGGACCCCACTACCCACCCCTGACCATTCCAAGTACTCCCCATTTATCACTACCCTCTGAACTCTCCCAGCCAGGTTTCAATCCATGTACTCGCCCTATGGTCCATGCCAACGGACCTTATTTTGTACAGTAAACGTTTATGGGGAACTGTGTCAAATGCTTTTGCAGATACACCACGTCTACAGGCCTTTCTTTATCTAGATGGCAACTCGCTTCCTCAGAGAAGGGTAATGGATTGGTTTGGCAAGAACGATTCTTCATGAACCCATGCTGATTAGTGCTAATGATACCGTTTTCATTACTAAAATCTTGTATATAGCCCTTATCCCCTCCAAGAGCTTTCATACTATTGATGTTAGGCTAACTGGTCTGTATGGATGTATTTTGGGTCTTTTTTAAATATTGGTGCTACATTGGCTTTTCTCCAATCTGCTGGTACCATTGCAGTCAGTAGACTGTCAGTAAAAATTAGGAACAATGGTCTGGCAATTGCTTGACTGAGTTCCCCAAGTACCCTCGGGTGCAAGCCATCCGATCCCGGTGATTTATTAATGTTAAGTTTCCCATATCCTTATACGTCTTTTATGGCTCCTTAACCAGGTTTGGAAATCATTGTTAGATATTATGAGCCAATAATAATATTGAAATATGCAATTTTCCCTTCACTGTTCATCTAGTTTTCACCACACCACAAATATTAACTTGTCAAAGGGTTTTCCACCCTTCCCTCACAGGTCTTCCTATAGACAGAGATGTCACAATATGGCTAGGACCTGGTTCAGGCTACTCCTCTGTTACTGGGCTAACAGACAGAGGAGTGGGTGTTGATTGGGTATCAAATGGTGGCTGTTACTGGGCACTATTGTCTTCCTCCTGCTTCTCCACTGCTTTTGCTTCCTCTGGCGCATCATCAGAGGGGCTGTCTTCCCAGCTAGCTTGTGTTTTGGAATAGAGATTGTCATTACAAAGCATTATGCTCTTCGTTGACAAACTGCAATAATGAAATGCGCTAGCTTATTTTCTCGTGAGCATGGCTGTACAAGGCAATTTCATTACTCCCAGATCCACTTCTAGCCTCCTTAATTTTTTAAAGTGTCGATTGTAGCAGTCTTTTAAACTCAGCCAAAACACTTGTAGTATTTTACCTGAAAAACATTAAAAACATACACAATTTATTGACTTTTTCATTTCCAGGTACCTGATCACTGGTAATTCATTTGTAAATTTGCATTATGAATTTTTGGTTGGAAATCTACAGCAGGCAGTTTTAGCCATGCCACCTGCAGAACCATTTGGGATGTTCTTAAGGATGTGCTCATGAAGAAACCAACTACAGAAGATTGGTCCCAGATAGCAGAAGTTTATCTAAGAAAATTTTAAAATAGTTTTGGCACCATTGATGAGAAGCATATTCGCATTGTGAAGCCTATTGGCAGTGGAAAAAAAGTTCTTCAATTTGTAAAAAATATTTTTTATTTTTTGTAGCTACATAGACATAGGGTCCTATGGCAGCAGCTCTGAATTAGTATATTCTATATTCGCCTCCAATGACGTCAATTGTGACAAAACGTGTAAGTTGGGACCTACAATGTATGACGTCAGCATGCTGGACGCCGCGGCCATTTTTTTTTGCTTTGAAACAAGCGCTAGTACTACAATATACATGTGAGATTACTACCTTAATAAAAATAGTTTTTGTTGAACTTATTGCACTTATATGGTGGCTTCTCTATTTTTATGAGGATATGTTTGCCCTATGCCTGTTTGTGCTGGTCATTTGGTGATCGCTTAAGCCCTGAAATCTCGGCATCTTGGAAAGATCGAGTTATCTGCTTGTTATATCTTTGAGCCATTGTGACACC
Source organism: Lithobates clamitans (assembly GCA_037952925.1). Classification (NCBI taxonomy): domain Eukaryota; kingdom Metazoa; phylum Chordata; class Amphibia; order Anura; family Ranidae; genus Lithobates; species Lithobates clamitans. The sequence goes on along the minus strand of JBBGZY010000889.1, from coordinate 1,010,239 downwards.
TCTATAATCTGAAGGTCTTTGATATCTGATAAGTGGTTTGGCTTATTACACCTGGGTGCCGAGTGCTATTTTCCATCACTTTTGAAGTTGGTATCAGACTCTTTCATCCTTATATGGACTCATTTGCTTGAAACGTCATCTTGTCAAATTACTTAGGGATTTTGTATTATAATTTTTAAGCAATGCTTAAATAGATTTTTTGTTAGTATATTTATGAACTCATCTTTTGGTAGAATGCTGCGGGAATATAGACTTGAGCTTCCACCAGACTGTCCGCTACAACTGAAAAGGAGTCCTCCTCTGCCATATGTATATGTTGGGGATAAGGCCTTTGCCCTCAGTCAATACCTACTAAGGCCTTATGCAAATCAGTCTCTGAATTTGGATAAGAGTGTTCAATTTCTGCCTAACAAGAGCAAGAAGATTTGTGAAGTGTGCTTTCTGCATTTTATCTAAAAAGCGGCGTTTCCTGCATACTCTGATTATTTTGAAAATGGAGAATGCCATATCTGTGGTTAAAGCAGTATGTGTTCTCTGCAACTTCATACGGACTCGTAATGGGTACCTTTCATGCATGATATGTAGAGTGGTAGTAGAGGCACCAGCGATGGTGCCACTGTTCGTGCCCAATGTACATTGTTTTTCATGTTTCCCTCTGGTGAGGTCCCATGGCAGCTTGATGCCATTGCAAAATGTATGTTCTAAATACAGTTTGTAAGAGCTATACCTAACAATATTGTTTTTGCAGTGGTCAATATTAAAATAATATTATGTGTACATATGTAATAAAAATAGGTTATTAAAGTTAAATAGAATGGTTAGGTGGTTTCTGTTATATCTATTTTTGAAGCCTGATATGAATGCTGTGACTCAGTATACAGAGACAGGATTTTCTGTGTTAGCCGCTATAGATTGTGCAAGTCGCAAAACATGCAGATAATACACTAACAACTGAGTTCCTAACAATAGGGGGAAAGCTGCTGATATGTTCTTCCTATCTGTTTTTTACAACGCAGACTTGTAGCTGAGATCAAATATCTGTAGAAGAATGATTGACCTGAAACAGCAATGAACAGCTGAAAAATGCAGACTTCATTAAAAATAAAACCTACTGTAAATAACTGCAAGCCAGTATTTTAGAACACAGCTTTTGCAATAGCACGCACTCTTATTCCCTGTACACACGATAGGATTTACCGACAACAAAATCCTTGTTTTTTTTCCGACGGATGTTGGCTCAAACTTGTCTTGCATACTCACGGTAACACAAAGTTGGTCGGAAATTCCGAACGTCAAGAACGCGGTGACGTACAACACGTACGACGAGCCGAGAAAAATGAAGTTCAATAGCCAGTTCTGCTCTTCTGCTTGATTCCAATCAAGAGGGGGGGGGGGGGTTTGGGACTTTAAATGAGGCACATTATATGTTCCTCCATCCCGGGTACGAGTGTGTGTAGCACTTACCCCCGCAGGGGCTGCTGATTATATATGATATCCATAAATCACGTTTTCCACCTAGCCCATCGCAACCCATAGGAATAGAAACAGTCCATATTGTACTTTTCTCTTGCTTTATTAATATAACATAAACTGGGATAGGAGAAGGATTTTCTGAGATGCTCTTTTGTTGCTTCATAATCTTTTCTTTGCCTTCTTATGCAAAGATTAAGAACAATGCGGACTATAAAAAAATTACTTTGAATGATTTCTTCAGTGGGGAAGACGGAAGTAGATTTACTAGAGAATATATGGTAAAGAGTAAATTTGAATAAATTCTTCACCTGCAGAACTTTTTAGGAACAGTCTGTATCTCTACTTGTGCTGAAAGCTTTACTGCTGCCTTTTTACCACTACTTCCCGTCTGTATGGTACTTCCAAGTTGAGCTAAGGAAGAGATTACTCTGAATAATTCCTCCCGCCTGACTGATTGGAATCCCGGGGTATTGTTGAACCCAAAGTCACAGGCCATCTCCACCCGTCTCACTGACTTGCGTACCAACATCCCTCAGCCTCTGGTAGTACCCTTCCCCTCACTTGATCAACAGTCCATGTGCCACTCATAAATGATTGATCGCCCAGTTGTCTTCCGCTTAGTTGCTACTTCTTCTTGAAATGGCTTCTCCATCCCTTCTCTACGGTCTGGCACGCTCCCTTCCACTCAGGGGCGTCCAGCAACACCAGAGACTACATGCTGTCTGGTGTCATTAACTCTTCTGCAGGTCCCGGTCCCCCCCCTCCCCGTGGGGGTGAGGCTCTGGGCTCCCCGCAGGGGAACCTCTCCCCTCTCTGGGCACCAGACTGAACTACGACTCCTCCTACCGCCATGTGACCCCAGCTTTTATGTGAGTCCCGCCTCCTGACAAACAAATTAATGATTGGCCAGAACTCACACACAAGCTGCCTGTCACTCAGATCCCAAGTCCAACCTCTCTTCCAGAATCACTTCACTGAAAGCACAAGAAAGCATCTCTGGGTCCAAGCACAGGTGGCCACACCCTGCACTACACTGACACTCCCAGCTCCCAAAATAAACAACCAGGCCTGTTATATTAGTACAAGTCTGCCTAAATTTTACCTGAAACTGTACTTTGTAATTTAAACACAGAAAAGGTCACCTACAAGAAAGTAGGTGCCCGCTACATGCGTAAACAGAAAAGGGAATGCGGGACTTGAATTGAGGCAATTGACTTGTGGAGGTAGAGTGGTTGGTAAACATTATTTATTTGCAACAATAATATAAAACAGATAAAAAAAGTATTTTCATATATCTGCACATACACATGATATAAACATAATAGATACATATATGTCAACTTGGCAGCACATAAGAGATAGTAAATATTAATAAAGTATAATACAAGGTATTTCCTATTAGCAGTCATTGGTAACCCATATGCAAAAGAGCTGATGTAAAGATAAATGCACATACACATGAGTAGTTACATACTACTCAATGAATTTTAAATGTATAAAAGATATATATATGGGCCAGTGAATAGGTAGTTAGCCAGGCTTGACTGAGCACCCCATGGAAACTCGACGCGTTTCATGGCTATCTGCCATTCATAAGGATTTGGGTATAGAGCAAAACTGTAAATACAAATGGATATGTAGTATTAATTAATATGGCCTACCCCTTTAAGGGGAGAAAAAACCTCATGGGGAGAAAGAACTCTACTGGCAGCGAGGAAGATGGGACCCAAAATGGTTGTCTGTTCCGCCCCAGCCAGGAAAACACCCACATGGCATGCCCGACTGCCACAGCACATTCCACATGTGTGGGGAGGATTGCAAGTATGGTGTTCTGGAAAAAAATATATAAAAAGATGTGAAAAACATGTGTGAAAAAAGTGTAAAATGGTGAATAAATGTAAAAAGTGAAAAAACATGATAAGTGTTTGAAAAGAAAAAAAAAATGAATGAAAAAATATATAATGATATGTGTATGTTCTAATGAGTGTTATGTGTGTATAAATATACTTACATACACAATAGTACATGGGTGTATTGCATGTGTCAAAAAAAAGGGAAGAAAAAGGTCTGAGAAAAGAAAAAGAAATTGTGCATACCTTACGTGTGTGTATCCAGTGAATGGGCTGTGTGTGTTGCCTCCCTGATAGATGTATGTGCATCTATCTTACAGCAGTTCTTTCGCATATGGGTTACCAATGCCTGCTAATAGGAAATACCTTGTATTATACTTTATTAATATTTACTATCTCTTATGTGCTGCCAAGTTGACATATATGTATCTATTACGTTTATGCCATGTGTATGTGCAGATATATAAAAATACTTTTTCTGTTTTATATTATTGTTACAAATAAATAATGTTTACCAACCACTCTACCTCCACAAGTCAATTGCCTCAATTAAAGTTCCACGTTCCTTTTTCTGTTTCTGCTTGATTCCAAGCATGCGTGGAACTTTGTGCGTTGGAATTGTGTACACACGATTGGAATTTCCGACAAAGAATTTTGATGTCGGAAAATTTGAGAACCAGCTCTCAAATTTTGTGTGACGGAAATTCCCATGGAAAATATCCGATGGAGCCTACACATGGTCGGAATTTCAGACAACAAGCTCCTATCAAACATTTTCCATCGGAAAATCCTATTATGTGTACGGGGCATTATAGAGTCATTTTGGGTGATAATTTGCAAACAAGAAAGTTGTTAACAGGGTAGGGTTCTGCATGAACTGCTCTGTTGCTAACAAACAGAGTAGATTGTCCCAAAAGTCAGTTTTTTTTTATTTTTTATTTGTAAACATAACTATATTTAGTAGTTCACCTTTGCAACATCATCAAAGGGCCCCAGCAGTTTATAAATCATGGTGCAGTGTAGACAAACCCTGGTAAAAAATGTAACATTCTATGTGGTCATCACTGTCTTGCATATAAACTTGGACTGCTGGTTCTTTGAGTGCACCCCATCATCATAGGAATGGGTGTGGAACTGCCGTATTGCTCATCCACAAATCCAAACATGCACAGGGTGCTCTTCTTCGTCCACAAAACCACACATGCGCAGCATGCTGTCCCTCTCCTGTCACCGCAGTGCGGCAGGGGGAGGGCAAACGCACTGTGCATGTGCAGATTTGTGAGAGCACACTGGTCAGTAATGGCCACATGACCCCACTGGTCAATGAGAATCTTTTTGAGGCTCCTTACAGGACAACATCGCAAGACAAAAAAGAGATTGTCATTGGTCAGTACAATCACATGGCCAGTGCTGACCAAAGAGCACTTGCCATTGTGAGCAATCTATAACAAAGGGAGGAGAGAGAATCTACCAAGAAGGTCACATCAGTGGAACACAGCGGTTGAATTAAAAACAGCTTTATTGTAGAAAAATGGCACCATACAAAATTCTAAATTTTAGTGAATTGACCTTTACTAACCACAATTAAAAAAGACAACGTTGTCTGTAAACGGGACTCGCAGGCGCATACACCCATACACACGGCCTAGTACACTATTAACTCAGAATATCAGTGGGCATGGATTCTTGTTGCAAGTAGCAAATAAGGCTTGATTGGCAAGCTCCAAGCATAGTCATCCTGGTTCCAACGAATAAGGTGTGTAATCAGGTGCAGGCTAGCAGATTAAGTAAAGTTCACTGAGCAGCCCTATGTTTAATTAACCAGTTATTTGGCAGTCCATCCTAAATGGTATCTCTGTCATGTGGAGATAGGGGCTAGTGCTCATGTAGGTGAGGCAAGTAGCCTATAGCTGACCAGATTGGCCTCAGATGCCAAGTACGGGGTAGTTCACCAATGTGAGGCTGGGAAGCTGATGTGTGTTCACCAGGTGAGGAAAGGGGGGATTTCACCACTTGAGTAGTGTTACCAGCTACCACTGGGAAGTTAATGAGCGTTGGTCAGAGTACCGGGGGGATCTCATCACTTCCATTGTGTTGTCAACTCCAGCTCCGCTCTGTATAGTAATGCTGGCCATACACTATACGAAAAGTCGGCCGAACCCATTTTCGAAAAACGAACATTCAGCCGTGAGAGCAAACGATCGTGCCATCATGTAATGACCAATAATTCATTCAATGGACATAAATTAATCAATTTTATTTGTTTGATTTTTTTTACATATAACTAGTGCAAACAGTTGGGACAGGAGACGCATTAACCTTTCAATTTATCATTTGGCAGAAAATTTCCAAACTTGTTTTTTCGCCTAAAAAAACGTCCCAACGATTATCGATTTTGTGCCCATTAACAGGCCGAAGAACGAACGAACTGTCCAAATGACCAAATTGCAGCCAATTTTTCGTATAGTGTATGGCCAGCATAAGACACTCAAATCCCCTCGCATCACCCCGCCATCAGCATGTGTATCGCTATTTCAGGTTACAGTCGGCAGTTGTCTCACCATCTGCTATTGCCCACTGGACCATTAATGACAGCGAGAAGAGCACGGAACCTTAAAGAGGAACTTCACTCATTTTTTCCATTTATTAAATCCTCTGTCCTTGTTGTTTTAACTTTGGGTAGTAAAACATTTTTTTTCTGCCAGTAAATACCTTATACAGCCCACTTCCTGTTTCTTGTCTGGAAAAAAATCTAGGCTTATGACATCATGCACAGCTCTCTCTCACGCTCGTGAAAGTTTGCCAGGAAGAGGGGGGGGGGGGGGTGAGTCATAAGAGGGCTAATGAGAGCTGCAGAGCTGGAGGTTTGTGTCTGTGAAAATCCAGGAAGTAAACAGGCAGCAGCTTCAGCTGCCCACAGTTAAAATGGCTGCAGACAGACTTAGTGGAGGGAGATTTCTGCAGCATATTTGGCAAGTACAGAATCACAGTATATATAAAATAATATGCAAAGTGGTTGGAGGGAAGCTTCAGAATGGCAAATATGTTTTTATTACAAATTATGTGAGCAGACTGCAGTTCCTCTTTAATGATACATTAGTACATTCAGAATATCAGAGAACTCAATCAAATATTGGTTAACGAATTTCACCCCTATACGAGGTATGTACGCATGTGGACATCATGCCATGTGCCATCAAAGGGAGTGGGGTCATCCGTTACATCAGCAGGTGGCCCCGCCCTTGCCTATATAACAGCTGTCACAGTGAAAAGTCAGGAGTCGGCGGGACGCCTCCCATGGAGGCGGAGTATTTTCGGTTATTTTTTTCTATTTTTCGGGTCCGTCGAGCGGCGTTATTAAAGATAGATGTACATCGCGGGACACTTTTTTAAATTTCTTTTTTAATAAAGGAGTTGTGATAAGTATATGTTTTATTATTCTGATATGATGTGTTTTGTTGGTATATGTTTGTAATATCTATTTAGTACTTTCATGTTAGCGATTCCTATTTTCTTGGGAAATAAATAAGACTTTGTTTTTAAGCTGTGTGCTTGGTTTCATAGCTAACCTTGTATTATTGTGATATCAATAGTAACATGTGGTCCGAGTTTTAATAGACTAGTTAACTAGGGGAATAGACAAGTTAATACATAGGTACAATAATAATTATTGTACCATTTACTTCATTTGGTACCCCAGATGGGACAACTTGCAACTTCCAACTTAGGCCACCTGGCTTTATCAACCAGGAAGTAAACCTCCAGAAATATGACATTAGATCATGTTGCTATCTAACACTGTGTATTGTGGTTTATACTTTTTGAAACTTTTTTTTGAATGGGTAGGGGTACAATACCCCTACCCATTCACATGGGGGGGGGGCGGGCTCTGGGGGACTCCTTGTTAAAGGGGGCTTCCAGATTCCGATAAGCTCCCTGCCTGCAGATCCCCACAACAGGGTTGTGGGGACGAGGCCCTTGTCACTCGCTCGCTCGTCGTCCCACCCCCATTCTGGCCTGCCAGGCTGCTTGCTTGGATAAGGGTCTGGTATGGATATTGGGGAGGGGGACCCCACACCAATGTTTTTTTAGTTGTGGCGTTGCGTTCCTAGAACCAGGCAATACATTACAGCCATGAGCAAGTTTAAGTGACATTTTTTCCCTTTAGAAACGTAATTTTGCTGCGGCACAGTAAAACACATCAGAGAGATGCGCCAATTTACAGGCAGACTAAGGGGACCCTCCCAGGCCCGATATTTAAAGGAATATTTCATTTTTATTGTTTCATTTTAAGCATTATTAAAATCAATGCTCCTGAAAAAACTGCAGTTTTAAAAACTTCTCTTTTTTGCATTGATACATGTCCCCTGGGGCAGTACCCAGGTCCCCATATACTTTTATTGGCAATAACTTGCATATAAGCCTTTAACCACTTGCCGATCGGCTCACGCCAATATGGCACGGGTGCGCAAAACCGCGTACCCGTACGTCACTCCGTCATTGGCGACTAGCGGGCATGCACACCCCGCCAGTGGCCCGCGATAGTGGCATGGAGAGACAGAACGGGGAACACATGGCATTTCCCTGTTTTGCCTAGCAACATGACAGGGATCTACTGCTCCCAGTGATCTCTGTTTTGTTCTAGTGAGCCCAACCCCCTACAGTTAGAACACAGTTAACCCCTTGATCGCCCCCTAGTGTTTAACTCCTTCCCTGCCAGTGTTATTTACACAGTAATCAGTGCGTTTTTATAGAGCTGATCGCTGTATAAATGCCAATGGTCCCAAAATAGTGTCCGATCTGTCCGCCGCAATGTTGCAGTCACGATAAAAAATTGCAGACCGCCGCCATTGCTAATAAAAAAAATTAATAATAAAAATGCCATAAATCTACCCCCTGTTTTGTAGACGCGATAACTTTTGCGCAAACCAATCAATATGCGCTTATTGCGATTTTTATTTTATCAAAAATATGTAGAAGAATATATATTCGCCTAAACTGAGGAAGAAATTAGTTTTTTAATATATTTTTTGGGGATATTTATTATAGCAAAAAGTTAAAAATATTGCTTTTTTCTCAAAATTGACGCTCTTTTTTTGTTTATAGCGCAAAAAATAAAAACCGCAGAGGTGATCAAATACCACCAAAAGAAAGCTCTATTTGTGGGAAAAAAAGATGCCAATTTTGTTTGGATACAACGTCGCACTACCGCGCAATTGTCAGTTAAAGGGACGCAGCACCGTCTTGCAAAAAAGGGCTTGGTTAGGAAGGGGGTAAATCCTTCCGGGACTGAAGTGGTTAAAATTAGCAATTTTGATCTTTCTTGTTCATGTCCCATAGACTTTAATGGTGTTCGCACACATTTTTTACTTGCTCGTATGTTCTGGTGCGAACCGAACTGGGGGGGTGTTCAGCCCATCCCTAATGGTCATTCTGTTCCTTTGCAATCCATACCTTACTTCCCTCAGTTATTTAAAGTTTTAGGACAGGTTTCTTTTTTACATCATTGGATGCATTTTTTTTCGTTTTTTAATAGATTATACAAGGGCCGGCCCCAGGCTCCAGGAGGAATCGCAGTCCAAACAGACTAATTCCACATACCTCACTTTACACTCCACTCAGTAAATACAACTGTAAGCCTGAAAGAAAGAGTTGTGTGTCTATTGCTATTCATATACTGTATGTTTGGCTCTGTAACTTAACAATAGGAAACACATCCTCTGCAACTCATGGTAATATAAGGGTGAATATATTTTATTTTTTTCTTTCATATCTAGGAGCTGCATCCTTCTAATAAATCCCTTAACAGAAATGTGTGTAGTCCACACCTAGCAGATTGATTTTTCCATAGCTCTTCCATCTTCCCCACTGATGTGTCATCTCCCATTTACACCCTGTTCCAAGCCTTCACCTTGCCACTGACATGTGTGTCGTTTACATGAAACATAATGTCATCAACGTCCCTGGTTAGAGAAACAAGGTTTAAAAAGAAATTGCACGTATTTGTACATATTGTACGAATCAGATGTCAATACTTTGACAAAACTCATTGATCAGCATGTGCCTATCGATCATCTCAGGTTGTGTGAACTAGATAATGATTAGCCCTATTACGTTTTCCATAACTGACCCTTAGGCAATCTCAAAAGTTTGCAATTTAACCACTTCAACTCTTGAACTTATATAAACCATGAAACATAGTGCTGCGCTGTTGGAGTGATAATATACTGTGAATAATATGTGGTAAATTACCTAATATATCCACATGTACAATGGACAATGGCTAATAATAAATCAATATGTGCCACACATATACCATATATAGATAAATGAATAATGAGTTAGTGTTCTATACTTGTAAACAACGAAAAAAAGTGAAAAAAATAAAAATAATGACAAAGTCCTCTGAAAAGCTATTCAGTCCTCTGAAAAGTGACTTGCAAGCTTCCAAAAAAAGTACTAGATAATAAAGTGGAACATAGTGTTGTTTGTACAATAGACTAATAATAAATCAATACGTGCCACATATATCAATGAATGAGTAATAAGTTAATGTTGTATACTTGTAAACAACGAAAAAGTCAAAGAGTAAAAAAAAATTACAAAATCCTCTGAAAAGTCCTCTGAAGAGTGATTCGCAATCTTCCAAAAAAGTACTAGATAATAAAGTGTTCTGTGAAGTAAACAGAGAGTAAAAGCTAAAGTGACTTCCTTTCTTCTGTGCAAACACCATATAAAGTGCAGTGCTTTTCTTTACTGGTGACACCCTTCCGTGCTAGTCATGATGGATGGCCTCTTACCTCAAGGCTGTGGGATAACAGCATGTGTGTCTTAACCACTTGCCGACCAGCTGCCACAGTTGTACTGCGGCAGAATGGCACGGCTGGGCAAAACGACGTTATGTAACGTCGCTTCACCCTGTGGCAACTAGGCGCGCGTGCCCCCTCCTCGCCCACAGAGCCGATGCAAGTGCCCGGCGATCTTGATAACCGCCGGGCTCCCACGATCGCTCGGGGCACACGGAGAACCGGGATCTGTGTGTGTAAACACACAGTTTCTGGTTCTCTGAGGGGAGAAGTGACTGATCGTCTGTTCATACAGAGTATGAACAGCGATCTGTCATCTCCCCTACACAGTGCCCTCCCCCCTTCAGTTAGAACACACTATAGGGAACACAACCCCTTGATCGCCCCCTAGTGTTAACCCCATTCACTGGCAGTGACATTTTTACAGTAATCAAAGCATTTTTATAGCACTGATTGCTGTATAAATGCCAGTGGTCCCAAAAATGTGTCAAAACTGTCCGACGTGTCCGCCATAATGTCGCAATCCCGTTAAAAATCGCAGATCGCCGCCATTACTAGTAAAAAAAAAAATAATAATAAAAATGCCCTAAAACTATCCCCTATTTTGTAGATGCAAACCAATTAATATACGCTTATTGCGATTTTTTTTTTTACCAAAAATATGTAGAAGAATACATATCAGCCTAAACTGAGGAAAAAAATTGTTTTTTTATATATTTTTTGGATATATTTATTATAGCAAAAAGTAAAAAAAATTGCGTTTTTTTCAAAATTGTCGCTCTTTTTTTTGTTTATAGCGCAAAAAATAAAAATTGCAGAGGTGATCAAATGCCACCAAAAGAAATCTCTATTTGTGGGAAAAAAAAGGACGTCAATTTTGTTTGGGTGCAACGTCGCACGACCGCGCAATTGTCAGTTAAAGCGACGCAGTGCCGAATCGCAAAAAGTGCTTTGGTCAGGAAGGGGGTGAAATCTTCCGGGGCTGAAGTGGTTAATCACAGATGCTTCTTGGTAGTTGTCAAAAATCCCATGCTTGTATATTTCCAATATTGGAATGGCAATCTGCTCCTTTTCAATCTAGTGCAAGAAGAGAGGGATCCCAGGATAGTGTAGTATATTTTGAAACAACTTGATTTATTTAATATAAACGGTGGATACAGGTTATCACATTCACCGAGCTCGCCAGCCTCACTTCCTCTACCTCCCTACATGTATCGTCACGGTCACATGACTTCATCAGGAGTTGTGTAGGGGTGCTGGAAGTGTCCCTAAATATGTTCAGTTAGGGAGCTAATTGGACAGCCATTTTCCCATAGATGTCAATATGGGAAACCAATAACGGCCATTTCTGTGTAGCCTGGCATTTACCAAAAGGCGGATATAAAACATTAATTAAATATCATAAAATATCCATAAAGACCTAAGATTACAAAACCAAAGGACAGGGGAATGGACTAAAATTAATAAAAGGAGGCCACCAACATATACTGGTGGACGGAGGTCACAACTAAAACGGTGTCACCAAACCCTCCTGTGATGAATGTTGATGTGGGGGACACTATAAATGACCGCTTCAAAATCTATGAAGATATATAAGATCAAAAAATAAAAATGATAAAATAGTAATCTGTCTGCTCCGGAAATTACGCAGATGATAAAATATAACATAAACCGATACATACAGTGGGGCAAAAAAGTATTTAGTCAGCCACCAATTGTGCAAGTTCTCCCGCTTAAAAAGATGAGAGAGGCGTGTAATTGTCATCAAAGGCAGAGGCGTCGCCAGGGGGTGGCTATTGGGGCTACAGCCCCGAGCCTGGGGCCAATAGCCCCGAGTCTTTTGTGCCAGTCCAGGATGCAGGGGACAGGGGCGGATTGAGCTGTGGTAGCGCTGGCTCCGGCTCCAGCTCCGCCCCCGCCTGACTCTACTTTTGATCACTGGTTGCTATAGCCGCCTAGCGGCTAGCAACCAGTGACGTCACTGCCCACACTGCCCAGCAGTCAAAGCGGAGGAGGATTGCACTTCCTCCTCCTCCGCGATAGTGCTCATGGGGCCTGCGATTTGACCGTCCCTCCTCATCTACTCTGGCAGCCTCACACACCAGCACCACGGCTGAGCTGCTGCTGCTGCAGGACCCGGACACATGAAGTCTGAGGTCTGTTTCCTTCTGGTCAGGTAGGTCAGTCAGTGTGTGTATGTCAGGTACCAGGTCAGTGTGGGTCAGGTAGGTTAGTGTATGTCAGGTAGGTCAGTGTATGTAGGTCAGTGTGGGTCAGGTAGGTCAGTGTATGTCGGGTAGGTCAGTGTATGTAGGTCAGTGTGTGTCAGGTAGGTCAGTGTATGTCGGGTAGGTCAGTGTATGTGGGTAGGTCAGTGTGGGTCAGTGTGTGTCGGGTAGGTCAGTGTGTGTGGGTCAGGTAGGTCAGTGTAGGTCAGTGTATGTAGGTCAGGTAGGTCAGTGTGTGTCGGGTAGGTCAGTGTATGTCGGGTAGGTCAGTGTATGACGGTCAGGTAGGTCAATGTGTGTCGGGTAGGTCAGTGTGTGTCGGGTAGGTCAGTGTATGTGGGTAGGTCAGTGTATGACCACCAGGTATGTCAGTGTGTGTCGGGTAGGTCAATGTATGACGGTCAGGTAGGTCAGTGTATGTAGGTCAGTGTGTATCGGGTAGGTCAGTGTGTGTGTCAGGTAGGTCAGTGTATGTAGGTTAGGTAGGTCAGTTTAGTGGTCAGCATGTGAGCTTACCCCCCGCCACACAACCCCTCCGCCCAACCAAAAAAACCCAGCGCCACTAGAGGCCCCCCCCCCCGTGCCGTCCTTGGACTTCGGGCTGAAGCCCCTGGTCTTTTTGCCACCTAGCAACGCCCCTGATCATAGGTATACCTCAACTATGAGAGACAAAATGTGGAAACGAATCCAGACAATCACATTGTCTTATTTTTGAAAGAATTTATTTGCAAATTATGGTGGAAAATAAGTATTTGGTCACATACAAACAAGCAAGATTTCTGGCTCTCACAGACCTGTATCTTCTTCTTTAAGAGGCTCCTCTGTCCTCCACTCATTACCTGTATTAATGGCACCTGTTTGAACTTGTTATCAGTATAAAAGACACCTGTCCACAACCTCAAACAGTCACACTCCAAACTCCACTATGGTGAAGACCAAAGAGCTGTTGAAGGACACCAGAAACAAAATTGTAGACCTGCACCAGGCTGGGAAGACTGAATCTGCAATAGGCAAGCAGCTTGGTGTGAAGAAATAATCTGTGGGACCAATAATTAGAAAATGGAAGACATACAAGACCACTGATAATCTTCCTTGATCTGGGGCTCCACGCAAGATCTCACCCCGTGGGGTCAAAATGATCACAAGAACGGTGAGCAAAAATCCCAGAACCACACAGGGGGACCTAGTGAATGACCTGCAGAGAGCTGGGACCAACGTAACAAAGGCTACCATCAGTAACACACTAGGCCGTCAGGGACTCAGATCCTGCAGTGCCAGATGTGTCCTCCTGCTTAAGCCAGTACAAGTCCGTGCCCGTCTGAGGTTTGCTAGAGAGCATTTGGATGATCCAGAAGAGGATTGGGAGAATGTCATATGGTCAGATGAAACCAAAGTAGAACTGTTTGGTAGAAACACAACTCGTCGTGTTTGGAGGAGAGAGAATACTGAGTTGCAACCAAAGAACACCATACCTAATGTGAAGCATGGGAGTGGCAACATCATGCTTTGGGGCTGTTTCTCTGCAAAGGGAACAGGATGACTGATCCGTGTACATGAAAGAATGAATGGGGCCATGTTTTGTGAGATTTTGAGTGCAAACCTCCTCCCGTCAGCAAGGGCATTGAGGATGAAACGTGGCTGGGTCTTTCAGCATGACAATGATCCCAAACACACTGCCCGGGCAACAAAGGAGTGGCTTCGTAAGAAGCATTTCAAGGTCCTAGAGTGGCCTAGCCAGTCTCCAGATCTCAACCCTCTACATTTGCTATTTGCCCCTCTCACTAGGTAAACCATCATATAGTTGATTACTAGGATCTATCCAGCATGACCATATTTTACCAAACCTTTGGGGTGTACCTCTAGGCTTATATGTTATTTTTTCTCTTTTGAGTGTGTAATTAAGTTTCTCAACCCATTGTTTATGGGTTGGAGAATCATCAGATGACCATTTTTGTAAAATAACTTTATGTGCTAAATATAGGGATCTTATCCACATAGTGTGCTTGTCTACTGGCAATGTTCCATCAGGAATTATTCCCAGTAGTGCAAGTTTATGTGTTCCTTTTATCTCAGTAAAGCATAATGAATTTAAGGTTACAAATATTTTTTCCCAATAACGATGAAGCTTTGGACATCACCAAAGCATGTGGATAAGAGAGCCATTGAATAATGAGCATAGCGGGCATAATGGTGTTGTGTATTTTCCCCAAGCATAGAGTTTTTGTGGGGTATAGTGAGCCCTATGTATAATAAAAAGTTGAGATAACCTTTGGGAGGGTGAGAGGGATGTCCTGGGAAGTGTTTCCAGGGCACATGTCCAGCCCTCCTCATCCAGATCCTCTATGTCTCTTTGCCACCTTGCAAAACTATTTTCATGTTTTTCAGTGTTCTCTATTTGTAATTTAGAATAAAGATCACCTATTAATCCTCGTTGCCTTTGATAATATTTTAGAGTATTTATACTGTAGTTGGATTTTCAAGTTCTGAATCTGTAAAGCGTGGCGTATTTGAAGATACTGGTAGAAGTTTTTGTTCGTTAACTGATAGCAGTCTTTTAATATCTCAAAAGGAAGTAAAACGTCCCCCTTCATATAACTGATACAGAAATATTAGACCCACTTTTTTCCAATCCAAAAATCCTGAAAGTTTATTCAATTCACAAAGGTAGTAGTTGTCCCATATAGGCATATGTTTTGTATAGCCCTTATGTTGAGTAATAGTTTTGGCTGCTCCCCATACCCTATGAATCAAATAAAAAGTAGGGAATTTTCTTTTATTATAAAAGTGGTGTGCTACTATTAGTTGAACTAAAGGGTGTTTTTTAAATTGTGATATTATTATCTTCTGTGCAGGATCCTGCATGTCCACTACCTCCCAGCCATGCCAGTGTTGTAATTGTGATGCAATAAAATATAATCTTAGATTGGGTATCGCAACTCCCCCCTTATCTATGGGCTGTTGTAATGTTTCTAATCTAATTCTAGGTTTTCTGCCCCTCCACACAAAGTCCCTAGAAACGGAATCAATAGTCCTAAATAATTGCAACGTCAACCATATGGGGGAGTTGTGTAATACATATAGCATCTGGGGCATCCACACCATCTTCACCAAGTTCGCCCTCCCTATAATGGACAACAGGAATTTACTCCATGTTTTACTCAGTTGTCTAAATTTGACAATAAGAGGGAGTACATTCCTATCTGTGTATTCTGTGATATCTGATGTAAATACCACTCCCGAATATTTAAATTATGTAACCAGGGCTATCCGATGATCCCGGCGTGGGTGTTCAAAATGCACAGGGTCCAAAAGCAGCATTACGGATTTGTCCCAGTTGATTTTAAATCCTGAAAAGGATCCATATAATTCTATTAAGGACATAACTGCGGGCCTGTATCCCCCAGAAACACTAAAGTGTCATCCGCATAGAGTGCTATCTTATCTTCACCTATAGATCTACGGAATCCAGTAATATTTGTGGATGAACGGATAGCCTCAGCCAGTGGATCAATGGCCAGAGCAAAGAGAAGCAGGATCCAGACTTCCTAAGTTGGGATGATGCGCTGCCTAGACTGATCCTGGTAATGTCGGCAGAAAGCGGACTTCAGACCGCTCTCTGCTGAAAACGGTCACAGGAGTGCAAAACGAACGGCACTCTGGTGACTTATAGGAGAAGTCCAGCCTAAAAAGCTCAAGCTGGACTTCTCCTTTAATGCAAGGAATGCATTAAGGTGAAAAAATGTTTTTAGTTTTAGTATCTCTTTAAAGTATAACTAATGGCAAAAATAGTTTTTTTATTATTTGTTTTGGATAGAAGGGAGAGTAATTAGACTGCCTGTCAGTTTTTATTGTTGTCTGTCCCTGATTAGGGGGGGATTCATCCTCTCTCATGTTTACCATTGAAAATGAAAGTAAAAGATCCCAATTCCAAATGTTGGGTTTTCCCCCAGTAAAGTAATAGAGAGGAAATATTTCAATGACACTAGTTCTGGTGACCTGTCAGAGGAGGGGGGGGGGGGCAAGATATTTCCTTAATTTGCAGGGATTGCCTCTCACTTCCTGTTTTGACTATGAGACATAAAGTGAAGGTAAATGGGACACAGGTGGCAAAAATAGATTTTATAGAGGTTATAACCCCCTCTTACTCCATCCAACATAAAATAAAGTTTTACCTATAGTTCTATTTTAATGCAGGGAATGCATTAAGGTAAAAAATGTTTAGGCTTTAAAACCAATTTAATGTTGCACAATTTTTGCACTAAAATATTATATTATAATATACTATATATATATATATATATATATATATATATATATATATATATATATATATATATATATATATATATATATATATATATAATATATATATTATATATAATATTATATATATATATATATAATATATATATATATATATATATATATATATATATATATATATATATATATATATATATATATATATATATATATATAAAGGAGGGGGGGAAATTAGTGCTCAGGAATAAGGTGTTAAGTAGGAACAGTTTATTGAAGAGAAAAAATGTTTTTTGCTTGTAAGGTTGATTTAAAGGTCATCTTATGCAAATTGAAGATCACTCCTTTGATCTTCATATGAATGAAACAAATGAAATACAATGTAGCAATAATGTTACACTGAATTTCTGAATCGTCTCAGCAAAGTGTTTATAAAGCAGCTGCTGCTGTATTACCCAACAAGTCCCAGCTGTCATTTTGGCATCTGGGAATTGCAGTAGAAGGAGGGGGGAGGGGGGGGCAAGCAGCAGGGGGAAAGGGACAGAGCATGGACTTAAATGACATCTTTTTAGCATACATAGCCCATCTAAAAGTAAAGGTCATTTTGAATTCAAATTAATTTTGGTTCAAAACCTGAAATACTTTGAACAGAATACTTTCAATACTTTGCAAGTTAAAGCAGAACTATGGCCAGATTTTTTTTTTCATGTCCTTGTTGCTGATCTCCTACCTTCACCAACTTTGCCACCCATGTTCTTCTCAGCTCTGTAGTTCTTCTGTAATAGGCTGCTGAACTTGCAAAAAAAACTATATTGCCTGCTGACATCCTGTTTGTAAGACCGCTGGCTTCTATCCCTCTCCTAAGCTCAGCCAGCGGTCTGACACGCCCAGTTGTAGTCCTCTGAAGACGAGTAGGGAGGAAGCAGACATGTCGGTGGAAGGGGTCTCACAGCCCCTGGTCTGTGCCGCCCATGGAGGAGGTGTCCTCCTTCTCCTCTGTCCTCCCTGTTCCTCCTCCCTGCCAGCATTTGGAATGCATTAAAAAGGGGTTCAACTCCAGAGATAAATCGATAATTTTCCCGCTCTACAAGACTCTGCACTTAGAGTATGCTGTCCAGTTCAGGGCACCAGTCTTCATGATGGATGTACTGGAAATGGAGCGAGTACAAAGAAGGGCAACAAAGCTAATAAAGAGTCCGGAGGACGATAGTCATGAAGAAAGGTTGCAAGCACTGAACTTGTTCTCTCTGGAGAAGAGACGCTTGAGAGGGGATATGATTTTAATTTACAAATACCATACTGGTGACCCCACAATAGGGATAAAACTTTTTCGTGAAAGGGAGTTTAACAAAACACGTGGCCACTCATTAAAATTAGGAGAAAAGAGGTTTAACATTAAACTATGTAGAGGGTTCTTTACTGTAAGAGAGGAAATGATGTGGAATTCCCTTCTACAAGTGGTGGTATCAGTGGGGAGCATTGATAGTTTCAAAAAACTTTTAGATAAGCACCTGAACAACCACAACATACAGGGATATACAATGTAATACTGACATATAATCACATACATAGGTTGGTCTTGTGTCTTTTTTCAACCTCACCTATGTAACTAAGTAGCAACCTGCTCTCCACTGTCCGCGCCGCACCCCCCGCCTGCTATCTCCATGCAGAGGGGGGATTATCATCAGCAATTACCACCAGTGCCGCTTGTCAGGGACCACCATGTCAGGGACCACCAGTGCCGCTTGACAGGGACCACCAGTGCCGCTTATCTGGGACCACCATGCCAGGGACCATCATTGGACCACCATGTCAGGGACCCTCAGAGTGGGCATTATTATCAGTAATCACTTGTATGACACAGCAGGGATCTCCCAGTGTGTCAGGTATTGTTATATGAGAACACTGTTAGCTGATGCCCGCCCCCCGCCCTTATCATGATTGACAGCGCACTGTTCCTATAACAGTGAGGGGCGGGACATCAGCGATCTGTGTTCTTATATAACAATACCCGACACAGTGGAAGATCCCTGCTGTGTCATACAAGAACACCGATCGTAGGAACAGTACGCTGTCAATCATGATGAAGGCTAGGGGCGGGGCATCAGCTAACGGTGTTCTCATATAACAATACCTGACACACTGGGAGATGCCCGCTGTGTCATACAAGTGATTACTGATAATAATCCCCACTCTGCACTGAGGGTCCCTGACATGGTGGTCCCATGATGGTCCCTGGCATGGTGGTCCCAGACAAGCGGCACTGGTGGTCCCTGACAAGCGGCACTGGTGGTCCCTGACATGGTGGTCCCTGACAAGCGGCACTGGTGGTCCCTGACATGGTGGTCCCTGACAAACGGCACTGGTGGTACCCGACATTTGGCACTGGTGGTCCCTGACAAGCGGCACTGATGGGACAAGCGGCACTGGTGGTCCCTGACATGCTGTACTGGTGGTCCCTGACATTCGGCACTGGTGGTCCCTGATAAGCTGCACTGGTTTGCATTTATATTAAATGCATTAAATGTATTAATTAAATTTAAATTTATTTATTAAATGCATTAAGTTAATATTATATTAATATGCATTTATATTAAATTGCTTTGCATTTAAAAGGCTGTAACCTATCATACCGTGTGTTATGTATGGCTTGCTGGCTGCAGGATGAGGGGTGTGATTTGATGTGGAAGTGGCCGAGTTCACATTTACATGTACAAGTGTAGTATACCTCCCACATTCACTCCCATCTTAAGGATTCATGGGAAATGTAGTCTGATTACAGTTAGAGAGAGAGATGTACTAATGGGGGATTTTTTGAAAATCCCGGAGTTCTGCTTTAAATGCCCAGGTCAGGCCTAAATTGCATCATCCAGAGAAGATCAAGCTGTGTAGAGTTTTTTTGGGGAGGCAAGAATGTGTTTTTCTCTGTTATCACATACAGATATTTTTCCAGCTAGTTGGGAAATCTCTGTGGAAGCAGGTGTCAATTGTCCCTCTCTATGTTGAAATAAGAAAGGAAACTGTTATTTTGTGTTCCACCAATTATAAGGACACACTTACATTTAAGTTAAGAAGTGTACACAAGTTGCAAAGATGCATGTCGGGCTTTTACACTAGTACCATCATTTTAATATGATATTATATATTTTTTTTTAAGGCTCTGTTTTTCTGAAGTTTACTTAAAATTGCTTAACTGTTTAACAAACAGAAGCATTGACAGAAACAGAAGCATGAATATATAGAATGGAGAAATATATATTTCTTGATACATTTTAACAATATGAATTGCTAATGGATGCATAGAGTTTGTTTATAGTGCAAATGTGGTTACGGCAAAAGTCCTTAACGTAGTGCAAATTACAGGGTCAAGTCTATTTCCTTTTCATTTCACAGTCTTTCAAACCTCCTACAGCAAAGACTGTCTTTATATAAGGGTAGGAACGTACTATATATCTCAAAAAAGATCTTCCTTATTGCTTCTGGAATTAGTTCCACAATGTAAGAAGACACCAATCAAAAATTACTGCTCAGAAAGTCTATGCACACTATAGTAATCAGCTATAATGATATGAATTTGCTGTATATTTACAGACCAACCTGTTGTGGCACTACCCCAGGAGGAGCTGCTGGTTGTTTTGGTGCTCCTGCCCTACTCCAGTAATTACCTGCCCTGCCCCTGGACCAGAGTAACTCTGACACCCTTGGAACTGTTGGAATGGGCTTTCTCATGTCCTAAAAATGAAGATGGGTTAGGCAATAAGCATAATGGCAATACAACACAGACATGATTAGCATAGTCGCAACCAGTGGCATAAGCAAATGACATAATATTGCACAATAAGAAAAGACTCATATATTGAGCAACTAAGTCCCAGGGCTCAATTATTCACTAAGAGGTAAAAATCACATGAGTATTAGCGTTAAAATAACTCATGCAGTATTTATCTCTGGAGCAGGCAATTCGCTAAAAAATGCATGTTAAATATTGCATGCTTTAAATGTTTTATTTTATGACAGACTGGACCTCCGGCTCCAGCAAGAAGTGCAACATTTAGCAGTGATATTTCTACCACTGCTAAAAGTGACAGTTCCAGCTCAGTGATGCTGGTTGTTGGGGAGCCGGTACCTTCTGGCATCCTAACACCCAGTGACTCATCCCTGCCCTGCTCATTCAGCTGTCAGCTGGGGATCCCTAGCTGAAAGGCGAAAGTACGGTAAACAAAGGAGCCAGGATTTGCTAGAAATGGTTGCAGGGATTCCCCCACAATTTATACCAGGCCCTTCAGGTCTGGTAGGAGTTTTAAAAGGGACCCAATGCCAAAGAAAAGGCAAGAACTCCCCCTCAAATTTCATACCAGACCCATGCAACCTGGCTTGCAAGGAATGGGTGGGGACATGCGGCCCCCCTTCAGAACCATAGTAGGCCACATACCCTTAACATGGGGGGGGGGGGGATGGAATCTGTGTTTATGAGGACAAGGGTCTCTTCCCCATAACCCTGGCTTTGTACTAGTGCCCCTGTTGCATGCATAGTGTGTATGTGTGTGTGTGTATGTATGTATATATATATATATATATATATATATATATATATATATATAGATATAGATATAGATATATATATAGATGTCTGGTTTCTGTGTTTACAAGTGACAGCTCTGCACTCTGTGTGTAACCCCCATGAACTCTGCGCTCTGTGTATAATGAAATCCTGATATTTATTGCCCCTTTGAGACCCTTCTACTGTTTGTGAAATATGACCACACCCACTATTTGATGTGATTTGGAGGGTGTGTGGGGGGGGAGGGGTTTTGGGGGGGGTCGTGGTTGAGTTCCAGCACCTATTGTTTGAGAAAAAAAGCCCTGTATATAGATATATCTATCTATATATATATATATATATATATATATAGCTATATATTTATATATATATATAGTATCTTGCGAAAGTGAGTATACCCCTCACATTTGTATAAATATTTTATTATATCTTTGCATGTGACAACACTGAAGAAATGACACTTTGCTGCAATGTAAAGTAGTGACTGCACAGCTTGTATAACAGTGTAAATTTGCTGTCCCCTCAAAATAACTCAACACTCAGCCATTTAAGTCTAAACCACTGGCAACAAAAGTGAGTACACCCCCAAGTGAAAATGTTTGAATTGGGCCCAATTAGCCATTTTCCCTCCTCGGTGTCATGTGACTCGTTAGTGTTACAAGGTCTCAGGTGTGAATAGGGAGCGGGTGTGTTAAATTTGGTGTTATCGCTCTCATACTGGTCACTGGAGGTTCAACAGGGCACCTCATGGCAAAGAACTCTCTGAGGATCTGAAAAAAAGAATTATTGCTCTACATAAAGATGGCCTAGGCTAAAGGAAGATTGCCAAGACCCTGAAACTGAGCTGCAGCATGGTGACCATACAGCAGTTTAACAGGACAGGTTCCACTCAGAACAGGCCTCGCCATGGTTGACCAAAGAGTTGAGAGCACATGCTCAGCGTCATATCCAGAAGTTTTCTTTGGGAAATAGACGTATGGGTGCTGCCAGCATTGCTGCAGAGGTTGCTGCAGAGGTTGAGGGGGTGAGGGGTCATCCTGTCAATGCTCAGATCATATGCCGAATACTGCATCAAATTGGTCTGCATGGCTGGCATCCCAGAAGGAATCCTCTTCTGAAGATGATGCACAAGAAAGCCCGTAAACAGTTTGCTGAAGACAAGCAGACTAAGGACATGGATTACTGGAACCATGGAACTAAACTTATTTAGTTCAGATGGTGTCAAGCATGTGTGGCGGCAACCAGGTGAGGAGTACAAAGACAAGTGTGTCTTGCCTACAGTCAGGCATAATAGTGGGAGTGTCATGGTCTGTGGCTGCATGAGTGCTGCCGGAACAGAGGTGCTTCATTGAGAGAGCCATGAATGCCAACATGCACGGTGACATACTGAAGCAGAGCATGATCCCCTTCCTTCGGAGACTGGGCTGCAGGGCAGTATTCCAACATAACGACTCCCAAACACACCTCCAAGATGACCACTGCCTTGCTAAAGAAGCTGATGGTAAAGGTGATGGACTGGCCAAGCATGTCTCTAGACCTAAACCCTCTTGAGCATCTGTGGGGCATCCTCAAATGGAAGGTGGAGGAGCTTAAGGTCTCTAACATCCACCAGCTCCATGAAGTCGTCATGAAGGAGTGGAAGAGGACTCCATTGTCAAACTGTAAAGCTCTGGTGAACTCCATGCTCAAGAGGGTTAGCTCTCTTGGAAATGCATGGTCAGCCTAGGAGGATCTGCTTAAGGTCTCCAGTGAAGCGCTGCCTACCTCCATGGAAGAGCGATCCGAGCAGCAATACTGCGACACACCAGTGAGCTGGGCTGACGGCAAGGCAAGACTGGGAAGGAGCCAGAGAAACCTGTCGGAGCCATCTGACCTGGTTGGGTGAGAGGGCTGTTGCCCAAAAGTTTCCTTGATGCACTTTTACACATCCATCTGTACAATACAGAGTTGCTGGGATCCATAGTCCCACAAAGCAAGGTCAAAGGATTAGACTGAGCCAAAAAATAGGCCCCGGGCCTGTATTTAATTGAGAATCTGGTACTGTGTCATTGGCATCAGGTATAGTTGCAGTGCTGCTGTACCATAACTTTTATTCAATATTCCGCTTACTTTGGTCGGGAGTCATTAACCATTGGATTACAAATTCACTTTATTCATAGCTAGCAGAAGAAAGAGGAAAAGAAGGACTGTCTAATAAAACACAAGGCTTTGTGTTTCATTGCCATATTAAAGTTACTGTAATATCAAGTAATGGGAGCTCCCTAAAGATTGTACTATACTTTATTAAATTAGCATTCGATTTCCTTATAGTTACAAAGCGTGCAAAGGATGGGACAGTGTTCATAGTGAAATCAGTTCACTGCCATTTATCCCATTTTCCTTGACACATTATTAGCAGGTTAATTCAAACACTTTATATCTGTGTAATACCTTTGTACGTTGAAATCTGTTGACTGTCACACTACGTTGGTCTGACAGTACAACTGTTGTAGTGTTCTACTTTAAAGCAAATACAGTAAACAAAGTTCTTGTTTAAGTAATTCTGTGTGAGTGTTGTTTCCTTTGTATTATTGGCCAGGTGGAGATTGGAGACTAAAGGTAAAGAATAAAAGGTATATTGCATTGTATATTGTGAAATTGTCTTGAGGTTTTTTACTGCACACTATATTACACCACAGCTGTTTTAAGGGGACAGAGAGAAATCAAGGGGGTAACGAAGCAAAGTACAGGCCCAATTAAAATACAGCAGCTCCTTTGGGGGGTCAGTGCTACACGTGAGGCTCGTCCGGGATCCTGTTACTTTGCAGACAAACTCACCCTCTTGACGTCAGTATGGACCCCATCACTGTGGTCCAGTGGTGCGAAGTTGAAGGCGCACGCTCAGAAGCAAGCATGGCACTTGAACTCGCTGGGGAAGGATGGGAGGAGAAACAGGTCAAAGAAGTGGTGCAGGTATTATCCCCAGAGAGGAAGGCCAGGGTGATAGCTGTGAGGCCAGACCATGGGACCTCCCGCACTTATGCCTTACTGGAATGAAGGAAGGGGTCCCTGATAATTTTCAAGGCACCAGTGTGAGGCTGTCTGATAGAACTCAATTTTGCTTGACACATCCTGCCAAGTCAGGGGAGACAGAGCTCACTCAGCAAGAATTCAGTTTCCAGTCTACTCCAAGGGAAAGTGGCAGAGGGTCCCCTCCCACGAAGAAAAGGGCAGCTATTAAAACAGTTGGAGTTCCTGAGAGGAATTCAGAGTCAGAGCAACAGTTGGCCGAGTTGAAACAGCAATACAAGGAAATACAGGAGATGTTTCACGAGACTTCCAACATGATTGCAGAACACATTTAGGGACTAACTGTCACATGCAGAGACCTGGGTGACAGTCAAGTGACACCTAGACCGGTGTCAGTAATGAAAAGACACCCTCATAACCGCCTGCCAGAGGTGACTTTCAGGAAAGACTTCAAGATTGATGGTCAGATAGGAGAGAGGGGACCGAAAGATAAGCTCTCTTACACAAAACTCTTGCACCAAATTGAGCTGGGCTTACAGAGGGGATATTTGGAGTCTGAGATTGTAGAGGCTGTGATCAACACCATTAGTCCAGGCCTAAGGATTAAGGGCATACTGGAGATGAAAAATGGATTGACTTTAACTCAACTCAGGAGAATTCTGAAGAGTTATTATAAAGAGGAAGATGCTGCTGAACTGTTTCATCAACTGATAAATATGACACAGAGTAGTCAGGAGACTCCTCAGAACTTTTTATTCAGAGCCATTGAGCTGAAAGACCTTCTGTTGGGAGAAGGCTCTGAGGAACACTTTGGAGCTGAACTGATCCAGAAGAAGCTCCTGGGGTCTGTGACTACAGGACTGAGGAGCGACTATCAAGCTTCAGTTGAGGCAGCACCTAGAAGATCTATCTACACCAGATGAGGTCCTCATTGAGGAGATAAATGAGGCAGCCAAAATGGAGGTAGAAAGAGACAAGAAACAAAGAAAGAGTCAACCTCCCAGTATAACCAGGACAAAAGGACAGCAGTTAGATGTGTTACAAGTCATTAGGGAACCCAGTGTCTTAATGGTGAGCGCAGATCAGACATCTTGGCCTTCATCTACTCAACATCTGTCAACATGTGAGTCTGGGCTGGAGAAACTGCTCCAAATGCAGAAGGAAATGTTAGAGATGATGACCCTACTGACTGCTAAACTGGTTATGCCACGTGAGAATGAAGTTTTGACCCTTAAGACTCCGACGAGTGCTACCATTAAGCAGACTGTGAAACCAATGAAGAAGAAGATCTGCTTTAAATGTGGAGGAGAGGGACACTACTGTCGAGTATGTCCAAGTCCAACAGAACCTGAAGCAGAACCACAAAAGCCGGCGGAAAACTTCCTAGGGCCCCAGTGAAGGAGTCAACTGGGCGCCCTGTCACAGCAGTCAACTCCAAACCCACTTGTACTTATCAGGCTAAATCGGCCACAGCTAAGTCTAAACAGAGGAAAGAAACTTCACGAAAGCAAGGCATGAAGGTACGAACCACTCAATGGGGCAAACGTGCTAAATCAAATGGATTTCCTCCCAAGTTAGTGGGACCTTCCCCGATTGTCCCGATTCAGATAGAAGGCATATACACGAAAGCCCTGTTGGACACTGGAGCTCAAGTAACTCTGTTATACAAAGACTTTTATGAGAAATATCTCAAACATCTCCCCCTAAAGAATCTGGAAGAGCTGGAGATATGGGGTTTAGGGACACAGAACTTCCCCTATGATGGATACATACCCATCAAGCTTTCCTTTGATCTAATTGTGGCAGGAAAAGCCAAAACCTTCGACACCTTGGCAGTGGTCTGTCCTCGCCCTCCAGAGGCTGATAGAAGTTCCCTTATTATTGGGACCAACACTGACTTGGTAAGAGGACTTCTAACTCCACTTGTACGGGAGAAGAATACCCCAGCCAAGGGTGTGCACCCCATGCTAACACAGGTGTACCAGGATCGTGTGCAGGAACAGAAGGCCCCACCAGAAGGAGTGGAAAAAGTCTGGCGCCTGGACAAGAGGGAAAAACTGGTGCAGCCGGGTGAGGTAGTCTGCTTAAAGGCCTCTGTTAAGCTGAGTTGGAGACAGCCAGGCCCCTTCATCATTCTTGAGACATAAAAAAGGAAAAGAAAGGCGCCTCTAAGTGCAGTATGTAAAATTTAATAGAGTGCACAAAGGGTTAAAAGCACTTACAAGATTGTTGAGTGTTAAAAGACATGTCTTTTAACACTCAACAATCTTGTAAGTGCTTTTAACCCTTTGTGCACTCTATTAAATTTTACATACTGCACTTAGAGGCGCCTTTCTTTTCCTTTTTTATATCTTCAGAGTTGCTTCTCCTCTAACCAAAGTGCTGCCAGAAGTGCCATCTCATCACTATCATCCCTCTGACCAGCTACCCACCTCCACCAGAGCGCCCTTATCACCTCTCTGTTTTATACATCATTCTTGAGACAGACAGGCAGAAAGAAGACAAGGGCTTGGAAGTTATCCCTAAAGTATTGTCAACCAAGGCGCTGAAGAGAAGTAAAGGACGTATCTCAGTCAGTATTCGCAACACAACAGCCTTGCCTGTAAAGGCACCTGCCAGAGTGCTACTGGGACAGGTCAGTCAAGCAACCCCAGTCTCACCGTGTGGCCTCATGGGAGAACAGGATGAGAGATTCCCCTGGAAGAGTTTTACCCAAAGAACACACCTCTTACCCCTGCCCGGATGGTGAGAGCGAAGAACCAGCTCCTGAGATGGAGGACTGCTTTCTCAAGAAGTGAGTTCGATGTGGGACTTGCAAAGAGTGCCGAACACAAAATCAGGTTAGAAGAAGATAAACCCTTCCGTGAGAGGGTAAGGCGGATCCCGTTGGGAGATCTGGAAGATCTATGGGAGCAGCTGGCTGAGCTAAAAAGGACAGGGATTATCCGAGAGTCCCAAAGTCAATATGCCTCTCCAATAGTAGTTGTAAGGAAAAAGAATGGCTCTTTGCGACTATGCATTGACTACTGGACACTAAATCGGAGGACCATCCCGGATCAGTACACCACACCTCGGATAGAGGATGCCCTACAGAGTCTAACAGGAGCAAAGTGGTTCAGTGTGCTAGATCTTAAGAGTGGGTACTATCAGATCCCCATGTGCCCTGAAGAAAGAGAGAAGACCGCTTTTATTACCCCTGTAGGATTCTTCGAGTTTAATCGAATGCCTCAAGGTCTGTCTGGAGCTCCAGCAACTTTCCAGCGATTAATGGAGAAGACAGTGGGTGACATGAACCTGATCGAGGTGTTGGTTTATTTAGACGATGTCATAGTGTTTGGCAGAACACTGGAGGAGCACGAAGAGTGCCTGGAGAAGGAGCTGAAGAGACTGAATGACGAAGGCCCGAAGCTCTCCCTGGAGAAGTGTCACTTTTACCAACCCTCAGTGAACTACTTGGGCCACATCGTATCCGCTGAAGGAGTGGCAACAGACCCGAAGAAATTGGAGGCCGCCACCTCTTGGCCTAGACCGACTAATGTTACTGAACTTAGGTCCTTTCTTGGGTTCTGTTCTTATTACAGACGGTTTGTGGAAGGGTTTGCTAAGATAGCCCACCCACTCACCGAGTTGTTGAAGAATCAAGAAGGAATTGGCTCAGACTCAGAAGGCTTGGGGAAGCCAAAGGAAGGCCCCAGGAAGAAGAAAGAGTCTATCCAAGAAGAATGGACTCCAAAGCGCGAAGAGGCCTTCAGACAGCTGAAATGGAGTCTTACCACTGCTCCGGTTTTAGCCTATGCAGACCCTATTAAATCCTACAAATTGCATGTAGATGCCAGCTGAGACGGGCTAGGCGGAGTGCTTTATCAGGAACAGAATGGACAACAATGGCCCATCTCCTATGTGAGCAGAAGTCTAGTCCCCGCTGAGAGGAACTATCCCACTCACAAACTGCAATTCCTGGCTTTAAAATGGGCTGTGGTAGATAAACTCAAGGATTACCTGTATGGTGCAGAGTTCGTGGTCAAGACGGACAATAACCCACTTACTTACTTTCTTACAACAGCAAAGTTGGATGCCACCGGCCATAGGTGGTTGGCTGCATTCTCAGCTTTCACATTCAGCTTGAAATATAGACCTGGAATTGGAAATAGAGATGCAGATGCATTATCAAGATGACCTCACTGCTCCCAGGGTCAAACAGGAGAATGGACTCAGCTCACCCCAGAAGGAGTGAGGAGCCCTTTGTGATGGAGCACAACAGCAAAGTAAAGGTGGGGCTAGAGCAGAAGAAGTTGGAGTGTCTGCTGCCGGAGTGCCTAAGTGTTATTGTGATGTCACTCAGATTGCAGAGGAGGGTTTACCAAAGCTGTCCAGGAGGGATCTCCAGTTGGACCAACAACAAGAGCCACTTTGTTGCCTGGCGCTGAAGGCTTTGGAGAGAAAGCACCCTGACTTATTTCTCAAAAGCACTAAAAAGGAAGCTTGTGTCTTACACAAAGAGTGGGATCGGTTACAGCTCAAACAAGGGGTGGTCTACCGAAGAGGCCCCTCTGATAACGGTGAAGGGAATTGGCAACTGTTCTTACCGGAGAAGCACCGAGAGAAGGTACTGATTGCTCTGCATGATCATCATGGCCATTTGGGAGCAGAAAGGACTTTCCAGCTGGTGAAGGACAGGTTCTACTGGCCCCATATGAGGACCGAAGTAGAGGTCTACTGTCACTCATGCCTCCTG
Source organism: Lithobates clamitans (assembly GCA_037952925.1). Taxonomy (NCBI): domain Eukaryota; kingdom Metazoa; phylum Chordata; class Amphibia; order Anura; family Ranidae; genus Lithobates; species Lithobates clamitans. The sequence goes on along the minus strand of JBBGZY010000889.1, from coordinate 981,317 downwards.
TGTATACAGAGGAAGACCTTGCCTCAGAGAGCTGCCCCAATGGGTCATTTGGAGAGCCAAGGACCAATGGAGCTGGTCTGTATAGATTTTGTGTGTGTGGAATCCGACTTAAGTGGAAAGGGGAACATTCTAATAGTCACCGATCACTTTACCCGTTATGCTCAGGCATTCCCTACTAAAGACCAACAGGCATCTACAGTGGCGAAAGTTCTGGTGGAAAAGTTCTACCACAACAAATTCATTCCGATCAAGGGAGAGACTTCAAAAGTACTCTGATTCAAAAATTGTTGCATCTCTTAGGTGTCCGGAAATCTAGAACCACCCCATACCATCCACAAGGCGACCCTCAGCCGGAGAGATTTAACCAGACTCTTTTAAATATGTTGGGAACTCTGACATCTGAGCAAAAACCATATTGGAGCAGGCACATCACATGCCTATAATAGTCCAAAGTGTGATGCAACAGGATATTCCCCCTACCGGCTAATGTTTGGAAGAGAAGCCAGACTACTAGTGGACTGGCTTTTGGAACCAGTCTGGATCATACCTCAGCGACTTCTCACAGAGGATATGTGGATAGGTTGAGGAAGAGTCTGAAAACTGCTTACGATAAAGCTCAAGTCACATCAGACCGCAGAGGGTACAGAAACAAAAAGAACTTTGATCTCAAAGTACGGGTTCAAGATTTACAAACCGGTGACCATGTTCTGTTAAGGAATTTGGGAATCCCAGGCAAGCACAAACTGGCTGATCGCTGGAAATCAAAACCATATATTGTGTGCAAGAAACTTCCAGAACTTCCAGTATATGAAATTCGGCCAGAAGGAAGCACCGGCCATTAAAAACTTGGCACCGTAATCACCTCCTGCCTCTCACGGAAGCAGTCAGGATTACCGCACAAGAGGAGCTGCCATCCACATCCACTGTTGTACACAGACCAGTAACCAGACTTCGGCCTGGACCTGCAGCTACTGAAGAAGAAGAAGAGGAGATGGAGATAAGCTGGCTGTGGCCATCTGAGGTATCAGAATCTGAAGTGGACATTTCAATCCAAGCAGGGGGAGAGGATAGTAAAATTCTTAGACCGGAGGCTCCTGAATTCATACCCAAAAGTAGATCAAGAGAAGATCCAGAGGAGTCTCAAGCTTTTCTACCAGAAACAGATTTGGAGATCTAAGTGCTGATTCCAATTCTGAGCCACAAGAAAAAGATGGAGTTGAGGAACATACCAACTTGCCTGAGATGCCAAAAGCACAGAGGACCAAAAGAGTTTTTCGTCCCCCAAAGAGACTAACTTATGAGACATTGGGCGAGTGCTCTGAAGGAACAAAATTTACTGCCAGGAGAAATCCTGAAAGGCTTGATACTTGTTTTTGACTCAGAAAAACAAAACCCCCTCTCACCCATTGACACACCTGTACACAATATCAAGGTGTCGGCTGTGAGTGTACAGGACAGCTCCCCATCATGTGAAAATTGGTGGGAAGCTCCCCTGTCGGTTTTATGTAACCACATAGAAACAAAAATGTGTAACAGAAACAAAATCTTACATCTCTTTGGGGACCAAAGAGTCCAGGCAGGGGGAGTGTGTAGCGGTCACATTTTTGCTATATAAATTAATGTTATGTTATAGCTTAGTATCTGGCGCCATCTAGCGACCAAAATTGTGTATGAACTTGATTTTATTTTTTTCTTTCTTGTTAATGTGAGAAGATGATAGGAAGTGACTATTTTGTTTACATTTCCACATTAACTTGACCTACCCACAATGCTTATGACCTCCCATGAACACCAGAGAACAGAACTGCATTGTGGGAAGGCTATAAAAGAACTCGGTGTGGCCATCTTAGCTCTCTTGGAAACACATGGCCAGCCTAGGAGGATCGTGAGGTCTCCAGTGAAGCGTGACCTACCTCCACGGAAGAGCGATCTGAGCAGCAATACTGTGACACACCAGTGAGCTGGGCTGACGGCGAGGCAAGACTGGGAAGGAGCCAGAGAAACCTGTCGGAGCCATCTGAGAGTCCCGGAACGTCTCGCTGTGCGGAGCAGGGCAGCGCAGCAGTGCTGGCCAGCCGGAAACGGGACCTTGTACACCGGAGCGGAACTTTCTGACAACACTGACCTGGTTGGGTGAGAGGGCTGTTGTCCAAAAGTTTCCTTGATGCACTTTTACACATCCATCTGTACAATACAGAGTTGCTGGGATCCATAGTCCCACAAAGCAAGGTCAAAGGATTAGACTGCTGTACCATAACTTTGATTCAATATTCAGCCTACTATGATCGGGAGTCATTAACCATTGGATTACAAATTCACTTTATTCATAGCTAGCAGAAGAAAGAAGAAAAGATGGACTGTCTAATAAAACACAAGGCTTTGTGTTTCATTGTCATATTAAAGTTACTGTAATATCAAGTAATGGGAGCTCCCTAAAGATTGTACTATACTTTATTAAATTAGCATTCGATTTCCTTATAGTTACAAAGCGTGCAAAGGATGGGACAGTGCTCATAGTGAAATCAGTTCACTCTGCCATTTATCCCATTTTCCTTGACACATTATTAGCAGGTTAATTCAAACACTTTATATCTGTGTAATACCTTTGTACGTTGAAATCTGTTGGTCTGACAGTACAACTGTTGTAGTGTTCTACTTTAAAGCAAATACAGTAAACAAAGTTCTTGTTTAAGTAATTTTGTGTGAGTGTTGTTTCGTCCTTCGTATTATTGGCCAGGTGGAGATTGGAGACTAAAGATAAAGACAAAAAGGTATATTACATTGTATATCAAGGGGACTGAGAGAAATCAAGGGGGTAACGAAGCAGAGTACAGGCCCAGTTAAAATACAGCAGCTCCTTCGGGGGTCAGTGCTACATATATATATATATATATATATATGTATGTGTGTGTGTGTGTGTGTGTGTGTGTGTATATATATATATATATATATATATATATATATATACACACACACACATACATATATATATATATATATGTAGCACTGACCCCCGAAGGAGCTGCTGTATTTTAATTGGGTCTGTACTCTGCTTCGTTACCCCCTTGATTTCTGTCAGTCCCCTTGATACAGCTGTGGTGTAATATAGTGTGCGGTAAAAAACCTAAAGGCAATTTCACAATATACAATGTAATATAAATAGTTCAGAGTAACTCACAGGTCTTGAAACAGATTTCCAAACTTAAACATTTATTGTGTTAAAGTTTTAGATGATCTCTGTCCATCCTTTTCAAGACAAACAGAGATCCATTGAAACGCTGACAAAATAAGGCTAGGTTTACACTTCTGCGTGTGGCTGCGGGTGCAGGAATCACAGGGAGTCCTGCACCCGCAACCACCCGCAGTGAAAATGCATTGCTCTGCGTAAATGCACGACTGCCATTCATTCTGAATGGCACCACCAACCATGTAAAATCATAGTGCGGGAACCGCAGGGGAAATTGTATTGTCAAAAAGACTATGCGATTTCCCTGCAGCCACATTTTTAAAAAGGTGCATGCAGCTTTTTGCGGAAATGCAGGCACAGCAGCCCATTGTTTTGAATGGGTTGCCGTGCCCGAGCAAACGCAGCATGCAAAAACGCATAGGTAGCATAAGTGTTTCCATTTTGATTTATCCCCATTTTAAGCCCAATGAGTGCCTCCAAACTTAAGTCAAAAGCTCTTGCAGCCTTTTAGCCTGCCTTTCCTTTCTGCTCCATACTTGATTTGATTGCAGCCGTATTAGTGCAATTGTGACATAGAAAATTGAGTACTGTCCGTAATACTTTTTTTATTTGCACTAACATACAATTTTTCAGGGCAAGCTTTCGGGGTATGTCCCCTTCTTCAAGGTCCAAGCAGTACTGATTCACAAGATTTAAGCAGAATGTTAAAGAAAAAAAAGAGAAAAACAAACACATCAATGGTAATAAAGATAGCAGAAGAGGTAGTGAGATAAGACAGAGGGAGAGCTATAGACTGAAGGAGGAAAAAGGGGGGGGATACTGGTCACAGAGGGGGTCGTAAAACTTTAGCATAGTGTGTAGGGAACCTAATATCTAAATTCAGGCCATTATTTTTTGTGTCAAAAAGAAGTATCATTCTTAGTTCAAAAGTTTTCCTTTCCTGGGTAGTTCTGAAATTCCCTTTAAGAACTAAACCAGTAACTAAAACATTGAGGTCTTCTATAGTGTGGTCCGGTTGTGAGAAATGATGTCCCACAGGTGTGCATAAACTGTCTTCTTTATGTTCTTTGATGGTATGTCTGTGCAAATTCATCCTCGCTTGCAACTTCTGTCCTGTTTCACCAACATAAGATCCTTTGCTGCACCTTTTGCATTGGATGAGGTACACAACATTACTGGAGGTACAGTTGTAAGATCCCATGATATTGAAGGTCCCATTTGTGTGTGTAACACTTTTGGATAGATTGATCTGGTTGCATAGTTTGCAGCGTTTTTTATTGCAGGGTTTGCTTCCATTATTTGTGACTTCATAATCAGAGTGAAGTTTCCTGCTGATTAGTTTATTTATTTTATTTATTTATTTATTTCAGGTACTTATATAGCGCTGTCAATTTACGCAGAGCTTTACATATACATTGTACATTCACATCAGTCCCTACCGTCAAGGAACTTACAATCTAAGGTCCCTAACTCACATTCATATACTAGGGACAATTTAGACAGGATCCAATTAACCTACCAGCATTGTGTCTGAGGTTGGGTGGTTGTCTGAAAGCCAATAATGGGGGTTGTTGGAATATTCCTTTTAGAGTTTCATCCTCTGTTATAATGGGTTGTAAATCTTTGATTATCTTTTTGATCCCTTCTAGTGCTGGGTTGTATGTGGTGACTAGAGGTACTCGGTTATTTGTTTTTTTCTCTGTGTATTGGAGGAGATTTTCTCTTCGGGTTTTCAAGGCTGTGTTTATGCTGTTGTTGATGGTTTTGTCTTTGTAGCCTTTCTTATGGAAGGAGTCTGCCAGTGTTCTGAGATGTTTATCTCTGTCTTCTGGGTCTGAACAAGCGTTGGACACCGAGGGCGGGCTTAAGGGCCGGGTCTGCTCCACTAAGCCTTTTGTGAATCTTTAAAGCCTAACTTTAATTACATTTTTATTTCTAAAAGTCAGCACAAGGGACAGTACTTACATTAAATAAGAAATGTCCTTTGTACTGGCTCTTTTGGTTGAAATCTTCATCATCTGTCCAGCCCCCCCCCCCCCTATTCCCTTGCAGCAGTAATCTTTTACTGCTGCGGGAGTTTATACGATCCACTCATTAAGATTGCCGACTATGCCCACACTTTTCTACCCCCCTTCTCCTCATAGAAGCTGTCAGTGCCATGAGGTTCTGGCCATTCTCTTTTCTAGCCTAAATAAAATCACCCTATAGCAGGAAGTGCCTAAACACGGATCTTCATGGCAGGCTTAACCAGGTACTATTCTAATGAAAGTTTAAAAATACTGAAAACATCTTTTGAGCTTGTACATTAACATTTTAAAGTTTACAGTATATGAGATTTAAAGAGAAAGTAAACCCTGATGGGTTTTACTTCCTCTTTATTTCCCTGCAAAGGTAAAGCATAATGGGCTACTATGCATCGCAAAGTAACCCATTATGTGTCACTTACCTTAAAAGGAAGCCTGCGATGTCACTGCTGTCCCTGCTGGCTGGAAGTGTTCATCTTCAGCCCTCTTCCTTCCGGGGCTGCGATCTCCGGCTCTGTGACTGGCCGGAGTCACGTGACATCACTCCCGCACCTGGGAGCTGCCAGTCATGGCACAATCCCTTTAGAAACGGTACGATCGTGCCCTTGACACTCGTATACATTAAAAATATTGATTTTTACTCTCAAATTTGTGTTTGAACCTGCCTCATTTAAAGTCCCATACTTTTTTTCTTTTTTTTGAATTTAGAATAGGGATGGAGGCGCACTACCCCCTTTCCTTGTGCGCTTCATTTAAAGTTCCAGCATATGGAGATATACACCCCCCCTTTGATGTTTCTAAAGTGCGCATGCACCGATGATGTCGGCGCAAGTGCATATTGTAAATATCTCCTAAACCGTGCAGGTTTAGGAGATACTTCCAGCTCCTACAGGTAAGCCTTAATATAGGCTTACCTGTAGGTAAAAGTGGTTGTACAGAGTTTACAACCACTTTAAGTGATTGGGATTAGTCAGGGTCTATTTTAAAGTCTTCTTTTTTTTTATGATAACATGTCATTAAAACCAAAAATATAGATCCTATAAAAGGCAAGCAGGTAATGTTCTATTCAATTATTATATCTAGACCATAATTTTCTGGGCAGGTTAGTTTAAGGAACCTTATTCACAACCATTTGTCACATATTTCCTACTCTTTGTCTATCATTAAAGATGACACAGTTCTGAAACTCCTGGTGGCATTTCATTTGTAAGGTGAAATTAAATCTTGAACAAATTGGCATGGCACTGGTAAATATATTGGTAATGTTCTTTGCAGTGACTCCTAGGGACTCAAATTCAAGCGGAGGAAGAACAATACTTGCAGATAATAAAAAACTCAGAGATGAGTGAAATTGAACTAGTAATGCTGAAAGAATATCCTACTTGTCTATTTCCAGTCTTTCCGTTTTCTGTATATCATGTTGATTACCAGTTTAACAGAACAGAGTATTGACTGAAAAGTCTGACGGGGGTAACTATAAGTTGCAGTATACTAAATAGATGCAAAGTTAGAAGCAATAATGCAAAAACAAGTTCAAGGTGGCAAAGAGCATGTATATACTCAGGGGCATTTTCTGAATGCTAAGAGCCATGTGTGCAAGATCATAAGTTGGGCCCCCTTCTTCAAGACCCTATGCTGCACCACTCTGTCCTTTGGGAGCATATGCAACAGGTGCTTAGCAGTGTCCAACGTGCATGCAGTCAGAGCCAGTGGCTCTGGGCGCAAACAATCTGTGTTCATGTTCAGTCAGAAATACTGATTTGATGTAATCCCTCTATTACACCACTGCCGCTCCAAGCAGTAGAGAAGAGCCAGCTCTACCCCAGGAACACCACCATCTGCATACACATCACTGACACATGGAGGGCCCAGACACAAATGGAGGAGAGGGACAACATCGGCTGGACCTTCCACACCAACCTCACCACCATCTGCATACACATCACTGACACATGGAGGGCCCAGACACAAATGGAGGAGAGGGACAACGTCGGCTGGACCTTCCACACCAACCTGAATAGACATCACTGACAGAATCAACAGCTTAGAGCCTGATATGGACACATACAGTAACTGTTACACCAGGGGACTTTGGGACTTGCACTGTACATATTATGGGCACACACTGCAGAATAATATGAAATTGACTGTGAACTTATTGCTTACACCCCGTCATAAGGTAATGTGGCCAATGGTCATGCTAGCATACACTGCTCTGATGTGGCAAAAGTTATACCATAGGTCACATTTGGTAAGCAGTTTTCCCATCTTTGTGACTCATTTAAGTGAATGCAGCCACATTGCTACCACCCAGCAAGCGTGTGTCATATGCATGGTTGTCACACAGTTCTGTGAGATTTCAAAGGCTATAACAAACATCCAGGAGGTGACATATCTTAAAGCCTCCTGATGAATGCCCCTGAAAAGGGATCCACTGCGGAGTAGTAGTGAGTGTACAGCTTGTATAACAGTGTAAATTTGCTGTCCCCTCAAAATAACTCAACACACAGCTATTAATGTCTAAACCACTGGCAACAAAAGTGAGTACACCCCAAAGTAAAAATGTCCAAATTGGGCCCAATTAGCCATTTTCCCTCCCTGGTGTCATGTGACCCGTTAGTGTTACAATGTCTCAGGTGTGAATGGGGAGCAGGTGTGGTAAATTTGGTGTTATTGCTCTCACTCTCTCATACTAATCACTGGAAGTTCAACATGGCACCTCATGGCAAAGAACTCTCTGAGGATCTGAAAAAAATAATTGTTGCTCTACATAAAGATGGCCTAGGCAATAAGAAGATTGCCAAGGCCTGAAACTGAGCTGCAGCACAGTGGCCAAGATTATAAAGCGATTTAACAGGTTTCACTCAGAACAGGCCTCGCCATGGTCGACCAAAGAGTTGAGTGCATGTGCTCAGCCTCATATCCAGAGGTTGTCTTTGGGAAATAGACATATGAGTGTTGCCAGCATTGCTGCAGAGGTTGAAGGGGTGGGGGGTCAGCCTGTCAAAGCTCAGACCATACGCCGCACACTGCATCAAATTGGTCTGCATGGCTGTCGTCCCAGAAGGAAGCCTCTTCTAAAGATGATGCACAAGAAAGCCCGCAAACAGTTTGTGGAAGACAAGCAGACTAAGGAAATGGATTACTGGAACCATATCCTGTGGTCTGATGAGACCAAGATAAACTTATTTGGTTCAGATGGTGTCAAGCATGTGTGGCGGCAACCAGGTGAGGAGTACAAAGACAAGTGTGTCTTGCTTACAGTCAAGCATGGTGGTGGGAGTGTCATGGTCTGGGACTGCATGAGTGCTGCCGGCACTGGGGAGCTACAGTTCATTGAGGAAACCATGAATGCCAACATGTACTGTGACATACTGAAGCAGAGCATGATCCCCTTCCTTCGGAGACTGGGCCGCAGGGCAGAATTCCAACATGATAACGATCTCCAAGACGACCACTGCCTTGCTAAAGAAGCTGAGGGTAAAGGTGATGGACTGGCCAAGCATTTCTCCAGACATATGTAGGGCATCCTCAAACGGATGGTGGAGGAGCGCAAGGTCTCTAATATCCACTAGCTCTGTGATGTCATCATGGAGGAGTGGAAGAGGACTCCAGTGGCAATTTCACTTAGGGATGTACTTACTTTTGTTGCCAGCAGTTTTGACTAATTAATGGCTGTTTGTTGAGTTATTTTGAGGGAACATCAAATTTACATCGTTATACAAGCTGAGTGAGTTATACACTCACTACTTTACATTGTAGCAAAGTGTCAATTCTTCAGTGTTGTCACATTAACCTCTTGCCGACCAGCCGCCGTCATTATACCGTGGCAGGTCGGCACGATTCCGCGAGCCATCGTAGCTATACGTTGGCTCCTTTGAATGGGATAGCAGGCGTGTGTGCGATCGCTGCACTGCGGGGGTGCCGATGCTCGTGGCCGACGGTCGCGATGACTGCCAGCCACGAGCGATCGTGGGCACGAGAGGCAGAACAGGGACGTGTGTGTGTAAACACACAAATCCCTGTTCTGTTCTGTGAGGAGAGACAGATTGAGAGTTACTAAGACCCCTTTCACACCAAGGCTCTTCAAAAATGCCCTAAAACGCCTTAGCGTTATTACAGCATTTTTACCGCGTTTTAGGGGCGCTAGCGTTAAAATTAACACAACGCTGCAGGCGTTTTAACAGCATTTTTCAAGCGTTATTGAAGCATGTGTTATTGATGCTATCTTTCTGCTTGCATGTTTATCCTTTGTGAGATCATGTAAAACAAGCAGTGTCTTCTAAAGTAACAAGCAGTGTCTTGTTTTACTTCAAATCTTCATTTTTCTGGGATTAATTCTTTTTTTGGCACTTTAATTTTGTTTTTTCGGCACGTTGATGGTCTGTTTAATCATTCTGACCTTCCCACGATTTCAGTCCTGTTATTGTAGGTGTTCTCTTTTCTGCTTGCATATTTACCTTTTTGTGAGATCATGTGAATTTTCTACAGCTCAGGGCGGATTATAGGCACTATTCAGGCGTTTTTACAGCGTTTTCAATTCTTTTCAATGGAGAGGGGCGTTTTTGAAGCGCTTTTTTCAACACCCAAAAGCTGCTCCATAGATGCTGCTTGCAGGACTTTTCTCAACGTCCCACCAGCGCAACGCCTCAGTGTGAAAGGGTCCATTGAGATGCATGGGGAGCGCTTTATGAGCGTTTTAATAGCGTTATTTTTAGTGCTAAAACGCTGCAAAAATGCCTTGGTGTGAAAGGGGTCTAATAGCTAGGAATCGCGATCTGTCTTTTCCTCTAGGTCAGCCTCCTCCCCTTACAGTTAGAAACACACACAGGGAACACAATTAACCCCTTGATAGCCCCCTAGTGTTAACCCCTTCCCTGCTAGTGAAATTTATACAGTAACCAGTGGCTATTTTTAGCTCTGATCGCTGTATAGATGTTAGTGGTCCCAAAATAGTGTCAAAAGTGTCCGATCTGTCCACCACAATGTTGCACTCCCGATACAAATTGCAGATCGCCGCCATTACTAGAAAAGAAAATAAATAATAAAAATTTTATAAATCTATTCCCTATTTTGTAGACGCTATAACTTTTGCACAAACTAATCGATATACGCTTATTGCGATTTTTATTACCAAAAATATGTAGAAGAATACATATCTGCCTAAACTGAGAAAAAATTTGCTTTTTTTAAAAAAAAAATGGGGATATTTATTATAGCAAAAAGTACAAAATATTGGGTTTTTTTCAAAATGGTCGTTCTTTTTTTGTTTATAGTGCAAAAAATAAAAACTGCAGGGATGATCAAATACCACCAAAAGAAAGCTCTATTTGTAGGAAAAAAAGGACGTCAATTTTGTTTGGGTGCAGCACCGCACGACCGCGCTGTTGTCAGTTAAAACGACGCAGTGCCGAATCGCAAAAAATGGCCTGGTCATTCAGCAGCCAAATCTTCCGGGGCTGAAGTGGTTAAAAGATATAATAAAATATTTACAAAAATGTTACGGGTGTACTCACTTTTGTGAGATAATGTGTGTGTGTGTGTGATAATATACACACTAAGCAAAATTATAAACAGAACACTTTCTTGGAGGTGAAGATGCTAGATATGGAGGTCCTGGGCTGGGGTGGTTACATGTGGTCTGCGGTTGTGAGGCCAGTTGGATGTACTGCCAAATTTTCGGAAACACTTTTGGAGATGGCTTATGGTAGAGAAATAAACATTTAATTAAAGGGCAACAGCTCTGGTGGACATTCCTGCAGTCAGCATGCCAATTGCACGCTTCTTCAAAACTTGCGACATCTGTGGCATTGTGCTGTGTGATAAAACTGCACATTTTAGAGTTGCCTTTCATTGTGGCCAGCCTAAGGCACACCTGTGCAATAATCATGCTGTCTAATCAGCATCTTGATATGCCACACCTGCGAGGTGGATGGATTATCTTGGCAAAGGAGAAGTGCTCACTAACACAGATTTAGACAGATTTGTTAACAATATTTGAGAGAAATAGGCCTTTTGTGTACATAGAAAATGTCGTAGATCTTTAAGTTCAGCTCATGATAAATAGGGGCAAACACAAAAGTGTTGCGTTTATAATTTTGCTCAGTGTATATATTGTATATGGTTAAAAATACTGTAAATAAAACATTTAAACCCAATTTCTAGAGCGATTTATTACTCATGTTGCCTAGTGACTAGGTGAATGCACTATTAAAACTGACAATGATTAACATTTTTCAAGAATATTAAGATTGCAGTCAGTGGACAGTTGAACCGGTAAACAAACTCTCATACTGAACATTTCTATAATAAGATGACCTGTGTGGTTTCTGTATATTACATGCATATAAGTCAATCAGTCTGTATTCACTATTTAGTGAAACTGCTTGTTTGTTTTTACTAGATAAATTGATATTTTCTGTGATCTAACACAGTACTATTTTTTAGCTTGTCTTACTGGTAATTACTGACATAAAGCCTTGGTCATGATTCCATTTAAGGTATCCCCAAGGTGTTCATCTCCAAGAATCAACACACTGCACATATAAAACTTTTACTTTGGTAATTGTGGGTGACCTTTTACAATGGATGCATCGGCTGTTTTAAACGTGAATAATGTTCTTCATCTAATGATAAATATTTTAGTCTGTTCTATGAGATCTCTTCGGGGTTGTTAACGAAAAGTGGTGGTTTTCAAAATTTGTTCTCTCTGTGTTGCTGGCAAAGACTCCACTATATATAATTTTAATTGCATTTTCATTATTTATAAACTAGAGGCTATACAAATATGCAAGACAAGATGGTTCCATTACAAGGTGACAGTTTTCACTTCAGATAAATTGCAGGCCATTATTGTCTAGATGCCCTTATATTTTATCACATTTATGTTTTTTTTATTTATGTTTATTTATTTCTCATTTTCAACATGGAACAAAGAGTCAGAAAAATGTGACCAATTAATCGTTTGATTTTCTAATAATGTATACTAGGCTTCAGAGGCGTAACTAGAATCTTCAGGGCCCTGATGCAAGAAACCATGAAGGGCCCCCCTGACCCCCGGACAGGGCTCTTTTCTCCGAGCCCGATGGCGGAACACCAGGGTCCGGTCGCAAGTGGGTGGCTGCATGTAAAGGAATCGATTTCTCCTCCCCCCCGCTTCTCCTCCTCTCCCTCCCACAGGCATTCAGCGGCTGCAGGAGGAAAATGAAGAGATGGGTTCCTCTATGTCAGTGTTTCTCAATCTTTTTCCAGTCAGGGCACCCTTGAAGTGGCTGCACTGCAACCACCCTGCAACTGTGTGCATTGCATGCAGTAGCAGCATAGTGATGATGCATTTAGGGGTTAAAACAGGCGGTTAGGAGGCAACATATTGCCTCTTTACCGGCTGTCAAATGCCTCTATAAAGCGATCTGAGCATGGATCACTTTTCAGAGGAACAGCATTTTTTTTTGCTGGTACTATGAACAAGCAAAAAAAAAAAAAGTCTGTTCTAATGGGACACGTATAGGGGGTCAGGATTAAAAGTGCATACATAAAATGTGCATTTATACATGTAAACACACATACACACACACACACATAAATACACACACATATAAACCAGTGGCAGATGGTGCTCAAAATTTTTTGGGGGGCGCAAGCAAACTGAAAAATTCTTTAAAAAACGCATCAATTGCAGCCTCACTGTGCTCATCAAACGCAGCCACTGTGCACATTAATTGCCACCACTGTGCCCATCAAACGCAGCCACTGTGCACATCAATTACCACCACTGTGCCCTCAAACGCAGCCACTGTGCCCATCAATTGCCACCACTGTGCCCTCAAACGCAGTCACTGTGCCTATCAAACGCAGCCACTGTGCCCATCAATTGCCAACACTGTGCCCTCAAACGCAGCCACTGTGCCCATCAAACGCCACCCCTGTGCTCTCAAACGCAGCCACTGTGCCCATCAATTGCCACCCCTGTGCCCTCAAACGCAGTCCCTGTGCCCATCAAACGCAGCCACTGTGCTCATCAAACGCCACCCCTGTGCCCTCAAACGCAGCCACTGTGCCCATCAATTGCCAACCCTGTGCCCTCAAACGCAGTCACTGTGCCCATCAAACGCAGCCACTGTGCCCATCAATTGCCACCACTGTGCCCTCAAACGCAGTCACTGTACCCATCAAATGCAGCCACTGTGCCCTCAAACGCAGTCACTGTGCCCATCAAACGCAGCCACTGTGCCTATCAATTGCCACCACTGGGCCCTCAAATGCAGTCACTGTGCCCATCAAACGCAGCCACTGTGCCCATCAAACGCCACCCCTGTGCCCTCAAACGCAGCCACTGTGCCCATCAATGGCCACCCCTGTGCCTTCAAACGCAGTCACTGTGCCCATCTAACGCAGCCACTGTGCCCATCAAACGCCACCCCTGTGCCCTCAAACGCAGCCACTGTGCCCATCAATTGCCACCCCTGTGCCCTCAAACGCAGTCACTGTGCCCATCAAACGCAGCCACTGTGCCCATCAATTGCCACCACTGTGCCCTCAAACGCAGCCACTGTGCCCATCAAACGCAGCCACTGTGCCCTCAAATGCAGCCACTGTGCCTATCAATTGCCACCACTGTGCCCTCAAACGCAGTCACTGTGCCCATCAAACGCAGCCACTGTGCCCATAAATGCAGCCACTGTGCCTATAAACGCAGCCACTGTGCCCATAAATGTAGTCACTGTGCCCATAAACGCAGTCACTGTGCCCATCAAACACAGCCACTGTGCCCATCAATTGCCACCACTGTGCCCTCAAACGCAGCCACTGTGCCCATCAAACACAGCCACTGTGCCCATCAATTGCCACCCCTGTGCCCTCAAATGCAGTCACTGTGCCCATCAAACGCAGCCACTGTGCCCTCAAATGCAGTCACTGTGCCCATCAAACGCAGCCACTGTGCCCATCAATTGCCACCTCTGTGCCCTAAAACGCAGTCACTGTGCCCATCAAACGCAGCCACTGTGCCCATCAATTGTCACCACTGTGCACATCAAACGCAGCCACTGTGCCTATCAATTGCCATCACTGTGCCTATGAAACGCAGCCACTGTGCCCATCAAACGCAGCCACTGTGCCCTGAAACGCAGCCACTGTGCCCTGAATCGCAGCCACTGTGCCATCAAATGCTGCCACTGTGACCCCCCTGCCCGCTCGCAGTCTGCCCGGCACTTACCCTGTCTCAGTGGGGCAACGGGTGATGGAGAAGAGCGGGGTCCTCCATGCGTCTCCTCCCATCCTCTCCTCCTGATAGGCATCCAATAGTGGCGCCTAGGGGTGCAACGGATCGTCACCGATCCGCGATCCGAACGGGCCACCCTGTTCGGATCGGCACACCCGCGACCCGCGGAGCGCTCCGCGGCCTCGGGTTTTAGGAAAGGCCGCGGCTTCGGCCTAGCTTCGGAGCCGCGGCCATCTTGGTACACCCGGCCGGGTGTACCAAGATGGCCGCGGCTCCGGAGCTAGGCCGAAGCCGTGGCCATCTTGGTACACCCGGTGGCGCTGAGCATCGTGCTGACGTCATCACCCCGCCCCCAACTCGTGGGTTTGGCGGCTTCTCTAAAGCAAGGTATGAGTCTGACTAACAGGCACAGCACTAATACAGTGGGAAGTCTGTGTCTATATTACAGTGGGGGACATGGACTGGCTATATTACAGTGGGGGACATGGATTGGCTATATTACAGTGGGGGACATGGACTGGCTATATTACAGTGGGGGACATGGACTGGCTATATTACAGTGGGGGACATGGACTGGCTATATTAAAGTGGGGGACATGTGGCTATATTACGGTGGGGGACATGTGGCTATATTACGGTGGGGGACATGTGGCTATATTACAGTGGGGGACATGTGGCTATATTACAGTGGGGGACATGTGGCTATATTACAGTGCGGGACATTAAATGTGAAAATCAGAGGTGTTCTGTCACATTAGCAACCATGTAAGGTTGGCAGGTTTGCTGTTGCTTTTAAAACCTAACATCTAAACAGTCTGTCCGATCTACAAATACTGTATTTATGCATATAAGCTCCGTTTTGTGTTGAAAATAGCTTTTAAATCTAAAACTCCGGTGGGTGTAACAAGATTTGTGTGTTTGTTTGTTGTTTTTTTTTTTTTTTTTGCTGATCCGAAAATGATCCGATCCGTGACTCTGATCCGAGGATCGATCCGATCCGTGAGTTTTTTGATCCGTTGCACCCCTAGTGGCGCCTGTCGTTTCAGCCAATCAGGTGACAGGTAACAGACCCGAGCACCTGATTGGTGGAGAGGCGGTTCAGTGTTAGAAAAGCGAATAAATATTCGCTTTCCTAACACACCTGGGTGGACTGTGAGCACCAAGCATGGCACTCGCAGTTCACCTATTTTGAAGCCTATTAGTGCTTTAAAAACACCCTCGCCGGTGTAATTCAGGCGCCCGGCGTCCAAAAAGGGGCCAGGCGTCTGAATAGGGGGGCCAATGGCGGCCATAGATAGATTCACGCTATGCATGAATCTATCTATTTGTGATAGAGGGGTGCCTGGAGAGAGGGGGCGGCGCCCATGCGCCCCTATGGACGCACCACCACTGATATAAACACATACATACATACACACACATGCACATATACATAGATGCACACACACTCACATGCACACACACATGCAAACTCGGGGAGTTTGTCTCCGCTCCTCCTATCAAAGTACTGTATACAGGGGGCCCTCAAGGGCCCCCTGCAGCAAGGGGCCCGGTCGCCATGGCAACCTCAGCGACCCCTATAATTCCGCCACTGCTAGGCTTTATACTCACGTGGCAACTTTTCAAAAATATTCCCTTCCTGGCCCCATCATGTTTTTTGCACTGCCATATATTCCTAAGGACATCTAAGGCCACTTTCACACTGAGGCGCTTGTAAACTGCCAGTAAAACACGGAACACTTTTGAAGAGCTTTTCAGGTGCTTTTGAAGAGCTTTCCATTCATTTCAATGGAGAGGGGCATTTATTTCTCCACCCTGCCAGCGCACTGCCCCAGTGTGAAAGCATTCATTGATTTTAATGAAAATAAGTTTTTGTGAGCTTTTCAGGCTCTTTTTTTAGCGTAAAAGTGCCTGAAAAGCGCCTCACTGTGAAAGAGATCTTAGTATAAACCCTTTTCTTAACATTTCCAATAAACACCATAGGCTGTTTGCAAATGGCTAAGGCTACTGTCACACTGGAGCGGGCAGGCACCGGCGGTAAAACGGTGCTATTTTTATCGCTACTTTACCGTCGTTTTAGCGGCGCTATTTAGCAGCTAGGGAGGCGGTTTTAACCCCTGCTAGCGGCCGTAATAGGGTTAAAACTGCCGGCAAAGCCGGCGGTTTGGCGGCGCTACCCCATTGTTTTTAATGGGCAGGGATGCTTTCGAAGCGGTGTATACATCGCTCTTACAGTGCTGCAAAGATGCGGCTTGCAGGACTTTTTTGACCGTCCTGCAAGCGCACCACTCCACTTGGGCTTTCACACTGGAGAGACAGGTGAGGCTATGCAGTTTTTAGCACTGTAGCGTCTGTAAAGCGCCTTAGTGTGAAAGTAGTCTAAAGGGGATTATGGAAATGCCTTTAAATGGTCTTTCACACATGCAGCCAGGGGACAGTAAAAATAGGTGGGTAATTCGCATTAGCGGAGGCAGACTCGGAACGGAAGTGACATGGGAGGGAGGGAGTCCCAAAATTTTGGTCTTTCATAGTTTTACGCAAGTTTTTAAATTGTGAGTGTACTTCCTTTAAAATAAATTAGGCTATTTTATCTTACTATACAATGGGAGGCTCTTTTTTCTTCCTTGACATGAGTATGGCCGCATAAGGAATTTGGAGTCTTAAAGGAACCATATCGTCATCTATTGGCTGAGAGTGTGCACGATAGCAAGAGAGTCCCTAGTGGAGAGGAAGCTTTGGAGTATCCGCAGATTGGGAATACCTTGTTCGATGATAACATACAGGCGCAATTTCTTTTGATTGGCGGTACGAGTTTTGAGAGCACATTGGTAGCATGTGTGGTTTTACCGTATGAGCACGTTTATATCCAGTACAGTGTTGGATTTTCAAGAACACAGATGAATGATAAATGAGTAGTCCCAGTGAAGACAATATATGTTCTTAAAATGCAATTAAGGTGAAGGTGCTTTAATTATTGCACATTTCAAACTGTGAAAATAAAAGAGGATTGGTGTCTCTAGGTGTAATCTATGTGACACCTCCGTGCTCACAAGCCTCTCACCTTACTGCTGTAAGGTTACAGCATTAGGTTACAGCATTTACTCCAATAGTAAAAAAATAGAAAAAAACGTATATGTACTTACATTTTAGACAATAAAAACAAGGCATATACTACATGAGCAGCGAGTTTGTACCTCCTACGTCACTTCCGGTTGGTCTACTGCCCAATCCCGACGGGTATAATAGTGTATCACGTGACTTCATCAGTGATACCTGACGATGCGCGTTGGGATTGGGCAGCAGACCAATTGGAAGTGACATAGGAAGTATGAGCTCGCTGCTTGTGTGGTATATGCCTTGTTTTTGTCTAAAATGTGAGTACATATGCGTTTTTTCTAATAAAACACCATTTAAAACTTTAATACACTATTGGAGCTCCTTTGCTTGTATATTACCTCACAGGGGAGACCGGGTGGACACCTCAGAATTACACCTAAGGTAGTATCGCTATACATCCAGCCCCTAGAACAGCGTTTTATTACAAAGAGATGCCTAAAGCTAAGAGGAGGCACAAGGATCCCCCATGAAAGATATCTATCTAATGCTGTAACCTTACAGCAGTAAGGTGAGAGGCTTGTGAGCACGGAGGTGTCACATAGATTATAATAAAAGACACCAAAGTCACATCGATTATAATAAGAGACACCAGTCATCTTTTATTTTCACCGTTTGAAATGTGCAATAATTAGAGCACCTTCACCTTTATTGCACTTTAAGAAATTACATTGTCTTCACTGGAACTACTCATTTATCACTATTCACTTTAGCAGCTACTGCAATACCTATTGATAATTTATGAATATTTTTATTTATTTACTTCCTCACGTTCATATTTATTATATTGACTATGATATTTATTGCATAATCTTCACATTATTGGGGACAGCGCAGCATTATTTTTTATCTTATGCACTTAGAGCCACGGATTTTGCTATTTGGTGTTTGTCGCAGTCTTACTTATTCATTTTATTTTTGTTGGTTTGATAGCGCAGGAGTACTTTTTATATATGTTTATTTATTGTTTTTATATGTAATTTAACCAGGTACTTATCGTTATCAGTATTTATATATACTACTTTTTCTGTATATGCACTGAGTGTTATAATTCACCATTCGCAATATTTAATATCTCTGTAGCAGCGCAACACTTCTTTGCTCTTAAGTATATTTTGGTGTGGGAACACATTTAGGTGTTAGCAACAGCTAGCTTTATTAGATATTTATTTAAGGTTGATTTTCTATTTTTATTTGGTGGCACAGGAGTCTCTATATTTATTTATTTATTTATGAACCCTTTTATTAACATTTCCTAGAAACACCATAGGCTATTTGCAAGTGACTAGGGGGGATTATGGGAATGCCTTTAAAAGGTCTCATTCACACATGCAGCAAAATGGCAGTAAAAATAGGTGGTTGATTTGCAGTTTTACAATCCCCCTCCCCCTTTATTTAACACAGTGGCCGGAGAGGTTTGTTCAGATGCTGTAATGCTTTGCTCCTGTTCAGTGGGCAGTACCACAGATGGTGGTATAGTGTCAGATGGCATAAGAATGTGGAAGATTCAAGGCTGGTACAGAATGCTGGCACCATCAAGATTAGTGACTGGCTGGATGCCCTAGCATGCAGTGGCTTAGCTTGGTTTGCAGCAGGCAAAGGCACAGTCTGTTTGCAAGCAAGGGTCTGGACAGATGGCAATTAGAGAGTAATCATTTATCCAAGCAAGGGACAGTGCAGGAGGAGTCAGAGAGTAATCCATTATTCAAGCGAGGGTCAGGGCAATCACCGGTCAGAGAGTAACCTGTTATCGGGGCACAATGCATTGCTTTCTGTGAATGGGTAGTGGAATCCTGTCATTCCAATTCCCCACATCCATTCGCAGAACACAACTCATTGTGAGAGTGTGGTAATATGAGTCCTGTCAATGGCATAAAGGGGAGAAGGGAGCTGGTGAGCAGAACAACTTTTCTCTATAGCAGCAGCTGCAGTTAAATCTCAATTGTGCAAAGCTGAGCAATTCTGGGCTCAATTCGCTTTAGCAGGAGGAGCCACAAATGGATATTCCTAATCTTCTTCACCCTCAGCTATCCTGAATGCTTCATAGGCCCACAGAGGAGCAAGGTGAGCCCAGAAGCTACAAAGCAGAGCACAGCTACCGATTGAAATATAGCTGCCCGTTTCTACAGTGAAGCAGACCATGGGCTTTGTATAAGGAAATGTATCAGATTTACAGCAGTGACATTGTAGTATAAAAGGATCTGTGATTGGCTAATTGATCGTACAAGGGTGGCCTTAACTTGAACCTTATTGAATAGATGGAGAGTAGAAACTGACAGCTTCAACTGAATCAGAGTGATAAAAAGATATTCCTCTAACATAATACAATATACAAGAGAGAATGAAGAGACTGCAATAACAGGCTGCCTAGGAAAGATTTCCTTACAGGTCACTAGGTGGTCTATGCGATATTCAGTAGCAACCGATGAGCAGCCAGTAGTAATGGCTACTTGCTCTTCCCTTAGAGCAGGGGTAGAGGCAACCTTTTGAGCACAGTGTGCAGAAAAATGTTTTCAAAGAAATTGAGCTTGCCAATTTTATAACAAAAAAATGTCAACTTCACACTCTCAATCACGAAAAGGATTTTTTATAAAGTAAATGCTGTAAACTACTTTAGTAGTGAGAAATTAACATCCTGCACTCTCATGCCTCAGATCAGCCCCAATTCATGCAACTCCACACCTCAGATGAGCTCCAACTCATGTACCTTCACACCTCAGATCACTGTCCCCCCTGCAAATCTGTTTCACCACTGTACCCCCCTGCTCATCTGCTCCACCACTGTAACCCCCCTGCACATCTGCCCCCCACTGTAACCCCCTGTACATCTGCCCCACCACTGTAACCCCCTGTACATGTGCCCCACCAGTGTTCCCCCTTTCTCATCTGCCCCATCACTGTACCTCCATGCACATCTGCTCCACCACTGATCCATCTTCTCATCTGTCCTAACACTGAACTTATCTGCCCCACCACTGTAACCCCCTTTCTCATCTGCCCCATGACTGTACCTCATGCACATCTGTCCCACCTCTGTTTCCCCTGCTCTTCTGCCCCACCACTGTATCCCCCTGCGTATGTGTTCCACTGATGTACCTCCTTTCTCCTCTGCACCCCTCTGCACATTTGCCCCACCTCTGTAATCCCCTGCTCATCTGTCCCACCAATGTACCTCCTTTCTCATCTGCCCCATCACTGTACCCCCCTGCTTTTCTGTCCCACCACTGAACCCTCTTCTCATCCCTCCCACCACTGTACCTCCTGCACATCTGCCCCACCACTGTACCCCCCTTGCTCTTGTGTCCCACCACTGTAACCCCCTGCTTATCTGCCCCATCAATGTACCCCTTTTCTCATCTGCCCCACCACTGTACCTCCCTGAACATCTGCTCAAACACTGTATCCCCATGCTCATCTGTCTCACTACTGAATCACCTTGTCATCTGTCCTAACACTGAACTCATCTGCTCATCTGCCCCACCACTGTAACCTGCTTTCTCATCTGCCCCACCAATGTACCTCCTGCAAATCTGTCTCACCTCTTTACCCCCCTGCTCTTCTGCCCCACCTCTGTTCCCCCTGCTCTCCTGCCCCACCACTGTGACCCCTGCTGTCCTGCCCCACCACTGTAACCCCCTGCTCATTTGCCCCACCAATGCACCTCCTTTCACATCTGCCCCACTGCTCTACCCCTGCTTTTCTGCCCCAACACTGAACCCCCCTGCTCATCTGGCCCAACACTGAACCCCCCTGCTCATCTGGCCCAACACTGAATCCCCCTGCTCATCTGGCCCATCACTGTACCCCCTGCTCTTCTTCTATCTCACTGCTGAACCCCCATCTCATCTCTTCCACCGCTGTACCCCCTGCACATCTGCCCCACCACTGTACCCTCCTGCTTTTCTGTTCCACCTCTGACCCCCTCCTGCTCATTTTCCCCACCGCTGTACGCTCCTGCTCATCTGTTCCACCACTGTACCCTCTTCTCATCTATGATATGATATATGCATGGAATTCCACAAACTGTCACCTGATTGTAGTTTTCTCAATCACAGTGAAATCCTTTCTTTCTGAGATTGGTAGTGGCAACCAAGCGAGTCATCTTCCTCCATATGGTAGATGGGGCTGGCAGGACTGTGATTGGATTTAGCAGTGGCCCAGACAGTCCTCCTCCTCCTCCTGGAAACAGGGACCACCCCCCCCAGCAGAACTGCACCCAATCTTTTACACATCACAAAAGCTTAGGACCGCAGCTACAGCAAAGTTAGAGAACCAATGTTTTCCATCTTTTTCAATGTGTGGGGGCACAGTGCCTCCCCCTCAGTGCAGGTGAGGCGTGGGGAATTCTGAAATTGGAATGCATAAGTGTCTCACTCATGCATCCCTGCGCTGCTCTGCTGATGGGGAGGGAGTCGAGTGTCGACAAAAGAGGCTTCGTGTGCTACTTGCAGCACCAGTGCTGGGGATTGCCTACCCCTGCCTTAGAGCAACACCTCTCTCGCAGGGAGGTAGGATGATTCTGGTAGTTCATTTAGGCACTTGGGATCTCCAGACCTGCTCCACAGGGTAGAGGCAGGAAGAATCTCTAATACACAGAATAATGACTGCATGCACTGGAACACCCCACTTTAGTCTCCCAAAACACCAGAAGACAGGAGAGAGAGTGATTTTTATCCCCTGGGCATGTCTATAAGCATATATAGTAGACCAGGTTAAAGAAGTCTGCGCAAAACATTCAAGGGCTCTCCTTAAGTTAGGTCTGTGAGCACTTCAGGGTTTGAGTCCCCATTCCATCTTCTGAGACAAGAGTCAACACGTCTCCGAGCTGACATCTGTCTTCCAATGGAATGTACATTTGGTTCCTGGTGCATCTGAGCCTGTATTTCACTGGTCTGAACATGCTATGGCAACTTCCAAAGTTTTTCTGACCTTGTCGGAGAACAGTTATTCTACATCACACCAGCCTAGCCATCCTACTCCTTTTCCTACAGTAGATCTCTACTGCTATATCTTGGAACTCCAGTGCATAATGCATAATAGATTTTCCCACTTTCTGCTTCCTGCCAATAAAGTGGGCCTTAGGCCTCCTAATGTTGAATTAATGGTTCAGCACTCAAGGCACAGCTGGCACAGTGCTCTATGTAGTAACTGTAGCTTGGGAGTAAGCTCCATGCTCTTATGCTCAAGCTAGACAGCCCATACACCTAAATTAATGTAGGAGGACCAATCACCTGGTGACAGCGCACATGTTCAGTCACTGCTTTTTTATCAGGCACAGTCTCTCTGGGCACCAGAGTGTGTGTGCTTACACGGGGGTTGTGGGAGCCCAATTGATTGTAGAAACAGAGTTAAAAGAGCCTCTCCCTGCATTCACATATGATAAGACAAAAGGCAGACTGCTACAGCAGTGAAAGGGTTAATTATGCCCATGATTAATAACCATTCACTATTATTCCAGGCACTCTTCAGCCACCTACAGCTACCTCCTGGAGATCAGAGCAATATCCAATGGGTTGTGTTGCCGCAAACTTCTGCACTCTGTGGTTTTACACACTCCCGACCCCACCACCCTGTGTTATAAACTCTCCTGACACATGCACTCTGTTCTCTACATACCCCTGGCCCCTGCACACCTGTGCATTACATACTCCTTAACTGTGCACTCTGTACAATACATGCCCCTGCACCCTGTGAATTGCAAAGTCCTGACTCTTGCAACATGTGTGTTGCATAATTCTGACCCCTGCACTCTGTACATTATAACCTCTAGACCCCTGCAATATGTGCATCATGTACTCTTAACCCTTTCACACTGTATGTTACATACTCCTAACCCCTACACCCTTTGTGTCACACTCCTGACTCTTGCACCATGTGTGTCTATTTCTCCTGACCCCTCTACTCAGTGTGTTATGTGCTCTGATCCCTGCACATTACATACCCCTGATCCTTGTACTCTCTACATTACATATCACCCCTGCACCCTGTGATTTTAATTCACCTGACCCCTGGATCCTGTATATTAAATTCTCCTCACCCTGCACCCTGTAAGTTTCTTGTTAATGAGCTCTGCATTATGTGTATAACATACTTTTGACCCATACTCCTGACCCTTGCACTCTGTACATTATATTTACCTGTAAATATCAGGCTTCTTATATTCAGCTTATACATTAAGTTATAATTTCAGTGGAAAAAGAGAGATGTTCTCAATCAACTGATATGAGAAGTTTCCTTACCCAATACAGGGGTCATTTACTATAGCACCAATAAATGATCCTGCAGTCCTGGAAGATAGCGCCCAATTAAGGCCAATTAAGACTGCAACTCCCTTCAGAGACTGGGCCGCAGGGCAGTATTCCAACATAATAATGACCCCAAACACACCTGCAAGACGACCACTGCTTTGCTAAAGAAGCTGAGGGCAAAGGTGATGGAATGGCCAAGCATGTCTCCAGACCTAAACCATATTGAGCATCTGTGGGGCATCCTCAAACAGAAGGTGGAGGAGCGCAAGGTCTCTAACATCCACCAGCTTCGTGATGTCGTCGTGAAACATTTCTAGCATACGTAATCCTCCGATCATCAACACAGAGGAACCCATTTTATTACTGAAAGTGGCTCCTTTATCACAGGACCACCCACCTACCACCCAGCCCATACTACCTACCCTCCAGAAGGGTGGGTGCTGGGCAATTGGACATCTATGGAAGAAGAGGAAGGGAAGATACAATGTGAAAAGTCCTCTGATCAGCAACAAAGAGGAAACCGTTGTACTTCTCAGAGTGACCCCCATAACAGAGGACCGCCCACCTGAGGATGGGGGGGGGAATGGGCGGGGAGACGAGGAAGCTGCACACAGACTGCAGCCCATTCCTCAACCAAAATCCACAACAGACGACGCCATTGGTGAGTATTATAATAGAGGAATAGCATGTATGACACCCACAAATTTACTATATACAGTGAGGGAAAAAAGGATTTGATCGACTGCTGATTTTGTACAAAGAAACGATCAGACTATAATTTTAATAGTCGGTTTATTAGAACAGTGAGAGACAGAATAACAACAAAAATATCCAGAAGAACGCATTTCAAAAAAGTTTCATACATTGATTTGCATTTTAATGAGTGAAATAAGTATTTGACCCCTTTACAAAACATGACTTAGTAGTTGGTGGGGAAATCCTTGTTGGCAATCACAGAGGTCAGACGTTTCTTGTAGTTGATAAAAAGCAATAAATATTCAGCGCAAAACCATAAATCTTACAGACATTCAATTGCAAGCGAAGCACAAAAAAGGTCAACACACAAAACCTCAATTGAACATATTCATCAAAAAAAGTGCAGCAAAAAAGATAAATGAACAAAAGTGTAGGCATGTGCAATTCATTTCGTTCTGAATTCGTTTTTCGACTAAATTCAACAAATTCATTAATTCGGAAATATTCGAATTAACGAAAACCTGTTTAACAAATTTGGTTTGGGTACAGCATTGCACGACCGTGCAACTGTAAGTTAAAGCGACGCAGTGCAGTATCGCAAAAAATGGCCTGGTCAAGGGGGAAAATTTTCCAGGGCTGAAGTGGTTATTCAGATACTGCTTCTTGGTCACTGAGGCACTAAACTCTTAAAAAATTGTTATATTCCCCTTACAACTTTTACAAGCAGCAGACCTCCCATGACGTAGAATCCCGACAGGAATGAAAAAATAATATTCTGAGTAAACTGGAGGATCCTGTTTCTTGTAGTTGGCCAACAGGTTTGCACACATCTCAGGAGGGATTTTGTCCCACTCCTCTTTGCAGATCCTCTCCAAGTCATTAGGGTTTCGAGGCTGATGTTTGGTAACTTGAACCTTCAGTTCCCTTCACATAATTTCTATGACATTAAGGTCTGGAGACTGGCTTGGCCACTCCAGGACCTTAATGTGCTTCTTTTGAGCCACTCCTTTGTTGCCTTGGCCATGTGTTTTGGGTCATTGTCATGCTAGGAGACCCATCCACGACCCATTTTCAATGCCCTGGCGGAGATGATGCGATGAAGTTGTCCTGTCCCCTTAGCAGAAAAACACGCCCAAAGCATAATGTTTCCACCTCAATGACTGATGGTGGGGATGGTGTTCTTGGGGTCATTGGGGTCACAGGCAGCATTCCTCCAACTCCGAACATGGTGAGTTGAGTTGATGCCAAAGAGTTCGATTTTGGTCTCATCTGACCACAACACTTTCACCCAGTACTCCTCTGAATCATTCAGATGTTCATTAGCAAACATCAGACGGGCCTGTACATGTGCTTTTTTGAGCAGGGGGACCTTGTGGGTGCTGCAGGATTTCAGTCCTTCACGCCGTAGTGTTACCAATTGTTTTCTTGGTGACTATGGTCCCAGCAGCCTTGAGATCATTGACAAGATTCTCCTGTGTAGTTCTGGACTGAATCCTGACGGTTCTCATGATCATTGCAACTCCACAAGGTGTGATCTTGCATGGAGCCCCAGACCGAGGGAGATGGACAGTTATTTTGTGTGTCTTCCATTTGCGAATAATCGTACCAACTGTTGTCACCCTCTCACCAAACTGCTTGGGGATGGTCTTGTAGCCGATTCCAGCCTTGTGTTGGTCTACAGTCTTGTGCCTGACCTCCTTGGACAGCTCTTTGGTCTTTGGTCACTCATTAAAATGCAAATCAATTTATGACTTTTTTGAAATGCGTTTTTCTGGATATTTTTGTTGTTACTCTGTCTTTCACTGTTATAATAAACTGCCCACTAAAATTATAGACTGATCATTTTTTTTGTCAGTGGGCAAACGTACAAAATCAGCAGGGGTTCAAATACTTTTTTCCCCTCACTGTAGGTACTATATAAACAGACACCCTCATACAATATATACTATATACACTGGCTGACCAAAATACCTACCTATACGTTACGGCTTGCAAGTGCTTTAGTGGGGTATGGGTGAGGATAGGAGCGACATCATGACATCACTTCCTGTCTAGGTTTGACGTAAACAATTAAAAAAAAAAAATTAAGCAAATGATCAAATTGGAAATATTTTGGTGTGTGGATATTAACCGCTTGCTGACCGGCTCACGACGATATACGTTGGCAGAAGGGCACGTACAGGCATACTAACGTACCTGTACGTTGCCCTTTAAGATGCGACTTGTGGGAGCGCGCGCCTGCCGCGAACTCCGTGAGTGTGATCGCGGGTCCTGTGGACTCGATGTCCGTGGGGATACCCGCGATCGTCTCATGGAGAGGAAAAACGGGGAAATGCTGATGTAAACAAGCATTTCCCAGTTCTGCCTAGTGACACTGACACTGATCACAGCTCCCTGTATTCGGTTGCAGTGATCAGTGTCATGTCACACATAGCCCACCCCCCACAGTTAGAACACATCCCTAGGACACACTTAACCCCTGCAGCGCCCCCTTCTGGTTAACCCCTTCACTGCCAGTCACATTTACACAGTAATCAATGCATTTTTAATCGCACTGATCGCTGTATAAATGTTAATGGTCCAAAAATAGCGCCAAAAGTGTCTGATCTGTCCGCCATAATGTCCCAGTCGCGATAAAAATCGCTGATCGCCGCTATTACTAGTAAAAAAAAAAATATTAATAAAAATGCCATAAAACTATCCCCTATTTTTGGGACGCTATAACTTTTGCATAAACCAATCAATAAACGCTTATTGCAATTTTTTTTTTACCAAAAATATATAGAAGAATATGTATTGGCCTAAACTGAGGGAAAAAAAACAGTTTTTCTTTATATATTTTTTGGGGATATTTATTATAGCAAAAAGTAAAAAATAATGCGTTTTTTTCAAAATAGCACAAGAAATAAAAACCACAGAGGTGATCAATCACAACCAAAAGAAAGCTCTATTTGTGGGGAAAAAAGGACGTCAATTTTGTTTGGGAGCCACGTTGCATGACTGCGCAATTGTCAGTTAAAGCAACGCAGTGCTGAATCGCAAAAAGTGCTCTGGTCTTTTGCCAGCCAAATGGTCCGGGGCTGAAGTTGTTAATGATTGATGATGGGAGAATGGCTTCCTGGGGCCCAGAACCTCCCACATTGTCCATATAACATAAGATAATTTCCCGATCACAAATATATATATATATATATATATATATATATATATATATATATATATATATATATATATATATATATATATATATATATAATGTATGTATATATGGAAAAGTGCGCAGATCCCGCGTCCCACCAATAAATGACGAGTAGATAGCATAATAGAAATAATTGATTTTCTTCTTTTCTCTCTCCAGAAGAAAATAATGATCCGACTGCCAACAAAGGAAAGCCGACTAAAGAGGTTCAACCCACCAGTGAGATCCACCTGACTCCGGAACGCAGCAATGGAACATCATGGAAACTCCTCCCACTGGCTTCAGACCGCATTGCAATACGGAATGTTCTGCCTTTACCCAGATCAGTCCACAACGCAATATGGAATGGTCCACTTTCACCTAGATCAGTTCACGCCGAAATATGGAATGGTCCAATTCTATTCAGATTATTCCACGGCGCAATACACAGTGGTCTATCTTTATTCAGATTATTCTACGGCGCAATACAGAATGGTCCATCTCCTTCCGGATCATTCCACGGCACAATATCTAATGCTCCATCTTCATATGGATCCTTCCCCACTGCAATATGGATTGGTCCATCTTCATTTGGATCAACCCACAGCGCAATACCAAATGGTCCACCCCCCTTCCGGATCATCCATCAGCGCAATACCAAAAGGTTCATCCCACAGCGTATAACGAATGATCCACCTGCTTTTGGATCATCCATCAGCGCAATACCGAATGATCCACCTCCTTCTGGATCATCCATCAGCGCAATACCAAATGGTCCACCTCCTTCTTGATCATCCATCAGTGCAATACCAAATGGTCCATCTTCATCCGACTTATTCCACAGCGTAATACCGATTGGTCCACCTCCTTCTGGATCATACATCAGTGCAATACCGAATGGTCCACCTCTTTCTGGATCATCCATCAGAGCAATACCGAATAGTCCACCTCCATCCGGGTCATTCCACAGCGTAATGGGGAGCGCCCCCCTTAGACAGATCTTCAAGCGGCTCAGTTACCAATCACCAGCCACATGCACTATCAATGAAAAGCTTCACCTTCCATAAAGTGCTTGGACAGGGGTCCTTCGGGAAGGTGCTGTTGGCCTCCCATCCCGCCATTCAACAAAAGATTGCAGTGAAGCTGGTCGAAAAAAGGAAACTGATAAGAAACCCTGAATCTGCCCTTATAGAGTGCGCCCTGCAATGCAAGTTGGTGACATTATGGCCTTCATCACTCATCTATATGCATCGTTCCAGACAAAGGTAAGTCTTTCCACTTTCCAATTTTTTGATCTCTTTCCTGTACTGTCCTTCCCCACTTATCCAGACCCCCCAAAATACTCAAATGGTGACTTTTTTGGGAGTCGGAACTAGCACAAGGTGAAGCCTCCCCGCTTCCCCCAATGCCGCTCTTCAGGCCTGTCTATTAGTCCTTTGGGCCCTGAATTCTGGAGGAGGTGGAAGGGAACTCAACTTGTATCCCACACCAAGTTTTATGAGAGTTCCGGCAGTAGTCCGCGAAGCAGTATAGGTAGGAGCAGAACTCTAGAGCGCCT
This sequence comes from Lithobates clamitans, assembly GCA_037952925.1. Lineage (NCBI taxonomy): Eukaryota > Metazoa > Chordata > Amphibia > Anura > Ranidae > Lithobates > Lithobates clamitans. Next base: position 952,092 of record JBBGZY010000889.1, on the reverse strand, counting down.
CCTACAAGGCTGGAGATTGGTTAGATCAATTATATGGAGTAGAGGTCTTCTGTACAGATGCTGCTACTGCTGACCTACTTCTGAAATTATTTGTTGTCTGGCTGCCTCTGGCCTCAAACCTCGAGTCGCTGAGTCAGAAGCAGCCTACAGCGAGGAGGACAGTAGAAGCCAGGCCTCCTGATCTAAATGTGACTTCCAGGATGATGACCAAAGTACTGAAGTCACTGGATCACCCCTAACAACTAGTACTGTGATCAGGAGAGTCCAGCCATGGCGGCCTTCGTATTTTTCTCTGTTTGGTTTTCCTAACTTGTGTGCGTGTTTCTGTATATTCCTCCACAACGTGAATCTGACATGTCTATATTTTAATCTCTACCTTTTCTTTTCACAGAATCACCTGGTCTTTGCCATGGAATTCCTGAGCGGAGGCGAGCTCTTGGCATTGATAGAAAAGAAAGCTCCGCTGGATCTGAGAACCCTAAGGTAAGTCCAATGACGGGTCATGCTGGAGTCGGGGGTGGCTAACCACTGAGCATAGGCAGTGACGTAGTCAGGCCATCCATAACGCGGCCATCTATACCCCATCCATCCATACCCCTCCTTTCATACCCAGTCCATCCATACCCCCTCCATCCATACCCCTGTCCATCGATACCTTATCCATCCATCCATACCCCCTCCATCCATACCCTGTCCAGCCATACCCCTGTCCATCCATAATCTGTCTATCCATACCCTGTCCATCCATAACTCATCCATCCATTTCTCCCTTCATCCATGCCCCGGCCATCCATAATCCATCTATCCATACCCTGTCCATCCATAACTCCTCCATCCATACCCCCTCTATCCGATCCCCCCTCCACTCATACCCTATCCATCCATACCTCTTTGTACATTTAGTCTTTATTGGTCTGTGATGACTTTGAATGCTAATTCATATTTTTCTTTCTCTATCAGATTCATCTCTGTGGAAATATTATGCGGCCTGATGTTCCTGCATTCTCATAACATCGTGCACAGGTAAGGATTAGATGTCCTTTTTTTCTGGTACCCGAGCATAAACTGGAATTCAACCCTTCCCATTATGTGGGCGGAGCCCCACTTGAAGAGTATTTTCTTATTTTCCCCAAATTCAGTATTAATGGGTCACTCCACCAAAACTGTCCTTGTAGTTTTGGGCGGAATCACCCCTTGGCTTCTATTTTTCGGTGAATCAGAAAGACTTTCCACGTTCCAAAGTTCCCAGTTGTGTTGCCTCCCATAAAATCTCCTACCATCTGCTGCAGAAGTCTCGGCACTCGCGCCATATTCTGCTTAATGTAGGATTAATACAAAATTCAGCAATGTGAGTTAGACCTCCTCATGATAAATATAGCAGGTGGGCGGAGCTGGGAACCCCAGAACAGAGATCTTCCTGTATAAAAGAAGCTGATGTCCACCCATCAATCTTCATTCTTTGTATAGATGTATATTTGTATCTTTTCTCTCTGTAATATGATGTGGGATATACAGAGCTCACCATTCACTTCTTTTCTTCACAGAGATCTCAAACCTGAAAACATTCTGCTGGACAGTGAAGGACATGTCAGCATTGCTGATTTCGGGTTGTCCATGGGTTGGTGTCACCGAGACCAATAGGATCACAGAATGTGCGGGTACCATATCATATATGGCCCCAGAGGTAAGATTTCTGATATCCTGATATTAGACTGAATTGTAATGTGTATTATGGGATATAGAGAAGACCTAAAGGGGCTCCCCTTTCATTAAATGGAGAATTCCTCCACTGGGGCCCCCGGTTGCTTTCAGTGGGTCTCCAGGCCAGGACTATATCCCACAAAAGGGGGAAGGTTCTGAGAGTTGCAGCAGTGTTGGAGCTTCTTTGTGGTAGACATTGAGGCCAGGGGTAGATGGATGGATCTGTCTGGTCAGATTCACTCCTCCTTATCATGGTGAGAGCTTGTGAAGATTGAGCTATTAGGGTTTGTACACCTTTATCTGCCTTTATAAAACCGTTTGGATAGAGTGGAGGTATGGGTTCTTAACCTGTGGTCCTCCATCTATTGTGGAACTGCAAGTCCCATGAGGCCTTGCTAGGATGATAGTTGCAAGCATGACTCCCAAAGGCAGAGGATTGATGGAAATTGTAGTTTGGCAACAGCTGGAGGGCCACTGTCTGAGCACCCATGGGTCAGGTTTTCATTGGGGTCCCTATTGCAGAGATTCACCTTCTATTTGTACTGGTGACCATTGTCCCCGAAATGAAGAGAAAATCCAAAGTTTTTGAGTCGTCCCCTCACTTTCGGAGATTTCCTCTGCGATGGGAAGTGACGGAAAATTTCTCCAATGGTACACAGGCAGCAAAAAATAATCTGCCAGGATTCCCAACCCTAAATGACTCAAGCCACAAAAAAAAAAAAAGATTTTGGCTATACATACACTTTAAGCCCCACCTCCAACATCCACAAGCTCCACCTCAGTTTGATGTATTTTGAGTACAATTGTAGGACTCCTGGGAGGCTTCATACATCTCATAAGCCAGCACTGAGTCATCTTTGTCCTCTGCCTGGCCTAGAAAGGTCCTTATCCTTTTGTTTCTCTCTCTTATGTTTCTACAGATCCTTGGAAAGTTGCTGTTCTTCACCATGGCGGACTAATTCTCCTTGGGGGTGATAGTCTATGAGATGGCGTTCAGCAGACATCCCTTCTTTAGAAACCACAAGAACATACAAGACTTTGTGAGGATAGTATGCAATAGGACACCTCAATGCCCCGACAACATGGGTCCCTGCCTTTGTGACTTCTTAGAAAGGGTGACTATACCTTCTCTTCAATGCTTCCAAGGATCCCAGCTTCCCATAGATGGGAAGCTTCCCAGCTTGTAATCAGATTGCAAGCTGGGAAGCTGATTTGCCCGTGTTCAGGGCATGTGCAGACAAACAAAAATTGGGGGGGGGCATACCCTAAAAAATGCATAAAAGATGGTGCAGCCATAAGACCATACAGACAGAAAAAAAGATTACAGTGCACACATGCAAAAATGACATTTAACTCCTGCAAGGCTATTTAAAAACACCTGAGCATATTCAGAAAATATGGGGATTTAGTTATACCATATGGCCATTTAGTGCTAAGCCCACTCCCTGCCTTTGTGACTTCTTAGAAAGGGTGAGTATACCTTCAATCCTTCCAAGGATCCCTTGTGTTAGATGACGGGTTGAAGGGAAAAAGTAAGGAAGCTGAAATATGTCACTGTCAGAATCTAATATTAAAATGGGGGGTTCTGTTGGTCACATATTGTTATTGTTCTTGCGGTGTTTCTTATTATATTTCATTCTTCTTTACAGCTCTTATGTAAAGACCAGAAGGAGACAACACACCTTGTAAAGGGCCTGAGACAGCATTCATTTTTCAAGGAAATCGAATGGGCCGAGTTAAAGAAAGGAAAATTGCCCTCACAATTGAAATCAGAAACAGTAAGTTTATGAATCGTTCTTTTTTATTGTACTTGGTGATCCCGCCAATAACACACTTCCTGTCCTAGGGTGACATGGATATACGTAAAAGGTGTGTTAAAAGAGTGTAGTGCTTCTTCTGACCACTAGAGGGAGCTGGGCTTACCAAGCTTTGTCACCATTTTCTGTATCGCTCAGAAATATTGATGAATGTCTTCTACTCTTTGCAGATTCCTGAGGAACCAGAATATGGAAGAATCAGATTGGCGCAATTCATGTCCAGGGATGATTTGGAGATAGAGGAGTTGAGGCATTTCAGCAAATTCTCCTACGTGAGCGAGCATTTGAGGCAGCAACCAATGGCCCCATCATCACCAGAGGGCCATTAAATTCTACGTGGGGAGTGGGAGTGGTAATATGAGAACAGAAGGAATACCCTGTCCATCTTCTACTTCCACTCGATTTTCCTCTGCACCTATTATGTATATTTAGGGGAATTAAAAAATTCTCTAACAACACGTTTCTAGGGAAGCAAGAGCTCAGAATTGCACTATGTACATAGTTCAGGATTGCATTATGCACAGAGCTCAGGATTGAACTATACACGGAGCTCAGGATTGCACTATGCACAGAGCTCAGGATTGCACTATACACAGAGCTCAGGATTGCACTATACACAGAGCTCAGGATTGCACTATACACAGAGCTCAGGATTGCACTATACACAGAGCTCAGGATTGCACTATACACAGAGCTCAGGATTGCACTATGCACAGAGCTCAGGGATCAGGATTGCACTATTCACAGAGCTCAGGATTGCACTATGCACATAGCTCAGGATTGCACTATACACTGCACTATTGCACTGTACTTTCCTCTTCTTCCACCAGGTGGCCGGGCACTTGGAGGTAATAGATTGAGAAGGACAACTCAAGGTCAGGTTATGGGTATATGGGGTATCTCAGCCAATGGGCAAGGATTTTGTTGGATCCCTTGGCCTGCTGGGAGAGCCTATATATTCGGGTGATTTCAGGTTCTTGTGTGCAGTCTGGGGGGACGAGTGTCGTTTGCCCTGGGCTACTAGGCCAGAGATTAGGCCTATTCTGGGGGCATCAGGCTGCCAGTCTGAGTGAGGCCCTATCCTGAAGTAAAGGGGTAGTGCAGGCTTGGGACTGGGGCTTCCAGTCCAACCAAAAGTGACTGCCAGCCGGAGAACCTGTCGTGGTCAGAAGTACAAAGGAAGCTGTCGCCACAAAAGGGACCAAGCGCCTTTACCAGGACCACAGTGAGTAACTGAAGCAAGTACCGGAGCAGAATTCTAACCGAACGGGCACGGTAGAGAATCGGGAAACGTAAGACGGTTATCAAGTCAGGGACCCAACCAGTGGAGGTGACACTTGCAGAGCAGCCTTGTGTGCCAAGCTAGGGACCGAGCCGGTCAGCAGGGGTGAAGCTTGAAGGTGCCAAGCTAGAGACTCAGCAGGGAAGCGTGGGTGACGCTTGAGGGAGATACCACCGCAAAGGCCTTGAGGAGCTCACGGGATGCAGAGTCAGTGAATCAGAGGGTCCAGTGAGAGACCAGGAGTTCAAGGGGCTGAAGAACTACAAGGAGAAGTTGTAGTACAGCTGAGAGAACTGTTACTTTGAGTTAGGAACTCTTTAAGTACTGTTGCCATAGGAGACAGCAATCCTGCATGTGCAGAAGTGGCTCCTTGCTGGGGCCTTTCCTTGTACGGCTGTCACCCTGTTGAAGACTCGGAGTCTGCCATTTGAAATTGCAACTACTTAAGGGTGTCCTAGCCCTAACCCTCTTTCTCTTGCAAAAATAAAAAGGACTGTCAAGGAAATAAAACCTCTTTTACATTCAAGAAGTGTCTGGCGCCCAATGACTTTTATCACCCTAGAACCCACTATGCCTCACAACCCACCACACATTGAAGATGTCAGCTATCTTTGGCCTTGAAGGTTCTCATTGGACTGAAAGAGGTAAGAGATTCTGATATATATATATATATATATATATATATATATATATATATACACACAGTATCTCACAAAAGTGAGTACACCCCTCACATTTCTGTAAAAATTTTATTATATCTTTTCATGTGACAACACTGAAGAAATTACACTTTGCTACAATTTAAAGTAATGAATGTACAGCTTGTATAACAGTGTAAATTAGCTGTCCCCTCAAATTAATTTAACACACACCATCAACCAGTTCCGGACCAGCCGCTGCAGTTATGCTGCGGCAGGTTGGCCCGGCTGCACAAAGCGTAGTAGCTATACGTCGTGCGCAGGGCCATCTTAAAAGCATCATGGGGCCCTGGGCAAAGTAATGCAATGGGGCTCCTACAAGCCTTCCCCAATTTACGCACCTACTCTCAAGAATCAAAGTATAAATAGTTGATAGACACCAGTAGATAGACACCAATACAGTGATTAGTGCTAAAAACATGCACTATAACTGTACTAATGATACCCGGGGGTTAACTGTGTGTCTAGGGAGTGCTTGCTAACTGTGTGCCTAGCCCAGTGATGGTAAACCTTTGGCACGCGTGCCACAGCTGGCACGTAGAGCCATCTCTGTGGGCACGCGAGAGGGTCCAGGTTCACGGCGGGGAGAACACGGCAGCAAGCAGCGGCGAGGTGCAGGAAATTATCGGCACGAGTGAGTGAGTGGCCGGCTCCGCAGCCTCCAGGTGGAATGCTACAGGCCTAACAGCTGGGGGGAGGGATAGAAGCAAGCAGCGGCGAGGTGCAGGAAACTGTCTGCACAAGTGAGTGGGCGGCCCCTCATCCTCCGCGTGGTAGGCTACAACCATGACAGCGCGGGAGGAAGTAAAGAGAAGAGCTTCACCGCTTAATTTTATGGCTGAAGAGGGACATCCTTGGTGCCTTCCGGAGCCTGGACTCCTTAAAGCTCCAACAGTGAGGCCCGGAGAACAGACTGACTGTAGGCCCGGAAGACGAGGACAGACGGAGAGGCGCAGGCTATGAGGGAGCCGCTGGATGGAACAGAGCAGAGGGCTCTCCCGGATCAAGTATGGAGACAGGTACCGGCCACAATTATACAATGAATACCTGCATACAATGACTGGGGCATGGAGGCAGAGCAGGGATTGCAGATAGGGACAGAGCTAGAGGTCTCCCTTTCTCTCAGCTCCCCTCTTTCTGCTCCCCCTCGCTGTCCCCCCTCTCTCTCTCGCTGTCCCCTCTCTGTGTCCCCCCTCTCTCTGTGTCCCCCCTCTGTGTGTGTGTGTGTCCCTCTCTGTGTGTGTCCCCCCCTCTCTCTCTCTGTCCCCCTCTCTCTCTCTGTGTCCCCCCTCTCTCTGTGTCCCCCCTCTGTGTGTGTGTGTGTGTGTCCCTCTGTCCCCCCCCCCTCTCTCTCTCTCTCTCTCTCTCTCTCTCTCTCTCTCTCTCTCTGTCCCCATCTCTCTCTGTGTGTCCCCCCTCTCTCTGTGTGTGTCCCCCCTCTCTTTGTGTGTGTCCCCTCTCTCTGTGTGTGTCCCCCCTCTCTCTGTGTGTGTCCCCCCTCTCTGTGTGTGTCCCCCCTCTCTGTGTGTGTCCCCTCTCTCTGTGTGTGTCCCCCTCTCTCTGTGTGTGTCCCCCCTCTCTCTGTATCCCCCCTCTCTCTGTGTGTGTCCCCCCTCTCTCTCTGTGTGTCCCCCCTCTCTCTGTTTGTGTCCCCCCTCTGTGTGTGTAAGTGTCCCCCCTTTGTGTGTGTCCCCTCTGTGTGTGTGTGTCCCCCTCTCTCTGTGTGTACCCCCTCTCTCTCTCTGTGTCCCCCCTCTGTGTGTGTGTGTTCCCTCTCTCTCTCTGTGTCCCCCCTCTCTCTGTGTGTCCCCCCCCCTCTCTCTGTGTCTGTCCCTCCTCTCTGTGTGTGTGTCCCCCTCTCTCTGTGTGTGTCCCCCTCTCTCTGTGTGTGTCCCCCCCTCTCTGTGTGTGTCTCCCCTCTCTCTGTGTGTGTCTCCCCTCTCTCTGTGTGTGTCCCCCCTCTCTCTGTGTGTGTCCCCCCTCTCTCTCTCTGTGCCCCCTCTGTGTGTGTGTGTGTGTCCCCTCTCTCTGTGTGTGTCCCCCCTCTCTGTGTGTGTGTCCCCCCTCTCTTTGTGTGTGTCCCCCCTCTCTCTGTGTGTCCCCCCCCCCTCTCTCTCACACACCCTCTCTCTTTCGCTCAGCACCCCTCTCTCGCGAATTGCCGTGTTGGCACTTTGCAACACAAAACCAACTTATTTATTTCAGTTTGGGCACTCGGGCTCAAAAAGGTTCGCCATCACTGGCCTAGCCTATGCTTGGTTACTGTGTGGGAAGTGCTTTTAATAGGGGAAGGCATTGATCCATGTTCCTGTTTTGCGGGAACACAGGATCAATACCTTCCCCACTGACAGAACCGCAGTCTGTCTTTTTTACATAGGCAGACTGCTATTGTGCTAGTGTCCTGAGCGATCGCAGGTGCCGGTGGACATCAAGTCCACCGGACCTGCTGATTGGCTCCCGCTGTGTCCAATCAAAGTGGGAGTGGATTGTGAACGGCCTGTGTGCTGCACTTCCAGACCTGGAAGTGCAGGATCATGTACTAGGTACGTGATGCTGCGCAGGAGAGCCGCTCCGCCACCGTATCTATATATATATATATATATATATATATATATATATATATATATATATATATATATATACAGTATACGGTTGGCAAGTGGTTAAAAAAGAAAGCACAGCATGTTGTAATGCAGCAGCTTGAGTGAATCGCTAACAAGGCAGTAGCTGGGGGTGTACACATGCTGGAGCCACGATGCTTTCATTTGTGATTGCGGCAAGAAGTATATCACCAGTTGAATTTGGCGGGCACTACTGCTTACCAAATGCAACCAAATAAAATAAGTCTGTGCTGCAACTTTTCCACAACCATGTTCAATGCACATAGTAGTGTAGTGAGGGTGATGCAGCTTTTAGGGGGTTAAAATAGGTGGTGAGAGGCAACATATCACCTCCTCACTGCCCATCTAATACCTCTGAAAAGCAATCCATGTGCAGCAGTTTTTTTACAGTAAGAGACTAAGGCTGCTTTTCCACTGAGGCGTCGGCGGTAAAGTGCTGCTATTTTTAGCAGCAGTTTACTGTCGTTTTAGAGGCGCTATTCGGCCGCTAGCGGGGTGCTTTTAACCCCCGCTAGCGCCCGAAGCAGGGTTAAAAAAACGCCCGCAAAGCGCCACTGCAGTGGCGGTGCTGCCCATTGATTTCAACACCGCTCCTACAGCGCTGCAAAGATGCGACTTTCAGGACTTTTTTTACCATCCTGCAAGCGCACCGCTCCAGTGTGAAAGCACTCGGACTTTCACACTAGAGTCAGAAAAGAAGCTCTTTACAGGCGCGCTATACAGGTGCTATGCAGGTGCTAAAAAAAGAAAAGTAAAATTAACAATAAAAAATAAATAAATAATTTAAAACGCCCCTGTTCCCATGTGCTCGCACACAGAAGCAAACGCATAGGTAAGTCCCGCCCACATATGAAAACGGTGTTCAAACCACACGTGTGAGGTATCGCGGCGAATGTTAGATCGCGAGGAATAATTCTAGCCCTAGACTTTTTAAGTACCAAAGTTTGACGGCTTTCCACGAGCGTGTGCAATTTTGAAGCATGACATGTTAGGTATCTATTTACTCGGCGTAACTTCATCTTTCACATTATACAAAACAATTGGGCTAACTTTAATGTTTTGTTTTTTTTTAAAGCATGAAACAGTTTTTTTTTCTTTTAAAAAGTGTTTGAAAAATTGCTGCGCAAATACCGTGCGAGATAAAGAGTTGCAACGACCGCCAGTGTATTTTCTAAGGTCTTTGCTAAAAAAACATATATAATGTTTGGGGGTTCTATGTAATTTTCTAGCAAAAAAATGATGCATTTTACATGTAGGAGAGAAATGTCAGAATTGGCCTGGATGGGAAGTGGTTAAAAAAAGTGTGTTTTTTCCCCAAAAAATTGCGTTTGAAAAATCGCTGCTCAAAATATATATATATATATATATATATATATATATATATATATATATATGTTTGGGGGTTCAAAGTAATTTTCTTGCAAAAAATAATATTTTTTCATGTAAACAAAACGTGTCAGAAAGGGCTTTGTCTACAAGTGGTTAGAAGAGTGGGTGATGTGTGACATAAGCTTCTAAAGGTTGTGCATAAAATGCCAGGACAGTTCAACCCCCCCCCCCCCAAATGACCCCTTTTTGGAAAGTAGACACCCCAAGCTATTTGCTGAGAGGCATGTTGAGTCCATGGAATATTTTATATTTTGCCACAAGTTGCGGGAAAAAGACAATTTTTTTTTATTTAAATTTTTTTTTGCACAAAGTCGTCACTAAGTGATATATTGCTCAAACATGCTATGGGCATATGTGGAATTACACCCCAAAATACATTCGCTGCTTCTCTTGAGTACAGGGATACCACATGTGTGAGACTTTTTGGGAGCCTAGCCGCGTACAAGACCCCAAAAACCAATCACCGCCTTCAGGGGCATGTTGTGTCCATGGAATATTTTATATTTTGCCACAAGTTTCGGGAAAATTATTATTTTTTTTTTTACAGAAAGTTGTCACTAAATGATATATTGTTCAAACATGCCATGGACATATGTGAAAACCAAAAACCAATCACCGCCTTCAGGCTTTCTAAGGGTGTAAAATGGTGATTTAACTCCTCACTACCTATCACAGTTAGGGAGGCCCTGAAATATATTGCAGCTCTCATTTGTTTTTGAAAATGAAGAAAGAAAAGACATTTTTTTTTTCTTTTTTTCAATTTTCAAAACTTTGTGACAAAAAGCGAGATCTGCAAAATACACAAAATGCCTCTCAGCAAATAGCTTGGGGTGTCTACTTTACAAAATGGAGTAATTTGGGGGGGGTTGTGCCATCTGGGCATTTTATGGCCTTCAAAACTGTGATAGGTAGTGAGGAGTGAAACCAAAAATGTACGCCCTTTAGAAATCCTGAAGGCGGTGCTTGGTTTTCAGTGTCCTGTATGCAGCTAGGCTCCCAAAAAGTCTCACACATATGGTATTCCCCATATATAGGAGAAGCAGCAGAATGTATTTTGGGGTGTAATTCCACATATAACCATGGCATATGTGAGCAGTATATCATTTAGTGACAACTTTGTGTAATTTTTTTTTTTTTGTAATTTTTCAGTCACTTGTGACAAAAAAATAAAATATTCAATGGGCTCAACATGCCTCTCAGCAATTTTCCTTGGGGCAACTACTTTCCAAAATGGGGTCATTGGGGAGGGGGTTGTACTGCCCTGTCATTTTAGCACCTCGAGAATTGAGGCAGTCATAAACTAAAAGCTGCGTAAATTCCAGAAAATGTACCCTGGTTTGTAGACGCTATAACTTTTGTGCAAACCAATAAATATATGCTTATTGACATTTTTTTTTAACCAAAAACATGTGGCCGAATACATTTTGGCCTAAATGTATGATTAAAATTGAGTTTATTGGATTTTTCAAAAGTAGTAACAGTAGTTACAAAAAGTAGAAAATATTCCGTTTATATCACAAAAAATAAAAATCGCAGAGGAAATCAAATACCATCAAAAGAAAGCTCTATCTGTGGGAAAAAAAGAATGCAAACTTCGTTTGGGTACAACATTGCTTGACCGCGCAATTAGCAGTTAAAGCAGCACAGTGCTAAATTGTAAAAAGTGCTCTGGTCATTGAGCAGCCTAATCTTCCGGGGCTGAAGTGGTAAAAGCGGAGTTCCACCCATATTTTAAAGTACTTGGCATCCAAAGCTGCTGTGTGTGCTTAAAAAGATTTGAAAAGATTTGATATATATATATATATATATATATATATATATATATATATATATATATATATATTTATTTATTTTTTTAAATTCACTGTTATATAGAGGATTCAGATCTTCATTTCCTGTGCTCGGCCACGAGCGCTTCCTTTCCTGTCTGCAATGCCTCCAGGGAGATGCTTGTCATCAGTCCCAGGAGGCAATAGGCATCGCTGGGCCGTAGCATCGTGTTATTTCAAAACCGGAAATGATGCGATGCAAGGTGTCGACCAGCGCCATTTTAAATAAGGGCAACCAGGCTTTTGTTGCCATTGTTACCCTAGCTTCCAGAGCATCAAGATCAGAGGCGGTGAATATGGGCGATTCGTTTGGAAGGTAAGTGGCTGCATTTGATGGGCACAAGTGGCTGCATTTGATGGGCACAAGTGGCTGCATATGATGGGCACAAGTGGTTGCATTTTATGGGCACAAGTGGCTGCATATGATGGGCACAAGTGGCTGCATTTAACAGGCACAAATGGCTGCATATGGTGGGCACAAGTGGCTGCATATGACGGGCACAAGTGGCTGCATTTGATGGGCACAAGTGGCTGCATATGATGGGTACAAGTGGCTGCATATGATGGGCACAAGTGGCTGCATTTGATGGGCACAAGTGGCTGCATATGATGTGCACAAGTGGCTACATTTGACGGGCACAAGTGGCTGCATATGATGGGCACAAGTGGCTACATATGATGGGCACAATTGGCTGTATTTGTGATGTGATGTGTTGGGGCAATGTGATGTGATGTGATGTGTTGGGAGAAATGCAATGTGATGTGTTGGGGGCAGCGTGAGGTAGTGTGATGTGCTGCTGCTAGTGTGATGGGGCAGATAGATTTTATCACTCTATACCCCTCTCCCCCGTCACCCTCGTCACCCTCATCTGCTCTCCCTTTCCCATTCACCCTCTACATATATAACTATATATATATATATATATATATATATTCACTTGTGGAGGAGAACCGCACTCTGCTTACGATTTAGTGCCAGCAATCAGGTCTTCCCACCGACCTTGTATATAGAAAAAGAGTCCAAGAGGTTGCTGCACTTAAAAATTTCTTTGCTTTATTTCACAAATTGTTCAGTAGGGATTTACAAAGCAAGTATAATCCAAAATCACAGGCACGAAATGCCTACACAGTTTCAGACACAAGTAGATTCAGATATGGATGGATGGATGGATTACGTCTCGGGCTAGTCAGCTTACGCCCTTCCTAAGATCCATTGAAGCACATCTGAGGGTTTCAATCCAATCATTCATTTAAATACAGGTTAAGTGAAGTACTTCACATATGGAATCAATATGGCTAATTAGTTCAAATCGCATACCATTTAACATCTATATATGCATATATTTATCTATAACATGCCATTAAAACAAGGATAAGCAACAGGTGTCGAATCTCTCATTCTCTTCACTCTCATTATAGAATATTTGAAATACCTATAAAAACGCAGGGAAATGTTGCATTCATGAGTAAATACAAAAACAAAAAGAAAAAACAAAAAAGATATCCCCATCATGAAGTTATTTTATCTGGCTACTTTCATATACTTATTCCAACAGTTAAACAAATAAATAAAGATCCAAATCAACATTTAAGCCATATGGAGCAATTGTATTCAAAAAATGTATCCAGTATACTTCTCTTTTTCTTAGAATCAATTCACGGTTGCCCCCTCTCCTATTTTTTTCAATACCTTCTAGGACCATATACTTTAGTTGTGATACATTGTGGCCAAATTCCAAAAAGTGTCTCGCCAGCGGTAATTGGGTTAATTTATCCCGTATTGAGTATTTGTGTCTCGCTATCCTATCTTTGATTTTTTGTGTAGTCTCCCCTACATAGACTAAACCGCACGGGCACTTTATGGCGTAAATTACATATGAAGATTGGCATGTGTAGTAACCCCGTATGGGGATGTTGAAACCCCTATGTGGATGTGTAAAGTATTTACCTTTAATCATAGAGTTACATTGTATGCATGACAAGCAGGGATACGATCCCAGATTTTTAGGTCCCAGGAAGGTTAGTTTGGCTGCTGCAGCCACAGGTTGATCAGATTTAATCAATCGATCTCGTATCGTTCTACCTTTTCTATAGGAGGACATGGGTGGATTCCAGAATTCCTGTACCATGGGGTAACTGGATCTTAAAAGATTCCAATGTCTTTTGATGATTTGATTAATTTTGTTGGAGAAGGGATGATACTGCATAATAAAGGGGATTCTCTTGTTTTCTTTTCGGGGTGATCGATTACTATCCGTATTAGGATGATCGATATTAACTAAAGCTTGCGGATATCTTCTACTAATAAGTTTGTTTTTTATTTCATCAAGTCTCTGATCACGGCACAGCGGGTCACTCACGATCCGCTGCACCCTCATCATCTGACTTTTTGGGATGGATGAAAAAACGTTTGGGGGGTGAAAGCTATTAAAATGTAGCAATTGATTACGATCTGTGGGTTTCACATATAAGTCAGTAGTAATCTGCCCATTGTTCAATTTAAGAAGAGTATCAAGAAAGGAGATCTCATTTTTACCAATTTCAATGTTGAACTTTAATCCAGGTACTAAATAGTTAATGTATTTATCAAATAAGTATAGGCTTTCCATGTTGCCATCCCATATAGCGAAAATATCGTCCACAAATCTGTACCAACATTGGCAATGTTTTAAAAATAAATCATTGACATAAATAAAGGACATCTCTATCATATTCATAAATGCGTTCGCTTATGGGGGTGCAACATTTGAACCCATCGCTGCTCCGTTCAGTTGCAAGAAATGAGTATCCCTGAAAAGAAAATAGTTCTCTTCAAGAGTAATTTTCAAAAGGTCAAGCAGAAATGAAATCTGTTAGGTTTTATAGATGCCTGATTGAATTAACAATCGCTGACATGCCTCTATTCCTAAATCATGTGGAATGATAGTAAATAAGCTAGAGACGTCCCATGATATCAGGATGGAATCCGATGACAAGTTTATATCTTGAATTTTTGACAAAAAGTCAGTAGTATCTCTTATAAATGATTTAGTGTTTAATAGCAATGGTGTCAAACACTTATCCAGGTATTGTGCTAGATGTGTTGTCACAGATTCCATCCCTGATACAATGGGACGTCCCGGGGGATTTTTAGGGTCTTTATGAATTTTTGGTAACATATACAGTACCGGTGTAACCGGATATTCACATATCAAAAACTCCATAGTTTCATCATCAATGATTTTTTGTTTAACTGCCTTAGTTAGAGTTGTTTTTATCCTTTTTTGCACTTTAAAAACAGGACAGCAATCAAGTCTTTTATAAGTAAGGGTATCACTAAGATGTTTCATTATTTCATTTTCATACATGGATGTATCCATGACCACAATAGCTCCCCCCTTGTCAGCCGGCTTGATAGTGATATCATGCCGGGCTGACAAGGAGTTTAACGCTGCAATCTCATCTCTATTTAGATTGTGGGGTATATGGTCTCTCTTATCTCTGTCACACAAAAAACGTTTTATATCATTTTCCACTTTGTCTATATATACCTCTACAGCAGCACATGAAGTGGGTGGTACTTTAGTGCTTTTTGGTTTTAAACTCATGTTTTTGATCGATAATATTGATAATTCTTTAGTTGTGGCAGTGGGTACACCAGAATAGCAGTGGCGGCCTGTCCATAGGGGGCGCATGGGCGCCGCCCCCCTCTCCCCAAAAAAAAAAAAAGTCCCTTTAAAAAAAAAAAAAAACTTCATTTAACTGCACTGTGTTCCGGGCGGGCGCCGGACACGGTGCACTATGGAAGCGTCATGCCAATGCAATCCCGTGATTGCAGGCAAGACGCTTCATTTGCGGGGTTTTTTGATGCCCTGTGGCGCTATGCAGTGCGCCTCTACACGCTGATTGGGCCATTCTCGTTTGTGTCTTCCTGTCTGGGCGGTGCTGTCTCCCGGCGGCGTGTCACTTCCTGTTTCGGGCCGCTCTGTGTGAATGGAGAAGGGAGAAGACAAGGTACTGTGTCACTGACAGCCTATTCTTCTCAGTCTGTGATCGGAGGGTGGAGGGAGCTGTGCTTCACCTCTGCCCTGCCAGGCATCACTCTCTGCTCCAGCCTTTCACCCGACAAATGTGCTGGAGCCTTCATTACACATCTGCTGTATGTGTAAATCACGGGGGCTCCCAGCACTGCGTCCTGGAGTCATGCTGTGCATTCTCTCATCTCATCTCTCTCTCTGTCTCTGTCTCTCTCTCTCTCTCTGTCTCTGTCTCTCTCTCTCTCTCTCCATCTCCGTGTATATCTCTATCTAACTGCATGTCTATCTATCTGTATATCTATATAACTGCATCTATCTATCTATCTATCTATCTATCTATCTATCTATCTATCTATCTATCTATCTATCTATCTGTCTGTCTGTCTGTCTGTCTGTCTGTCTGTCTATCTATCTATCTATATAACTGCATCTATCTATCTATCTATCTATCTATCTATCTATCTATCTATCTATCTATCTATCTATCTATCTATCTATCTATCTATCTATCTATCTATCTATCTGTATATCTATCTATCTGTATATCTATCTATCTATCTATCTATCTATCTATCTATCTATCTATCTATCTATCTATCTATCTATCTATCTATCTATCTATCTATCTATCTATCTATCTATCTACCTGTCTATCTATCTATCTACCTGTCTATCTATCTATCTACCTGTCTATCTATCTATCTATCTATCTATCTATCTATCTATCTATCTATCTATCTATCTATCTATCTATCTATCTATCTATCTATCTATCTATCTATCTATCTATCTATCTATCTATCTATCTATCTATCTATCTACATGTCTCTCTCTCTGTTTATCTGTATAACTGCATATATCTATCTAACTGCATCTATCTATCTATCTATCTGTATATCTATATAACTGCATCTATCTATCTATCTATCTATCTATCTATCTATCTATCTATCTATCTATCTATCTATCTATCTATCTATCTATCTATCTATCTATCTATCTATCTATCTATCTATCTGTATATCTATCTATCTATCTGTATATCTGTATATCTATCTATCTGTATATCTATCTATCTGTATATCTATCTATCTATCTATCTATCTATCTATCTATCTATCTATCTATCTATCTATCTATCTATCTATCTATCTATCTATCTATCTATCTATCTATCTATCTATCTATCTATCTATCTAATCCATTCTATCCCTCTGTGTGTCTATAGGCCCATCACGGGCGAGTGATGGCAAGGGGGGGGGGGGGGTTGGTAGGGATTTTGTTTGCGCCCCCCTAAAAAAATGAAGCACCAGCCGCCACTGCAGAATAGTATGCTTTAAATCTTAATTGTCTAAAAAATCTATATAAATCCTGTTTAAGTACAAAATCATTCATTTTCTCTTTAGGGCAAAAGTCCCCCGGGACGTCCCATTGTATCAGGGATGGAATCTGTGACAACACATCTAGCACAATACCTGGATAAGTGTTTGACACCATTGCTATTAAACACTAAATCATTTATAAGAGATACTACTGACTTTTTGTCAAAAATTCAAGATATAAACTTGTCATCGGATTCCATCCTGATATCATGGGACGTCTCTAGCTTATTTACTATCATTCCACATGATTTAGGAATAGAGGCATGTCAGCGATTGTTAATTCAATCAGGCATCTATAAAACCGAACAGATTTCATTTCTGCTTGACCTTTTGAAAATTACTCTTGAAGAGAACTATTTTCTTTTCAGGGATACTCATTTCTTGCAACTGAACGGAGCAGCGATGGGTTCAAATGTTGCACCCCCATAAGCGAACGCATTTATGAATATGATAGAGATGTCCTTTATTTATGTCAATGATTTATTTTTAAAACATTGCCAATGTTGGTACAGATTTGTGGACGATATTTTCGCTATATGGGATGGCAACATGGAAAGCCTATACTTATTTGATAAATACATTAACTATTTAGTACCTGGATTAAAGTTCAACATTGAAATTGGTAAAAATGAGATCTCCTTTCTTGATACTCTTCTTAAATTGAACAATGGGCAGATTACTACTGACTTATATGTGAAACCCACAGATCGTAATCAATTGCTACATTTTAATAGCTTTCACCCCCCAAACGTTTTTTCATCCATCCCAAAAAGTCAGATGATGAGGGTGCAGCGGATCGTGAGTGACCCGCTGTGCCGTGATCAGAGACTTGATGAAATAAAAAACAAACTTATTAGTAGAAGATATCCGCAAGCTTTAGTTAATATCGATCATCCTAATACGGATAGTAATCGATCACCCCGAAAAGAAAACAAGAGAATCCCCTTTATTATGCAGTATCATCCCTTCTCCAACAAAATTAATCAAATCATCAAAAGACATTGGAATCTTTTAAGATCCAGTTACCCCATGGTACAGGAATTCTGGAATCCACCCATGTCCTCCTATAGAAAAGGTAGAACGATACGAGATCGATTGATTAAATCTGATCAACCTGTGGCTGCAGCAGCCAAACTAACCTTCCTGGGACCTAAAAATCTGGGATCGTATCCCTGCTTGTCATGCATACAATGTAACTCTATGATTAAAGGTAAATACTTTACACATCCACATAGGGGTTTCAACATCCCCATACGGGGTTACTACACATGCCAATCTTCATATGTAATTTACGCCATAAAGTGCCCGTGCGGTTTAGTCTATGTAGGGGAGACTACACAAAAAATCAAAGATAGGATAGCGAGACACAAATACTCAATACGGGATAAATTAACCCAATTACCGCTGGCGAGACACTTTTTGGAATTTGGCCACAATGTATCACAACTAAAGTATATGGTCCTAGAAGGTATTGAAAAAAATAGGAGAGGGGGCAACCGTGAATTGATTCTAAGAAAAAGAGAAGTATACTGGATACATTTTTTGAATACAATTGCTCCATATGGCTTAAATGTTGATTTGGATCTTTATTTATTTGTTTAACTGTTGGAATAAGTATATGAAAGTAGCCAGATAAAATAACTTCATGATGGGGATATCTTTTTTGTTTTTTCTTTTTGTTTTTGTATTTACTCATGAATGCAACATTTCCCTGCATTTTTATAGGTATTTCAAATATTCTATAATGAGAGTGAAGAGAATGAGATATTCGACACCTGTTGCTTATCCTTGTTTTAATGGCATGTTATAGATAAATATATGCATATATAGATGTTAAATGGTATGCGATTTGAACTAATTAGCCATATTGATTCCATATGTGAAGTACTTCACTTAACCTGTATTTAAATGAATGATTGGATTGAAACCCTCAGATGTGCTTCAATGGATCTTAGGAAGGGCGTAAGCTGACTAGCCCGAGACGTAATCCATCCATCCATCCATATCTGAATCTACTTGTGTCTGAAACTGTGTAGGCATTTCGTGCCTGTGATTTTGGATTATACTTGCTTTGTAAATCCCTACTGAACAATTTGTGAAATAAAGCAAAGAAATTTTTAAGTGCAGCAACCTCTTGGACTCTTTTTCTATATATATATATATATATATATATATATATATATATATATATATATACAGTATCTCACAAAAGTGAGTACGCTCCTCACATTTTTGTAAATATTTTATTTTATCTTTTCATGTGACAACACTGAAGAAATGACACTTCGCTACAATGTAAAGTAGTGAGTGTACAGCTTGTAAAACAGTGTAAATTTGCTGTCCCCTCCACTCAACTGCTGGCAACAAAAGTGAGTACACCCCTAATGCCCTGTACACATGGTCGGACTTTGTTCGGACATTCCGACAACAAAATCCTCTGATTTTTTCAGACGGATGTTGGCTCAAACTTGTTTTGCGTACACACGGTCGCACAAAGTTGTCGGAATTTCCGATCGCCAAGAACGGGGTGACGTCAAGCACCTTCGACCAGACTAGAAAAGGCCAGTTCAGAACTAAGCGCGGCACCCTTTGGGCTCCTTTTGCTAATCTCGCGTTAGTAAAAGTTTGGTGAGAGACGATTTGCGCTTTTTCAGACTCGTGGTTTTCAGATCGTTTTCTGACGTTCAGTTTGTGCTTGTGGGTTTGTATCTGCTCTTCAGTGCGTGCAAGCAAGTTCTGCGTGACTTAGTCATTGTGTTCTTGTGCGTTCGTTACTGTTTTTCAGGTCGCTTTTCACAGGCCTTGCTGTTCTTCAGTGCGTTCTGTTACTTCGTTCTGAGCAGCCGACCGTTTTCTAGCCATGTTTCGTATGCGTACTCCTCGTAGAGTTCGTGCTGTGCGGGGGCTTGGTGTTGGGGTCCTGACCTTGACACAAGTCCAGTCAATGAACAGGGTGGGGAGGAGTTCATGGACCAAGGATTGGTTGCTTCAGCGTGACCAGTTCTCTCATATGCCTTTGCTCCGTGAGATCCGTGAGAATAATCCTGATGATTTCAGGAACTTTCTCAGGATGACGGACCCCGTGTTCCACCGTTTGTTGGCTTCGCTGACCCCTTATATTAGCAGGCAGGATACCTGCATGAGGCAAGCCATCACTCCAGAGCAGAGGCTCGTCGCTACCCTGCGGTATTTGGCGACAGGGAGAAGTCTGCAGGACTTGAAGTTCTCGACAGGCATCTCCCCCAGGCTCTGGGTATCATCATCCCAGAGACCTGTTCTGCCATTATAAAGGTCTTGCAGAAGGAGTATATGAAGGTAAGATTTTTATCCTTTAATATCACATTTTATTGTATTTAATGTTTGCTAATATATTGTATTTCTTTCCTCATTCCCTAATTACCATGATTGTAATATGCTGTGAATGTCCCCTTTGTCCTCATGCATGCTGGATTTTTATGTAATTTTTTAGGTCCTTCATACAGATTGTCCTTCACTAACCTCCCCAGCATGCTCTACGGGCCCTATATTCACCGCATGTAGTCACTTAAAACAATGTATTTTATCAGCTCCATAGTAGTGCTTTACCCCAAACACCCCCAAAATGTTTTGAAATGTTATTTTAGCTTTAAATTCAGGCAGAGTGGCAGAGGCTTTTTTTTGTGGTGTCCCCAAATCATTTTTAGTAACCCTCCCTCCCCCAACTGCTAAGCCAGCTGATCCCAATTCTCTTTCTATCCTCAATCATCTATCTGCTGACTTTGCCAAACCCATACACACTATACCCATCTCTTTTGTGCTCTGATTTATGGATGAATTCCCCAAAGCATGTAGTGCAAGGGCCTGCCTGTATACTTTCAAATGGTACTGTTTGAATTTTTAAGATCCTATTATTATCTTGAGTCAGGTATTAGCAGAATGTTCAAATGTGCTCAAATGTGTACAGTGTGTATTTCTATCTTTGTATTATGACACTTCTTACCTGTCCAGTGGGCTGCCAATAGTGTAACTAAGGAGGGGCTGTTCCAAGTAATACCCTGTATTTAGGCATTCATCTCGCAATGAAGTGAAGAGGGTTACCTGTCCAAGATTCCCCCCCCCCCCCATAATGTTAGAAATGGCCCATGAGAGGGGGGGGGGGAAATATGATAGGTGTACCTTATACTTTGGTGTTGTTAAATTCCCCTTAATAAATGCTATCTGGAGGTTGCCCCAGAATGTTTGTGCCTAATCTGCTTGCCATGTTTCTGAGCAAAAATATTAATTGTTTTATTTTTTCCTCAACAGTTTCTTTCCACGCCACAGGAATGGCAGACTGTGGCCTCCCACTTTGCCGAGCGGTGGGACTTTCCTAACTGCGGAGGGGCAATTGATGGGAAACATGTCCACATCATCCCACCACCCAACTCGGGGTCGTACTATTTCAACTATAAGGGGTTCAATAGTATTGTGATGTTGGCTGTGGTGTCGGCTAATTACGACTTCTTGTATGTGTACGTGGGGAAGAATGGCCGGATGTCCGATGGTGGAGTCATCGCCCAGACAGAGTTCTACAGGTGTCTCCAGAATGGCAGCTTGGACTTGCCAGCTCCAGAGGACAATGTGGAAGGACTCCCATTCGTGTTCGTTGCTGATGAAGCATTCGCGCTGGGGGACCACCTTATGCGGCCATTCCCTATGAGGACCCTCACCCCGGAACAGAGGGTTTTTAATTACCGGCTGGCCAGAGCCCAAAGAGTGGTGGAGAACACATTTGGAATCCTGACCAGCCGGTTCCGCCTATTTCTGACACCTATCCATATGGCGGAGTATAAACTTAATCATATAATCATGGCGTGCTGTATTCCCCATAACTTTTTACGGAAACATTCGGCCAACTATGCTGGCTCAGTTGGGCCTGAGGCCGGAGTGATACCTCAAACAACAATGACGGCGCTTGAAAGCGGCCGTCCTGGCTTGCCCTCCCTGAGTGCCCTTGATGTCCGGTTACGATACCTGGAGTTCTTTGCGGGTAGGGGGGCCATCAATATGCCTTCAAATTTGTGAAGCCTTTTTCAAATAAAAAAGCCAAAAAAAGAAATTCTTTGTGGACATTTACTGCTTGTGTTTGTTTTAGCTGACCCTGACAGAAATGTGTTGAGTCCAGAAAATGGCGTGATTGTGTAACCTTATACAAAGCACTGTTGGGTGTTATTTACTAAAGGCAAAGACACTTTTCACTACAAGTGCACTTGCAACTGCACTGAAACTGCACTTGTAGTGCAACCAGGATTTGCCCTTAGGAAATAACCCCCATTTTCATAGAAATACCCAATTACATCACCAACAAAGTGTTTTATTAGAGTTGACACAATTATCCACACATTCTTGATTAACAATCTCTTTAATACCTGCACAATCACATGTGCATTTTGAAAAGGTTTTTCTAACAAACCCACAGGTTTGTTGTTTATAAATTTTTGGGGTAGCATTATAAACCAGATAAAGGTCCATTTATTTAAGATAAAACAGGCATGTGTAAAACCAACAAGAAAGACACAAATCTTGAACTTACAAAGTTCACATTTGGTAGAACTTGATGGCAATATCAGACATGAGTATTTAGGCAAATTTGGAAGATGCACACAAATTTACCAATGTCAACATGTGCTACCTGCCATCACGGGGGATCAAGGGACATGTTTTGGGGGAGAAACCCCTTCCTCTCAGCTACTTTATTATAGAGGAAGGGGTTGCAACCTCCATTGATCTCCCGTGATGGCAGATAGCACATGTTGGCACACTGTGTGCATCCTACAAATTAGGCTTTTCTATAAATCTTGCAAACATTTTGAAAATTGGAACACACCAAAAAACCAAGGGATTGGGAGGTGTTTTAAACTCACCCCAAAACATCAATGATGTTCTTATTTTTTTGGATAACATCATTGATGTTTTTCTTTAGGTTTTCCAATTGTAAATTACACCCCATGATCTCCCCGATCAGGATCTGGGCACTTTCTGATGTGAAAGGATCTGGATCCCCAACATCACGATCACCTAAAAAGAGATAAACCAAACAAAAACAGGTATCAAAAATATGCCGGCATCCATCTCTTACCTGACCCTGTGGTTTCAGAGACTCACCTGTTGTGGTGACTAGTTCCACCACGTCTTCTTCATCCTCCTGCACTTCTTGGTTTGGGGGAATTTCCCCTTCTTCTAGAGGTGGGGGGTCTCTGGTCTCCTCGGATGAGGGGTGTCCTCCGAGTCTTTTTTCCCCTATGTAAAACACAAATGCTATACTTAGCACACAGTGATTTGATGGCAGAACTATAAATAGGAAACATTGCTTGGAAGTGGGGTACAATTGTCTATTTTGGCCGAGTGCAAAAATGTAGCATTTTCAGTGTCCTTTGTAAAGCTTCAATACTTTACCTGTTTGGTACAAGCTTCACAGATGGAGTCACCCCTATAGTATACACTGGAGCACCTGTGTGGCCCCCTAATAAAAATGGTGTTCTTGTGTCCCACACTAGTGCTCCAGTGTCCAGATGTGAAGGCAGCTGCTGAGTGTCCTCTCCTTACACAGAATCTAGTTTGCATTTCATTCTAGTAACAAAGCCATCTACACAACCAAATTAGTTTATGACAAGTAGGGCGTAAAAATGTGTCCAAATGCATATGGCCTAAACAATGGTGTTTTAGAGGCCGAAAGAAAAATGTTTGATTCGAACGAATAATGGGCCCATGAACATGAAAGTTGCCATTAAAAAATGTACACTTGTAAGAAAAGCACATGGAGCAGCACGAACGTAAGAAACATAAAGAATAGAAACACAGCACAACTACTTACTTTTTTGCAGCACTCTCCGGATCTTTCTGTACTGCTCATGTTCTCATAATTTGAGATCCGACCACCGCCTCCTGAGCTGATCTTTCGATCGTCGTACCCCGAATTTCCGGTACAGACTTTTCACCACTTTCGCAATTATCTTGGCCTTTCTGACATTGGGGTTGGGGTAAGGTCCATACTTTCCATCATAGTCGGCCTTCTTCAGGATGTCCACCATCTCCAACATCTCCCCAAAGGACATATTTGAGGCCTTAAATCTCCTTCTGGATCGGGACGTTTCCGGCTCCGGGCTTTCCTCCTCCTCCTAGTTCCTGTAATTAGCACACACCTGCTATGTATCCGCCATGTGCTCTTCCCCCACTGCGCAAAACGAAAAGGGGCGGGGAATAGACTTGAAAGAATGTCAGGGGCGGGCGGAGTTACACGCATGCGCAGTGTGTATAAAGCGTAACACGCGTGCGTATTACGTACGATCTGTGAGCGGAGGAAGGAGCATCAAAAGCGCCGATCGTGATAACGAAGGTAAGATCTAAACTTGGGCCTATACTGCTTCGAAATAGAAGCCTAGATTTTAACTAGATTAGAAGAGTTTGGCCTTACATTAGGGTTTGTCTTGTGTTGTGTCTTGCAGATAAAATGGATGGCTTCAATGACCACAACTTCCTCCCCCTGTTCATAGACAAGTACAGGGAGCTGCCCTGCCTGTGGCAGGTGAGACACCCCCATTACAATAATAAACAAAAGAGGCAGGCAGCGCTGGAGAAACTGCTGGAGTTGGTGAAGCCGGTGGTCCCCACAGCAACCATCCCTTATTTAAAAACCAAAATTGGTGGCCTGAGGAGTACTTATCTTAGGGAGCGCAAGAAGGTCACAGATTCCCAGAGGTCTGGAGCTGCAGCAGATGACGTTTATGTCCCCAGGCTGTGGTACTATGAGAGACTGCGATTTTTGTCAGACCACACTGAAGTCAGGGAATCCCTCTCTACTCTTCCTTCCACTCTTCCTTCCACTCTTCCTTCCACCCCAGCTGAGGCTTCCGATGTCCAACCTGGGCCTTCCAGCCAGGAAGAAGTGGAGGAGCCCAGCTGGAGTCAGGTATAGCATTCTTCTACTAATTTCTGGTCAATAAATAAATGATGTTTACTAGATGTTAGTATTGATCACTAACTGCTGATTGAAAAAAGTCTTTGACATATCAATAGACAGTAGTGGGCAAAAATAATTGGGACAAGAATGAAAAATGCTGGGCTCACAATCATAGTCTGTTATATTTGTGAACATTCAATTTGCAACAGTCAGAAGGTGAAAATTGTGTGTGATTGATGAATAAAATATTAAAACAATGTCCCTTTTTCATACACAGGAAGACCTCAGCCAGGAGGAGGTTGTGGAATGTGGCAGTCAGGAGGAGGCGGGGATTAGTGGCAGCCAGGAGGAGGCGGGGCTAAGTGTCAGCCAAGAGAAGCCTGGGACCAGTCGCAGCATGACTGAATCGCAGGTTCCTCCCCTCCGCCTTCCATACAAAAGAGCGAGGAAGACGACTCCCATGCAGGATTCAGCGCTCAGGCTCATTCAGGAGGCTTCTGCGTCCCTCCGAGCCTTACCCACTCCTGAAGAGGCCTTTGCCTGCATGGCTGCCACAAAACTGCAGGGCATGCAGGAGGGTCAACGCAAACTATGTGAGGACCTGCTTTATAAAGTCCTAAGTAAGGGGGTGAGTGGGGAACTAACACCCAAGACCGACCTGATTGAGTTGGACCATCCTCCTCCTCCTCCTCCTGCTGCCACAACTCCACCACCACAGCCACAGCGTAGAAGGAAGCGTGGAAAGAAGACCAAAGAGTGATTGCCCTGGGTTCAGTCTGGTCTGACAAAAGCTGCAGTCTCTCGTATGACCACAGCCTGGGGACACAGATGTCATCTGCTGCTTTCCGGATCTCTGGGACTGATGGACCAGACTGCCCTCCCTTTGATATGGACTCCTCAGGCCACCAATTTTGCGTGAAAATTATTGATGTCTGCCCTGGGGGTCCAGGGCTTCGCCAATTTCTGCAGTTTCTCCAGCGTTGCCTCCCTCTTTGTTTAGTTGTGACCCCTTAATAAAAGTTTTTTATTTGGGAAATTCTACTCTCCTTTGTGTGTTTTCATCCAAAAATGACAGTTTGTTGGTGACGATTCAGGTACATTTCTAACATAAAATGTGAAATTAACAAGGGACAACAACACCAAACAATCTCCTACAGATTAAATAGAACAACATATCAATGGTGTTGTGGTAACTTGACACAAAAAACACACACAAAAATTTTCACGAGTACAAATAAAAATCCCAAAAACCAAAAATACGCCTTGAAAAAAATACAAATACAAACCCTAAAAAAATTAATCGGCCTTAAAAACCAAAAAAAAAAAAAAAAAAAATGATGTCAGATGTGACAAATCAAAATATATCAAAATATATTGAGGTAATCCCGAAAAATAGTAAAGAAATTAGTTTGTGAGAAGTCTGTGTGAATATGAGCAGCAAAAATACTTAATTCTTGTCCCATTATAAAGAAGAAGAAGAGAGTGCGCTGTATTAAACCATTTTTAACATTGCAGCGTGACGAAAGTGCTGTATCCATTGCGAACGCTCATTTTACCAGACCGAGCTGTTCCGTGTCGGAATTTCTTCTGAGCATGCGTGGCACTTTGTGCGTCGGAACAGGCCACACACGGTCGGAATTGACGCGATCGGATTTTGTGTCGGAAAATTTTATCTCCTGCTCTCCAACTTTGTGTGTCGGAAAATCCGATGGAAAATGTCCGATGGAGCGAACACACAGTCGGAATTTCCGACAACACGCTCCGATCGGACATTTTCCATCGGAAAATCCGACCGTGTGTATGGGGCATTAGAATGATTTACTTTAAAATTATTCAACACTCCAAATCGAGTAAACTTGGATAATATGTGAAGGAAAGCAACTCTAGGATTTGAAATGTATAACAGCATGCAGTCCTCGTATAAACTAAATTTTTGATAAATAGGCCCTATAGGGATTCCCCTAATTTCCGAGTTTTTTTTACAAATGGACACTGCTAGATGTTCCATCACAAGTAGAAATTATTTTAGTAGTTAAAATATACAGAGCCTTGTGCAGAAGAGAAGGATCTGACATAATTTGCCCCTATGGAGTCATTGTTGAACTTAATGATCCAGAGTGTTGAGAAAACACAAACTCAGGAAAAGATAATTATTGGTCATAGACAGAATATATAATTCATTAGTATATCAACTGAATAATGAGATGTTATATTTTTGTATTTAGTGATAAATGGGTTACATATTTGTAATTGTTTGGTGTCAAGGATAGCCTACACAGGCTTATGTTGTATTAATGATATGATTATTGAAATATCCTGGGATAAAAGAGATATAAGATACCAACTGATACTTTATATCATGCAGTAATTTATACTGATGTGACAAAGATATAATTTACCTCTTCCTCATATTAACTTGGAAAAACAGTTCTATGATGTGGGAAAGGATGTCAGAGCTATTAGGGGAAAATGTAGTTACAAATCTATGTCAGATAAATGCACTTTTTTATACAGTGCATTAAAGAGGAATTGTTATGAATTACTAGCACTTACGGTGCCTTGAAAAAGTATTCATACCCCTTCACATTTTCCACATTTTGTCATGTTACAACCAAAAATGTAAATGTATTTTATTGCCATTTTATGTGATAGACCAACACAAAGTGGCACATAATTGTGAAGTGGAAGGAAAATAATAAATGGTTTTCATTTTTTTTTTACAAATACATATGTGAAAAGTGTGGCGTGCATTTGTATTCAGCCCCCTTTACTCTGATATCCCTAACTAAAATCTAGTGAAACCAATTGCCTTCAGAAGTCACCTAATTAGTAAACAGAGTACACCTGTGTGTAATTTATTCTCAGTATAAATACAGCTATTCTGTGAAGCCCTCAGAGGTTTGTTAGAGAACCTAAGTGAACAAACAGCATCATGAAGGCCAAGGAACACATCAGACAGGTCAGGGATAAAGTTTCGGACAAGTAAAAAGCATGGTTAGTTTATAAAAAAAATATCCCAAGCTTTGAACATTTCACGGAGCACTGTTCAATCCATCATCCGAAAATGAAAAGAGTATGGCACAACTGCAAACCTACCAAGACATGGCCGTCCACCTTAGCTGACAGTCCGGGTGGGGAGAGCATTGCGCTCCTATTATAAGTGCTCCTCAGACCACCAATTTTGCACTTCAAATAGTTGATGTCTGCCGTGGGGATCTGTGGCTTCACAAACTCCAGCAATTTATCCAGTGCTGCCTTCCTCTTTAGTCAATTTGTATAAAAGGGGTGTTTTGTCTGCCACAGAGAGGGCAGCTCTCTGTACGAATAAATGTATTGGGGGAGGAAATCATGATCGTTGAATCGATCCATTTTACCTGCAAGACAAACCCTAATGTCAGGCTAAACTGTCATAATCTTGTCCCAATATAGGCCTCAATCTCTAAGCAGTATAGGCCACTGATGCCCCAAGTTAAAATTGTACCTTCGTTAGAATGATCGGCGCTTCCAATACTCCTTCCTCTGCTCACAGATCGTACGTACGACGCATACGCAATCCGCTTTTTATGCACTGCGCATGCGTGAAACTCCGCCCGCCCCTGACCTTCTATCTATTATATTCCCCGCCCCTTCTCTTTCGGCACAGAGGAAGAGCACATGGCGGGGAAAGAACAAGTGCATGCAAACAGCAGCAGCAGCAACGATGAAAGGCCAGAGCCACAAAGGTCCCGATCCCGGAGGAGAATTAACGCCTCAAATATGTCCTTTGTAGAGATGGTGGAGATGGTGGACATCTTGAAGAGGGCCGACTATGATGGGAAGCATGGACCTTACCCAAACCCAAATGTGAGAAAGGCCAAGATCATGGCTAAAGTTGTGAAAAGTCTGCAGAAGAATTTTGGGGTAGGGCGATCCAAGGATCAACTGAGGAAACAATGGTCAGACCTCAAATTGAGGGAGCAGGATCAGTACAGAAGGATCAGGAAACTGCTTCTAAAAAGTAAGTATTTTGTGGTGTGTTCATATTATTATTATTACTTTAGTGCTGCTCCATGTGCTTTTCTTTACTGTTGTACAGTTTAAAATGGCAAGTTTCAGGTTCGTGGGCACAGTAATCGTTCGTAATAAACACTGTTCGTTCTTTTACTAATACAATGTTTTTGGCAGATGTAGGTTAACTACATTTGGTCATGCCTATTTGTATTAAAAAAAGTTTAGTACATTGTTGTCTAGATGGGTTTGTAACTAGAATGAAATGCAAACTTGATTCAGTGAAAGGAGAGGACACTCAGCAGCTGTTTACACATCTGGATGCAGGAGCACTAGTGTGGGATTCCAGAACAAACTTTTTAGGGTGTCCCACACAGGTGCTCCAGTGGATACTAGGGGTCTCTCTCTACATGTGTGATACTTTACCATAAAAGTTAAGTATTCCAGCTTTAAGAAAGGAAAAATATCATGTATTCAGCTTGGAACTCTGCCAAAACAGACAATTGTACGACACTTCCAAGCAAT
Organism: Lithobates clamitans; assembly: GCA_037952925.1. NCBI lineage: Eukaryota > Metazoa > Chordata > Amphibia > Anura > Ranidae > Lithobates > Lithobates clamitans. Next base: position 922,927 of record JBBGZY010000889.1, on the reverse strand, counting down.
GTTTCATATTCCTATTTCTGCCCTCAAATATCTGTGTGCTAAGTATACCTTTTTTTATTCACATAGGGGAGAAAAGACTCAGGACATCAGAGGACACCAGGGACACACAATCTCCTAAATAAGGGGAACTCAGCACACCACAACCTGAGGAGAGGTTTATGAAGTGGGCGAAATAGTGACCACAACTGGTGAGTGTCTGAGACAACAGCTTCAGGTAATAGATGTATGCCTGCATATTTATAATACATGGTGTGTTTTTTTTTTATTTTTAAGTGATGTGGATGTTGTGGAAGAAGAAACACATTTCACAAGTGCAAGTGCACACATCCTCATCAGGGAGATCATTGTGTGCAATAGGGATTTACAGAAGATCAAGGAAGACATCAATGATGTGGAAAAAATACTTGATGTTTTAGGCAGAATATAAAACACACCAACATTTGATTAATTGTTTTTATTTTTCTTAATTTGTCAAAAAATTTTGAAAGCCAAATTTTGAAGATGCACACAGTGTGTCAACATGTGCTATCTGCCATCACGGGATATCAATGTACACGTTTTGTGGGTGCAACCCCTTTCTCGTAACTCAAGTAGCTGAGAGAAAGGGGTTGTACCCCGGAAACACGTACATTGATCCCCCATGATGGGAGCTAGCACATGTTGACCTTAGCCATGGGATCAAGAGGGAAATCCCCATTTTGACTCTCAATTTGTGTGCATCTTCAAAATTTGGCTTTCACAGGGGTGACATCACCCCATCTGATGAAGGCAATATCAACACAGTTTGGACATACTAATGTCTGATATTGCCTTCAATTTATCAAAGTTGAACTTTGTAAGTTCCTGAGTTATGTATTGTTTTATGGTTTTAAAAACATGCCTGTTTACCACACAAAAGATATTTCTAATGTGTACACGAAAAAAAAAATTTGTATAAAAATATGTTGGTTTGTACAAAAACCCTTTTCTAAACGCACATGTGAATGTGCACAGAGTAAAAATTTTTATACTTAGCAATGTGTGGCTTCTTCTTTCAATGCTCAATAGCAGTTTTTCGAGTAAGTTGGTGTTTACAGTGACAATGCGGGTTATTTACTAAAGGAAAATCCACTTTGCACTTCAAGTGCACTTTCAGTGCAGTTTCAAGTGCACTTTTGCAGTGCACTTGCAGTGCAAAGTGGATTTTCCTTTAGTAAATAACACCCACAGTTTTAATTTGCAACAATCAGGCCATTTTCGTCACTCCAAAAAATTAATTAATTGTGCTGAAAATTATGAATATTTTTAGCATTAATGCATTACATACATTAACAACAAAAACAAGGTGTGTATGTAGTAGAACTCGGTCTGGGCGATGACTCAGCCATCTGACATCCGGCCATTCTTCGCCATGTCCACAAAGAGAAATTCATATGTCGCCGACACCACTGCCAACATCACAATACTATTAAACCCCTTTTATAGTTATAATAGTATGACCCCGAGTTGGGGGGTGGAACTATGTGGATGTGTTTCCCATCAATTGCCCCTCCGCAATTGGGAAAGTCCCACTGCTAGGCAAATTGGGAAGCCACAGTCTGCCATTCCTGTGGCGTTGAAGGAAACTGTGGAGTGAAACAAGAAAAAAAAAATTTGTACTTTTGCACATAACATTGCAAGCAGATTAGACACAAACATTCTTGGCCAACATCAGTGCAACATTTATGTGAAGGAGTATTAAAAAAAAAAAAATCTAAGGTCCACTTATCAGATTCCTCACCCCCTCTGATGGCCCATTGTAAATATTTTCGAAGGGGGGGGGGGGGGTAGATGTTTTGGACAGGTAACCCTCTCCACTTCATTGAGAGATGAATGCATGAATAATGTGTGTTACTTTGGCAAGCTCCTCTTTACTTTACACTATTGGCAGTCCACTGGACAGGTAAGAAGTGTCATAATACAAAAATATAAATACACACTGTCCAAATTGAAGCACATTTTTACATTCTGCAATTACCTATCAAGATAATAGGAGAACAAAACTTTAAACAGTACCATGTTAAAGTATTCAGGCAGGCCCTTTCACTACATGCTTTGGTGAATTCATACAGAATTCTGACCACAAAAGAGGTAGGTATAGTGTGTATGGGTTTGGCAAAGTCAGCAGATAGAGGATTGGTATCGGTTGACTTAGCGGTTGGGGGGAGGGAGGGTTCCAAATAATTTTGAGCCCCCCAAAAAAAGCCTCTTGTACTCTGCCTGAATTAAATAGACCTTCCCATTTTGCAAATTGTTGCACTTTTGGGGTTGTCTACTTGCTGACATGCCCATGTGGTTGTTTCTATGTGGGCAAAACGAAGCTGGAATTACACGTGCAGATGGGAGGACATATAATGAGCATGCGTACTTGCAATCCTGATTTACCCCTGGGCAGACATGCCCGAGATGTACACCAAGGAAAGTTCCAGAAAATCAAATTTTTGGTACTTGACCGGATACATCCCAGTAGTAGGGGGGGCGATTGGGATAAGATCCTACTACAAAAGGAGACCAGGTGGATAGTGGCCTTACAAGCCACGTCACCTCCTGGCTTGAACGACTGTATCAGTTATTGACCATTTCTGGAGGGATTCACGTTGGGGACATGGGAGGGTCAGGGATAAATGATTGTGAGCTGTCTTGGTCATATTATCCCCTTTTCTTCTGTTTCGCCATAGAGACAGGCACCTACAATATTTTGGGGCTTATCTGCCTACTATTAGTAACTCTAATTAAACACCCCCCCCCCACACCTTTTTGCCATCTCCCAGACTTCTAGGTATGATCTCTCTTAGGCCCCCAACTGATTAAACCATACTACTATTCAAATGATGGATGGACAAATCAGAGAAGAGGAAGGAATAAACAATAATTAAAAGTTCTATGAACACCTATATTACAGTGTCCACACATATCTGAGGCTATATACCTGCAGGGTTTATTATTCATTCTTCCTTTGTATTCTCTGTGTTATTGCTAACTTAGTATATACCAGGTTTATACAGGATGTTATCTGTAGCAATTATACATTGATAACTATTACTTATATATGTCCCAGTGAACATACCTAAGCTATGGGTGATTCTATGTGAAAGAATTTGGGTTGTTGCATTCATTTATTTCCACTAGATGGCGTTTGACCATTTCGTAAAAAAATATTTTTCATGTATAATCTTATCTGCATCTGCATTCTCTTAAATTCATGTTTTATACGTCTTCACTTATTCATTCTTTAGCATTTTGCTCTATAGGCACCTTTTTTCTCCCCAGCCGTACTATTGCGGCCCCTCCCATCTTCACTCTATCTTTGCTGACTTTGTTTACCTTATTGATGTTGCGCTCCATTACTGCCAACGTCCCCTCTCATCCTCATCCTATCCTCGCTGACTCTACATACCCCACTGACGTTGCACTCCACCACTGACAACTACAGTGGGAGTGACGTATGCACGTGCCGGCAGCTACCTCTCTTCCCATACAAACCACCATTGCGTACATTAGGGCGCATGCGCCAGCATTCTACACCAACATATAAAGAAGGAGAGTGAGCTATTCCGCTCCAGGCACGGATCAAGCGACCACACGTTACACGCCAGACTGTTACACCTGTAAGTAGTTTTTTTTCTACCCTGGGGATTGGAATATATTTTTATTCAATACCTCCTCACCCTCCTTGAGACTTATCTTATGTATTGGTATTCTCAGGACATATCCGTTGTGGGACATCTGGATATCAACCCCTAGGCTATTCAGCTAACACTTCAGACTCCAGTGATTGTTTGTTCCCTTATACCTGTACAGGAATTACATTGGCACATATTACAGGATGGGTAAGTTCTCTCCTTTCCCTCCCCCTGTTGGGATCTGTGTGGATTTTTCCCATTCTGCTGGTGTTCACATGGGCACATCTTTCTCTAAGGGGTTCTTTATTTATTTTTAGGACCCCTTTTCCTTTTCATGTGGTTTTCCTTCCCCATGCTCTCTTTTCAAGTTTCTTGGTGGTCCCTGGTTGATCTATATTACCTATTCCATTAAGTCACTTCTCTCCCTGTTGGATACCTAGGAGAGTAAGGACCTTTTATTCATTTTGTGGCTTTTTCTTGTCCAGTCACGTTCTTTCCACCACCAGTACATTTGCTCAGATTTATGCACATATATATATATATATATATATATATATATATATATATATATATATATATACATTCTACACTTTTTTTCTTATGAGTGTATTTATATTTTTTCTTTCCATCATGCAGATATTGCAGATACTATGCACCTAAAAATTTGCCCAATATTTACAGTCTGAGAGCTATATAATATTATTACGGACATCTCTGGGTATGTTCATATTTTGACTTTCTATTTTGTTCTTATTTTCTTGTTGGTTTGTTTATCATTTTTTGCTCTTGTGTTCTCCTTTCATGACCACGCTCTGACTGTATGTATTGCCTGACATATCTCTTTGTAATTTTAGAACCAATATATATGTAAAAAACTTTTTGAACCCTCGGCCCCTGAGGAAGGTATTTGAACACTTCATACCAGAAACGCGTCAGGCATTTGGGCATTCACATTGTATGACGTTCATGTGTACAGTACTTGTTTTATTTTCCATGTAATACATATTGTGCATTTTTGTCATATGTAGATTGTATATGTTTTTTATTCTATATCATTGAAGATTACATTTTATCTATTTCTGAGTTGGTGGTCTGTTAAAGTCCCATTTGACGGGGTTACCTTCTTTGTTCCTGCCTGAATTTAAGGACACAAATAACATATGGACATGTTTTAGGGACTGTTTAGGATAAAGCAATACTATAGAGCTGACAAAATACATTGTTAAGTGACTAGGCTAGGTGTGTATGGGCCCAGGATAGCATGCTGGGGAGGTTAGTGAAGGCAAATATGCATTAAGGACAGGAGGAACTTGAAAAACTTCCAGCATGCATGAGGACAAAGAGGACATTTACAGCATATTACATTCATGGTAATTAAGGAATGATGAAAGAAATACAATACATTAGCAAACATTAAATACATATAATGTGATTTTAAAGAAGAAATCTTACCTTAATATAGTCCTTCTGCAGGACCTGAATGATGGCAGAACAGGTCTCTGGAATAATGATCCCCAGAGCCTGGGGGGAGATGCCTGTCGAGAACTTGTCCTGCAGACTTCTCCCCGTCGCCAAGTACTGCAACATGGTGACTAGCCTCTGTTCGGGAGTGATGGCTTGCCGCATGCAGGTGTCTTGCCTTGTAATATAAGGGGACATTAAAGCCAACAGATGGTGAAAAACTGGGTCTGTCATCCAGAGATAATTCCTGAAATTATCAGGATTATTCTCATGGATCTCCCGCAACAAAGGCATGTCTGAGAATTGGTCACGCTGAAGCAACCAGTTCTTCATCCATGAAATCCTCCTCCCCTGTTCATGGACTGGACTTGGGTCAAAGTAAGAACCCCAATACCAAGCCCCTGCACAGCACGAACTCTACGATGAGTACGTACCTGCAACATGGCTAGAAAACGGTCGGCTGGTCAGAACGAACTGGCAGAACGCACTGAATATCAGAAGGGCCTGAGAAGAGCAAGCTGAAAATCAGAAACGAGCGGACAAGAACACACTGGAAATCAAATACGTAATATAAAAATACGCACTGAAAACCAGATGCGAACTGACTACACGCACTGAAAATCAGATACGAACACACAAGCACAAACTGAAGAGCAGTAACGATCTGAAAAGCACGAGGCTGAAAAGCGCGAATCATCTCTCACCAAACTTCTACTAACACGAGATTAGCCCCAAAGGGTGGCGCACTGGCTATTGAACTTCCTCTTTATAGTGCCGTCGTACATGTTGTATGTCATTGCGTTCTTGAAGATTAGTATTTCCGACAACATTTGTGCGACCATGTGTATGCAAGACAAGTTTGAGCCAACATCCGTCGGAAATAAATCACAGGATTTTGTTGCCGGAATGTCCAATCGTGTGTATGCGGCATAACTCTGAGTTCTAGAAACAAACCATTAGAGATAATTTATCTGCAATGTATAATTGCCAGCTAATAACTCCCCCACTAACCTAATTAAACCAATAGCATCGAATAAGACACTGTAAACATTAAAAATTATTTCTCTGGGGGCTTGTCAGATTGACAAATTGGGATTAAAATTTAACACTAAATACTGTAGTGTAAGCAAACTGTACAATGACACCATAAAAGTCTGCTGAAAAGAGATAATAACAAGCCCCTTTGGACAGAGAACAGTTCTTGCAAACATACAATAAACTAGATCATCTCAATGCAATTTCTTGTAAAGCAGGTTTCATGGTAAATCTCCCATTACAAAGATCAGCAAATGTCACTAAATATCAATTGTTAATAAACTCCATAGGAAGCGAAAAACCCATTATATTTCAGAAGGCACGTGTCGTGATATCACATAGTGTTCATGAGCAGCATTTCCTATCCACCACAGTTCAGTGTTAGTTATAAAATTCCCTATTGTGCAATAATATAGATCCTCCGTTCTTCCCCTCTTACTCAACCCTCAGCTAATCAGGCAACATTGATTTGGGGGGGCAATGTCTGATAAATAAGAGCTCAGCATGATACCAGCAGAGAAAGTAAGATCCTGCCAGGTGCTGATTGCTTGCACTCCTATGGGAAACAGTGTTACATTTAAAGAGATAGAGCTGAACTGTGGATGAGCCAGACCTCACCATTAACATTTCCTGGCAAGATGCTCAGGGCTTGGGGCCACAAGAGAGGCAAATCCCTTACAGAGAAAAAGAGAGAGTTCCTTATCAGTAAATCAGGAAAATATCGTCCTTCTCTGCCGTTGCTGTTTGCAGTCTGCTGCTTGAGTGCTCTTCATCTATCCTATGGTAAGACATTACCCTTTATTTTCTTTGTTTTATTAAATACTGGTTATATAGTGATATCAAGTGACCTTTCAAATTATGCAATTATGAAAGCTGTGTAAAACTTATGAAACATAATAAATGACTATTGTGTAAACGGCACCCTGAGAAACATATTGAGACCCCTCTGGAGGTCCTAACTCATGGGTTGCACGCCCTAGGTCTAATTTAAAAACACTGCTGAAACAAGAAAGTTCCTAGTGTATTTTAGTAAGTCTACGTACTATACTCTTATCTAATGTCTGCACTAAAAGTATTATGAACTGAAAAGAACTGAGGTATGATTTAGGTATTATGAAAAATGTTAAATAGAAACATTTTACATTCTAAAATGTTATTTAATAATACGCACATAAAACCTGAATTGTCATAAATAAGGGATTACGTTTCAAACATAAAAAAATAATGAACATAGTTTAATGTTTTGAGACAGCTTTTCAAAAGTAAGGTCTACGAGCAGGGAATTTAAAAGACAATGGCATAAGTGCCATTTGCCAGTTTGATGATGATAGCTGTAAGAATTAATAGAAGAAAAAATATATTAATTAAGGATATTACAGTAATTAAACACATTATTCTGATGTATTTTAAACGTGTTCATGTTTGCTAATAAAGTAACATTTTTATGCTTTTGTGTTTATGATTTCATCTTTTTTTTTTTTGTAGACATGTGACCAATAATAATGGTTTAATTGTAGATTATATCCTATTTCAGGGTATGGGTATATTTGCTGCAAGAAGAATGGGTGATATTTGCAGTAAATGCAAATATCAGAATAGGCTTTTGTAATTGTAAAAGAAGTTACTTTTGTTTGCACAATTCAAGTTTTCTTTGATGTTTGTGTATGTTTTAAAATATCCCTATTTTCTTTTCTTTTCAGGTTTCCCTCAATCGGCAGCACACTATATGGTCGATATGAACATTCCAGAAAGTGAGGTATTTGTTCATTTCTGTTTAGTTTTGTCATTGTAGATTGTTTTCATATTATTTAAAATATTGTAATAATTACATATACAGCAGTAATACATACATGCCAGGAGTCACAGCCTGATTTATGGAAGATTATGGAACATAACAGAAAATGTACTTAAGTGCCAAGATGAATATTACCATTAACAATGTTTAGTGAATACAATTTACACCATGAATGTAATTTTCTTATACCTGCATACTGGCAGGTATCTGGGAAGCCACACCACCGTTCTGCAAAAAATTTTTTTTTTATAGTGTCCTCTGCAAAATGTAGTCCCTTTTTGGATATATATATATATATATATATATATATATATATATATATATATATATATATATATATAAATAAATTGAGAGCAGGTTTGCATTGCAGATAGTCCATTAATTCTAAATTGTTCAGGGACAGACCAGAATCATAGGCTCACTCAATGGCAGCTGGAGCTCTCCAGCGTCTATTTGCATAAAAACCAACAATGTGCATCAAATCCAACAAACAATTCCACACTTACTATGTTGTCAGCTCAAAAAATTGAAACATTTTGGTTACATTAAGAAAAGAGTACTTTCACAAACACCCAAAGAAAACAAGATAAGGAGATCAAAATGTAATCAATTACTTTTTTTTTTTACATCATTGCGAACGATAGGTACCAAAATACTGGAGAGGAGCCTTATAGTTAAAGTTTTTTTCAAGAGTTTTGCTCTCTGATAGTTAAAGGGGTAATCTGGCCATTGGGTTAGATAGCAAGCCTGTTGACCACATTTTTTTTTTTTTTTTTTATCAGGTCCCCATCTGTAAATTTTCTGTGTTTTCATCTTGTGCCAGATAGATAGTTGTGCTCATTGATAGGGAAACCTTTTGGCCAATTAAAATCATTTAAAAATGTTTTGTCAGTAACTGCAAAGTGAATGGTATTAAAATTTTAATAGCACTAGATAATTTACACAACTGATATCCATAATGGAAAAAACTATTGTATAAATGACCACAAATAGTAATTGTGTAGTCATGTTTATTGCCCCATGCAATAGTTGGGCAGATGGTTCATGTGTAGAACAACCAAAACTATTGGTTATAAAGGTATATGAGAAAGGTTTCAAAAGCTAATGTTTCAATTAAGAAGTCAGATCTGCTTATATATACAGGCATACCCCACTTTTAAGTAGACAATGGGGTTTATTTACTAAATCTGGAAAGTGCAAAATCAGGCTCACTTTTGCATAGAAACCAATGAGCTTCTAACCCAGCTTGTTCAATTAAGCTTTTGTAATAAAACCTGGAAGCTCATTGGCTCATACGCTCATACGCATTGCGTACTTAAAAGTGGGGTATGCCTGTACCTAGATTAGCTGATTATCTTGGAATCCAAAATAACATCATGGAAGTCTTTTTGCAGTGTGAGTAACTTTGAGAATTGAATTATAAAAAATGAATGACACATGGAAAATATGTTCCAAATTGTTACAACAAACATTCTGATAAAAGGATGCAGTAATGGAATCTAAAGCAGGCAACCTGCCTGTCCATGATCTTCAATTAACTGAGCACTACAGCAACCCTCAAACTTGGGGCACTATTATGTAAATGCCCACAATGTTTAACAAAGTCAGTGGCTGACCTGCCCCTCCCTGTACCTAGCAGGGGCAGTAACCAATAGCTACATACAGTAGTCAAAGGGGGCACAGCAAAATTATTATTTCCATTAGAGAAAGACCTAGCTTTCAAGGTTACAAGGGCACTTGAAAAAATCCTCAGAAGGTTATGATGCTGAAATAGGAAAAATATATGTATATATATGAAGAAAAATGTAAAATTACTGCGCTTACCACAATAATTGTAAACATACACCAGCTGACACTACAATGTGCCAAAATTGTATAGGTGAATAAAGTAAAAAGCGCAGCGCTAATTAACATGAGTAAGTGTACCATATGTTATAATGTGTGAACATAAGTATGTCTATACTGATAGAGCAATGTATAAAGTGCATATCAACTGATGCAAGGAATGTGAAATATGTGAACATCAACATAATATAGGCAATGTATACCAATATTTAAAGTGCATCGGTGCTTATACAAATAAATCAATTAGTGCAAAATATCATCACACAAACAAAGAGTAAGTAGAACCACAAAAAAGCGCATAAGTGCTGATAATTAGTAGTCACACTGAAGTGAATAACCACAGGTTTGTTCAATGAAAAACAAAGTCCATCAAAGTCTGCTTAAAACTGTCAACACCGTAAACCAGAAAGGTATAAGATGGGAGACTTAAGATCAAAGTCTATGCCAAGAAAGAGTGGTGATGAGTGTATAACTGATGTAAGATCACCCGGGATGATGCGTCCTCCACCCAGGGGAAGGGGTAGGTACTCTTACCAGAGACTGTGGACCCACGTGCCAGCGGCTGCAAGTCAACCAAGCTTAGGAGCTTTTTTCTAGCCAGCTCCATACATTGGGTTTAAATTCGTGATTACATTTTTTTATCTGTACACATCTTCATGATGTTAGTACTTCTTTTAAATAAATCCATTCATTTTTGACCTACACCATGTGGAGGTGTTTTTCTCTTTATGACCCTCATTTATGATTACAGGCATACCCCACTTTTAAGTACACAATGGGGTTTATTTACTAAAGCTGGAAAGTGCAAAATCAGGCTCACTTCTGCATAGAAACAAATGAGCTTCTAACCTCAGCTTGTTCAATTAAGCTTTGGTAATAAAACCTGGAAGCTCATTGGTTTCTATGCAGGCGTCAGACTTATTTTGCACTTTCCAGCTTTAGTAAATAAACTCCTCTGTGTACTTAAAAGTGGGGTATGCCTGTATACGTTGGACGGAATTTTCGTGCACACTGCCAGGATTTTCGGTGACTTGCACCAGAGTTCCCGTTTTTTTCCCAAGCTTGGTTGACTCGAAGCCACTGGCACGTGGGTCCACAGTCTCTGGTAAGGATACCTACCCCTTCCCCTGGGTTTAGGATGCAATATCCCGGGTGATCTTGCATTGGTTATACACTCGTCACCACTCTTTCCTGGCATAGACGTTTCATTTTCTTTCTTCCATCTTATACCTTTCTGGTTTACTGTGTTGACAGTTTTAAGCAGACTATGGTGGACTTTGTTTTTCATTGAACAAACCTGCGGTTATTCACTTCATTGTGACAACTAATTATCAGCACTTATGCACTTTTTTGTGGTTCTACTTACAATTTGTTTGTGTGATAATATTTTGCACTAATTGATTTATTTGTATAAGCACTGATGAACTTTTAATATTGGTATACATTGCCTATATTGTGTTGATGTTCACATATTTCACATTCCTTGCATCAGTTGATATGCACTTTATACATTGCTCTATCAGTATGGACATACTGATGTTCACACAATATAACATATGGTACACTTAGTGGTTGATTTACTAAAGGCAAATCCACTTTGCACTACAAGTGTAGTGCAAGTGCACGTGGAAGTGCAGTCACTGTAGATCTTAGGGGAAGATCTGAAATGAGGGGAAGCTCTGCTGATTTTATCATCCAATCATGTACAAGCAAAAATGCTTTTTTTTATTTTCCTTGCATGTCCCCCTCAGATCTACAGCAACTGCACTTCCAAGTGCACTTGTAGTGCAAAGTGGATTTGCCTTCAGTAAATACTCCCCCCCCCCCCCCCCCCTCATGTTAATTAGCTCTGCACTTTTTACTTTATATGTATATATTAATTAAAATATGCAAATAGCAGGTCAAATGAGGAAAACAGCAGGTTAACTTTTATGACAGTTCAACCAGCTGCTTTAAATTTCCTTTCATCCCCCCACTACATCATTTGATAACTAAGACCAAAAAGTACCTGATGCTTTAAGGTAAAGGGAATATATGACTTTCTTTCCTCCTATGTGACTGAGCTGTTGTATGGTAACTGGCTGCTCAAGAACCCAGTGCTGTCACATGGAGGCAGGGGAGAGTCCTCAGCACTGTGTAAGCCTCAAGTTGTGCAAATGTAGCCCACAGAGGTTTTCTTCTTTTAGCTAAGAAGCAAGAAGTTTGTCAGTGGTGGAGCTGACATTAAATAAATCTATTGCTTTTGCCTACATTGCGTGGCACATTCTCACTTTGAGATACATCTTACTGGTCATGCTCCCTTTTCTTCTTTTATCCCTAGAGATTAGCATTCTGCTTTAGCCAGTGGACAGCACTATTGGATCAACCACAGGTAACAACAGAAAAAAACATTATGATTGTGTAAAACAAATCTCCTCAATATTACAATGCAAGGGTTTTGTTATCTCTTGTTTTATCAATTTTCTTTAGATTTTCAATTAAGGGTTCTGCAAAACCAAAAATCCATATTGAGAGCTATTTGTAGATACAACTATACAAAAGTATTAATGAGGCGTTAAAGTGGCTGACTCCAGCTACTATGCCTAAATCCAATGAACATATCGGGGTTGATTTACAAAAACTGAAATGTGCAAAATCTGGTGTAGCTCTGCATAGAGACCAATCAGCTTCAAGTTTTTTTGTCAAAACTTCATTGAACAAGTTCAGGTTAGAAGCTGATTGGTTATCTTGCACGGCTGCACCAAATTTTGCACTCTCCAGTTTTAGTAAATCAACCCCGTTGCTACTGTCATGAATATAAGTGTATGTGTTGTACAAAGATTTATAATTCAGCCTCTATATCTGACCACAGGGTGCAGATTATAAGCTAAGATATCATAGGCCAATCAATTTGTTGTAGAAAAAAAATGTAAATATATTTGAATCCATACATTTCAGTTAACTCCATATATGCAATTGGCAAATGTGAGACATTTGGCAATTTATTAGATAGAATATTATGCTACTGATAAGTCTGTTAGTGTCCCGATTCATTATATAATGTGATACCAGTGGCAGCTGGTGTTTCTCTTTTGGGAGGGCGGCAAACAACCACCCCCACTCGAGCGGCACCCCCCGCTGTTTGCCGGTCGGTCCGGCACTTATCCCATTGTGGCGGTGGTGGCAGGCAGCATGGTGCAGTGGCTCGGCTCCGAGTACTCTTCTCCATGGCGACTTCCAGCTCCTCCCCTCCTCCTCCTAGGCATCCAATAGGATCACCTGTCCTTTCAGCCAGTCGGGTGACCGGTGTCAAAACCTGCTTTCTGATTGGCCGGGAGGAGGATCAGTGTTACAACAGCGAATATTCATCCGCTGTTGTAACACACCTGGGTGGGCTGATAGGGCACTCTCTGCGACCCAAGCCCACCCTATATTGAAGCCTATTAGAGCCTCCGGCTCTAATCGGTGCTTCAAAAAAACAGTCCCTCCCTGTTGGAATTCATGCGCTGATGTCCTGAAAGGGGAGGTGACGATGGACGGGGGGGGGGGGGCAGCGCCCATGCACCCTTAATAAACAGGCCGCCCCTGGAATATACAAAAGCCATTTCATATCTGTGACTAAAATACAAAATGTTCAGTTATAGGAAGTATTGTGATTGTAAGTCCTTGATGACTGATGGATTGGTTGATTGATTGATTTATAGTAGATTACAGTTTATATGAAAATACATTAGAAGGCAGTAAAAGAAGACACATTTTTTGCAAACATACAGTTGGGAAAATAATTATTTGACCCCCTGCAGATTTTGTAAGTTTGCCTACTTACAAAGAAATGAAGGGTCTATAATTAACATAGGTTTATTTTAAATGATCTCAGGTGGGATTTTGGTCCACTCTTCTTTACAGATCTTCTCTAAATCCTTAAGATTTTTGGCTGTCGCTTGGCAACTCGAAGTTTCAGCTCCCTTCATAGATTTTCTTATAGGATTAAGGTCTGGAGACTGACTAGGCCACTACATGACCTTAATGTACTTCTTAAGCCACTCCTTTGTTGCCTTGGTGGTATGTTTTGGGTCATTGTCATGCTGGGAGACCCATCCATGACCCATCTTCAATGTTCTAGCTGAGGGAAGAAGGTTCTCATCAAAGATTGTACAATACATGGCCCCGTCTATTGGCCCCTTAATGCGGCAAAGTCGGCCTGTAACTTTAGCAGGGAAACAGCCCCAAAGCATCATGTTTCCACCTCTGTGCTTGACTGTGGGGATGGTGCTCCTAGGGTCATAGTCAGCATTTTTCTTCCTCCAAACACAGCGAGTCGAGTTAATGTCAAAGTTCTCAATTTTGGTCTCATCTGACCACAGCACTTTCTCCCAATCCTTCTCTGAATCATTTAGATGTTCATTGGCATGACTGTACATGCACCTTCTTGAGGAGGGGGACGCGTTGTGTTTAGAGGAAGAAAAATGCTATCTATGACCCTCAGAACACCATCCCCACAGTCAAGCACGGAGATGGAAACATAATGCTTTGGGGCTGTTTCTCTGCTAAAGGTACAGACTGACTTTTCCATATTGAGGGGCCAATGGATGGGGCCATGTATTATAAAATCTTGGATGTGAGAACCTTCTTCCTTTAGTCAGAACACTGAAGATGGGTCATAGATGGGTCTTTTAGCATGACAATGATCCAAAACTTTCCGCCAAGGCAACAAAGGAGTGTCTCAAGAAGAAGCACACAAAAGTGGAAGCTCCGCTTATCTGCCTCCTCCCCCCTCCGGTGCCACATTCGGCACCTTTCGGGAGGGGGGGGGGGGAGCAGAGATGGTACCTGTTTCTGACAGGTACCCATTCCCACTTCCGAGAGATCTCCCTGCGGTGAGATCACTCGGAAGTTCGGCCCCCCTCCTCCTTCCCCTGCCGCCGGGCCATTCAGAAAGTGCAGCACGCTGTGCGCATGCGCAGTACGGAACCCGCTGTGAAGTCGAAAGGCGGCAGCACCCGAGAGCCAATGGAAACGACGGCTGGGGTGCCGACATCGCTGGATTCCAGGACAGGTAAGTGTCCTAGTATTAGTATGTGTAGCTGCTGACTTTTAATTTTTTGCTGGGGGGGGGGGGGGGGCGGAACTCAGGTTTAAGGTCATAGAGTGGGAAAAGAAAGAAAGGGGGTTTGGAACTTTAAATGAGGTAGATCTGGCATGGCTAAAAGATGAGCCAATGTAACAAGACATGTTTTATTCATGAATAAAACATGTCTTGTTACATTGACTCATCTTTTAGCCATGCCAGATCTACCTCATTTAACCACTTCAGCCCCTGAAGGATTTGCCCCCTTCCAGACCAGACCATTTTTTGCGATACGGCACTGTCACTTTAACTGACAATTGCGTGGTCATGCTTTTGGTGGTATTTGATCACCTCTGAAATTTTTATTTTTTGCGCTATAAACAAAAAAAGTGACAATTTTGAAAAAAAACAATATTTTTTAATTTTTGCTATAATAACTATCCCCCAAAAAATATAAAAAAAAATTTCTTACTCAGTTTAGGCCGATATGTATTCTTCTACATATGTTTGGTAAAAAAAAAATTGTAATAAGCGTATATTGATTGGTTTGCACAAAAGTTATAGCGTCTACAAAATAGGGGATAGATTTATGGCATTTTTATTATACTTTTTTTACTAGTAATGGTGGCGATCTGCGATTTTTATTGGTACTGCGACATTGTGGTGGACAGATCGGACACTTTTGACACTTTTTTTGGGACCATTGACATTTATACAGCGATCAGAGCTAAAAATAGCTACTGATTACTATATAAATGTCACCGGCAGGGAAGGGGTTAACACTAGTAATCAAGGGGTTAAATGTGTGTCCTAGGGAGTGATTCTAACTGTAGGGGGATGGGACTGCCTGAAGGAGGAGACCGATCATTGTTCATACTTGGTATGAACAACAGATCTGTCTCCTCACCCCTGACAGAACAGAGATCTGTCTGTTTACATTGACAGACCTCCGTTCTGTGTCTCTTAGGAGCGATCGCGGGTGCCCAGCGAACATTGCGGCTGCCGGGAACGTGCATCGGCTCTGTTGTTGCGTCTCCAGTGGCGCGCATGCGCCCCCTAGTGGTCTTAAAGCGGCCGACATATACCTATGGCGATTTGCCCAGGTGAGCCAACCTGCAGTATAACTTTGGCGGCTGGTCGTCTAGTGGTTATAGTCTTTTCTTTTTCTTGCATATAGATAGGGATGGAGCTGTGTGATCCTACGCACCTCATTTAAACCCCAAACCCCTCTTTTTGTTTCATAAGGTCATAGAGTGGCCTAGCCAGTCTCCAGACCTCAATCCTATAGAAAATTTATGGAGGGAGCTGAAACTTTGAGTTGCCAAGTGACAGCCAAGAAACCTTAAAGGGGTTGTAAAGGTAAAAATTTTTTCACCTTAATGCATTCTATGCATTAAGGTGAAAAAACTTTTGACAGAACCGCCGCCCCCAGCCCCCCGTTTTACTTACCTGACCCCTCGAATCTTCGCTCCTCGTCCTCGTCAGCTTCATTGCAGCTCAGCCTGGTCGCTGATTGGCTGCAGTGGATGGATTGAAAGCAGCGCAGCCATTGGCTCGCGCTGCTGTCAATCACATCCGATGACGCGGCGCGCCGGGGGGCGGGGCCGAGTGATACAGCGAGCGGCTATAGCCGCCGGCTGTATCACGGGAGCGCGCCCGCAAGCACTCACCACCGTGCGAGGGAGCTCGCATGAAGGTGGTAAATGCTTGCGGGGAGGAGCTGAAACAGCCGCCGAGGGACCCCAGAAGACCAGGTTCGGGGCCACTCTGTGCAGAACGAGCTGCACAGTGAAGGTAAGTATAACATGTTTGTTATTTTTAAAAAAAAAAAAAAACAACTTTACAACCCCTTTAAGGATTTAGAGAAGATCTGTAAAGAAGAGTGGCCCAAAATCTCCCCTGAGATGTGTGCAAACCTAGTCACCAACTACAAGAAACGTCTTACCTCTGTGCTTGCCAACAAGGATTTCTCCACCAAGTACTAAGTCATGTTTTGCTTGGGGATCAAATACTTATTTTACTCACTGAAATGCAACTCAATTGACTACATTTGTATCATGTTTTTTTCTGGATTTTTCGTTGATATTCTGTCTCTATCATTTAAAATACACCTATGATAAAAATTATAGACCCTTCATTTCTTTGTAAGTAGGCAAACTTCCAAAATCTGCAGGGGGTCAAATAACAATTTTCCCTACTGTTGGTATGTGCATAATATAGGCAAAACCCATGTCTGCTGTTCCCGCTACTAAAATGAGTATCAGATGAACTAGACCAGCTTTAACAGCAGAGTTGCTATCCAATAAATCGCAATAACTTAACACTGTAACTTTCCGGGAAGCGTTTAGTACATCCACAAGGTATTCCCCTATTAGTTTACGTTTCTGTAGAGACAAGCATTATTGATTGATCCTGGACACTCACTGTGCCCTAGCACATCAACTATGTGTGCTTCTACAGATTAATGTTTGGAGCCAGTGTTCCAAAAGGAGAAACCTTAGTATGAATCTTAACTGTATAACATAAATGTTTTACCAATTACTTTTTTTAGGCCAAACACACATAATGATCACATTCTTGTAGCACAAATACTGTATGCAGTACTTAAGGAGGAACTGCAGTCTGCGCACATCATTTTTAATAAAAACATCTTTGCCATTCTGAAGCTTCCCTCCAACCACTTTGCATATTATCCCCTTCCCGCCGAGCGTACGCAGATTTGCGTACTCAGCTTTCCGGGGTTATACCGGGATGATGCCCGCAGCTGCAGGCATCATCCCGGTACCATTTTTTACAGCGGGCGATCGGCTACAAGCTCCCGTCGCTCTTACCGTGCCATCGGGAGGCCCGGTGACCAATCGGTTGCCTCCGGCGGCTGGGGATGGGCTGGAACAAAGCTGTGGACGGCTTCGTTCCAGCCTCCTAATCGTAAACGCGGAAGCGACGTCATGAGGTCAATTCCCGTTTACTCGGCTGCCAATGGCGCCGGTTTTAAAAAAATACACAGTATTCAGAATCGCCGTTTTCTCTCCATAAAGAGTACCTGTCACCACCTATTACTGTCACAAGGGATGTGTACATTCCTTGTGACAGCAATAAAAGTCAACAAAATTTATTTATTTTTTTTAACACAATTTTTAAATATAAAAATAAATAAGAAAAAAAAAATGTTTTAAAGCGCCCCCGTCCCCGCGAGCTCGCGCAGCAAAGAAAACGCATACGGAAGTCATGCCCGCATATGTAAACGGTGTTCAAATCACACATGTGAGATATCCCCACGATCGTCAGAGCAAGAGCAATAATTCTAGCACTAGACCTCCTCTGTAACTCTAACCTGGTAACCGTAAAAAAAATTTAAAGCGTCGCCTATGGAAATTCTTAGGTACCGTAGTTTGTCTCCATTCCACGAGTGCGTGCAATTATAAAGCATGACATGTTTGGTATCTATTTACTCGGCGTAACATCATCTTTCACATTATACAAAAAAATTGGGGTAACTTTACTGTTTTTTTCCCAAAAATTTGCGTTTAAAACACCGCTGCACAAATACCGTGTGATATAAAATATTGCAACAATCTCCATTTTATTCTCTAGATTCTCTGCTAAAAAATATATATATATAATGCTTGGGGGTTCTAAGGATTTTTTCTAGCAAAAAATACGGATTTTAACTTGTAAACACCAAATTTCAAAAATAGGCTTAGTCATGAAAGGGTTATTTTTATATATACTGTGATTCTGTACTTGCCAAATATGCCTCAGAAATCTCCCTCCACTGAGTCTAGCTGCATCCATTTTAACTGTGGGCAGCTGAAGCTGCTGCCTGTTTACTTCCTGGATTTACAGACACACAGAGGCACACCTCCAACTCTGCAGCCCTGCATCTCTGATTGGCCCTCTTATGACTCATCCCCCCTCCCTTCCTGGCAAACTCTCACGAGAGAGAGCTGTGCATGATGTCATTAGCCTAGGCTTTTTACCAGACAAGAAACAGGTAGTGAACTGTATAAGGTATTTACTGGCAGAAAAAAAGTTTTTCTATCCAAAATTAAAACAACAAGGGCAGAAGATTTAATAGATGGAAAGTTGAAAAAATGACTGAAGGTCCGCTTTAACGGATCTATGTTTGCTGTGGTCATAAATGAATAGGTAGTATTTGTTCACTCATAATAGACCCATCCTAGATCAAATTAAATCTTCCTTCATTTGGCTCCATAGTAATTGATTGGCTCATTTGAAGAGCTTTGCTTCTCCTAATGCAGAGGGGTTTAATAGGTGATCTTTATATGTGCCTGCTTATCTGTCTATCCATAAAGCTATCCATCTATAGTAGCGTACCCAGTTGGAAAAGATTGTGGTACCTCCAGCATTCGCCAGAGCAGACCAATGGTCAGGCGCACTTTATGTGGTTCAAAACTAATCAAGGCTTCCTTTATAATTCAGGTTTAAAAAAAATGCACATCAAATTTCAACACCTATATGCTCTTGCTAAACTTCCAAATGACAGTTTCCACACTATCCAATTTCATTGAACTTTCATCCAGAAGCTCATGAACCTGAAGGGTAAAATTATACTAATGCCCCGTACACACGATAGGATTTTCCGATGTAAAATGTGTGATAGGACCTTGTTGTCGGAAATTCCGACCGTGTGCAGGCTCCATCACACATTTTCCATCGGAATTTCCGACACACAAAGTTTGAGAGCTTGCTATAAAATTTTCCGACAACAAAATCCGTTGTTGGAAATTCCGATCGTGTGTACACAAATCCGACGGACAAAGTGCCACGCATGCTCAGAATAAATTAAGAGACAAAAGCTATTGGTTACTGCCCCGTTTATAGTCCCGACGTACGTGTTTTACATCACCGCGCTCAGTACGATCAGATTTTCCGACAACTTTGTGCGACCGTGTGTATGCAAGACAAGTTTGAGCCAACATCCGTCGGAAAAAATCCATGGATTTTGTTGTCGGAATTTCCGATTGTGTACAGGGCATTACAGTTTTATTTTCTGAATTGACCAATACAGTCAAAAAAGCACCTATCTGTGTCTCCTAACCAATCATTTTATTAGAAGGCACGTGTATAACAATGCCTGGCCTGTCTGAGAGATCTAAAATCGGTTATGTAAGGAGCTAGGGGAGGTATGAACCACTCTACCAGGAGACCTGTCATGCGTAGTATTAAATACAGCTTGACTACCCCTTAGTTGGCTGTTATGTGGCCACATTAGCTCAAAAGTGGCAAAAACCAGTGGAACCAGGGTAGCTAAAAAGCCATACCTCTTACGTGGAAACAAGACCAAGTGAATTGCCTATGCCCTGGACTAATAAGTCCTAATTTACAATATTTGGCTGTAACAGAAAGCAGTTTGCTCCTTGAAGGCCTGAATAGTAGCACATGGATGAGAGTCTGTAGGCAACAGTGAAGCAGTGTGAAGGTTCCAGGTTTGGGGCTGTGTTTCTGTACATCGATTTTGGGGATTTTATCAGAATGAATGGTCTTATTCAAAAGTTGCCTTATTAATCATGCAGTGCCCTCAGGGAGCCATCTGATCCCTACAAAACTCATTCTGCAGCAAGGCAATGACCCCCAAACATGCAGCCAATATCAAACAAGCTATTTTCTGTGAATAGAAAAACAAGGACTGCGGTTCGTTTTCCTAGATGTTTTGAACAATTTACCTGCCAAGTTCCTTAAAAAAACATTCAAGCATATCTAGGAGAATCAATGCTTTCTTATAGGGAAAGGGTTGTCACAACAAAATATAGAGTCTTAGGATCCCATATGGAGCAAACACAGTTTTGTACAAAGAAAGGAAGACCAACTTGTTTAGGAGGAAAGCCGTGCCACGTCCAATAGTACATAAACACAAGAAAAGGTTCCCCTAGGTGGACTTTCCCGGCACTTGCATAACAGAAAAATTAGAAATAGAAACTATAATACATCATAAAAGAATATATATTTTATTCAATTGGAAAATACAAATATTAAAATCAAAGTGGATATCATCGGTAACAAAGCAGTACTACTTAGTAAACACATTAAACAATCAAGCAATAGGCAATGGTGAAAAGAAACCAGAAAACTCTTTTCAAAAGGGCTTGAAAAGAGTTTTCTGGTTTCTTTTCACCATTGCCTATTGCTTGATTGTTTAATGTGTTTACTAAGTAGTACTGCTTTGTTACCGATGATATCCACTTTGATTTTAATATTTGTATTTTCCAATTGAATAAAATATATATTCTTTTATGATGTATTATAGTTTCTATTTCTAATTTTTCTGTTATGCAAGTGCCGGGAAAGTCCACCTAGGGGAACCTTTTCTTGTGTTTAAACACAGTTTTGTATGTATAATGTATAATTATAATAATGTATAAAATCTGTTCTTTATTTTACCCCCCACTTGCCACTCGAAAAACATACTTTATCCCTTTATAAGATGGCAAGGCTTCTAAAGATGCCAGGACTTGCATATTCTGAGTGGCTGGGTATGTTGCAGATCCTTTGGGGCTGATTTACCAAACCTGGAGACTGCAAAATCTGGTGAAGCTGTGCATGGTAGCCAATCAGCTTCCAACTTCAGCTTGTTCAATTAAGCTTTGACAATAAACCTGGAAACTGATTGGTTTCTTTGCAGAGCTGCACCAGATTTTTCACAGTGCAGTTTTAGCAAATCAACCCCATTGTGTCTTCTTACAAACCACCAAGCAGAAGTATTTGGAATCCTTTGAGCTTGATTTACTGAAGGCATATAGGCTGTTCACTTTGCAAGGGGTATTTTCTCTTAGCTTTGTGAATAAGGTGAAGCTATACTAACTTCCATCATCAATCACGTGCAAGCAAAAATACTGTTGCTTTTATTCCCCACATGATCAATTATACTTTGCAAAATTTGACCTTATTTACTAACCTAAAGAAAACTTCCCTTGCAAAGTGAACAACCTATTTGCATTTCATAAATCAACCCCAAAATGTCCACAAACTTTAAAAGCTAAACTCTGGGTAAACAACTAAACACACTGATGAAAAATGCCCTGGCTTTGTATGCCTGTCCATCCAGTTCTGAGATTTACACATCTCTGCCGCAGCACATAGTCTGTCTAGCAGTTGGGGAGACCTCATTTTTCTATGCTGCTGTTCAGTAACACTTATGTGTCTCCTCCCCACACCTGCTCTATGACTAGACAGTGAAGGATAAGCAGCAGACTGACAAGCTCATCTCTCTGTCACTGTGCTCTATCCACCTATCAGCATGTTCATTTCACTGCAGCACAATTGACTGTTTCCTTGCTGCTTCTACCTCCTCCAGCCTGTGTTTTGCTGTATAAAGGGCTTCAGGATGCTGAGTCAAGTCTTATTCAGATACTTACAATGCTTTCATTAAAAAAATAAAATAAATGTGAGGGTCTATTAGTGAACAGAGAGCTACTTTAATTTGTGTATTTTATATCTGCCTGGTGTTCAGCTTTAATTACATATCATTTTCCCCACTGTCATTTATCTTAAACAAGCTGACCAAGTGAAATATCAGCTTTTAAAATCAATTCTATAATCAGTATAACTGAAATACTCTTCAAAATATTTTAACAAAATTGTAAAGACATGTAGACTGTTTCAGAACCCTTGTTGCAGTGATCATTTACAAACTGATCTTTTACAAACTCTTTTACAAAAATGTTTTTTAGATTTCAAATTTTGTCATGGATCTTTGTAGCACCATTTACAATAGAATGAAGATACACGAGGTAAGAAATGAGAAAATGAGATAGTCTACAGTATGCTATTAAGCACCTGTGTTTACTGTTGACATCCAGAGTCGTCACCCAACAAGTAGGGTTTTGTATATCATACACTTAAATCCAGTTGCGTCAGGCTCAAAATATGTTCTGCACCATTTAAAATAATGCACAAACCAAGTAAGCTTTAAACTTGTTTTGTTTTCTATCACATGGTGCTGCCATAGAAAGGAGAATTTAAGATCATTCATGATTTCCTTAAAGGAATTGCAGTATATAGCCTTTTCAATGATTTTTAGATACAGCGGTAAAAAAAACAAACAAAAAAAAAGCACAAAAAAAAACAGCTTGTTCCTATATATAGTTTGTTGTTATATATGTACAGTATCTCACAAAAGTGAGTACACCCCTCATATTTTTGTAAATATTTTATTATATCTTTTCATGTGACAACACTGAAGAAATGACACTTTGCTACAATTTGCTACAATGTACAGTAGTGAGTGTACAGCTTGTAAAACAGTGTAAATTTGCTGTCCCCTCAAAATAACTCAACACAGCCATTAATGTATAAACCGCTCGCAACAGTGAAAATGTCCAAATTGGGCACAATTAGCCATTTTCCCTCCCCGGTGTCATGTGACTCATTAGTGTTACAAGGTCTCAGGTGTGAATGGGGAGCAGGTGTGTTAAATTTGGCATTATTGCTCTCACTCTCTCATACCGGTCACTGGAAAATCAACATGGCACCTCATGGCAAAGAACTCTCTGAGGATCTGAAAAAAAGAATTGTTGCTCCACATAAAGATGGCCTAAGCTATAAGAAGATTGCCAAGATCCTAAAACTGATCTGCAGCACGGTGGCCAAGACCATACAGAGGTTTAACAGGACAGGTTCCACTCAGAACAGAACTCGCCATGGTCGACAAAAGAAGTTGAGTGCACATGGTCAGCGTCATATCTAGAGGTTGTCTTTGGGAAATAGACTTATGAGTGCTGACTGCATTGCTGCAGAGGTTGAAAGGGTGGGGGGGGTCAGCCTGTCAGTGCCCAGACCATACACCACACACTGCATCAAATTGGTCTACATGGCTGTCGTCCCAGAAGGAAGCCTCTTTTAAAGATGATGCACAAGAAAGCCTGCAAACAGTTTGCTGAAGACAAGCAGACTAAGTACATGGATTACTGGAACTATGTCCTGTGGTCTGATCAGACCAAGATAAACTTATTTGGTTCAGATGGTGTCAAGCGTGTGTGGTGGCAACCAGGTGAGGAGTACAAAGACAAGTGTGTCTTGCCTACAGCCAAGCATGGTGGTGGGAGTGTCGTGGTCTGGGGCTGTATGAGTGCTGCTGGCACTGGGGAGCTACAGTTCATTGAGGGAACCATGAATGCCAACATGTACTGTGACATACTGAAGCAGAGCATGATCCCCCTCCCTTTGGAGACTGGGCCGCAGGGCAATATTCCAACATGATAACGACCCTAAACACAGCTTCAAGATGACCACTGCCTTGCTAAAGAAGCTGAGGGTAAAGATGATGGACTGGCCAAGCATGTCTCCAGACCTAAACCCTCAAACGGAAGGTGGAGGAGTGCAAGGTCTCTAACATCCACCAGCTCTGTGATGCCATCATGGAGGAGTGGAGGAGGACTCCAGTGGCAACCTGTGAAGCTCTGGTGAACTCTGGTGAACTCCATGCCCAAGAGGGTTAAGGCAGTACTGTAAAACAATGGTGGCCACACAAAATACTGACAGTTTGGGCCCAATTTGTACATTTTCACTTAGGGGTGTGCTCACTTATGTTGCCCGCGGTTTAGACATTAATGGCTGTGTGCTAAGTTATTTTGAGGGGACAGCAAATTTATACTGATATACAAGCTGTACACTCACTACTTTACATTGTAGCAAATTGTAGCAAAGTGTCATTTCTTCAGTGTTGTCACTTGAAAAGATATAATAAAATATTTACAAAAATGTGTGGGGTGTACTCACTTTTGTGAGATTCTATACATGGGGGGGCCGTCATAATTGCTCAGTACATTTGAAAGCTCTGCTTCCTGCTTTGCAGTGGCACACACTAGTTCTGATTTGCTGCTTCTTCTCACAGTGTAAGTTTTTTTGGTGAATGTTCATTTACAAATTTCCTGAAACTGAGATTTAATACAGGTTGCTCCCATGATTGTGTCCTCAGAGCATTGGTTTCTAATAAAAGCGGTCAGCAAAATACAGTGGCTGTCCACTTTTGTACCATCTCTCTAAGGCAGCAATGAGATCTACATGCGTTAGTGTGAAGCAGTGTAGTGCTTACCCCCAGAGGGGCCATTGAATATAACCCAGGTTTCCCTTACCTGTTCAAAGGCAGCCAGGCCCTGATACCAGTTCCAGAGCACGCCGAAAAAAATTAAGGCTTAGTCTTTTTGAAGATGCATTGCAGTACTTGAACACAGGCAGGTAGAGGGATGAGGATAAAGGCTAGAGGATGAGGATGCAGGATACTCCAAAACATATGCAGGCTTTTGATGACCTCTGAAGCTCTAGGCAAGGTCCCACTCACAATGTCCAGAGACAGCTCCTCAACCAGCTTCCCTGCAATACTCACAAGCAGTGCATCCAGCAGTTTTCCTTAAGCCCGAGTTCCTTCAAAGTCCTCAGCTAAGAACATTCTGAGGCCTGACAGCAACAGCTCTCTAGTAGCACAGGCTGCCTCCCAGGAGCAGAGGCCCCAGAAGAAGAAGGCTCTAAACATACCTTCCAAACATTTATCTTCTCCTCAGCCACACGTTCTGGGCGCCCCCTCCCAGGGATTGGCTGAGATTAAATAAATATTCATAACCCAATTGCTGCTCAGCTGAGTACAGCCTAGGGCAGGGTGCTACAGCAACAACACACTAACATGTTTTGCTCCATTTTATTCTAAATAATATGTATTTTTTTACATTTTTTAAATCTTTAGTATTATATATTAATCAAGTATACTGTATACTAAATACTACACATACCATCTTTTTTTGTCAAACAATCTATGCCGTTAAGCCCAAAATGTTTCTTTGTGCTTTATAATTAAAATTATGCCTGTCTGCTGAAGCTTTTAGTAATGCATAGTTTTATTTGGTTTAAATGCCTTGTTGATCCTGCCTTTTTCCTGGACCACCCTCTCCTCAGTGGCAACACAATAGCAGCCAACACTCTAGTTATTGCATAGTCACTGGCTATGTGCATGCTCCATAATCTTCCTTTTGGGAAGCTTTTCACTTCCTTGTTTTTCTCTCAAGCAGCCCCACATGACTTCGTAGTTTTGTTTATGGCGCCTTCGACTGCATATAAGGAATGATCTTCCTCACCTCCCCTGCTATCCACACACACATGTTTATAAGCCGATGTGGATTGCAGGACAGAGCCGCAGGAATGATCGATTATGTACACTGAGCGCCACCTCACGTGACACACACAATGAAGAGGCTTCTGTTGAGGCTCCCAGATTGTGATTGGCGGTCAGAGGAACAGGAGTGGAAGTTCCTGGAGTGATATCTACAGTATACCACAGGAGTCTACTGCTTGCGCTGCCCACCTATTTCATAGTTCGGTGTGGAGCATGTAAATGGTGTCACATGACTGCAGTACATTAATGATAAGATGAGGTACTTATACTAATTTATATGCAATCTACCCTGGATTGATTTTATTGCTGTATCTACTTTTGAAAAATATGAGAGAGTGGTAATGTGTTTAGTAACACGTTAAGGACTACTACACGATAACTTTGTAAAACAGATGCATCAAGTTACAGTCCAATTTCCCATAGGCATACCATGGAAATGCCAGGATCACGCAATGTTCTCATTTATTAGTATTGATAGGAATATACGAAGTGGATGTAAACCCTCACATATACCCAGTGAAGTGAACAACCTCAGATGATACACAGGGATGAAACAAATCTCCCTACATAAGTTTTACATGTATATCTGTTGTCTTCAGCTTTATATACTGTTTAGAAAGTGCACATTATGTTAGAATTTTCTCTTCCTGTTCCAGCAGGGGGAGGGGAGTCTTGCCATACACTGTGAGACAGCTGACTGGAGGAAAGGCACATACCCCCTCTCCACATAGGCAGAGACTTTCAGAGCTGTGCTGTGAATTGACCAGCTGTCTGCTAATCTATTTATAGCACCCGCCCTGACACAAATTTCAGGCTGGTTTTATCATGTGTGTCAGAGAACTTGTCAGAAGTTATGCTGATAACAGAAGAACGGAGCAGGAGAAAGCCATAGGATCTAGGGCTTTGGAGAGAGATAAGAAAACACTACAGATATATGTGCCCAGCTCAAATTTCACAAATCGGGTTTACATCCACTTTAAGGGTAGTTAATCTCCTATATATTTTATGCATTTGTGCTTTTTTTTTAGCAAAGCACATTTTTACGAAGCACATTTTGCTTTTTAAATTTATAATCTTTTGTGCAATAATTTAGTGTTGCAATGACCTCCTGCTAGCTTATTTCAAGTGCATCGGTCATGAACTAAACATGTGTGCTGAATATGATGGTTGCCTGACAGTAGCTGAACTCAGTATTTCTCCGACACTGACCCTGAACAAGCATAATTGACAATATAACTTTTGATCGCCTTACAGAAGCCAAAGCATAAGCAGGACAGCCAGGCAACTAGCGCTTTCAAAAGTAGCCTCCATCTCTTTCCAAATATTTCCTTTCCTGTGATAAGATTCTTATTGTGTATAATGCAATGAATGTGATCTTCTGGGGACAAAACACCAACACTGGATTTTAGTAAGAAGGGCTGGTACTTTGAACAGCTAGTGCAGTGCCCTCCCTATCCGCAGGAGATTAAAACCACTGAACCAGCAATGCCCCATTTAAGTTGATGTACATTGACTGTACATAATATTAATGATACACAATGCACCCAGCAGAATGTCTTCTTTCATCTGAATGCCAAGGTTATACCAGGGTGTCGCTTTTTTTTATTTACTGTAGCATGGATATTTATTCAGCTCTGTTTAAAACAAAAACATGAGATTTTTTTTATGTTTTCTAGGGGAATAATCAAGAGGTATATAAAAGAGTAAGTCACAAAAATAGCACATGCATTATATACGCATGGTGTATCCTTTAGGAATATAACTATACTGTTGTTATTCATAGTTTCTATTTCAGTACTCCAGAGCACAAGACCCTGCGCTAAAAACTGGGGTGAGTACAAACTAATGTTCACTGTCAGTTGTGAAAGTTTAAATAACAATTAAATGATACATTTTACATTGGAAGCCAAAGCTAAAACTACATTTTTTTTTATTAAAGCAGACCCCCACCCCCTCCTTTTAAATTGCCACTTTTACTCAACTAGTTGTTGCAAAATAAGCCTCCACATTGTCGGATGCAACTGTGCCTCTTCTCTTCTCCTCTTCCAAAGCCAAGCCACCAGCCTTGTAGAACTTACCTATGGTTGAATTCTTCTGCCTTCTTCTCTGCCGGCCAACCAATGACATTTGCGAGTTACTTCACGCATGCGACATAACACCTTAGACTCTACCTAAAAAAAAAAACATGTTCCCCCATCTTGTGACAGATGAGTGACCGAGTTGCAGTGTAATGTTGTATGGCATGACATCTTGCACCTCATCTCAGATAAGTGTTACATGACACTACACTCATTTGCTAAAAAACAAGCCTTTTTTTACACCCCTCACATTTTTGTAAATATTTTATCATATCTTTTCATGTGACAACTCTGAAGAAATGACACTTGGCTACAATGTAAAGTAGTTAGCGTACAGCTTGTATAACAGTGTAAATTTCCTGTCAATATTTGACCAGAGCTTCACAGGTTGCCACTGGAGTCCTCTTCCACTCCTCCTTGAAGACATAATGGAGCTGGTGGATGTTAGAGACCTTGCGCTCCTCCACCTTCCGTTTGAGGATGCCCCACAGATGCTCAATAGGGTTTAGGTCTGGAGACATGCTTGGCCAGTCCATCACATTTACCCTCAGCTTCTTTAGCAAGGCAGTGGTCATCTTGGAGGTGTGTTTGGGGTCATTATAATGTTGGAATTCTGCCCTGCGGCCCAGTCTCTGAAGAGAGGGGATCCTGCTCTGCTTCAGTATAACACAGTACATGTTGGCATTCATGGTTTCCTCAATGAACTGTAGCTCCCCAGTACCGGCAGCACTCATGCAGCCCCAGACCATGACACTCCAACCACTATGCTTGACTGTAGGCAAGACACACTTGTCTTTGTACTTCTCACCTGGTTGCCGCCACACACGCTTAACACCATTTCAACCAAATAAGTTTATCTTGGTCTCATCAGAACACAGGACATGGTTTTAATAAACCATGTCCTTAGTCTGCTTGTCTTCAGCAAACTTTGCAGACTTTCTTGTGCATAATCTTTAGAAGAGGATTGATTCTGGAGCAACAGCCATGCAGACCAATTTGATGCAGTGTGTGCGGCGTATGGTCTGTGCATTGACAGGCTGACCCCCCACCCCTTCAACCTCTGTAGCAATGCTGGCAGCACTCATACATCTATTTCCCAAAGACAACCTCTGTATATGACGTTGAGCACATGCACTCAACTTCTTTGGTCGACCATGGCGAGGCCTGTTCTGAGTGGAGCCTGTCCTAATAAACCGCTGTATGGTCTTGGCCATTGTGCTGTAGCTCAGTTTCAGGGTCTTGGCAATCTTCTTATAGCCTAGGCCATCTTTATGTAGAGCAACAATTTTTTTTTCAGATCCTCAGAGAGTTCTTTGCCATGAGGCGTTATGTTGAACTTCCAGTGACCATTTTTAGAGAGAGAGAGCGATAACACCAAATTTAACACACCTGCTCCCTATTCACACCTTGTAACACTAACGAGTCACATGATACCTGGGAGGGAAAATGGCTAACTGGGCCCAATTTGAACATTTTCACTTAGGGGTGTACTCACTTTTGTTGCCAGTGGTTTAGACATTAATGGCTGTGTGTTGAGTTACTTTGAGGGGCCAGCAAATCTACACTGTTATACAAGCTGTACACTCACTACTTTACATTGTAGCAAAGTGTCATTTCTACAGTGTTGTCATATAAAAAGATATAACAAAATATTTACAAAAATGTGAGGGGTGTTCTCACTTGTGTGAGACACTGTATGTATGCAAACCCCAAGTTCATACAGTAGGCAAACCAGGCATTGCTTAACACTATAATAAAGATTCACAATATGAAGGCTTAAAATAGCTAATAATAGTAAATAATGCCATTACACTATTATTTAGCGCTAAATCTGAGCAGGATACAGTCAAAAGGTAGAGCAAACAAAAGTCCTGCCAGAACCATCTTTGAAATTTGGGACCTTGACATGGGTATAATAAACAACTTTGAAAGACGTATCCCTGGTATTGTTTCTGACATGCATTTATATTAAGTAATAAATTCAATTATTTTCATGGTCTCTCTTTATAGGAATCGCATATTACTACAGAAGAGTATACAAAAAAGGTATGCTTATATGGTTAATCCTGTTGTTTACAGTTATAGAAAACATAATGCCATAAAGCGCACTGGAAGCTAACCCCTTAAAGCCGGCACCTTCTGACCCTTTAAGAGGTTTCTGATGCCAGGTTTCTGATCATGTGACAACCTTGATTGGCTGTCATAGTGGTCACATGATTGGAAAGCTCCCAATCACAAGTAGAAATTGGGAGCTTTCCATTAGCCGCCGGGAATGTGCAGGGCACATACATTCAGGTGCACATATATACGCCCACTTAGCGTTTAGGACCACAAGCTGAGAGGCCACATATATGCGTTCAGCTGGCATGAAGAGTTTAAAGTATATTTTAATCAAATCACTAAAATCTCATATAACCTTTAACCTCCCTGGCGGTATGATTATTTCAGATTTTAGGTGCTGAAAGCGGTACCATTATTTTGCACAGAAATTTGGCGTTTTATATTATAGGCCTGTAATTCTTAGGAATAATTCACTTAAATCTGTCCAAACAAGAGTCTAGTAGACATCCCGGGTATGATAAAGTTTGAAAAACAAAATAAAAAATTATAATATAATAAATAACTATAAATAATTAGAACAAATAATAATATAATAATAATAAAAATTATTCAATAATGTAATCAAATCAAAAACACTGAAATTTGCTCAGTTGCAGAATTGTTGCTTTCGTTACTTTTAGTGTTTGGTGACAGATTTCCCCACAAGGCACTATCGCTCAATACTGCGAGTGATTCTAATTTATTATCGCTGCTTTCTAGCTGGTCTAAAGCCACTTTTGATGTAAAGGGACGGTTTTGGTTGCTATGGATAATCTCCAGTTTCCAGGCAGAAAGAACAGTATTTATAATATAAAACTGCATGCAGGACATTGGACAGACCACTAGGGACAAAAGGGATGTGAAATTATTTGATACAGTATACTGTAATCTGTAAGATTACAGTATACTGTATCTATACTGTGTGTTTTACTGTTTGAATTTGCCGCCGAACTCTGTCCCCGTGCGCCGCAATGCTCGCAGGGAACAGAGCTCGGCACTGTCAATCAAGCGAGACACAGCGGCTCGCCGATCACAGCGGGGAGACATTGCAGGATCCTGGGGACAAGGTAAGTAAACTCTTCCTGGATCCTGCGATGTAATCCCGAGTCTGGCTTGGGGATACCGCTTTTGGTTTTGAAAATCCACCCCGAGCCAGACTCAGGAATACCGCCAGGGGGGTTAATATGTTACTGTAGCTACAAAAGTAATTTTCAATATTTTTAAATCTTAACCTTTTGGGTCTGTGGACCCAGTAATCTGTGAAGTCTTTTGTAAGAATAGTCTGCTGATGCCTTTATGGGCAAATCCTACTCTTCCCTATTTGTGGGCTCTGCCTGATCCTAAAATTTGGCCTGAGGTTTCATAGCATTGAAACACAATATGTCCGGGAGTAGACTGACTAATTTTGTTGAGTTTAAGATGGAATATAATCTCCCCAATTGGATGTTGTTTAAATATCTGCAACTTACATGCAGTGCAATCACAGTTTCCTGCCCACAACTCCCCTGGAATCCAACCCTCTGCAGAGGTTACTCACCTCAAGAGCGATGGGTAAACCCTTGTCCTCTATTTATCACAGACTCTCCTCTGCACATTCGGTGCAACTGACCAGACTTAGAAGTGACAGGCTGATCTGCTGGATTTGTCAAAAGATGGCCAGAATGATTGTATGCACCATTACACTACTAATATGGTTCTTGCCAAAGACAGATTTATACAAATAAAATTCCTCTATAGAGCGTACTTTACCCGTCACCACCTAGCTGCCATCTAGCCTGCAGTTTGTCCCTTATGTACTAGATGTCAGCTCACTGAAGGCACATTTTTTCATGTGGTTTGGACCTTCCTTAAGATTTGTCCCATTTTAAAAGCCATAATTGAGGTTATTAATGTTACGTTACAACAGAGAGATGGTCCCTCAAGATCCTGTCCCGTGGGTACTTGTGAGTTTTCCTATTAGACAAATTTGAACAAAAATAATACTCAAGAGGAGAACTATAAAGTCATCCCCATATACATATCTGCATATATATATATATATATATATATATATATATATATATATATATATATATATATGTAAAGTATTTCACAAAAATGAGTACACATCTCACATTTTTGTAAATATTTTATTATATCTTTTCATGTGACAACACTGAAGAAATGACACTTTGCTACAATGTAAAGTAGTGAGTGTACAACTTGTATAACAGTGTAAATTTGCTGCCCCCTCAAAATAACTCAACACACATCCATTAATGTCTAAATCACTGGCAACAAATGGGAGTACACCCCTAAGTAAAAATGTCCAAATTGGGCCAAATTAGCCATTTTCCCTCCCCGGTGTCATGTGACTTGTTAGTGTTACAAGGTCTCAGGTGTGAATGGGGAGCAGGTGTGTTAAATTTGGTGTTCTCGCTCTCACTCTCTCATACTGGTCACTGGAAGTTCAACATGGCACCTCATAGCAAAGAACTCTCTGAGGTTTTGAAAAAAAGAATTGTTGCTCTACATAAAGATGGCCTAGGCTAGAAGTATATTGCCAAGACCCTGAAACTGATCTGCAGCATAATGGCCAAGACCCATACAGCGGTTTATTAGGACAGGTTCAGCTCAGAACAGGTCTCGCCATGGTCGACCAAAGAAGTTGAATGCACGTGCTCAGCGTCATATCTAGAGGTTGTCTTTGGGAAATAGATGTATGAGTGCTTCCAACATTGCTGCAGGGGTTGAAGGGGTGAGGGGTCAGCCTGTCAGTCCTTAGACCATACGCCGCACACTGCATCAAATTGGTCTGCATGGCTGTCGTCCCAGAAGGAAGACTTTTCTAAAGATGATGCACACGGAAGCCTGCAAACAGTTTGCTGAAGACAAGCAGACTAAGGACATGGATTACTGGAACCATGTCCTGTGGTCTGATGAGACCAAAATAAACTTATTTGGTTTAGATGGGGTCAAGCGTGTGTGGCGGCAACCAGGTGAGGAGTACAAAGACAAGTGTGTCTTGGCTACAGTCAAGCATGGTGGTGGGAGTGCCATGGTCTGGGGCTGCATGAGTGCTGCCGGCACTGGGGAGCTACAGTTCATTGAGGGAACCATGAATGCCAACATGTACTGTTACATACTGAAGCAGAGTATGATCCCCTCACTTCAGAGACTGGGCCAAAGGGCAGTATTCCAACATGATAATGACCCCAAACACACCTCCAAGACGACCACTGTCTTGGAAAAGAATCTGAGGGTAAAGGTGATGGATTGGTCAAGCATGTCTCCAGACCTAAACCATATTGAGCATCTGTGGGGCATCCTCAAATGGAAGGTGGAGGAGCGCAAGGTCTCTAACATCCACCAGCACAGTGATCTTGTCATGGAGGAGTGGAAGAGGACTCCAGTGGCAACCTGTGAAGCTCTGGTGAACTCCATGCCCAAGAGGGTTAAGGCAGTTCTGGAAAAAAATGGTGGGCACACAAAATATTGACACTTTGGGCTCAATTTGAACATTTTCACTTATGGGTGTACTCACTTTTGTTGCCAGCGGTTTAAACATTAATGGCTGTGTTTTAAGTTATTTTGAGGGGACAGCAAATTTACACTGTTATACAAGCTGTACACTCACTACTTTACTTTGTATAGAGGTGGGAGCAATCATTAAACTACATAGCGAACACTAAAGATTCAAAGCCAAATTTATGCTCAAACCACCCTCAAACCAATATTGCAAAAAATGGTTCTCAACTTGCTGATTCAAAAATAGAAATTTGTTTATTAATTTACAAAACCATTAGCCATAAACCTAAAATGGTACCACATCTCCCAATCACACCAATCTAAAAACAAACATCCATCTCTCTCACCATCTAAATATGAATTTGTGACCTAGATTGTTTGGATATAGAATAAATAGCTGTCCAAACATAG
Organism: Lithobates clamitans; assembly: GCA_037952925.1. Classification (NCBI taxonomy): domain Eukaryota; kingdom Metazoa; phylum Chordata; class Amphibia; order Anura; family Ranidae; genus Lithobates; species Lithobates clamitans. The sequence goes on along the minus strand of JBBGZY010000889.1, from coordinate 888,882 downwards.
AGTAACTTTAAATCAAAATATCATAATGATCCTGAGGGACAACTGGATATGGCATGCTTGAGCTGCTGGATTGGATCTAAACACGCATGTGGTTGTAAATCATGAGTTTGCCATACTGAGAAGTAGAAAAACCTACATCATTATTTGGGACTTAATATTGATGTTTTCCAAGGTTGTATTGACTCTACTGTAGATATTGATGTGGAAGTGAGAAATACCCCATTGCAGTGGTCTGGAGGGGGGCCTTTAGAGCTGTGAAGTACTGTGAACCAACTGGCTATGCTTTAGCTGCACAGTTCATGCCTGTATGGTTCTACTCTGAAATGTACAATAGAGTCTTAGCCGCCCCCTTCACACTTTTACATAGAAATAGCGTAGTCCTTCCAATGGGTTCACTAGATTGTGGTTTGTGTGCCCAAACTCTTATGAGTTCTCACAAAAAAAACAACCTTTATTCTTAGATCAAAAAGAAAGTATATATACTTATCAAGTCCTGTGACTCATCCAGTGTTTCAAGGCGAACTCTGTATTGATCCATCCATATGCAATCTGTTAATCATGGCATCCCAGCCCATATCTGGTCAAAACTGGAGAGGTGAGATGGTGGTGTTCTGTCATAGCCTAATTATATTATTAATGTTACCTGTAATCTAGCCCTAAGCTGGAATCCTAAGGCATTGCTTCTCGTGTCCTGGATAGTGCAGAACTGAGCTGCTATGTAAAATTCCTTGTCTTTTACACTACCTTTTGTGCTGGTAAGAAAATTCTTATACAATGGAACACTCCTTTACCTCCTACTGTACCTTCCTTCCATCCTACCATCAACAATGTTTTGCCCCTTTAAAAAATTAACATATGAAAGCTGCAATTGCCCCCAAAAATTTGACACAATTTGGTCAACTTGTATTTGAATAACGTTGCACTTAAATGAGCCATTTCCCCATTGTGCCTTCCTTTGGTCCTTTCACCTTTAGTTTCTACCCACTCCCTCCCCCTCCCTTTGATACATTTTAAGGAGTGGAAAGAGTATATTTTAGGTTCTCTCTGAAGATTAAATCAATGTAGAAAAAGTAGTTTGTACTTTCCTTTCTGATTATTGAATTACTGTAGTAAATTGTACAACAGTTTAAATGCGAAGCACATAGATTTAACCTCAGTTATTTTCAATTGAAAAACCTACAGGCTTTCATAGAAGCTGCGTTCTATTCCTGCAATGAGCATTTAGAGAGCCTCTGCTAAATTGGTTTGTTCACCCTTAATAGTTCAAGAAAATGTATTTTCTCAACAGGAATGTCAGGCTTTAATCATACCAACACAAGTGTAATTTAAATTAAAAAAAGTATTACAGTTATTTAAATTATATTTAAAATCCTGATACAAAGTTGTATATAGCATATTGTCAGTTTGGATACATAACAATAATTTTAAATAAAAATAAAAAAAACTATGGTAAACCCCTGCAAGGGCCAAGTCTTGACTACCACTGACTAACCATATATACAGTATATATTTATGACGGGAGGGCCCGTGGAACTCAGAATACATCTTATGTCTAAGTCACCCTGTGCCATCCTGGCACAGGGTGAGTGAGAAATATATCTTGGACTACTTAAAATGGGACAGTAATATTTGTCCACAATATCTCCCAGGATGTATGTAGAGACTATTATTGGTTTGATTGATTCTGAATGCAACTTGTTAATTGAGTGAGCTGATCACATTGTCCTCTATACAATGTAGGAGACGGGACGACTCCTATTGGAGCTCATGTTAATTAGGTTAATTAGGCTATGTTTGTATTGTTAATTGTAATTAGCTCCAGCTATTGTGTTTATACTACTGTGTGAAGCTCGGTGCCCACAAGTCTGTCATCTGGTCTGGGTAAATGTTTTAGTAAATTAGCTCATGTTAATTAGGTTAGCTTTGAGTCAGCCTGGTGTATAAATGTGTGTGAGATCTCAAATAAAGAGTTAGTCCTGATTTACTCCAAGACTGGTGTTGTCTAGTTCTTGGGGGTTCCTATAGCCAGATCCATTGGACTCGTGTTCCAGAACTTAGGAAGCAGTACACTGACGGAAGCACTCAAGCGGAGTGTGGGACGTTCCGTGACATTGGTGGCAAGCAGCGGGAAAGCTTCCTGCAGTCTGGGACATCCAAACCTCCAACTGGATCCAAGATCAGCATAGCAGACTTCAGTCACCCCAGCGGAGATATGGACCTGGCATCAGAGTTCCCGGGGCTGCTGCGGATCATCCTTTCAACATACACCAGGACTGTGTCTGAGGATGAATACCTGGAGCTCAGGCAGCTGATTCGGGTGAAGCTCTGGATTGGAGCCCTTCAGCTCGCTGGTATAAAACAGGGCAAGTGCTTTCCAACCCAAGAGCAACGGGCCAGTGACCAACGGGCATTGCGGATGGCATTCCTGGGAGAGCGGCCCCAGAGCTCAAACCTGATCTGGACCATTTGCTAAGGAAGGAACAGCATCTGGAAAGGGCATACAGGAAACTGCTAGAACAAGTTCAGCAGCATGCCAGAGAATCGGCAGTGGAAAATCTGAAGATTGCCGTCCCCAAACCTGAAGTGCTGACAACAGGGCAGAGCTCTGCTAACCTCTGTCCAGCACTGATAACATCTTCTGGATTCCATGGACAGGAGATGGTGAACCTATATCCCCAGACACCAGTTATAGAGATAGGGGATTTAATAGACTTTTCTGCTGAGGAAGAACAACCTGATGAGCCTCCAGCAGAAGAGCTGGTATCAGGGCCAAACTTCACTGTGGTCTGCCCAGCACCAACAGCAGCATCTGTGGAGTTACAACAAACTTCTCCAGCTGAAGATCTGGCAACCGGACAGAGGGTCCAAGACCTCTGCCCCACTCCTGTGGCAGTTTCGGAGGCCCAGGGTGAGAAGGTGGCAATCACTTCCCAGCAGCAGATACAGGGGGAGAAGGGAGAGGAGGTGTGTGTTGTCCCTCCCCAACAGTTGGCCAGGGTGGAGGAAGCGGCCTTCCCTCCCCAGCAAAGATCAGTGCACCTGGGAGACAGTACCATAGACATGTCGTCCAAGCAACCAGATGAGGGAATGGAAAAGGAAGCAGCCGGCTCACCTCCCCAATGGCAGCTACACAGTTTGGGAGTGGAGGAAGCCAGCCTCCTGCCCCAATGGTTAGCCGGAGTGGAGGATGCAGAGTCCCCAGCAGAAGTGCTGGCAACAGGGCAGAGTGTTATCAACCTCTGCTCAGCACCGGCAACAACTACAGAGTTCCAGGGAGGCGGGGCATTCGGCCTCCCTCCCCAACAGTTAGCTGGAACAGATGGTGTGGGGTTTCCGGCAGAAGGGCTGGCAACAGGGCCGAGGACTGCTGGACTCTGCCCTCAACTAACAGAGGATGGATTTCCTGTGAAGGTGGATGGGACTTCAGTCTCCACCTGTATACCCCAGGGATGCTGGGCAGTCGGCCCAGATGCCCAACAGCATGACAGAGTGAGCCCAGTCACCCTGTCTTCTCTTCAGCGGCAGAAAGGACTCCAGGGAGAAGGGCCAGTCCAGGCCTCTCCCCAGCGGCAGATATGTTCTCTGAGAGAGGCATAGGTTGGCTGGGTGAGCAATGCTTTGTTTGGAACAATTTATTTGGGGTACTGTGTGGGTACAGGCATTAGAGGACTGGAGCTACTTACTAACTTCGGAGTCAACCCGTCTGGGGTCCCCTCCTGCGTTATTCTTCTGCCGAAAGGGGAGAGATGTGACGGGAGGGCCCGTGGAACTCAGAATACATCTTATGTCTAAGTCACCCTGTGCCATCCTGGCACAGGGTGAGTGAGAAATATCTTGGACTACTTAAAATGGGACAGTAATATTTGTCCACAATATCTCCCAGGATGTATGTAGAGACTATTATTGGTTTGATTGATTCTGAACGCAACTTGCTAATTGAGTGAGCTGATCACATTGTCCTCTATACAATGTAGGAGACGGGACGACTCCTATTGGAGCTCATGTTAATTAGGTTAATTAGGCTATGTTTGTATTGTTAATTGTAATTAGCTCCAGCTATTGTGTTTATACTACTGTGTGAAGCTCGGTGCCCACAAGTCTGTCATCTGGTCTGGGTAAATGTTTTAGTAAATTAGCTCATGTTAATTAGGTTAGCTTTGAGTCAGCCTGGTGTATAAATGTGTGTGAGATCTCAAATAAAGAGTTAGTCCTGATTTGTCTAGTTCTTGGGGGTACCTATAGCCAGATCCATTGGACTCGTGTTCCAGAACTTAGGAAGCAGTATACTGACGGAAGCACTCAAGCGGAGTGTGGGTCGTTCCGTGACAATATTTACATATGTTATCCTATATCATACATCTTTTTAATCTTTTTACACAGAAAAGGTCATGTGTAACAGGCTTTGTATAAAAGGTGCAGGTAGTTCAGTGGAGTGCAAACAACTCACTCAAACATGTTTTGCAGGTGAGGTGAAGCCTGTTTCATCAGAAGAGCCACATAAGTGTTACATGGTATAGCACTGCCCATTATCCAAAGATGCAACAGATGGAACCCAGGACCCCACAACAACAGCAGGTGCAAGAGTGCCAACTAGGTTGGGTTAGTCCTCCAGATATAGGACCTATTCTAACTATAACCCCTAAAAAAATTTCTTATGTTGGTCAGTTGGTCATACATGTATACCGTATTCACTGTATCAGCAAGTGCAAATTAATGCACCCAATATCTCTCGATTAAGTTGTCCAGGAATCACCAGTAATACCGACAGATTATAGCTGCAACTTGGTCCACTGTGCTGCTCTTAGGGGGCCAGCTGGCCATCAGATAGTGTTCTGAGAAACCACCCCTGAAAGTGTGCCGTGGTACCATTAAAGTCTGACATTCCTGTTAAGGAAAAAAAGTATTTTGATCCATATTTATGGGTGTGAAACTTTGGCCCATGATTTTGGATAATGATTAACGTCCTTAATGGTAACTTGCATTTCCAGTTTAATAAGTGTTCTTTTCCCTAATGTGCTGCAGGGTCATGTGACTGCAGCCCTGGCAAACCACTATTTAATTCTATTAAACTGGAAAGATACACAATAACTCTCGGTTCTCTGCACATTTACACTTGTTATAGTATTGAATGCAAAGACAATGTCCATTATCTTGGATATATCGTCAAGCCTTCAGAGCAAACTTGTGCTATAGACATTGATGCTACTTAATAATCTTTCTGGGTCTCTGATATGTCTGTAGCATATATATATATATATATATATATATATCTATATATATATATATATATATATATATATATATATATATATAACTGAAAGATTTGCGACCTTTTCTATGTACACAAAAGGCCTATTTCTCTCAATTATTGTTCACAAATCTGTTAGTGAGCACTTCTCCTTTGCCGAGATAATCCATCCACCTCACAGGTGTGGTATATCAAGATGCTGATTAGACAGCATGACTATTGCACATTTGTGCCTTAGGCTGGCCACAATAAAAGGCCACTGTAAAATGTGCAGTTTTACTGTATTGGCGGGGTCTGGGGGGGTTCGAAAACCAGTCAGTATCTGGTGTTACCACCATGTGCCTCGTGCAGTGCAGCACATCTCCTTCGCAAAGAGTTGATCAGCTTGTTGATTGTGGCCTGTGAAATGTTGGTTTATTCCTTTTCAATGGCTGTGCAAAGTTGCTGGATATTGGCAGGAACTAGAACACACTGTCGTATACGTCGATCTAGAGCATCCCAAACATGCTCAATGGGTGACATGTCCGGTGAGTATGCTGGCCTTGCAAAAACGGGGATGTTTTCAGCTTCCAGGAATTGTGTACAGATCCTTGCAACAGGAGGTGATGGTCGTGGATGAATGGCACAACAATGGGCCTAAGGATCTCGTCATGGTATTTCTGTACATTTAAAAGCCATAAAAGAAAAATGCACCTGTGTTCGTTGTCCATAGCATACGCCTGCCCATTTCATAACCCCACCGCCACCATGGGCCACTCGATCCACAACGTTGACAACAGCAAACCGCTCACCCTCACGACGCCATACATGCTGTCTGCCATCTGCCCTGTACAGTGAAAACCGGGATTGATTTGTGAAGAGAACACCTCTCCAAAGTGCCAGACACCATTGAATGTGAGCATTGGCCCACTCAAGTCGGTTACGACGACGAACTGCAGTCAGGTTGAGACCCCGATCAGGACGACGAGCATGCAGATGAGCTTCCCTGAGATGGTTTCTGACAGTTTGTGCAGAAATTCTTTGGTTATACAAGCCAATTGTTGCAGCAGCTGTCCAGGTGGCTGGTCTCAGACGATCTTGGGGATGAAGATGCTGGATGTGGAGGTTCTGGGCTGGTGTGGTTACATGTCGTCTGCGGTTGTGAGGCCGGTTGGATGTACTGCCAAATTCTCTGAAACTCCTCGGAGACGGCTTATGGTAGAGAAATGAACATTCAATTCAAGGGCAACAGCTTTGGTGGACATTCCTGCAGTCAGCATGTCAATTGCACGTTCCCTCAAAACTTGCAACATCTGTGGCATTGTGCTGTGTGATAAAACTGCACAATTTAGAGTGGCCTTTTATTTTGGCCAGCCTAAGGCACACCTGTGTAATAATCATGCTGTCTACTCAGCATCTTGATATGCCACACCTGTGAGGTGGATGGATTATTCTGGCAAAGGAGAAGTGCTCACTAACACAGATTTAGACAGATGTGTGAACAATATTTGAGAGAAATAGGCCTTTTGTGTACATAGAAAAAGTCATAGATCTTTCAGTTCAGCTTATGATAAATAGGGGGCAAACACAAAAGTCCATGTGTATATATATATATATACACAGTATGGTCTTATAGGCCAAGAAAATTTGTACAGAATTTGTATACAACTGGAGGTTATCATTTTTTTTTTTTTTTTTTTTAAGTCTGTATAGCAGTGTACAATTCTAGGGGCCAACAATTATTACACTTTCATTCATTTTATAATCTCTTCTCTTCTCTTCTCTTCTCTTCTCTTCTCTTCTCTTCTCTTCTCTTCTCTTCTCTTCTCCCACCTGTACCTCCTAAAAATGTTACTCGGTTTACAGACAGCTATATTTCTATTTTATTGTTACTTGGTGGATCTATGAGCAAACATTGAGGTCAAAATATACCCCTTACATTATATTGTTACCCATATTATCTGCTTTCCTTTTAAAAATATGATTTATAAGGTAAATACTGCATTTATAAAAATACATTTATTCAGGTATGTTCCTCTGTCCCTCCATAACTTTGTTTTTACCAGCATTTTACTATAATTATTTATTTGCATTTTATTTCCATAGTATTTTAATTATGTTAGTATTTGTTGCAAATTAAAGTGGCCTTAAAGGAGTTGTAAAGGCAGAATTTTTTTTATCTTAAGGCATTCTATGCTTTAAGATTAAAAAAACCTCCTGTGTGTGTGGCAGCCTCCCCAGCATCCCTTAATTACTTACCTGAGCCCCTTCTCTCTCCAGCGATGTTCATGAGTGTCTTAGCCATCCGGGACTCTCCTGCTGATTGGCTGAGACACAGCAGCAGTGCCATTGGCTCCCATGGCTGTCATTCAAAGTCAGTTAGCCAATCAGGGGAGAGAAGGGGCGGGGCCGGGCACACAGAGCTGTGACTCGGCTTGTGTGCCCCCATAGTAAGTTGCTGGCTGTGGGGGCACTTGTCAGGAGGGAGGGGCCAGGAGCAGTGAAGAGGGACCTGAGAAGAGGAGGACCTGGGCTGCTCTGTGCAAAACCAACTGCACAGAGGAGGTAAGTGTAACATATTTGTTATTTAAAAAAAAAACTAGACTTTACAATAACTTTAAAGTTTTTTGTTTTACCTCAATGCAATTATATGTATTATGGTAAAAAAATCTTCTGTGCTGCAGGATCCCCCCAGCCCCCTTCCTTAAGCCCTATGCACACAGGACTTTTTTAACTCTCCTAGAAGCCAGCATTTTTGCTGAAAAAATGCCTGACACTTGTAGTGTCTAAAGCTTTTAGGAGCTTTTACAGGTGTCAAGCTCTTGGGTGTAAATTAATTTCATTGGTCAGAATAAATAATTTATTCTGGCCATTGAAATTAATTAATGCTCAAGCACTAGCGTTTAGGCGCCTTTAGGCAGCTTCTAGCAACTTTTAGTAACGTCAAGCGTTTTTCCTGCCCTAACTCTGCTGCTCTTGGATGCACTGGCAGTGTTTTTTTTCCCTGCTTCTAAAAAATCCTGCCACTAAATGCTGCTGAAAGCCTATGTGTGCGTGGGAACGTAGGCTAACATGAAGGGGCATTTAGAGGCAGGAAAAAAAAGGGCAGACGCCCCTAGGAGCAGCTTTAAAAACGTCCAGTACGCAAGAGGCCTTACACTTACCTGAGCCCCATCCCCATCCATCGACGTGTACAAGAGCTGCGGTTCTTGCCGCTGTCTCCCTCTTCACAGGACTGATTGATAGAAGCGGGAGCCACTGGCTTCCGCTGCTGTCAATCAAATGCTGTGATGAGGGAACAGGGGGTGGGACTGAGCCGCCCGATCTGTGTCAATGGATGCAGATAGGATACCTCGGGAGCGAGCCTGCACGAGTGCCCCCATAGAAAGCAGCTTTCTATTGGGGGCACCCACCGAAGAGGAGGAGATTGGAGATCTGGTGGGGGATCCCAGAAGAGGAGGATAAGGGCTGCTCTGTGCAAAATCATTGCACAGAGCACGTAAGCATAACACTTTTCTTATTTAATTTAAAAAAAAAAGTTTTAATTTCCTTTAGGCAGCAGTTCAATATCTAATTATAATCAAACATCATGAGTGTATCTCCCAACGTTTTTTAATGCTGGATGTGTTATATTTTACAGGATAGCTCTGGTACAGTGGGAAGGCCATTTTTCCTTTTCAGGGTATGCTTTGTATCTCTTTTTAGTCTTCAGTGCATGTCTTGGTCTTTTTTTATGCTGCAAGGTGTTGCAAATTATTTGGAAATAGTCAAAAACGTCTCAGAAACTATCATTAGGTTCCTGAAGATATGAGCTTGGTTTTGGTCCAAACCTGAAGGTTAGCTGTATTGCTAGGCCAGTGAGCTGTGCGCAGGAGATTTCTTGCCCCTTAGCTGAACTTTCATTTACAAAAAGGTGAGGATGCTTGTGATATCATAGACCTAATATGGCCATATCAGGACAACAACATCGTTCTAGTACAGCCATATGGCCATATTAGGACAATGATGTCATGATAATCTCATCCACCGCTTTGTTACGTGCAGCTGTACGGTGGGGAATTTCCAGTGGTGATGCAATCATGTGACAACTTCCTGTGTGTTAGGGCAAATAGGCTCTGACCCAGTTCAATATGCATTATTTTCCTTTTCTTACGATTTTTTTTTATGCCTGGTGATTCTGCCATTATCACATTTCCTGTTCTGAGGGAGAGAGAAGCACTGTTTACTCACTGTACTTTATTTATGGAGGAGCACTGGTGTCACTGAATTGGACTACAGACACCTTTTCTCTCCTCATCTCTATTACATATGCGGGGGTAGTTGTAGTTCACAAAAGATAGCTAGGAAAGCTATAACATTGTATGAGATTTCAGTTCAGTACCCAGGACATGACACAGTAAGAATACAAGATTTCTGGCTGGATCAAAGCGTATTTCCTGTACTTGTAGAAAATGTGCTTAGCTTGAAAATAGAAAATGTATACAGTTACTATATTTAAGGACTGGTAGGCTGCAATATAATACATTTTGTTCTTAGGATTAGATATAATTTAAGCATGCTGCCACAATAGAGCGTAAAGGAAACCTGTAATAAAAAATGTATACAATATATAGTTTGCCGCTGTGGACCTGAAAATGCTAGCTGCCTGGCTATTTTAAAGTGTCATTAAACCCAAATCATTATAAACTGTCACTACTTGCTATATTACATCGTATTCATACTCACTTTGACACTAGAGCATTACATTTCTGTAGATTGCAAAAAACCTGGTTGATCACTGTACATAATTCAGTAAATCCTATTACAGGATTTATCTTTGATTTGTCAAACTATAGTATGGGAAAATCTAATTAGCTGCTATAAGGTAACTGCACTGTGCACATCATCAATGCTCTTGACACGACCTGTCAATGTGCAAAATAGCCATATATAAAATGAGATAATATTTTTTTGCTGATATGCACAGTGCTTTACCATTTTTAAATATGATATACCAGTTACTAATTACATCCACTTTGCTTTATTCTAACAGCCTAGAAATGGAAGAAAGGTTTCCATAGATGAACACTAGCATATTTATAAAGGTATACATATGCATGATGGTGTTAATGTGTGTAATATTACTTTGTGAAGAACAATTTTTACCTCAATAACAATTTGTGTTTATCAATCGTGTATTGTTATTGTTATCTAACTAACGTACTCACACTTTTAACTTTGTATTGGAGAGTTGTTGATTTCCTCTAACTTAGGAATATTTCCAGGAATTATTTTAAATTTGGGTGCTGATTATTCTACAAAATAATACTGGATACATAGGCGTTGCGCAAACTGTTGGCACTGTATAAATTCTGTATTATAATAATAATAATACATAGGGTTTATTTACTAAAGGAAAAAAGGCTTTTTGCTTTACATGAAAATTTTTGCTTACGGTAGCTTAATGAATGTAGTAAAAATTCACTTTGCAAAGAAAACTCAATCACATGCAAGGAAAAGTAAAAAAAAAAAAAAAACGTATTTTTGCTTGCACATGTTTGGATAATGAAGGCAGCAGAGCTTCACCTTATTCACTATGGAAAGTGAACAGCATGTTTGCCATAATTAAAAAAATATATGAAAACAAATATAAAATACCGTATATAAAGTGTATGTAAAATATATAAAAAGTTTTAAAAATGTTTAACCCTAAAACTAGTCCTTGGATTTAGTATGTAGAGCACAGGCAGCTTAACCATCACAAATACTTGGAGTTGATATTTTAAAGTACAGTGATTTACCAAAACAAAAACGAAATTAGGCAATCTATAATGGTTTGGGGTAAAAAAAAAAAAATTTGTTTAATGTAATACTTCAAGCAAGCTCAATAGCTCTGATGAGGCAACTGCTGCACAGTGAGGATAGGTTCATACCAATGCCTGTGGCTGCGGGAATCGCAGCGATTTCCGCACCCGCAACCACCCACAGTGAAAATGCGCTACTGTTAGAAAACGCACAGGGCTGCCATTCATTCTAAATGGCACCCCCACCCATGTGAAATCGCAGTGCGTGTGCGGAAACGGCAGGGAAATCGCAGGGTCAAAACGACTATGTGATTTCCCTGCATGTTGCATTTTGAAAAAGGTGCATGCACCTTTTTTTTGCGGGAAACGCAGGCACCCAAAAAACGCCAGCTGAATCATATAGATGTGAACCTAGGGTACGGCTTCTTAATAGTAGCTCAAACCAAAGAAATACAATTACGAGTAAAAATAAAAAAAGGGGGGGGGGAAATGGTACTAAACAAAAATTATAAAAATGATGAAATAAAGAACCGTGAAGGAAATCACCAAAACCCCAATACAAGGGCACATGAAAAATATATCAAAAATAAAACAGTGTAGCGCTGGACTAGTAATAAGGTGAACATATATGTTATGAACACATGTGAATTTTTGTATTGTGACCTAAAATTATTAAGTCACAAAATTAGAATAAAATTGTGAAAATCAATAAATAAAATTAGCTGGTGAAAAACTATGCCCTAAAAGATGTATACAAAATGAAACACAAGTGCAAATTAATAAAAGGTAAAATATAAAATTCATAAATGTGATGAGTGAAAAATAAAGTTCATAAATGTAATAAGTGAAAAAACAAGTCCACAAAAAAGTCAATGCAGGGTCCGGAGTTATATGATCCACCGCTAGCACAGCCCGCCACCAGATGATAAAGTTGAAGGCTTACCAGAGAGCCTGCGACCGCCCTTACTCAGGGGGGTCAAAACAGGCTTAGAAGTGGAAGATGGACTCCTGGAGATGTCTCACAATGGATTCCTTAAATTGCTATTTAGTACCTGTACGTTGATCACCTGCTTGCTTGTATGTCTTTATTTTAGCCACATAGGCCATATGTCCTCCAGCCAATGTAGAGTTCCCATATGTCCCTCTCTACACCAAAGACATCATTTTGTCACTGGAAACCTTCTGACTCCTGTTTCCCACAACTGGTGTCACTTTCCACTTTAAATACACTTTCATTTGTTCCTAATAACCACACAGTGTGGATCTGCCAGAATTTATATTTATTGATTTTCACTATTTTATTCTAATTTTTTGACTTAATAATTTTAGGTCACAATACAATAATTCACATGTGTTCATAACATATATGTTCACCTTATTACTAGTCCAGCGCTACACTGTTTTATTTTTGATACAAAAACGAGTGTCTGATCAAACCTGGAGTCCAAGATAATTTTAATTGTTTAAAAGGTCATATAAAACAGCCAAAGTTTTTCGGGGGCAACACCACTCCCCCTACAACAGGGCTCAACATAGGATAAACTTGGATGGGCCCAGAGAAAGCAATGATATTACAGATCTATATTGTAATTGGTATTGAACTGTCCGCATTGAGTAAAAACTTGACAGCAGTGGAGTTCCATTGCTGCTCAACAATCACTGTCAAGTTGTTGCCCCCTGTGATTCTAACATAAATTCCTGAAGTCACTGTTCTCTTAGTCCATCCACCCTTTATCCTGTGTTCAGCGATGATGAAGGGGAAGTGGTGTTTCCCCTGAAACACATTGGCTGTTTTTATATGATTATTTTATCAACACTCTTTCATTTTGCTAGTGTTTGACGTAGGCAGAATAGGTTGGACAGTGAGAACCTGTTTACAAACAGAACATTTTTTTCCCTATGTAAGTCAAAAAGAAGTCAAAAGCAGGTCAGAAGGAGATCAAAAGCAGGTCAGAAGGAACTCAGAAGTATCTCACACTCATCTAAATTGACAGCTGACTGCCATTTAAAGCTTGCTGCCTTTGGCCATCTATGTTGTAAAAAAAAGCTTTAATATTCAAGACACTTGGTGTACGAGGGTGACCTGGACTTAAATATAAATAGAGAGGGGAGTAAAGTGGTGAAGGGGGGTGGTCTGAACTGTTGCTGACAACCCATATGTCCTCTCTTGGTTGGGGTAGCTGGTGGCACTGGTTTGAGCTTTCAGCATGATATGTCACCTGGTGCGGCTGTGACTGGTCACCTCAGCAGGACAAGGGGGAGACAAGTGACTGGGATTGTTGAGTGGTGACAGAGTGTTCTATGCAGCACACTCTATGCAGGGGTTTAAAAAAGAAATAGGCTTTCAAGAATGCTGAGATCCTAATTTTCCATCAAATGACCCTCTAGAACTGTTTCTTTTTATTTCGCTGTCTTCTACATATAATCACGCACTCATCAGAAAAGGGTTTGCTTTAACTGATTTTTTGTTTTAATGTTTGTGTTACAGAATTCACTGAAGATATTGTCCAAGGGGAACAAGGCCTTATCGAGGATCCTTTTGTATAATACTAATAATAATAAAAATAACAATAAAAAAATGGATATTGGTATATGTTTGTAGTCTTGCACCAAAGTTCTGTCAGAGATACATTATTTTTTTACTGTCCCCAATAATTTGAACTTTCTACAATAATCTAAAGGTTACCTGTACTTTTACTTCAGTCAGGGGGGGTACAGCCGTTACAACTGTAAGGGGCCCGCCCAGGCCAGAAGAAGGCAGGATGGGTGAAGGGGATCCGTGCTGTGCAGTACATAAACGGTTTCACAGCTTCTGCAGTTCTTGTGTCATTGACTCAGACATCAAGCTCTTTACTGCCACCTCTGGCTACTATGTGCATGTGCACCCCTCGTGTGACAGTGATCTATCAGCCTGTTACTATGCTTCTCAGCAATATGTCAGCTTTGTGAAAACGAGCTGGGACCAGGTAGGAAACTACATGAAGGGGCTGTGAAGGAAAGGGAGGGGGGCTGTTTGTGTACAGGGAGGGGCCAGAGGCTTGTGTGTGTACAGATTTGTGTATGTGAGGCTACCATATATACAGGTGTGTTTGTGTGGGGCGCTGACATATATACAGGTGTGTGTGTGGGGGGGGCGCTGCCATATATACAGGTGTGTGTGGGGGTGCTGACATATATACAGGTGTGTGGGGGGGCGCTGACATATATACAGGTGTATGGGGGGGGGGCGCTGACATATATACAGGTGTGTGGGGGGGCGCTGCCATATATACAGGTGTGTGTGTGTGGGGGGGCGCTGCCATATATACAGGTGTGTGTGTGTGGGGGGGCGCTGACATATATACAGGTGTGTGTGTGGGGGGGGCTGACATATATACAGGTGTGTGTGTGTGTGGGGCTGACATATATACAGGTGTGTGTGTGGGGGGGGGGTGGCTGACATATATACAGGTGTGTTTGTGTGGGGCGCTGACATATATATAGGTGTGTGTGTGTGTGGGGGGCGCTGCCATATATACAGGTGTGTGTGGGGGTGCTAACATATATACAGGTGTGTGGGGGGGCGCTGACATATATACAGGTGTGTGTGTGTGGGGGGGCGCTGACATATATACAGGTGTGTGTGTGTGGGGCTGACATATATACAGGTGTGTGGGGGGGGGTGCTGCCATATATACAGGTGTGTGTGAGGGCGCTGCCATATATACAGGTGTGTGTGTGGGGGGGGGCGCTGCCATATATACAGGTGTGTGTGTGGGGGGGGGGGGGCGCTGCCATATATACAGGTGTGTGTTGGGGGGGTGCTGCCATATATACAGGTGTGCGTGGGGGGGGGGGGCTGACATATATACAGGTGTGCGGGGGGGGGCGCTGCCATATATACAGTATATACAGGTGTGTGAGGGGAGCTGCCATATATACAGGTGTGTGTGTGGGGCGGTGACATATATACAGGTGTGTGCCATATATACAGGTGTGTGTGGGGGTGCTGACATATATACAGGTGTGTGTGAGGGCGCTGCCATATATACAGGTGTGTGTGAGAGGGGCTGCCATATATACAGGTGTGTGTTTGGGGGGGGCGCTGACATATATACAGGTGTGCGTGTGGGGGGGGGCTGACATATATATAGGTGTGAGGGGGGCTGACAAATATACAGGTTTGAGGGGGCTGACAATCATACAGGTGTGTGGGGGCTGACCTATATACAGGATTGAGCGGGGGGCTGAGTGCGTACAGGTGAGGTCGCTGGTGTGCGGATTCGGTAGGATGGCCCATAGACAAGCCCGGGGGGGCGGGGGGGGGGCCTAAAGCTGTGTAAGGGGCCCAAAAATTTCTGATGGCAGTCCTGACTACAGTTATCCTTTCTTGGGCCACCTCCCCAGCTTGCCCCTCCACACTTTGAGCCTAGGTTCACACTGCTGCGGGTAGGAAATCGTGTTCAGCTGAACTCGCACAATTTCAAACCCGCATGTCAGTCCGACTTCGGGAGTGATTTCAGAGACATCTGTGCAGGTTCCTCCCACAAATGGGCACTGATTGGCACCAACATGTTTCAGGTCTGCCCAGCAATGCCACCAATCAGTTTATTCAGTGCCCATCGGTGCCACCCATAAGTACCCATCAGTGCCACCCATAAGTACCAATCAATGCCACCTACGAGTGCCCATCAGTGCCGCCTATAAGTGCCCATCGGTGCCAACTATGAGTGCCCATCAGTGCCGCATACCAGTGCCACCTATTAGTGCCCATCAGTGCCGCCTATCAGTGCCCATCATCAGTGCCCGTCAGTGCCACCTCATCAGTGCCACCTCATCGGTGCCCATCAGTCCTGCCGTATCAGTGCCCGTCAGTGCAGCCATATCAGTGCCCTTCAGTGAAGAAGAAAACATACTTATTTACAAACAATTTTAACAGAAACAAAGAAAAACTTGTTTTTTTTCAAAATTTTCGGTCTTTTTTTATTTGTTGCGCAAAAAATAAAAACCGCAGAGGTGATCAAATACCACCAAAAGAAAGCTCTATTTGTGGGAAGAACATGATAAAAAATTTGTTTGGGTACAGTGTTGTATGACCGCGCAATTGTCATTGAAATTGCAACAGCACTGAAAGCTGAAAATTGGTCTGGGCGGGAAGGTGTCTAAGTGCCTGGTATTTAAGTGGTTAAAGCACAGGTAAAGCCAAAACCTATTTATTTGTTTATGTTTTTGTTTTGCTATCATGTCGCCACTTGGGATATTCACCTTCTCTGTTACTCTTGTTGACCATTGTCTTTGGTACAGAATCTGATGGGAAATCCAGAATACAGTTGTCACTGGAACAGGAGGTGAGGGGGAACTCTTCCAGTTTGGACACCTGTTCTGGTGTAAGAGGGGATGTTTCTTTGCTTTGGAGAGATTCCAAAAAAGAAGGAAATGAAAAGAAGTCTCCCTGGTGAGACGACAGCAAAAAACACCCAACAGAGTTCTTATCCATTCTCTAGTTGTTTCAAAGCTAAAAAAAATGTGGCTTTATTGTTTTTTGACCAGATTTAAACTGTTTTGGGAAGTTGTTCTTTCCTTGTATATACTTATCACTAGCTATAACCTTTATATGTGTATGTGCCTTTTATTTTGTTGCATTAAATATTAATTTAGACCACTGTAATTGTTATATATTTCTCATGGCCTCAGATTAATAAAAACACTTGTGCTATGCATACATAGTGCCATAAGGGAATGTGCATGTGTACCATTTCAGAGATAGATTTATTCTTTCTAAAACTCCATTGCCCTACGTGTTCAAATCTGATTAAATATATGACCCTTTTCAAGTCCACCGACATTGTATTTGTTTGTATTTTAAACATTGTTTAATCAGATGTGTTGTGCTTCATATTAATAAAATGGGCCAAAACAGTTAGGGCCCGTTTCCATGTGTGTGGTGCATTAATGCACATGTTTTGTCAGGCGTTAATGTGCATTTCATTCAGGCAGCCCACTGAAATCAGTAGGATTCTGAAGTAAGCAAAAGTCTCAAAAGTCAGACGTGGCAAAATGTTTGATGCAATGTCCTATGGTAAGTTGTCATGCGTTGCTGCCTGTTAAAACACGTGTACTGCTTTAGTGCACTGGGATGCTATTTAAATATGTCACTGCTGAGACGTGGTCCTTAGAAAATGGCTGCTTACTTCTGAGCCTCAATTACACAGGTGTTTTGCTTTGTGACAGAGGCCTATTGAACTTAATCTGCACTGATGTATAACCCTGACATTTGCCATATCAGAGAAAAAATTCACAGTAGTCTAGATGTACAGTAATCTAATCTAGTACAGTAATCTAGATGAGCAGAATTCTGACATTCTTTATGATATCTTCCATAAACAAGTGTAACTGCTATCTCTATATATATAGATAATACAATAGCTCACGTTTTTAGAAGTAAAGGCTAACAATGGCAGCCTCCATGTTTCACTCATGACAGGTTTACTTTAGAAGTTATAGAGTAGGTCAGCCAGCATCATATAAAGCATTGAAAGGGTTAGAAAATGCATTGCAATGTCATAGATGTCTCTAGATGCTGTCTCATCTATTTGATGAAAGATAGGATAGATGAGATCATTATTAAAAATATAAAGCACCAGAATCTGCCAGAATGCTTCTTCCAAGTTCATTGCATTTAAAATAGAAACAGAAATACCGTATATACTCGAGTATAAGTCGTCCCGAGTATAAGTCGAGGCCCCTAATTTACCACAAAAAACTGGGAAAAACTTATTGACCCGAGTATAAGACGAGGGTGAGAAATGCAGAGGGTCAATAATGCCCATCTGCAGCTGCATACCTCCCTGTGTCCTGTGCAGCCTACCTGTACCCTGTACATGTGTCCTGTACATGTGTGTCCTGTGTCCCTGTGTCCTGTGTGCATGTGCAGCCTACCTGTGTCCTGTGTAGCCTCCCTGTGGCGATCTGCTTCCTCCCTGTGGCGATCTCCATCCTCAGACGGCGGCCGGCGTGTGATGATACTGTTCGGCGGCCATTCCACAGTTCAAAAGCCGCGCCTCCTCCTCGTCTGTGATAGGCTGACCGCTGACTGCCTATCACGGACATTCTCTCATTCTCATACCACGGACGGGGATGAGAGAATGTCCGTGATAGGCTGTGCACTGACAGCTGTTCAGCCTATCACAGAAGAGCAGGAGGCGCGGCTTTTGAAAGCTGGAATAGCCTCCGAGCATTATCATCACACGCCGGCCGCCGTCTGTCTGCATGACACGCTGATCATGTAGACAGACAGCGGGGACTCGAGTATAAGTCAAAGGGAAACTTTCAGCCCAAAAAAAAGGGCTGAAAAATTCGACTTATACTCGAGTATATACGGTAGGACACCAGGTACTCTTGAATGTCCGAGGATGGCCATCTGACCATTACAGGGAGTGTTACATTTTGGTTAAAATATACCCATTAGAGAACACTTTTTTTTTTTTTTGCCTAAAAGTATTTCATATGTTTTTCCTTCTGATAGACTTTTTTTTTTTTCACAGCTTTCTGCATATACCAAAAGATAACCACTTAACATAAGGCTTGGTAATGCAGATCTTTTGTAAATTTGGCTATATGTAACGAGGTTAATCTTAACCCTACACTTTTTTAGACTTCAAAGGATGAACAAGAGAAAATCAATAGATTCCTCCATTCATGCTTAATTATGGAGAAATCTCCACTTCTGGCTATTGTATTAAAGCAGCTGCCACACCTGCAACTACCTGAATATCTGAAGAATAGAGATGGGACGAACGACCCCCTGTTCGGTTCGCGGCAGAACTTTAGAACATTGCAAAAATTCGGAACCGAATAACGAACCCCGTTGAAGTCTATGGGACCTAAACGGGAAAAGTGCCCATTTTGAAGGCTTACATGCAAGTAATTGGGCATACAATGGTTATGGGAATCCGGGTACTGCCCTGGGGGACATGCATCAATGAAAAAAAAGTTTGTAAAAAAAATCAATTTTTAAATGAGCAGTAATTTACTGATGCTTAAGGTGAAATCATTAAAACTGAATAAAAGATAATAAATCAGCGCGTGTATGCAAATGAGCAGCTGGACACCAGGGTCAATCAAATCCCTCAAGTCAAATATAAAAAATAAGGTGCAGCGCTAAGTAAAACAAGACCTAATCATCAAGGGATACTATACAAAGTGCAACTGAATGTGAGGATAACAATATGATGTGAAATGTCCTTAAAACAATGATATGAAAAATTCAGAGAGCAATGGCAAAGTCCAAAGACTCCTGTGAAGTTCCACCAAACAAGCGTGATGTCATGCCACTATAAGTGACTGATGTGCCCTTCACCGATATACAGAATAGCCTCTCACCTGACGACCAGGACCCTTTAATTACAGAGGGTCACATAGGCATTCCCATACGGGTCATATAGATAGGTGCCAATCCAAATCGGTGGTCAGGAACTCCGTCATATACCAGGTGGATAAGGTTCAGGATAATCCCAATGGTATATAAAACACAGAAGAGGAACAACAAATAGTGCTCTCCGTTTGCCAAAAATGTATTTAAAAAAGATAAAATGTCACTTACATAGCAAGCACTTCTCAAGTGCCAGTACAACTGCAGTGGACGACAGTGTATACACACAAACAGGATGGAGCATGCGCGGTGGCCGCGGGTGACGCCACCACGTCTCGTTCTGGACGCGTTGCGTCCCAGTGGGCGGGGACTTCTTCAGCAGACCATCTGCCATTGCTCTCTGAATTTTTCATATCATTGTTTTTAAGGACATTTCACATCATATTGTTATCCTCACATTCAGTTGCACTTTGTATAGCATCCCTTGATGATTAGGAAATCATTAAAACGAAAAATAACAATAAAAATGGCACATCTGTACCATGTATAGAGCCTGCTGCAACAATAATGACATTTATAAAGCCCAAAGAAATTAAATTTTTCATTCAAGCTTTCTTTATTTTATAAACAACGGCTTGGGGGGGCAGTCTGTATGATGAGGCCACAATTTAGTGCACACGGAATGAGATTTTTTGGATAAATTATGGTGTCTCTTTCCCAGATTATGGATAGAAGTAACAGGTGTGGAAAAATTGGCCTTTGGGTGTTGGTGGTGCTTTCATACCGTAAGCCAGATAGCAAGTAATTGTGCTGCAAGTTTGAAAATGACTTGCTAAGCTCTTGCCAGGCTTCACAAGTTTGTTGCACAATTGCAGCAAGTCTGCATTGCATGACTCCAGATCAACTTTCTTTGCAAACATTCTGCAAGTCTGCTGCAAGTTCTTGTTCAGTTATGTTGTGTAATGGTTATCCCACCACCACCCTGCTGTGTGTACGTTTTTTCTTTAATTGGTGCTGGGGCGTGGTGTGCAGAGAGGTGAGTGGTATTCATGAGATCTGATATGGAGTTCAGGTAGGTAGAAATCAAGGAGTGAGTAACCCTAATATCCCATTGGTGGAGCACAAATAGGAATGTTTTATCTATCCTTTTTTATATGCTAGCAGCTCACCTTAAAGAAAGACCACAACAGGTCTATTGGCGCTTTTAAGAGAGGAGAGGAGAGGAGAGGAGAGTGGAATGTGATTTTCCATAAAGGATCCATATATTAAAGCCTTGTCAGATCAGCTGTGGATTTCGATGCAGGCGGGGAGAGGTGAGTGAAACGTGAACTGCCATTAAGGATTTTAATACCAAAGGGCCACTAAACCTGTTGTGGTGTTTGTTTAAGGTGGGCTGCTAGGGCACACTCCAGGTTGGGAACAATTTTGTGCACAACTTTCAAGAACTGTTTTTTGAGCATGTGGTCTTCACATCTCATCACTTTTTGATGCACATGCACTTTATTATTTGTTTTTTATGGAAAATCAGATGAATACCTGCTTTTGATTCAAGCATTTTTATCACTGTTTCACATATTATCGCATATCATTGTATGTTTTTGCTTTTCTTAATTAGGGATAGTCATTTATGCATATTTGTCTTTTTGCTGTTTAGCTTCTTGAATTAGTGCACTTTATCACTGTTTCACATAGTATCGCATATTACTGCAATTTTTGTTTTGTGTCTGTTTTTTTTGTTATTTTTTTTTTATTCAGGATAGGCATTCGTGCATATTTGTCTTTTTACTGCTTAGCTTCTTGAATTAGTGCACTTCATCACTGTTTCACATAGTATCGCATATTACTGCAATTTTTTTTTTGTGTGTTTTTTTTTTTTTTTTTATTGTTTTTGAGAATGTTCTTTTTCATATTATAAATGTTCTTTTTATGTTTTGTTCACCCTAATAAAAAAAATAACTAAGATGTAATCCAGTGTTATGCATTGATTTTTTTTCAAATATTTTAACCTCCCTGGCGGTTTTCCCGAGTGTGGCTCGGGGTTAAAATTCAGGACCATTAGTGGTAATCCCGAGCCACACTCGGGATTACATCGCAGGATCCTGGTGTGGCTTTACTTACCTTGTCCCCGGGATCCTGCGATGTCCCCCGCTGTGTCTGCGGGCTCCGTCCTCCTCCGATGCCTCTCTGTGCCAGGCTCCATTCCCTACGAGCGGCGCGACGCACGGGGGCGGAGCCTGGCGGCAAATTCAAAAAAGTGTAAAATCATAACACATACAGTACTGTAATCTTACAGATTACAGTACTGTATGAAATTATTTCACATCCTTTTTGTCCACAGTGCTTTGTCCTATGTCATGCATGCAGTTTTATGTTATATATACTGCTCCTTCTGCCTGGAAACTGGAGATTGTCCATAGCAACCAAAAAGTGTCCCTTTACATCAAAAGTGGCTTTAGACCAGCTATAAAACAGCGATAGTATATTAGAACACTTGCAGAATTGAGCGATAGTGAATCGTGGGGAAATTTATTTTATTATTAATTTTTTTTTTTTAATTATTTATTTTTATTTATTATATTATAATTTATGTTTTTGTGTTTCAAACTTTATCATACCCGGGATATCTACTAGACTCTGGTTTGGACAGATTTAGGTGTGTTATTGTTAAGAATTACAGACCTACAATATAAAACGCCAAATTTCCATGCAAAATAATTGTACCGCTTTCAGCACCTAAAATCCGAAATAATCATACCGCCAGGGAGGTTAATAAATGTTTTCAAAAAAGATCAGTTTTGTCTTAATGCACTATTCAGTGAACTGAGGTACATTTTTTAGGGAAATGGTAAAATATAGGCCAAAAAAGCTGAGCTAAAAACATTTCAATGAGAGCTTTTTTATTTTTTTCTACTTCAACCACTTTCGCTTAGACTTTTCTGACAATTCACCTCTCTTCACTTAGTAAATAGTCCCGATAAAACAAGACACTTGGACAAACAACATGAAAAACTAGTGCCAAAAATATTAATGGAAGATTGAGGCATTAAATAAGATTGCTACCACCTAAGTACCGGTGAATCACCAGCATAGGTGTGTGTAGCCTATTGCATTAGGGTGCGCACCCCAAAGATCAAACACACATGCGTGTATATGTGTGTGTGATTTTATATATATATCTATTACATATACATACAGACACACACTCTTATGGTAGAGCCGGCCGGTACAGAGAAAGAAGTATGGTAGCACTTCATGAATGGCGGAAATGGTCAGAGGGAGATATTTCCCATCTTCTGTAGACGTGCAGGGCTCTTGCTATAGACTTTGCGTTTGGAGACCAGTGGGATTGGCGTCCTCCTCTCTTCCCCCCAGCGCCACGTTCACGGTTCCTTAGGCATGACGTCGCCACGCCAGCATCGCCACGCATCCGCCTCCCACGGGTGTGGACATGTTTGGCGGCAGTCACGTTTCACCAGGCGTGACGTCAACGCACCGGCGTCGCCACACATGCGCATCCGTTCACTGCGGGTGTGGACACGATTGGCGGCGTTCCCGGCTCCATGGACGTGACGTCAGCACGCCGGCATTGTAGACGTGATCAGCAGTGTCGGTTGCTTTGCAGTGCAGCTGGTTTGGCTGCATCGCTACAGGTGGCTGGGAGGCATCAGCTGGCCACACTCTGTGGGGATGAGCATTAATGCCTCCCCTTGTTCCATGCAAGCCCATTGGTGGATTCTCCACCATGAGGACACTGTGTGGGCGGGGCCAACCCAGGGGTCTGTACTATTTAGCCCAGACCATGGCTTGGTCACAGTGCAGCTTGCCAATTGAACCGGCCACCTGGTACTGTGTTTGTCTTCCTCTTAGGGTAAGTCACTTTTTGGGTTGTAGGCTCGGTGGGCTTTGTACTCTAGTCACATCCACTGTTTATGATGAAGTTACTCGGTATTTCAGTGTGTATTATTGTTGGTTTGGTTTCTGCTTTTTATTGATAAAACATTTTTTGGTGATTGTGTAAACAGACATGTGGTATGGGCCCCTCTCTCCCATGGTCCGCTCTCACATAGGGTTATTAGTTATTTAGGATTCACATACACTTGTTTGCTTTTTAGCGTTATACACAACATAAACACATTAGCATTAAGTGATTTGTATCATTCAATTATCATTTTCCACTTATGAGAGATCTATTTTTATGTATTTAATATTTTTATCATGATACATTGTTTTTCTTTAACCACTTGCTTACTGGGCACTTAAACCCCCCTCCTGTCCAGACCAATTTTCAGCTTTCAGCGCTGGCGCACTTTAAATTACATTTGCGCGGTCATACAACACTGTACCCAAATGAAATTTTTATCATTTTTTCCTACAAATTGAGCTTTCTTTTGGTGGTATTTGATCACCTCTGCGGTTTTTATTTTTTGCTAAAAAAATGTAAAAAGACCTAATTTAAAAAAAAACATTTTTTTTTAATATTTTGTTATAAAAATTTTAAAACAGGTAATTTTTCTCCTTCATTGATGTACGCTGATGAGGCGGCACTGATGGGCACTGATAGGTGGCAGTGATGTGCAGTGATGGGCAGTGATGGGTGGCAATAATGGACACTGATTGGTTACACTGATAGGCAGCACTGCTAGGTGGCACTGATTGGCACCACTGGTGGGCATTGATAGGTGGCACTTGTGGGCATTGATAGGTGGCACTCATGGGCATTGATAGGTGGCACTGGTGGGCACTGTCAGGTGGCACAGATGAGGCATAACTGACTCTTCCTCTTTGGGACCGATGTCCCTTGCAGATGAGCAGGTGATCGTCTTTTTTTCTCCTCACGCTGTCAGCGTGAGGAGAAAATAAAAACGATTACCGAGCTTTTGTTTACATCATGTGATCAGCTGTCATTGGCTGACAGCTGAACACATGGTAAGGGGCCGGGACCGGCCCCTTACTTGGATCAGTGATCACCCAAATCTCAGTGACTCGGTGATCACAGCGCAGGCCGCGTGCACAGGGGAGGCCGTCATATGACCGTCATTCGGCTATAGCGCGGACATCAAGTGGTTAATCAATATCTGCATAGGAGTTCATGCTATCAATCACATACATATTGGACCATAGGTCCTTCACAGTTGCATCATTTTTCACCCATGGAGTAAATTAATCCTAACTTCATTATGTAAGTATTTTACTTCTTCACACAGGCACGCTTATTCCATATTCCTACTCTAGGCAATATCACCTCACTCAGTCAAATCAATAGGGTATTCATATTTACATTCACTGTTTGTTTAGGTGTGGGCATTTCCCTCTGTGGGACTGACATCCAGCTTCCGGCTCTTCTCACTGAGTTTCATTGCCCCGCCCTCACACAGCTCCCAGGGGAAGACCGATGGAACTGGTGGCATTCTATGTATTTATTTATTATTTTTTATCCTTGTTTTCCTTTGAAGCCATTTCTTATCTTGGGTGGTCACACCCATTGGAACACATCAACCTCCTGTTCACCTTATAGCTAGCCGCTTATGGGGCGCCAGTAGGCCAGGACTTTTTTTCATTAATTGTAAGTTGAATATGTTAAATATTAGATGTTAATATATATCTCCCCCCCCCCCCTTTTTTTGTTATTTCTTTACTTACTTATTTATGACTGTGATCTCCAGGCACCTTTCTGTGCTTCTTCCTCAGTTGTCCTAGACTGTTGGCAGTCTCTTTCATAACCAGGTCTCATGAAAAGGTTTATTACATGAACTTAAATTCACTAATGTATTGATGTCTATTATATGTTTTCTTCTGTATTATGTGTTGTTTTTAAATGTCTGTTAATAAATTGTTTACTCTGCATGTCTGAGGTGTTACTCTTTAAAAGTCCCATGGGCAATTCTGTTTTTTGTTGTGTGCAAAAGATAAGGGTAAATCTTCTAATGAGAACAACCTATTCTGGTGACAATGCTCTTAAATAGGGAATTTCCCTCACTTTGTAGAGAATTCCTTTCACTTCTTGTTGCATCTTCAGGACACAAAGTGAAGGAAAACCCCTTAGGACACAGACAGCAAAAATTAAAGAAGCAAAAAACCCTTCCCTACACTACTCCCAATTCCTGTAATTGCTGTTGTAGCTGTAAAGCTGGCCATAGATGAAAAGTTGTTGTTTTTTCCCAGCAGACAGGCTGAAAAAAAACAGAGGAAGAAATTTGCCCATTCATACAAATGAGGTGAATGGAGGAACCCCCAATGCCGGGACTTTGTATTTTGACAGCTGGGCCCGGTGCTGTTAAAATACACTGATCAGCAGCTGTAGCCATTCAACCAAATTTTTCTAACTAGTCTGTTTTACAGAAGTCGATCCAAATATTAAGTACAAGTGCTCAAAATCTCCATATAAATTCCCAATCATAAACAGCAAATAGATAATTAAAGTGTTATAAATATAAGTAATCAATGCAATGACGGAACAATGTTCTTACAAACAGTAAATAAATAACGAATAGTCCAATCTCTAGTGAAGATGAACAAAAATAGTCCAAGGTGTATGAATAAAGGTGAGAAGCTATAGATCAAAACTCTTCACTTTGATCCACCTCTGTGCATGCAACAAATCACTCCTTGTGCAACCCTTCACCGGCTGTGCCCTTACCTTAAGGCTTAATGAAAACATGTGAAAGTGGTTAATCCTCTAGGGTATTCCTCTTATTTGTTCCTCCTTCCTTTGGTATATATCTTTAGGCAACTGATTCCACCATGTGATACTCCTTCCTGATAATCACCAGAGCCCTCCTCTCACATCACCCACATGCAATAGTGCTTTATCCTTTTAAAAGATCCGACTCTGCAGCTCTGGTCGGCAGTGTTCCCTCCTTCCGTCACACTAAGGCAAACTTTCCAGATACTTCTTCATATGTCAGCCCTCCAAGTCCCTCCTACTAGTTTCGTCACAGCCTTGTGACTTTCTCTGGGAAGTCACGAGGCTGTGCCGAAACACTGCCGACCGGATAAGCAGAGCCAGATCTCAGGTGAAACCACCATCTCTACACACATGTTGTTTGCATACAGGCTGGTCTTTGATATGCAAAATGTGAGTTTATATATATGGCGCATGATTGTTTAATACATTTTTAAAAGGATAAAGCACTATTGCCAGTTTTTACTTTGCTTGTGGGTGATGTGAGAGGGGGGCTCAAGTGATTATCAGGAAGGGGTATTACATAGTGGAATTGGTTGCCTAAAGATATATACCAAAGGAAGGAGGAACAAATAAGAGGAATACCCTAGAGGATTAACCACTGTCACATGTGTTTTCATTAATCCTTAAGGTAAGGGCACATCCGGTGAAGGGTCGCACAAGGAGTGATTTGTCGCATTCACAGAGGTGGATCAAAGTGAACAGATTTGATCTATAACTTCTCACCTTTATTCATGCACCTTGGACTATTTTTGTTCATCTTCACTATAGATTGGATTATTCGTTATTTATTTACTGTTTGTAAGAACATAGTTTCATCATTGCATTGATTACTTATATTTATAACACTTTAATTATTTATTTGCTGTTAATGATTGGGAAATCATATCGAGTTTTTGAGCACTTGTACTTTATTGAGGATCAGGAGATTGTATTGAGCACTGTACACTACTGACCATCCATAATAGGAGGGTCACATATCACATATATCATTTATGTTCACTTAGCGCTGCACTCATTTGGTATTCGCTTTTGCATTATCACATAAATAGGAAGTGTGGGGAATGCTGGCAGCTTTTTATATCATTTTTCATTTTATTTTGATGGTACCATAGCAGCTCATGAGGTTTTAACACACATCAATATAAATATTGACTTCTGTCGAAAAGAGGTGGCCACACATTGATCAAACTTTAGCCAGTCCATGTTGAACAGGCCCAATTTTGATCCATCTCTAGCTACCTTAACTCTTTATTGAGGGCAGATGCCCGTGAGTGCCATTAAAAAAATTGTTTTTTGAAAAGCACCGCTTAATAAAAAGGATGCTGTAGAAGTACAAAGAATTCAGAAAAAAAACCATTAATAAAGGATAACAAAAACTTCAGCTATGAAAAAAGATTAATAAAACTGAATTTATTCTGACTTCAAAAGAGTCAATAAAGAAGATATAGTCATCTTGCTTAAGGCTGCATTCACATGGGCGTATGCACCCAGCTCTGATTAAATGCGAGAACCTCAACGGGGGTTCCTGGTGATTAGCTGCGGGAGGCATCCCCATTAAAAGGAATTGGAGGCTGCCTACTCCCGCAGCTAACCGTGGCCACTCACATGTATTCATTCATGCAGCAATCACATGTAAGTGCATCCAGGGCTGATCACTCGCATGTGATCCCTACATGAGCGATTAAATGCGAGTGGCCACAATTAGCTGTGAAAGCCAGCAGTCTCCCATTGCTTTCAATGGGGCTGCCTCCTGCAGCTATTCGCCATCAACTCATGCTGGGATTTTCACATATAATCAGAGTAGGGTGCATTTGCAGGTGTGAATGGACCCTAACGCACCTCTGTTACTATACAAATTGTTTTAAACCAAGCCATGCCTATCCTCCACCTATTACAGAACACAGTAGTAGCATGAGAATCCAGTAAGAGCTGCTGGAGAGAGACCTAGCAAATCAATAGCGTCGATTTCAATGCAGACTAAGACTTTTAAGGATTGGAGGGGAGTTTGGCAGTGTTGCAAGAATGGTAAATATGTACACTCTGCTTATAAAGAAATAGCTTTGAAAAAAACCTATAGCACCAGGGTCACTTTATGAAGTGAGCACTCTTTTCAAATAAATAAAAAGAGGGTTTTTTCATTTCAGTGGAAAAAAAGTGTCTTTATTCAACCTGGCTTAATGTGCAAGTCTAAACCTTCCCTTCCTTCTGTCCAAAACAATAAAGTCTAGATTTCAATAGTAAAATGTATTACGCCTCAGGCTCTGAAAGACATGAAATGTAGAATATAAGCATTTACAATAACTTATTACGTTCACACCATGTTCCCATTGCTTTCATTTTAATGGACACTTATAAATGACAGAGCAGGAAGAAAACATTAAGTGATAGTCTTCTTCACAATTATACATATTTTATGAGTTTCTGTTGCTTGGCTGCACATCTAATACAACTTACACTGATCTATAGGCAATGTGTACTGGTAGCATAAAGCATATTAAATGATGGCTAGTAAGCTTTATTGTCCAATTAGAGCACCCTTATTTACAACCATTGGCTGAAAAGAAGAAACACGTCAGTCAGATTCTTCTATATGACTGGTACTTCAGGGATCTGGGGAATTATGTTTGTGTAGAGGATCGAGAGCTTTAAAAGTCACCAATCACTACATAAACCATAAAGCTTCCTCTTGACTAACATTTATTTTTAAAGAGGAACTGCGGTCTGCTCACATAATTTGTAATAAAAACATCTTTGCCATTCTAAAGCTTTCCTCCAACCACTTTGCATATTATTTTATATATACTGAGATTCTGTACTTGCCAAATACGCTGCAGAAATCTTGCTCCACAGAGTCTGTCTGCAACCTTCTTAACTGTGGGCAGCTGAAGCTGCTGCCTGTTCACTTCCTAGATTTACACAGACACACAGATACACACTTCCAGCTCTGCAGCTTTCATTGGCCCTCTTATGACTCATCCTCTCTCCCTTCCTGGCAAACTCTGACGAGAGTGAGAGCTGTGCATGATGTCAGTAGCCTAGGCTTATTACCAGATAAGAAATAGGAAGTGGGCCGTATAAGGTATTTACTGGCAGAAAAAAAAATGTTTTACTATCCAAACTTAAAACAAGGACAGAATATTTCATAGATGGAAAGTTGAAAAAATATGACTGAAGGTCTGCTTTAAATGTGGAATCAGGTACCTTGTTTGCACTGTAATTCAGTCCAGTTAAAAAAAAAAATGTTAAAGAAGCACAGCTTTGTTTTTTTCTTTTTTTCTTTTTCTTGGTTTTGCATATAAAATGACAGAAACATCAAATAGAAAACAAATTCCCCCTGTTCCCCTCCAAACTAACAGCTTCAACATAACCAGGGCTTTTTTTCAGCGGGAACACGGGGGAACGTAGTTCCGGTACCTCCAGCACTGAATGTACTGTGTGTGAGGGCAAGGGGTGCTGGGGTGGGCTGAAGAGTCTATTAATGCTGGCTGCTGGGCGATCTATTGTTGTTGGAGTGGATCTATTTTTGAGTGGCGGTCTAGTGTTGCTGGGAGGTCTATTGTTGCAGGTGGGGGATCTATTGTTGCTGGGGGTCAATTGTTGGAAGAGATCTACTATTGACAAAGGGGGGTCTATTGTTGCTGGCTGTTGGAGAGTCTCTTGATGCTGGCAGCATCTGTTGTTGCAGCTGGGGTGGTATTTTGTTGTGGGGGTCCATTGTTGCTGGGGGCTCTATTGTTTTTGATCAAATATATTGTTGCTGGAGGGGGGGGGGGGTCTATTGCTGCTGGCTGTGGGGGATCTATTTTACTATTTTCTTGCTATCATTAACAAATTCCATACAAATTGCTTAGCACCACAAAATGATACTTGGCTCTGTATTCTCTAAAAGGGGCAGTACTGGGTGGGGGATGAATCCGAGAGACAAGAACAAGAAGTGACTCAGAAGGGGGAGAGTTCCTGCACCTATTCTCTGAGAAAAAAAAGCCCTGACCATAACTATCAGGGTTTGTTCACACATTTGTTGGTTATGAAGAACCAACAATCATTAATGCGCCTATAGCATAAATGATGTGTTTTTGAAACATTTTGTGTTGTGTTTTTGAAGCTTAGAAAAAGCATCAAGAATGCTTGTTAAATGACCATGAAAGTATTGTTTATAAGTCCTTAAAGCGGAACTTCACTCTCTCAATCAACATTGATTATTTTTAATCCTTATGCTGATAGCATTAGTAAATGGATAGGATCGTATATCATATTTACTTGTTTTAAACTTTTTTTTTTCATATTTCTTCAGTTACATTTCAAAGTAATTCCTCAGCAAAATAAAGCACAGAGACATGGATGGATAGGAAAGTTTACTTTGAATATTAAAAATGAATTACCTACTTCAGCCCCGGAAGATTTGGCTGCTGAATGACGCGCCAAACAAAATTGACGTTCTTTTTTTTCCCACAAATAGAGCTTTCTTTTGGTGGTATTTGATCGCCTCTGCGTTTTTTATTTTTTGCGCTATAATCAAAAAAAGAGCGACAATTTTGAAAAAAAACAAAAAAAAAACCACAATATTTTGTACTTTTTGCTATAATAAATATCCACATTTTTTTTTAAAAAAAGTAAATTTTTTCTCAGTTTAGGCCAATATGTATTCTTCTACATATTTTTGGTAAAAAAAAAAAAAAAAAAAATCACAATAAGCGTATATTGGTTTGCGCAAAAGTTATAGCGTCTACAAAATAGGGGATAGATTTATAGCATTTTTATGCTATATAGCTACGACGGCTCGCGGGATCGTGCCAACCTGCCGCAGTATATAAAAAATGCTGGATGAGTGGATGTGGACATTGGCTCAGCATGTCCCTCCAAAATGCAAGATACTGTGAAGGTGTACATTAACATGGGAAATCGAGTGTTAACTGTAGAACAGTTACAGTGTACATTGTGTACATTCACCTCTAAATGTAGAGGTCCGCCTTAGGGTTGAGTATTCCCCCACGGCAAGCTCAGCCTGGTCCCTAGGCATGAGTGAAGATGACACAGAGTGAAGGCACCCAAGTGTGCGTGTGTGTAAAATGACTCTGTAACAGAGTGCCTAACATAGCCCAGAAGAACCCACGCGGGGCAGACCTCACATGTAACCCAGTACTTGGCACCTAACGAGTTAATGGGGAAACATGGAGGACCTGACAAACAACAACACAGCCACCCCACCTGCCCACAAGCGTTCATGCCTCATGAAAGCGACACAACACAAACCTACCTCTCCTGTGTGTACTGCACTTAGTGGTGCCCATTGTAATGATTATGATAGGCATTGAAAGGTGCTTAAACACAGGGTATTGACCTGTTAGTTTGGATTCTGGAAGCCATACCCTGATCCCTCCCCATAGCTGAGTGCTTTAAGCGCTCATGTGAGAGGGAGATGATCTGGATTTATTCCCTGGATACTTTAACGCCAGGGGGTATTAACGAAGTAATTGAGGTTCATACCATCCTATAATTTGCCCTTACTGCTATAATGAGCATTATAACATTTACTTCATTAGTACACTTGTCACTTTACCTTTATGGTTTCAAGTCGTCACTATATTACTAGTTTATACTTCATTACCATATTCAATAATTTTATTCATGTATGTATGTTTTTCAAACATACATACTTTTATAAAAAACCACCCCCCTTTCCTCCCCCCTGTATATGTGTAGGTGTGTATGTGTATATGCATATATGTATGTATATGAATGTGAACAGATCTATATGCGTATCTATACAGTCATAATCTACTTTTTAATTAACGTTTTTAATAATTCCTTAATGATTTCTAAAGAACTTTCCAATATTTTATCACTTTTTTTGTTATATGTATGCAGTATCTCACAAAAGTGAGTACACCCCTCACATTTTTGTAAATATTTTATTACAACTTTTCATGTGACAACACTAAAGAAACGACACTTTGCTACAATGTAAAGTAGTGAGTGTACAGCTTGTATAACAGTGTAAATTTGCTGTCCTCTCAAAATAACTCAACACACAGCCATTAATGTCTAAACCCCTGGCAACAAAAGTGAGTACACCCCTAAGTGAAAATGTCCAAACTGGGCCCAAAGTGTCAATATTTTGTGTGGCCACCATTATTTTCCAGCACTGCCTTAAACCTCTTGGGCATGGAGTTCACCAGAGCTTCACAGGTTGTCACTGGAGTCCTCTTCCACTCATCCATGATGACATCACAGAGCTTACAAAACAAAGAACCAACATGACAGATTATTACGGTACCATTGAGAAATTCATACACATAATACTGTCTAATAAATTTATTTTACAAAACTCAATACATAGAAAACATTGTAAAATCACTAGGATATTCTCTTGAGGTTCAACAATAATAGTTACAGTATATGTCAGACAAGATGGTTGACGCGTTTCACAAAATAGCTTCTTCAGAACCAATTGCTCATTGACTCGTAACCAGAGAACCTTAAATTGGAGAAATGGGGGAAATAGATGTTACTAAAGGTAAATGTATGCCTTGTATAGATCAAATACAGATTATATATAAAGATAATATTCCTAGGTTGATGTAATAGCCCTCATACATAAAGAAAATGATAACTTACATATTGTGGACCCAAAAACGCTGAACGTATGAATTCCTCAGTGGTACCGTGATTATCCGTCATGTTGTAAATTCTATCTAGGATGAGGTACCCCCATAGCCTTTCTGTTCACATCTTTTATTAACATCACAGAGTTGGTGGATGTTAGAGACCTTGCGCTCCTCCACCTTCCATTTGAGGATGTCCCACAGATGTTCAATAGGTTTTAGGTCTGGAGACATGCTTGGCCAGTTCATCACCTTTACCCTCAGCTTCTTTAGCAAGGCAGTGGTCATCTTGGAGGTGTGTTTGGGGTCATTATCATATTGGAATACTGCCCTGTGGCCCAGTCTTCGAAGGGAGGGGATCATGCTTTGCTTCAGTATGTCACAGTACATGTTGGCATTTATAGTTCCCTCAATGAACTGTAGCTCCCCAGTGTCGGCAGTACTCATACCGCTCCAGACCATGACACTGCCACCACCATGCTTGACTGTAGGCAAGACACACTTATCTTTGTACTCCTCACCTTGTTGCCGCCACACATGCTTGATGTAAGCATAGGACTCACAACCTGCCACGCCCCCCTTAAAGGAGAAATATACAAAAAAAGATTCGTTAAACCCACAAGAGCTTTTTTTATCACTATTTTTTCTTTATACTGGCCTTTGAAATTTACAAATACAGCAATTTAGAAATTGGATGAAATGTTTAGCACTAGGAAACACTATTTAAAAGATAAGTAGTGCATTTTATTCACAACTATATAGATCAGATCAAAATGAGGGACAAATGAGGAGGAAAGAGGGACAGAGGGACTTTGTTTCAAATCAAGGACAGTCCCTCGAAATTAGGGACATTTGGGAGCTATGCATACTCAAGGGCTGGGAGGCAATGCGCGTGCTATCATCATGAGGTTTGGCAGCTGATATGGCATCTACTGTAAGACTCTATAGTCATAGTCAGAAAAATGAAGAACAGCTAAATAAGGGGGATATTTAAACTAAACCTGGCACAGGAGGCATGCTGGTGATGTCAATTCTAAAGTTCCTCCGAAAATGCTTTCTGACTGATTCAGAAGCGGATTAACTGCATATCAAACAGTGAAATTTGATCGTATAAGCATCTCAAACTGATACTATCAACACAATCCCAAAGCCTGTCAGCAGAGGCCCTTATACCTGTGTCCACAACAGTGCTTCAAACTCAACTCTGTAAATGTAAAAGCACTCCTTTTCAGTAGGGCTGTGCCCACACTTCAAGGGTTAAATGCTCATATGGGTCTAGAGGACAGTAAAATCACTTTTACATATCTGATCCTCTGCTTCCTTGGCAAACAACACTACCCTAATCTCGAGTATTTGACTGTCCCACTGCATCCTCACATTCAATGCAGGACTATAGTCCTTCCACTTGTCTTGATGATGTTAGGGAAATCTGGCTGCTGGAGCGCAGGGGAGAAGAGACAGCAGGAACAAGCATCAGTTTACCTCACAAGGTAAATAACAACATTAATGCATTTGATCCATTACTATCAAGAAATATTCACAACATAAAAAAAAATAAAATAAAATTCCAGAGCAACTGATATATCATAATAATAATATATGAAAACTCCCTATGACAGCCCATGCTAATCTACTAAGAACATACCCAATCTTTATTATCAATTAGAATGTGATGCGTCTATCCATTTTTTCCAAACTTATGAGAGGAATTGCGACCTAAATGAACAGTTAACCCTTGCATTAAGGCTGCAGTGGGGACAAGTCATCTGAAGGTATAATTTATTTCTCAATGATCAAAGCTTACATAATAGGATCAGAACTTTCCTGGAAAGTGTTCAATGTGGAAATAGTCTGACTATCCATTTCAAGGCATATCCAAATTGATCAAATTAAAACTGAATAGGTGAAAACGTTTTCATCAATAACCCAACTGAATTAAATAAAGCTCCAGAGCATTGAACGGTTCTTTTCCTGTGCACGATCAATCATTTCAATCAGTCAAGAGAGAAATCAAAAGATATACTGAATACATACCA
The DNA here is from genome assembly GCA_037952925.1 of Lithobates clamitans. Taxonomy (NCBI): domain Eukaryota; kingdom Metazoa; phylum Chordata; class Amphibia; order Anura; family Ranidae; genus Lithobates; species Lithobates clamitans. Next base: position 854,196 of record JBBGZY010000889.1, on the reverse strand, counting down.
CATCTGCATGTTTACTTCAACTCTGATGGTGTGTTTGAGACTGGTTTTCATCGTGAACACAGAATTTTGTAGATTAAACGGCCTTAAAGTAGTAATAAACCTTTCAACATTTTTTAGCTTAAAGTGGTTGTGAAGGCAGAAGGTTTTTAATCTTCATGCATTCTATGCATGAAGATAAAAAACCTTCTGTGTGCAGCAGCCCCCCTCAGCCCCCCAAATACTTACCTGAGGTCCATCTATATCCTGCGATGTGCATGAGTGCCTCGGCCGTCTGGGACTCTCCCTCCTCACTGGCTGAGACACAGCAGCGTTGAGACTTTAGTATCACTTTAAGATATTAAGCTCAATAATATAAACAATCCTAGTAACCTGTTTGTTAGTATTCTTAATCCAGCACTTACAGTTTACAGCTTTCAATGCTACTGGTTCCTGCTTACTCAGTGCTTCTTCCCTGAACTTCTGGTGTTCACAGAAAAGAGTTGACAGTGGACAGTGCAGTCTCCATTCAGTCTGTTAGCTTGGAGAAGGGAGTGGAGAAGAAAAAGGAGCAGTTGAGTGCCTTGCCATCTTTGGCTAAGAAGCTGTGTATTTCTTTAAATGCAGGGGAGTGGGGGTGAGCACCAACGGCAGGCGGGGTGAATGGGAGCCGTTCTCCCAGAGATCGCAGTGGATTGCCGCCGGATCACAGAGCGGAGATTGCTCGCTGTAACAGCTTACATTAGAATTGCCTCCGCTCACCGTAACACACAGATCCACCTCCTGACCTGACGCCTGTGATAGACAGAACGTGTGTGACGGCGAGCGGAGGCAATTCTAATGTAAGCTGTTACAGCGGACTATCCCTGCTCTTTGATCCGGCGGCAATCCTCTTCCTCCACGCTCGCTTCCTCTGTGATGATCCAGCCGCCCTCTCTCTTCCTCTGCACAGGTGATATGATGGGGACAAGTGTCTGCATATGATGGGCACAAGTGGCTGCATATGATGGGCACAAGTGGCTGCATTTAACAGGCACAAGTGGCTGCATATGACGGGCACAAGTGGCTGCATATGATGGGCACAAGTGGCTGCATATGACGGGCATACGTGGCTGCACTTGATGGGCGGCAAAAGTGGCTGCATATGATGGGGCACAAGTGGCTGCATATGATGGGGCACAAGTGGCTGCATATGATGGGTCACAAGTGGCTGCATATGATGGGGCACAAGTTGCTGCATATGATGGGCACAGTGGCTGCATTTGATGGGCACAATGGTTGCAATTGATGGCACAGTGGCTGCATTTGATGGGGCACAAGTTACTGCATATGATGGGCACAAGTGGCTGCATATGATGGGCACAAGTGGCTGCATATGATGGGAACAAGTGGCTGCATTTGATGGGCACAAGTGGCTGCATTTGATGGGCACAAGTGGCTGCATTTTATGGGCACAAGTGGCAGCATATATTAGGCACAGTGGCTGCATATAATAGGCACAGTGCCTGCATATGATGGGCACAGTGGCTGCATTTGATGGGCACAAGTGGCTGCATTTGATGGGCACAAGTGGCTGCATTTGATGGGCACAGTGACTGCATATGATGGGCACAATGGCTGCAATTGATGGCACAGTGGCTGCATTTGATGGGCACAATAGCTGCATTTGATAGGCACAGTGAGGCTGCAATTGATGGGGTTTTTTTCAGTATTTTTTAGATTGTTTGCACCCCTCCCAAAATTTTGAGCACCAGCTGCCACTGTCCTATCCTAACATATGATGTTTTTTTTATTGGGGGGGGGCGTAATAAGTCTTTAATGTTTTAGCAAATTTGGATTACATTTGATGAGCACAATTGGCTGCATATGATGGGGCACAAGTGGCAGCATATGATGGGCACAGTGGCTGAATTTGATGGGCACAGTGGCTGCATTTGATGGGCACAGTGGCTGCATTTAAAGGGCACAAGTGGCTGCATTTGATGGGCACAAATGGCTGCATATGACAGGCACAAGTGAATGCATATGATGGGGCACAAGTGGCTGCATATGATGGGGCACAAGTGGCTGCATTTGATGGGCACAGTGACTGCATATGATGGGCACAATGACTGCATTTGATGGGCACAATGACTGCATTTGATGGCCACAATAGCTGCATTTGATGGCCACAATAGCTGCATTTGATGGGCACAGTGAGGTTGCAATTGATGTTTTTTTTTTCAGTATTTTTTTAGTTTGTTTGCACCCCTCCCAAAATTTTGAGCACCAACCTCCACTGTCCTATCCTAACATATGATGTTTTTTATTTATTTTTTTTGGGGGGGGGGCATAATAAGGCATTATTGTTTTAGAAAATTTGGATTTCATTTACACACAAATTACTGTTTTGATGTTACATTATGATGCACTCTGGAAAGCATTCTTATTACAACATTGGGACCACATTGTCAGCCTTTGGCAGACAGGAAGCTAAGTGACAGTTCCCTTTTCATAGGTTTCTTATCACAACATTTATGACAATTTATGACATTTGCTGTTGATTATGCATACAACACTCATGCAGTAAGCACAGATGTGAATCATAGCACCGGTATTTTTAATAAGTATGAGCAAAGGCTGATGACAGGACAATAACTATCTGACCAATTTGGGAACTTTATTGTGTTTCAATATTTTTGAAGTTTCAAGAATCATAACAAGCCACAGTTTGCCCGCGCAAGGGCTACATCAGACAGACGTGTAAAGAAACCGCTTATGAACGTGTAATGAGTAACATAACAGTAAAATGTTACCAGGACCATAGAGGACCAAGTTAAGAATTAGGCAGATAGCACAGGCTTTATTACTGTATTCCTTGGAGGACAGCAATCTATATTGATAGCCTTCATATCAGGAATGAAGGGAGAAGGGAGGAAACAGGAAAAGAGAAGAAAAGAGAGTAAAAGAAGAGGGAAGAGGAAAGAGGCCCCAAGAGAGGTCCAGTACCACGGACGTGGGACCTGTGCAAACAAGTTTTAAAGTCAACCATAGCTAGTCAGGGACGGGAAGGAATAACTTATCCACAGTTCACAGATTTTCAAAAATTTTGCATGTGAATCCCTCAATACACTGGATATCTGCTCATTAACCATCAGAGCGGTCATTCTGGTTTTCACCCCCTGGAAGGCAACAGCTAGGGTCTTCAAGGCATGGGCATAATAAAAAGGTAAGAGGCTAATTTCTGCTGGGGTGCAAAGATGTCCGGTATAGGGCAATGAAAGAAAGCCAGTCAGGCATCCTTTTGGCCCATCACATAGAATAACGTCTGCAGTAGACCGAAGACTCTGCACCAGAAGCCGATCAAACGCGGGCAAGGCCACCATATATGTAGGACATCCCCACGCTGACCAAAATGCCAAAAACATCTGTCACTGCTGCCAAGATAAGCATGAGCAAGCCTAGCCAGGACCCAGTACCAATGCAGGAGCACTTTATAAGCGGCTTTGAGGGTGGTAGTGTTGAATGAACATTTCGCTATTGTGGTCCAGGCCTTTCTCCAGTCCTCCCCATCAATACTCATTAAATCTTAATTCTAAATTTCAATTGTTGAACATTTAAAGCAGTAAATTTGACTTTCACCAAACATTCGCTGGTAAATCAATTACTGTCATTGAAAACACATGTTACTGGAAGATTCACCTGCAATGAATGTTTGTTGATTGTCAGATTCACATCTTTATGATGAGTCACTCTCAAACAAAATATATAAAACTACAAGTAATGCCGCGTACACACGAGCGGACTTTACGGCAGACTTTGCCCGGCGGACAGATTTTGTTGGACAATTCAATCGTGTGTGGGCTCCAGCGGACTTTGTTTTCTCAAAAGTTGGACGGACTTAGATTTGAAACATGTTTTAAATCAATCCGTCGAAATCGAGTCCGGTCGAAAAGTCCGCTCGTCTGTATGCTAGTTCGACGGACAAAAAGCCACGCTAGGGCAGCTATTGGCTACTGGCTATGAACTTCCTTGTTTTAGTCCGGTCGTACGTCATCACGTACGAATTCGACGGATTTTGGTGGATTGTGTGTAGGCAAGTCCGTTCATTCAGAAAGTCCGTCGTAAAGTCAGTCGAAAAGTCCGCCGGCCAAAGTCTGCCGTAAATTCCTCGTGTGTACGCGGCATTAGAGATTTTTTTACACTGTCCCCCCCATTCCCATGGGACAACGTATATGTATTACTTTGTCCCATGATGTAGCTAGATGCTTCCTAAGTGTACTTATGAAGTCCAACCTCCCCCCCCAGCATGGCAAATCTATTTTTGCTGAGACATGAAGGACACTAATTAAGGGGGGTGTGGTTTGTCCTCTTCACCATGGGCACCAGGAAAACTTGTCCCAGCACAGATTGTTGGATTTGACAGGCAAGGAAGGGGGCAGGTCAGCTGTCATACCTACACTTAAAAAGCACCTAGCTACATTGGACAAAGTACTACATGTACTACCCATGGGGGCAGAACAAAAAAAGTGTAAAAAAATTTGTAATGATAGATCTTGTTTAGTTCAAATGCCATACCTGTAGACCTTTTCTGTCACTCATGAATCTTGGTTGAAATGCTCCCAATGTTTAAATTCCTATATCTTAGGCTTATTTCCATGACATGGCAGACATTATACACTCGCTGACAGCATTGCAGGTGTGAGCAGGTTTCATAGTTTCCTAAACTGCACTTGCCCTGCATGCACATTATGCACTCCCTCTCCACCTATTTTAACAGCGGCTGAGCTCAGCATTGGTGGGATAGGAAAAAGAAAGAACATAGCTTTTGATTCAGGAAGCATGCTTGTTATTGTGGTGAAAAAAATAAAAAACTTTTTAGAAGATCAACACTCACTATTTGTTACCCCAACACTGGGTAATGATCAAAGATGCCCGTGTGGTGTCCCTAAAAATTGCAGACTCACCAGTATATGGTACGGTCTCCGTGCCTGAATACAATAACTGTAAAAAGAGGATTGCACGGGAAAATATCCCACTGAGAAGAGACACAGGCGGACCAAGCTGCTTAATAAGGGAATCAATTACAAAGATGTGTTTAATACAAAAAAATGCCAAGACCAGGTACTCATCACAAAGATCACGTTAAAATTAGACAACGTTGTCTGTTCAAGAGCAGCTGCATCATGCTTTCACTATGCATGCACACACCTATAACCCAAGCAGTAGTTAATTAAAGTGAATAGTATTTGTTGGACTAGACTAGAAATCCCAGTGACATGCACCATTGGAGAAAAAGTCCATCCTGTTACTAAGTTTAATTAGGTAAATCTCCTTCAGAGGGATAGCTTTGGTTAGAGGATTAATAGTTGAGTCAAATTGCTAGTCCCACAGAAACAGTATTGATTGAAGTTGTAGCTAGGTAAAGCTGCCAGTGTAGAGAGGTGGAAAGGATCCACAATTTGTGGCTAATCCAGGAGGTACAAGTATACAATAATCCCGGATTGAATTAGATACTTTCACTGAAAGTTCCATCACTGGATAACAGTAGCAAGATGACACTATAGTGAAGCAGGCTAACACAGGCTGAGGCATAGCAAAATACCAGGAGCAAAGTAAACCAAGCAATTGGAGGACCAGAGGTCCGCTCACCCGACCATGTGTGGAACAATATGGTTACAGTCCAGATGGATGTATTGTCATTCTCCGGTCCGGGAGCTACATATGCTGTCCTGTATGTTTTGTTTCAGAGCGGGGTCCGTGGGGCTCCAGCAAGAAATTTCCTTCAGCTCTGTACTGCTGTAGAGTCCTCTGGGCCACCGTCCACTCACCTCAGCCAAAATGGTTGCCATTAGCTTTAATCAATCCACTGTGCATGTGCAAGCGTGATGTGGTACATCATCCGTGACGCATGGAGCGTCTCTGTCGTGATGCAAGATCCGGCATGTTTCACCAGATACACTGGCTTTACCTAGCTACAACTTTAATCAATACTGTTTCTGTGGGACTAGCAATTTGACTCAACTATTAATCCTCTAACCAAATCTATCCCTCTGAAGGAGATTTACCTAATCAAACTTAGTAACAGGATGGACTTTTTCTCCTATGGTGCATGTCACTGGGATTTCTAGTCTATTCCAACAAATAGTATTCACTTTAATTAACTACTGCTTGGGTTAGTGGTGTGTGCATGCATAGTGAAAGCGTGATGCTGCTGCTCCTAAACAGACAACGTTGTCTAATTTTAACATGATCTTGGCAATGGGTACCTGGTCTTGGCATTTCCTTGTTATTGTGGTGCTGTGGTTAAGCGCCTAACGTCTGCCATATCCTGGAAGTAAGCCAGGGCGTAGGAGTTTTAACTTTGGGAGGATTTCAGCCAGGCTTCCTGGGTGACAGAAAATGTCTGGCTTTTGCATTAAAGTATAATTAAAGAGAATTTTTTTTATTTTTTTTTAGCTGTCTATGCTTTTGTAAGGGACATTCACCTTCTCTATTTGTCCTGTTTACCATTATTACCGAGACTGAAAGTGAAAGAAAATCTCAAATTTTGGGTTGTCACCAGAACAGGAATATTCCAATGGGGTGACTAGTTCTGGTGACAACCAGAGTTTATCTCACTTTGGAGGGTTTTCCTCTCACTTCCTGTTTTGACTATGGAACAGGAAGTGAAGGGAAATCTCCCTAATGAGACACAGATTGCAAAAAAAAAACTGTCAGGGGTTATAAACTTTACTTAACATGGTCATACGTGGATAGAAATGTGGCCAGTTCAGCATGGACTGGCTGAATTTCAATCCATGCGTGAGCAGGATGGTTGTACAGATGTCAATCCAATGATTGACTCCTGTACAACCAGCCTGTCAGTTTCCAAGCCAGTGTGTTGTCAGAATACAATAGCTCAGCAGGGAAAATCCCCCTACCACCTTAACCCTGTTGGTTGAATGAAAACAAGAAATGAGAAAAAAAAAAAGAAATCTATGGCCTGCTTTACTTGCCTTTAGTTATACTTTAACAATGTTTTTACAAATGCTACAATACATTTTAAACTATTGGGGCTAGGGTTGCCACCTTTTTGTCAAGCCAAACCCAAACACTTTAGTGGCGCACAGCGACTTTTTATTTTTTATTTGCAGTATACATTATAGAATTGTAAAAGACATGGGACACCCTTTTGGGTGCCCCAAGAAGAGTAGTAATGTGATGAACAGTGGGTGTGGCCAAAAGGTCAGTCTGTTCCCCAGTACAATCTCCCCAGGTCAGTCTGTTTCCCAGTATTATCCCCCCCAGATCAGTTGTCCCCCAGTATAATCCTCTCAGGTCAGTCAGTCCTCTAGTATAATTTCCCCTCCCAGGTCAATCTGTACCCCAGTACATCCCTCCCCCAAGTCAGTCTGTCCCGCAGTATAATCCCCCCAGATCAGTCTGCAGCTCAGTATAATCCTTCCCTCTCCCATGTCAATTTGTCCCCCCGGTATAATCTCTCCTGTCATTCTTTTGAGATAAAGAAAGTAACTGAAGACATATAGTCCTCATTCCCTTTCTCTGCAACCTCAGTTGCATATTCTACATTTCTATTCATTCCCAAGCTGAAGCATAGTAACCACCATTTACTATGCTTCCGTGATGAATGAACACAGAAAGCGATTGGTACAGATTGCTCACTGTATTCATTCAGGAAGGGACTAAGATGTTTAAACAAGCCCCCACCCCCTCTCCATCTGAACACAGCACTGATCTCTCGCCCCAGCATCAGCTGCAGCCAGGTGGAGGAGAAGCAGGCAAGCAGCGTTGTTTGGAGGATTCGCAAAGGATCGGCATGGGAGGTGCAGTACAAGGGAGGGGAGGGGGATCAGAGCAGTGGTGGGGAATCTAATTTTACCCTGGGTTCACACTAGTGCGCTGCGGGAACTAGCGCGATTCCAGTGCTGGTTCCTGCATCGCTCCTCTCCCACGGGAAGTTCACACTGCCTTCTGAGAACCACTGCGGGTGTCATTAACAAAGTTAATGATGCCCCCAGTTTAGTTCACAGATCGCAGTGTGAACTGTGAACTCGCACAGGAATTGGATCGCATAGGTGAGAACACCCATGCATTCTGATTCTAGTGTGGGGAAAAGCAAGTCCCTGCACTGTTTTCTGTGTGAATCCAATGGGAGTTCAACCATACAACTGTATGGCTGAACTCGCATTGCTCCGACATCGCATTAGATCGGCACCTGCAGTGTGGGTGCGAATCACATGCGAGATGGCAGCAGTGTGAACCCACTGTGGCTCCTTTGCAGCCAGTTCCAGGACAAAGTCAGCTGGTGCCCAGGTTAAAAGATGTCAAAATGCAACCCCTCCCAGGGGGTGTAGTAGGCAGGGCTAATAAAAGTGAAAGCAATGCCAAGCTGCAAAATATGCGATGGTTATGGCATGTGCTAAAATAGTGCTCCCCCCACCACACACACCCATCCGGGAATACAGGAACCCCCTTCCAGTTAAAGGAGTCCCCTGACCAGGAGGACTGCGGGGTGGTAATGAGATGGGTTCCCCATCCAGCAATACAGGAACCTCTCTTCCTCCAGGTAAAGGAGAACCCTGGCTAATTTGACTGCAGGAGAGTAATCAGAAGGGAACCCCCCACCCGGGAATACAGAAACTCCCCTCCCTCCCGCCCATTAAAGAAGAGCTCCAGATATGAGGACTGCAGGGGGGTGATAAGAGGGGATCCATATCCAGGAACATAGGAACTTCCCTCTAGTTAAAGAAGACCACCAGCAGGGAGGGGGGAGGGGGTTATAAGAAGGGATCCCAATACAGGAATTCCCCACTCTTCCCCCTCCAGTTATAGAAGCTAGGAGGATTGCAGGGGGTGATATTAGGGGACCCCCATCCAGGAAGATAGGAACTCCCCTCCCTGCCTCACCTGTTAAAAAGACCCCCAGCTGGGAGGACTGCAGAGGGGTGATGGGAAGGGGGGCATTGCTCACCCCCTCTAGTAGAAAAAGGACCACTGGCCAGGAAGACTGCAGACAGCTGCCCCCCCATGGAGAAGGTGAATGGTGTGTGGTTTAGTGAGTGTGACCAGATCCAGAGCCATATACACACAGCAGCCCCAGAGGGGGAGGAAATCCTGCACAGTTCCAAAGTCTGTGATGGAGCTCTGGGCAGACTGTCACTGCTGCTTCTACTTCCTGCGTTCTCCCCGCTGCTGAAAACTTTCTTTCTTCACTCACTGTACTGGGACAGACGATCCCGGGCTCTGCACAAGGGGGAGGGTGTGGAGGATCTACAGTGGAGGCAATAAGTATGTGCAGGGAGTAGCGCCCCCTTCCCTTATAGGTAAAAGCTGTGGAAGCCGACAGTGAGGGAGAGGAGGATTGATGCTGTGGGGCTGCCACCGTGTCCAGGTCTCAAGTGGACAGAAACCTGGGCAGAGGATTCCAAACTCATACTGTCCGGGTGAGTCCCGGACAGGTGGCAACCCTAATTGGGGCCCCTTGTCTGCATGGGTCAGTTTTTATGTAAAATGTGAATCTAGTCTGTAATAAAAAATTAGTAAGCACATAGCTAGTTTCCAAATTTCAGTAGTTTCTGCTAATAAACACAAGGTGGCACTATGTTACCTCTTTTGTTAACTGTGAGAACAATTATTTTTTTTATTATTCTTTCTTTTTTGAAACATACCTGTCAAATTATCAGCAGCGTCGTCTATAATGAGATATAATTACCCACAATCAAAAGTTTTCTAGAAATAGATTATGCAAATTACCATTTTCTAAAGGAGAACTAATTTTTGCAAAGTAGGTCTTTCAGCTAAGGCCCAACCCAAAGGGACATTCATGTATCAAACTGTGTTTATTAAACAAGATATAGATTTCAAATAATTACTTACACCAGCACACAAGTCAAATACGTTTGTTCCAAGACAAAGTCATCCAAGTTTGTTCCAAGACAAATTAAGCTAAACTCAACAAGGAACAGCATATGTAGAACTTTGTGAACTTTGTTGTGTTTAAGTCACACATTATTTTTTTGGAAGTAGAATCTGTAATAAGGTGAATAGGAAATGTGAAGATTTTTGAGAAAATATGGGTTTCAAGGGTTAGATGCTCATTTCATGCACAGAAACTGCAATTTCAGGATTTATGTTTGAGAACGGAACATTTTTTGGTGAATATTTTCTAAGATAAACTACAGAATAGTTAGATTAACTCCTCCTGCTTTGCATTAGCGGTATTTCTTAATTAACCACTACAATACTGGGCACTTTCACCCCCTTCCTTCCCAGGCCAATTTCCAGCTTTCAGCGCTCTTGCACTTTCAATAGGAATTGCGCGGTCATGCAACACTGTACCCAAATTACATTTTTATCATTTTGTTCACACAAATTGAGTTTTCTTTTGGTGGTATTTATTCACAAATCAATTTTTTATTTTTTGCGTGATGAGCGAAAAACAGAGCGGAAATTTTGAAAAAAAAAATATATTTTCTACTTTCTGTTTTAAAATAAATCCAATAAAATCAAATTTTGTCATAAATTTATGCCAAAAGGTATTCTGTTACATGTCTTTGGTAAAAAAAATTCCATTAACTGTATAATAATTGGTTTGTGTGATCACGGACATATGTACACAACGATCACTGACAAATGTGCGCAGATGATCACCGACATATGTGCGCAGATGATCACCGACATATGTGCGCAGATGATCACCGACATATGTGCGCAGATGATCACCGACATATGTGCGCAGATGATCACCGACATATGTGCGCAGATGATCACCGACATATGTGCGCAGATGATCACCGACATATGTGCGCAGATGATCACCGACATATGTGCGCAGATGATCACCGACATATGTGCGCAGATGATCACCGACATATGTGCGCAGATGATCACTGACATATGTGTGCAGATGATCACCGACATATGTGCGCAGATGATCACCGACATATGTGCGCAGATGATCACCGACATATGTGCGCAGATGATCACCGACATATGTGCGCAGATGATCACTGACATATGTGTGCAGATGATCACTGACATATGTGTGCAGATGATCACTGACATATGTGTGCAGATGATCACTGACATATGTGTGCAGATGATCATTGGGACATATGATTTTAGTGTTACATATGTGGGGACAGGTGTTTTTACTGTGTGGGGACATGTGTGTGTTAACATTGTGTGGGGAAACTGTGCCGGTGATCAGTGTGTAAAAAGCTGTAAAAACAGCTCATACTCACTGATCACCGGCTGGCTGCAGCAGTCCGCTCTCCTCTCCTCTCCTCACTGACAACTTCCCTGTGAGGAGAGCCGATCGCCTAGCAACCAGCTCTCTGTTTACATTACATAACGGCTCTGATTGGACACAGCCGTCATGTGAACAGGAGGGCCAATCACAGAGCCCTCCTGCCGATCGGAGATGCGCCGTGTCAGGGTGACATGAGCGCATGTGAGTCACGCCGCTGCAAGGGCACACGCGATCCCCCTCCTTCTGAGGGACGTTCCTGAACGTCCACTCAGGAGGAAGTGCCCACCCGGCCATATATGTGCAGTGGCCGGGTGGGAAGTGGTCAATTCAGCTCCGGAAGGTTTTACCCCCTTAATGACTAGGCCATTTTTTGCGATACAGCACTGTGTTACTTTATGTGACAATTGTGCGGTGCAAAGTTGTACCCAAATATAACTGATGTCCTTTTTTCCCCCACAAATAGAACTTTCTTTTGGTGGTATTTGATCACCTCTGTGGTTTTTATTTTTTGCACCGTAAACAAAAAAAGAGCAAAAATTTTGAAATAAAACAATATTTTTATTATTATATAAACATATCCAATAAAACATATCCAATAAAAAAAGTGTAAAAAATCTAATTTCTTCATCAATTTAGGCCAATTTGTATTCTGCTACATATTCTTTAGTAAAAAAAATCCCAATTAGCGTATATTGATTGGTTTGCGCAAAGTTATCGCGTCTACAAATTATGGGATAGATTTAGGGACTTTTAACTTTTTTTACATTTTTACTAGTAATGGCGGCGATCAGAGATTTTTAACAGGACTGCGACATTGCGGCTGATAAATTGGACACTAAGGCTGGGTTCAAAACTATGCGAATTGGATGCTGGTTTTTCCACATCCAATTCGCATAGCAGGAGAATGTGACCCACTCTCTATAGGGCCAGTTCATACATCTCCGGGGTGGCAGCGGAGCGCACTACACAGAAACGCTGTGTGCCTTTGGCTCCGTTCCAGGGACGAATTTAGGCAAAGATTGGGCCCTGATTTGTCCCTGAACCGGAGAATAGGGACGCACAGCGTTCCTGTGTGATCCGCAGCCAGTTCCAGTGTGAACCCAGGCTTAGTAACACTTTTTGGGGACCAGTGACACCAATACAGTGATCAGTGCTAAAAAAAAATGCACTGTCACAGTAGAAATGACACTGGCAGGGAAGGGGTTAACATCAGGGACAATCAAAGGGTTAAATGTGTTCCTTATGTGTGCTTTCTATGTGGGGGATGCTGACACTAGACAAAGAGAGAGATCTGTCTTCCTGATTAGTAGGATTTACAGATCTCTCTCTTCCTCTGTGACAGAACGACGGTCTGCCTTGTTTACATAGTCAGACTGCCGTTCTGTCATTCCCCTGAACGATCAGGTGGCCGGAGGCCATTGCGGTCGCCGGACTGCTGATTGGCTCCCACTGTGTCCAATCACAGCGGGAGTAGTTTGCCGGCAGCACGCATGTGCACCCCAGACTAGGAAGCACTAACAACATACAGGTACGTTGTTTTGCACAGCCGGGCCACCCTACCGCAGTAAATGTGCGGTTATAAAGTGGTTATAAAGGTTAGAGGTTTTTTTTTCTTTAAAATAATAAACGCATCATACAGAGCAGCCCTGGTACTCCTCTTCTCTGGTCCCCTGCCAGCGCTTCTGGCCCTTCCCCCTTGCCAAGTGCCCCTAGTGCAAGCTGCTTTCCCTGGGGACACTCGTGCTCATGCTCGCTCCGGAGCCTCCTCTGTGTGTCTATATACGTTTCTTCTTATTTAGAAATACCTTTATAATAAATTTTAAAAAAAAGCTTTTTTTTTAAACTTAGTTTATTGAAAAAAAATTGCACATGTAAATTATACTTGTCAAGCCAATACAGTAGCATAGTACTGTCCAACAAACAGTGTATAAAAGGAAATTGTCACAGCAATGGAGTATAAAAAAAAAAAACTTTTACACAGACTCAGAAAGTGTCTAGTGGTGTTGAATAATGCAAATAATTCACAAAGACCATACCAGACCCTCCTTACGTGACTACTACATATGATACCAATAATTATACCTATGAAAAAAATGACACTGTAATATAGTCAAAAGGATGTAGTAAAGAAAAAGCTGTAATAGCACAAAATGCACAAAACTTTGTTGTTCGCAAAGCATAATAAAAATACTTAAAATCATTTAGGAACAAAATATATCCCACCAACAGCACAGAACTAATTGTTATATTTGAAAAACACTTTTTTTCTTTCTCACAGCTGGCGGTACAAAGTGCAGGCAGCTATCGCCGCCTACAGCAGTTTTAATAACCCTGCTCTGCCTAAATATTAGGCCATTCTAATTTAGCAAACGTCAAAATGCTTGCCCACCCTGCTTCTGCCCCCTAAACATTAATATTGGTCAGTGAGGAAGTCCATCATTGTCATGAGCCAATAGCACAATGCACTGGAGTGGGAGCAAAGAACGGACCTCTGAAAGAAGTGTTGTAGTTTTGCCCAATCTGTAGTGCCTGGCAATCAGGCAGAGCAGGGGGCAGCCAAATCTGCTACAAGCTAAGGTTACCAACTTTCAAAATGAACTCAAACATCCTCCTGACTTCATCCACTTTTAACCACACTCATAGAATCATGCACCCAATTTTAGCCACACCCCCAAAATCATGCCACCATTTTTAACATTGCCTTAAGACAACTGGTCAAACATTTTTGTAACAAAAAAGCAGACATTTATTTAAGTTTTATAGACAAAATGCCCTTGGCACTATGAGCAGAGAGGTGATTTGTGGGTTTATATAAACTACAGTAACAGTGGGAGGGGCATAACCCCTTGGAGCCTGCTCCTACCAGTCCTTTAGGGGTTTAGGATGCCGGGAGGCAGGGCGAGGTTTATGGTCATGTGACCGCTATGATTGGCAGTCACATGATCAGAAAGTTTTCCGTTAACTGCCGGTAACTGTGCCAAGAGCGAGCTGGGCACACACACACACTATGCTGTCGCTCAACACCAAGGCCCACCCGATGAGAGGCCGGCACCAAGGTGTTAAAGAAGTATGGGAAGATAAAACCTAAGCCTACTCTGCTCTGGGTCAAGGCAATCCTTAGCGCTCTCTGATAAACTGATTTTATTTTTAAAAAATTGCATATGCACTCACATGGAAAATTAACCACTTCAACACTGGGTCAGTTCTGACACTTCTCATATATATGTAAAAATATAAATTAAAACCCCCAAACATTATATATTTTTTAAGCAGAGGCCCTAGACAATAAAATGGTGGCTGCTTGTTCAGATGGTTTACATGAGATTGAAACCGGAAGTGACGAAATCCGTGTCGCTTCTGGTTTCTGGAGTCAAACAGGGGGAGGAACAACATCATTTCTTCTCACTGTGTCCTAGGAACCGATGGCGCCAGTAAAATGCTTACCGGGCTCCTCGAGCATACAGGAGAGCCTCGTAAAAGCATCTGCATTAGGAGGGGATGGGACCCCCATCTGCCGACTGTAAAAGTAATCCAATGGCTTCTTAGCTGCTAGGATTACTTTTACATTGAAAGGAATTGCCAGCCCTAAAAAATGATATCTTGATCATTACTGCAGTGGTGATTAAGATATCACCCTTCCAATCCATTAACATACCAGTATATCGCTGGACAGCAAGTGGTTAAAAACAAGTGCTTCAAAACCTGCTGCTCTACTCACTCACATGCCTTCCCACTGCAGCAGCTGAAAGACCAAACACCAGGATGGATCATGCAGAATCATGAAGTCTCTTAATCACTCTCCCAAGTCAATAGGCTCCTCCCTACATGTTATGTCAAAATGACGTCTTCAGTGACATGGTTTTGTCTTAATAAGGGCACGCCTTTATATACATTTTGTAGACATTCTAAGTTTAATTGATATGTTTCTGTTGCTATGTGATAACACTCTCTCACTTAGTGAAAACAAGCAAGTGATTCAAGTGCAGTCAGTTATCATTTCATACCTCTTTGCTGTGTTCACATGGAACACTGTTCTGTTGTCTGTAAAAATATACTCGATGTTCTCAGCCCAAGGTACACCCTGACTGAGCCGAAGTTCATATTTTAATATTGATTTCTCTGAGTAATCTCTGGCAAATGAAAGAAAATGTATTTATCATTGTAATGTATACAGCCACACAGTAAGCTGCTAATGTGCTGAGATGAACACAAACTGGTTTAATTCAGTATCCAGACCATACAACATGACCTGCCTTAGTACAGAACACTTTACTTTCTGATTATACTTACCTGATAATTTAACAGAGACGATAATAGGTCTAGGTCAAATTTTTTTTTTTTTTTATGTTAAACTGTTTTTTTTTATTTTTTTTACAATATTTAATATATTTTATACAATTATGTAATAATATGTTCTTGAAATAAAACACAGTGGGTGTTTTTTACATTAAGCCTCTCTCTCTCTCTTTGATTGAAACTCCATACAGAATACAGCAGACGAGGAGGTGAATGCATACCTTTTGACTCATACATTTTTTTTCTATGAATTACATAAACATTAAAAGGAACAAAACTAAAAAAAAAATACTTTTTTGGTATTTTTTTGAGTAGTGTTATTGTACATAAAAAGTGCACATTTTATTCTGTAGTTTGCAATTTTTTTGTGACACTAAAGTAACAAAACAAATATAAGTGTAAAAATGGATAAATAAAAAAGGTTAAAGAATTAAAAAAAAAATCATCAGAAAAATAATACATGGGTTTACTAAGGTTTAACAAGAGTTTAAGTAGAAGCAAATTTCATGAAAAAAAAAAATTACTCGGAAGGTTGCGTTATCTGACATCATATTGCAGATCAAACATCACCCCTTTGATCTGCATATGAATCCAACAGAGTAAATACAATGTAACAATGCTTCTACATAGTATTTCTCAATTGAAGTGACAGTTCAGTCAAACTCTAAGTAAGGCTAAGCCTACTCCCACCCCGCTCAAAGACTATTCTATTGACCCTGTGAAAGAAAAGATGCTTATACTTACCTATTCTGAAGCCGCTTTTGTCCGGTCACATGATCAAGTCCTAACGCAGGCTCCAGTGTAGAGGAGGACGACAATGGATGCCCCATAGTAAGTCTATGGGTGAAGTTGCCACACAGGCATTTGCAGTTGTTGTCGGCGATCTCACTTCTACAGTGATGAGACTGGACCGGAGCAGCTTCAGAACAGATAAGTATGAGCATCTTTTCTTTTACAGGGTAGATAAAATAGACTTTGAATGGGAATGGGAGTAGGTTTAGCCTTAGTAAGGTTTTTGACTGAACTTCCACTTTAATTTTCTAAGCAGTATTCCAAACATTCTTTACAAACTCCATTTTACACAAAAAAATCACAACCAAGAACTCTCTGCAAAAGTGGGGTTCCCCTATTCAAATATATATATATATATCTACAGTGGGGAAAAAAAGTATTTCGTCAGCCACCAATTGTGCAAGTTCTCCCACTTAAAAAGATGAGAGGCCTGTAATTGTCATCATAGGTATACCTCAACTATGAGAGACAAAATGTGGAAACAAATTCAGACAATCACATTGTCTGATTTTTGAAAGAATTTATTTGCAAATTATGGTGGAAAATAAGTATTTGGTCACCTACAAACAAGCAAGATTTCTGGCTCTCACAGACCTGTATCTTCTTTAAAAGGCTCCTCTGTCCTCCACTCATTACCTGTATTAATGGCACCTGTTTGAACTTGTTATCAGTATAAAAGACACCTGTCCACAACCTCAAACAGTCACACTCCAAACTCCACTATGGTGAAGACCAAAGAGCTGTCGAAGGACACCAGAAACAAAAATGTAAGAGAAGAAGAAACAGCAAAGGCGCCTCTTAGTAAAACAGTATATTTTAATGACACAATTCCATTAAAAGCACTCACATGTTAAAACTTGTTAGTCCGGCATAGGTAGTCTTAGTAAAAGCCATACAGGATTGCACTCTCTGATGTAAACAAGCCTTATTCCTCTCCGCTGCCGGCTTGTATATTCGGCGTAAGCTTCCGGGATTCAATAGTAATCCAAAATGTGGCTTGTACCTCCGCCGGGCAATCGAATGGAGGGCTGGAACGCAAATCCAATGGTTATGTGCTGTACTGTCGTTAAGCGACTGGTTTCAGAGCATGCGCATTGTAGCACGCTCCTTTGTCAAGCTCCCAAAAAACAAAAATGTAGACCGGCACCAGGCTGGGAAGACTGAATCTGCAATAGGCAAGCAGCTTGGTGTGAAGAAATAAACTGTGGGAGCAATAATTAGAAAATGGAAGACATACAAGACCACTGATAATCTCCCTCGATCTGGGGCTCCACGCAAGATCTCACCCCGTGGGGTCAAAATGATCACAAGAACGGTGAGCAAAAATCTCAGAACCACACGGGGGACCTAGTGAATGACCTGCAAAGAGCTGGGACCAACGTAACAAAAAGGCTACCATTAGTAACACACTACACCGCCAGGGACTCAGATCCTGCAGTGCCAGACGTGTCCCCCTGCTTAAGCCAGTACATGTCCGGGCCCATCTGAGGGTTGCTAGAGAGCATTTGGATGATCCAGAAGAGGATTGGGAGAATGTCATATGGTCAGATGAAACCAAAGTAGAACTCTGCCCCACTGTATATCTCTATCTATCTATCTATCTATCTATCTATCTATCTATCTATCTATCTATCTATCTATCTATCTATCTATATATATATATATATATATATATATATATATATATATCTCTATCTCTATCTATAGATATATAGATATATATATATAGATATATATCTATAGATATATATACAGTGGCTTGCGAAAGTATTCGGCCCCCTTGAACTTTTCAACCTTTTGCCACATTTCAGGCTTCAAACATAAAGATATAAAATTTTTATTTTTTGTGAAGAATCACCAACAAGTGGGACACAATTGTGAAGTGGAACGAAATCTTTTGGATTTTTGAAACTTTTTTAACTAATAAAAAAATGAAAAGTGGGGCGTGCAAAATTATTCGGCCCCCTTGCGTTAATACTTTGTAGAGCCACCTTTTGCTGTGATTACAGCTGCAAGTCGCTTGGGGTATGTCTCTATCAGTTTTGCACATCTAGAGACTGAAATTCTTGCCCATTCTTCCTTGCAAAACAGCTCAAGCTCAGTGAGGTTGGATGGAGAGCGTTTGTGAACAGCAGTTTTCAGCTCTTTCCACAGATTCTCCATTGGATTCAGGTCTGGACTTTGACTTGGCCATTCTAACACCTGGATACGTTTATTTGTGAACCATTCCTTTGTAGATTTTGCTGTATGTTTGGGATCATTGTCTTGTTGGAAGATAAATCTCCGTCCCAGTTTCAGGTCTTTTACAGACTCCAACAGGTTTTCATCCAGAATGGTCCTGTATTTGGCTGCATCCATCTTCCCCTCAATTTTAACCATCTTCCCTGTCCCTGCTGAAGAAAAGCAGGCCCAAACCATGATGCTGCCACCACCATGTTTGACAGTGGGGATGGTGTGTTGAGGGTGATGAGCTGTGTTGCTTTTACGCCAAACATATCGTTTTGCATTGTGGCCAAAAAGTTCGATTTTGGTTTCATCGGACCAGAGCACTTTCTTCCACATGTTTGGTGTGTCTCCCAGGTGGCTTGTGGCAAACTTTAGACGAGACTTTTTATGGATATCTTTGAGAAATGGCTTTCTTCTTGCCACTCTTCCATAAAGGCCAGATTTGTGCAGTGTACAACTGATTGTTGTCCTATGGACAGACTCTCCCACCTCAGCTGTAGTTCTCTGCAGCTCATCCAGAGTGATCATGGGCCTCTTGGCTGCATCTCTGATCAGTCTTCTTCTTGTCTGAGCTGAAAGTTTAGAGGGACAGCCAGGTCTTGGTAGATTTGCAGTGGTCTGATACTCCTTCCATTTCAAAATGATCGCTTGCACAGTGCTCCTTGGGATGTTTAAAGCTTGGGAAATCTTTTTGTATCCAAATCCGGCTTTAAACTTCTCCACAACAGTATTACGGACCTGCCTGGTGTGTTCCTTGGTCTTCATGATGCTCTCTGCACTTTAAACAGAACCCTGAGACTATCACAGAGCAGGTGCATTTATACAGAGACTAGATTACACACAGGTGGATTCTATTTATCACCATCAGTCATTTAGGACAACATTGGATCATTCAGAGATCCTCGCTGAACTTCTGGAGTGAGTTTGCTGCACTGAAAGTAAAGGGGCCGAATAATTTTGCACGCACCACTTTTCAGTTTTTTAATGGCTAAAAAAGTTTAAAATATCCAATAGATTTCATTCCACTTCACAATTGTGTGCCACTTGTTGGTGATTCTTCACAAAAAATAAAAATTTTATATCTTCATGTTTGAAGCCTGAAATGTGGCAAAAGGTTGAAAAGTTCAAGGGGGCCGAATACTTTCGCAAGCCACTGTATCTATATATCTATATAGATATATATATATATATATATATATATATATATATATATATATGTATATGTGTGTGTGTGTATATATATATATATATATATATATATATATATATATATATATATATTGTATTATCAAAGTGCTAACATGGGTTAAGCTTATCTCTATGGTTATGTTAAGGTTAGCCAAGGTTCTCTCTCATCATGGACAAACAAAATTCATAGTTCCAAAACACTCACCTGCTGAGTAATAAAAAAGATAAATAGTCCAGTAAAGCATTTCTGAAAAAAAATATATAAATATATATGCATTATATAAGAAATACTATATAGTCAAATAAGGTCCATGGTTGCAGCAATTTTAAATTGAATTTACATTTAAAAAAATCTTAATTTATTAGAAATAAAAAGTAAGAAACAGTGTCTTATATACTGTACATACAAGCTTTAGGCAAAGTCTGCTCTTTTTCAAGTAAGACATGTACAATTCAGTATGTCTTATTTGAGAAAGAGCAATCTTTTCCTAAAAAGCTTGTAATGCATATGGCTTTTTGACTTTTTCTCTAATAAATTAAGAGTGCTGGTAAGGAGAACTAGTGGGGATTGGAGCTGGCTCTGTTGCAAGCACCAATTACTTGTTTTGTGCGGTACACTCTCAAATTTACAATACCAAAAGTGCAGATCTAACAAATCACCCAAAGTGCAATACTGATCAAAAGTTTAAAATAAAGGGAAAGAAAAACATATACACTCATAATGTGATAAAATAGCTGTTACTCAAGCTAAAGTCCAAAATTATGCATATACAGTATATATAAATATACTGTATATTATGAACCACTTATTAATAGTCCATCCAAGTGTCAGTCCATGACAAACTGTGTGATAAAACTCTTCAATTAAAAACGCCACCATAAATATGTGAGTAAAAAACTCCACCACCAATATGCAAACAGATGGCGGCTCACTTTGTAATATAGACCTTTAGAATATAAAAGGTCAGATGGAATTTGTTCTCCTTTAATAGAAGAGATTTTTCATCCAGCAAACGGCTTCAAATATATGCACATACAGATACAGCCCATAAAAAGGATACAAAAATATGACAAACAGTGCTCTCTGTATGAAGATCTAAGACGCTTTATTAAAACAATGAAAACACATTCACAGAAAAGGCTAAAAGCAAATGCAGAACATTACTACTCAGAGCCGGATAACATTCGCGGCTCACTGCTTTCTGTAGAGTCCAACTGACAACCCTGATGCTCAGACAGGTTGGGCTGGGGCTTCTGTGAAGAGGAATCCTCTCCTCTGGAAATGTGCCTCTGCCCTACGTGTTACGTCAATATTGACTTCTTCATAGTGGGTATTTATAATATATAATGTAGTACATGGTATATTGTCCTAAGAGTGTCTATTGTAGCAACATTCCAAAACATATTATAGCAAAAGGATCAAACAAAAATGTAATATTTATACTAAATATACAAAATAATGTACCTAAATATTTCCAATCACACACAAAAAAAAAAACAGTACAGAATAGCAAATAACATTTTTCTTGTTGAAGAACAGATGTGGCCAAATCTTGGACATTTTGGACATTTTGGCATGAGCGAATCTGATGACAATTTTGATTGGCAGTTGTTGGGGGAATCTCTTTTGCAAATGGGCAAAAAATCACTGGAACAAATACATTGGATTTGGAAAATCAAATCTTGGTCGAAAAATATGTGAATGTTGAGCAAATATCCTGTC
This sequence comes from Lithobates clamitans, assembly GCA_037952925.1. Taxonomy (NCBI): domain Eukaryota; kingdom Metazoa; phylum Chordata; class Amphibia; order Anura; family Ranidae; genus Lithobates; species Lithobates clamitans. Next base: position 832,762 of record JBBGZY010000889.1, on the reverse strand, counting down.
AAACCAATAGTAAATAACACTCCTTAGTTGAAGATCATTTCAAATTCATGCAGAAAATCAGGTCATTCTAAAGAGTTTAGAGATATTTTCTTGCAACTATATTGGTGATGCTCCTGTTCTGAACATAATCAGCTGGGGATATCTTTATTCTTTTTCATGGCTGTGCATTTCATTCTTTAGATAAATCAATATTTCTCATTTTGAAAGCTTTGTAATGTTTTTTTTTTTTTAACTTCACTGCACAGAAATTCACATGCAGCCAATATGTCTCTAAGGAATTTTTGACCTAGTTTGTAGATCTCAGCAGCCGCCTGCTAAAATATAAAACCTGTTTGAAGTCCTGGGAATTTACACAATAAGATGTTATAGAATAGTTTTGTGACTGTAGAAAATAGAGTGTTATATATATTATGATGATATTCTTATTTAACTCGCTCACTTAGAATCGATTTCTAATGGCAGAAATCAGCAATTAATTACTAAGTTAGTGTCATATATAGTATGAGGTTGGGTATAAGAATATTTTGCTTGCCTTCATTTTATCTGAGAGCCAATTAAATTACAAAAATTAACCTTTAATGTCAGTAGTAAAGTATTCAGGGAATTGTTTAAGATAAACTCTAGTCAAAAATAAAAAAAATATTAAAAGATGAAAAAAAAATGGCTGCATTTGCTGCACTACTCACCATTAATACGTATCTGTCCCCCTTAATCTTTCTTTTTTGCCACTAGATGTTCTCAGTCTTCCAGGATGAATGATGGCCAGCATCATTCAATCCACTTCCACTGTGCCTGGGCTGTCAATGACCCACCCGCAGCTAGTGACTACACAGTGAAAGGAGAAGCAGCCCAGAGCTGTCACTCTCTGTTATTCTGCTTTCTCCTACTATCAGCATGCTTCTTATTATGAATTGATGGGCTCTTTATGTCACTTCCTCCTTCATCATTTTGAGTTCTGCTGTATAAGATGTTAAAGAGTGCTGCTGTAGAAGATACAAGAAGATAATACCATGCCAAATTTAGATACCTAAACTTCTTGCATTAGGATAATACATTTTTTGATATAGTCATGATTACAGAAATTCATTGTGCATGTGTGTGCTTGATAACAGGAAACTCAATTTTGCAATCTACAACTTACAAGAACTGTAAAACAATATACCGTAACTAAATTATTATGTAAGACCTATCAGTGATAATGATACATATTTAAAAGGAATTGTGGAAGGAAAAAAAACAGGTACTAGTACATGGTCCTCCCTTTTGGCCTACAAGGGGCCAAAGAACGATGGACTGCATTCTTAACCCCAACAAAGCATATAGTTGGGCATATCTAGAAGATATTGTCATTTTTTTGGCTTCACTGGGATTCACACCTACAGTAGTCCCAGACATTTCTAGATTCAATTTGTATGGCTCGGCTCTTCAGTCAAACCAAAAATAATGTGCAATAGGCCTGGCAGAAGCCCGGTATCTAGGCTACAGCATAGGACGAAGGGGTTATAAAGTCTCTAAAAGACAAGATCAAAGAAATTAAATGTTGGGCCTAGGCCGTTTACAAACAAAAGTGGTTAGACCTTTCTAGGCATTGTTGGATACTACAGGTGTTTTGTGCCTAGCTGTGCTAATATAGCGATTTCCACTTTTTGATTTCATCAAAGGACCAATTGCGCCCATTGTGAAATGGAATAAAGTGTCAGAGAGAACTTTTCAAAATTTGACAGAACACTAAAAAGGTGTAGGTGCTGCCTGTTTGTTTTCGGGAACCCATTAGGGGCCACCTTGTTAGTCAGGAACTGATCTAATTGAGCACAATTTGGACATTTTCACTTAGGGGTGTACTCACTTTTGTTGCCAGTGGTTTAGACATTAATGGCTGTGTTGAGTTATTTTGAGGGGACAGCAAATGTGAGCTGTAAGGTCTTATATAGACAGATGTGTGGCTTTCCTAATCAAGTCCAATCAGTATAATCAAACACAGCTGGATTTAAATGAAGGTGTAGAACCATCTCAAGGATGATCAGAAGAAATGGACAGCACCTGAGTTAAATATATGAGTGTCACAGCAAAGGGTCTGAATACTTAGGACCATGTGTTATTTCAGTTTATCTTTTTTAATAAATCTGCAAAAGTGCCAACAATTCTGTGTTTTTCTGTCAATATGGGGTGCTGTGTGTACATTAATGAGGAAAAAAATGAACCTAAATGATTTTAGCAAATGGCTGCAATATAACAAAGAGTGAAAAATTTAAAAATTTAAGGGGGTCTGAATACTTTCCGTCCCCACTGTATATATATATATTTATATATATATATACATATATATATATATATATATATATATATATATATATATATATATATATATATATATAGATATGTATATATATATATATATATATATATATATATATATATATATACACACATATACAGTGCCTTGCAAAAGTATTCACCCCCTTGGCATTTTTCGTGTTTTGTTGCCTCACAACCTGGAATCAACTGGAATTAAGGTGGATTGTTTGAGGATTTGCATCATTTAATTTACAGAACATGCCCACAACTGAAGATGTTTTCTTTTATTGTGAAGGCAAACAACAAATAAGACAAAATAACAGAAAAAGTCATAAAGTCATAACTATTCACCCCTCTAAAGTCAATATTTTGTAGAGCCACCTTTTGCGGCTATCACAGCTCCAAGTCGCTTTGGATAAGTCTCTATGAGCTTGCCTCATCTTACCACTGGGATTTTTGTCCTTTCCTCCTTGCAAAACTGCTCCAGCCCCTTCAAGTTGGATGGTTTGCGCTTTTGAACAGCAATATTTAAGTCTGACCACAGATTTTCTATTGGATTGAGGTCTGGGCTTTGACTAGGCCATTCTAACACATTTACATGTTTCCCCTTAAACCACTCAAGTGTTGCTTTAGCAGTGTGTTTGGGGTCATTGTCCTGCTGGAAGGAGAACCTCCATCCTAGCCTCAAATCACACACAGAGTGGTACAGGTTTTGCTCAAGAATATCCATCAATCCATCTTCAATCCATCATGAATGCTGCTGCCAGACTCATCCACCTTACCAATCACTCTGTGTTTGCTACCCCTCTCTGTCAATCCCTCCACTGGCTTCCGCTCACCCAACAAATTAAATTCTCTCAGCAGGTTTGCTGTTGTGCCATGTTCTTTCCATTTGGCTATGATAGATTTGATGGTGTTCCTAGGGATCATCAAAGATTTGAACATTTTTTTATAACTTAACCCTGACTTGTACTTCTCAACAACATTCTCCCTTACTTGTTTGGAGAGTTCCTTGGTCTGCATGGCCGTGTTTGGTTAGTGGTGCCTCTTGCTTAGGTGTTGCAGCCTCTGGGGCCTTTCAAAAAGGTGTGTATATGTAATGACAGATCATGTGACACTTAGATTGCACACAAGTGGACATCATTTCACTAATTATGTGACTTCTGAAGGTAATTGGTTGCACCAGAGCTTTTTATGGGCTTCATAACAAAGGGGGTGAATAAATACGCACATGCCAATCATCATTTTTTTTTTTATTTCAATAGTTTTATGTATATCTTTTTCTAACTTTACTTCACCAACTTAGACTATTGTGTTCTGATCCATCACATATAATTCAGATTAAAAAAGCATTGAACTAAAGGCTGTAATGTAACAAAATAGGTAAAAAGCCATGGTGGGTGAATACTTTTGCAAGGCACTGTGTGTGTATTTTATATATATATATATATATATATATATATATATATATATATATATATATATATATATATATAATATATATATATATATATATATATATATATATATATATACACACACACACTCTGTATGTATGTCTAGTAAAATATTTTACAATACATTGAAAAGGGACAGTCTGTCTACTGTCAAAAATTCCATTCACAAAACTAAAGAGGGATGATGATCAGGAATTGCTTCTTAAAAAAGAAAGGTTTTCTGGGTCTACAAACTAAATACTTTAGATCGGGGGGTCAGCAACCAGTGGATCACGTCGAGGTGACTGGTAGATCACAGTCTGGGCTTGCTGACCCCCCCATCCAAGAGCAATAAACAAAGTGCTTTGCAGAGGGACTACTTGTAAAGTTGGAGCTGTAGTAGGGAGCAAAAGCAGATGCTTCCTCTGTAGTGTTGGCTCCTGTCCCATGCGGAGTGATACCAACTGCACTCCACCTCTTATCCCTGCTAGCGGTCTCCAGGGTGGTTCCAGCAGCAGGAAAGAAGAGATCTTCAGGTCAGTGTAAAGCAATACACTGAGCATAATAGTATAGGGCTGCTTTTACACTTATTTGCTGTGGTTCACCTGCCATAAACTTCAATTATATGGGGTTTGGTGCGCTTTCTGAATGCAGGAGTTTTGGTGCGCTTTCAGAAACAGCACCACACCTGCAGAATATAATAGAAGTCTATGGCAAACCACAGCCAACCCAGGACAGTTGCAGATGCACTGCGCTGCACCCACGGTGCAGGTAAACTGCAGCACATCAGTGTGAAAGTAGCCTTATAGGACGCTCAGAACAGTAAGGGTTCATTTACATTTGTAGTTTGGAGCGGGGGTTGGTAAAACCCCATAGCTAAGACATGTGTTTGCCACCCCTGCCACCCCCTTTAGCTGCAGTCACCAGGGGTGTACACATGTTGCAGCCACAGCAAGAGTTATATGGCCTGTCATGGCTGGAGGGTGTAGCATCTGACAAGCATGACCCATTTAAGTGAATGAGGCCACTCTGCAAATGCCCTATAACCTTGTGCAGTACAACAAACAAGGTGTTAAAGCAGGCAGTGTTGTGTTGCTTTAACCCCTTGGACCCCGCAGAAGCATGCGCTTGCAGAGTGGCCCCATTTACTTGAATGGGTCACGTTTCGCAGGCTGTAGCACCCATCAAAAGCAACAAAGGGTTTAGTTCCTGCTGTGGCATGTGTACACCTTTGGCTGCTGCCTCAGCAGCTAAAGGGGGTCAGGATTGGGGGGCGGTAAATCTGTAAATCAACCGCAGGGTCTATTCACAAGTGCACCAGGCACTGCTGCTCCTCTGAAAAGTGACCTGAGTGTGTTTGACAGGTGGTGAGGAGGCGATATGTTGCTTCCTCACCACCTGATTGAAACCTATGATTGCCCTGTGCAATGCAGAGGCATAACTAGAACCTTTAGGGCCCTGGTGCAAGAAACCATGATGGGCCCCCCCCTTCCATCCGAGACCCGGGCTTCCAATTTTGGGAGGGTGTCCATGGACATCCTCCCAGAACCCTGCCTCCCACGTGTCCCCTGGGACATGCATCCAGTGCAATCACAGCAGCCCTTTACCATGTGATCAGCTGATCACATGTAAACAGACTATCCGGTTATCAGTGCCACTTATCAGTGCTCAATGCCCATCAGTGCCAGTGTTGCCAACCCCCCGAAGTGATATTTACTGGCAGGACGCCAAAATATACAAACGGCACCAATTTTTTTACTGGCAAAAAAACATTAAATTTACTGACAGAACTGCATTTTTTACTGCCACTGCAAAAAAGTACCTAAAATGCCTGTTTTCAGTGCTGAACAGTGCAAATGTCAAGATTTAAATGATAAACATGTTGCTAGTGCTATTCGCAATGTTTTTAAGTTAAACAAAGGTCAGCAACTATATTTCTCCATATACATGGAACAGGAGGGGGTCAGAGACTACGCAGACATGGTACGGGGGTCAGAGGCTACGCGGACATGGTACGGGAGGGTCGGAGGCTGCGTGGACATGGTACGGGGAGTCAGAGGCTACGTGGACATGGTACGGGGAGTCAGAGGCTGAGTGGACATGGTACGGGGAGTCAGAGGCTGCGTGGACATGGTACAGGGGGTCAGAGGCTGCGTGGACATGGTACTGGGGGGAAAGGCTGCTTGGACATAGGGGGTCAGAGGCTGCTTGGACATGGTACAGGGGGTCAGAGGCTGCTTGGACATGGCACAGGGGGTCAGAGGCTGCTTGGACATGCAACCAGGTAGTACAAGCTGTTCTTGATAATATTGAGCATGAGTGGAATTGGTTGGTACCGTGTTTGTTAGCAGTGTGGCAAGTGATCTTGCGGTTCCCTGTGAGAGTGCTTCTAGTTAATGATTTGTATGGAAGGCGCTCAGGTGAACTGTTGGAGACATCAGAGGTCTCTCCACCTGATGTGGTGACTAAGAACAGTTCCGCTGGTGCGGTCTGAGGTGCAGCTGAGCAGTGGCCGGTAGAGGACTGGGATACTGCTTCACTCACTGGACCTCAAGAGCAGGAAAGGTCCAGAATAAATGTAGCAACAGTAGGTTTAGGTACCCAGAGACACTGTGGAGGAAAGTGCTAATGGTACTGGTTGCTGTAACAATATAATGTGTACAGCAGTCTGAATTATTGCATTAAGAAATGGTTTGTGCAGCTGCCCACAGAATGTTGGACAACAGGTGAGATGAAACTGTGCGAAGGTCCCATGGGGGATAGTTGCTGGCCTGTTTGTAGTCCCTCCTAACAAACACTGAGAAAGACAGCACTGAAATGTGTGATCTATCAATGGTTGGTACCACTAACAATGGTTTGGTTGCCGTATACAACGGGAAAAGGGTTGTTGAACCTACAAGACTTGCTATAATGGTTAAAACTGGTACCAGTGAGGAAACAGGTGGTTCCTCGTCAGGTACAGCATCAGGATGTCCCCCACGGCCCCAGGAAAATGGGTGGAAAGGAAGTATAAGGGAGTTCCCCCAGAAAATAAGATTAAGTCCAGGAACCCCGTCAGAAGAGGAAGAAGTATGGGGATGGATAACAGTAGGACCCCATGAAGATTCAAGGTAGGGTGTAAAAAAAAAAAAAACAGAACTAGTGAGTTTTAGGAGGAGTTTTTCAGCTGTAAAAATGTTCTAACTCTGATAAAAGCTTAAAAATGCTGATAAACGCAGAAAAACTCAGTTATTCTGCGCTTATCAGCGTTTTTGAGCCATAAGCTTTTGTGGGAGTATAGTTTTGCTAAAAAAAGCTGCAGCTAAAAAACACTGAAAAACGCTACTACAAAAGCTCTGCAAAGCTCATTTTACAGCTACAGTTTTCTACAGCTAACACTTCTTGCGTTTTTATAACGTGCAATGTGCATGAGGCCTAAATGTCACATTAAAGCATTTGTAAACCCAACATTTCCTATTCCTTATATGTGCCTGTTGTACCATGTGCTTGTATAAAAAAGTATCCTGTTCTCTTTGTATTGTTTCCTTTGAGTGAAATCCCTTCTCTTCCTGCCAGTCCCTCTACTTTCTGAATAAAAATTGACCACACTAAGCAGGAGAACACACTGTGGTCAGTTCTCTAGCTATGCCAGGAACTAAGTCTGCTCACCTCCAATGATCAGACTTGTCCTGACACGCCCCTCCTGCACAGCCTTTCACTGGGAATATTAGGGTCCTGTTGTTTCTCCTCCCCCAGCTCTTATGCAGCTGAGAACAGAGGGTATGTGATCACTTACTAAAAAGGGAAAAAAAGGTATTTTATATTGTTTTTTTTATATTTATACACAAATGTTTTGCCTTTCATTTCTATTTTAAACTGAATGGGTTGTTTTACAAGGTAAGGGTTTACAATCACTTTAACGCCAAGTACAACATAGGACTAGGCTGCATGGAGTATTGCAATTTTATTAAAAACAAGACTTGATAAGGTTTAATAGTCCAAAGCACCCATAAAGACCAACAGATACCATTTATGCTGGATCTTCAAGAATTTGTCAGTTTCCAGACTGCCAGTCCTGGACTAAAACTAGCTGTCATTAGGAGTTTGTCAAACACACATCTCATTTGCAGCATTACTATTTCGCATTACTACTTTTCTCTGGTTCCCGTTCTCTGCTTAACCCTGTGACTGTCTCTTTCAGAAAATGAAAACATTTCAGATGTATAATAGACAAGGTCTCAGTTATCCTGCACAGAAATAAAATCTAGGTCGCTGGGTCAGGGAATGAAAGCACAAGCCTGACTGTGAGCAGCTTCAAAACAGCATAAGAGCAGTGTCAGCATAGCCTTCTAAAAGGACTTATTTATGGTATCAGCAGCATGTGACCTTCAGTTAGCCTTTATCTAAAGGTGCTGTTATAAATGGGTTTGGTGTGATGAATTATTCAATTTGTGTGATTTATCAACTGAAATTGTTCAGTTTCTTAGATGATCTGTTTGAAACTTTCCACATTTTGTCAGGTTACAACCAAAACGTAAATTTATTTTATTGGGATTTTATGTGATAGACCAACACAAAGTGGCACATAATTGTGACGTAAAAGTAAAATGATAAATGGTTTTCCAAATTTTTACAAATAAATATCTTAAAAGTATGGCGTGCATTTGTATTCAGCCCCCTTTACTCTGATACCCCTAACTAAAATCTAGTCTAACCAATTGCCTTCAGAAGTCACCTAATTAGTAAACAGAGTCCACCTGTGTATAATTTATTCTCAGTATAAATACAGCTATTTTGTGAAGCCCTCAGAGGTTTGTTAGAGAACCTTAGTGAACATACAGCATCATAAGGGCCAAGGAACACATGAGACAGGTCAGGTCAGGAATAAAGTTGTGGAGACGTTTTGAACATCTCATGGAGCACTGTTCAATCCATCACCCAAAAAAGTAGAATATTGCACGACTGCAAACCTAACAAGACATGACCATCCACCTAAACTGACAGGCCGGGCAAGGAGAGCATTCATCAGAGAAGCAGCCAAGAGGCCCATGGTAACTCTGGAGGAGCTGCAGAGATCCACAGCTCAGGTGGAAGGCTGGATTCACACCTATGCATTTTTAGTGCTTTTTGCATTTTGCAGATTTGCACTACAGTCCATTTTACATAGTTTCCTATGGAACATGTTCTGTAGTGCAAATCTGCAAAATGCAAAAAGCACTAAAAATGCATAGGTGTGAATCCAGCTGAAGAATCTGTCCACAGGAAAACTATTAATCGTGCACTCCACAAATCTGGCCTTTATGGAAGAGTGGCAAGAAGAAAGCCATTGTTGAAAAAGGGCATAAGAAGTCCTATTTGCAGTTTGCAAGAAGCCATGTGGGGGACACAGCACACATGTGGAAGAAGGTGCTTAGATCAGAAGAGACCAAAATTTAACTTTTTGGCCTAAAAGAAAAAGGCTATGTGTGGTAGAAAACTAACACTGAACCTTACCCTGAACACACCATCCCCACCGTGAAATATGGTGGTGGCAGCATCATGTTGTGGGAATGCTTTTCTTTAGCAGGGACAGGGAAGCTGGTCAGAGTTGATGGGAAGATGGATGGAGCCCAATACAGATCAATCTTACACACGAGAAAAAGTCCTACGGAAGCTTTTCATCATATACTGTATTCTGATCGTGTGTATGCCTCATCTGACTTTTTTTTTTCCGAAAATTCTGATGGACCCAGAAATGGAACATGTCCTAAATATTTCCGACGGAAGCAATTCCTATCGTGAAAAGCGCTCGTCTGTATGCTGTTCCGACGGACACAAAACGACGCATGCTCTGAAGCAAGTATAAGACGGAAGCGCGCGGTGTGGTAAAACTAGCGTTCGTATTGGAGCTAGCACATTCCTGACGCTGCTAATTCTGTGATCTTTTAATGCAGCACATTCTTTTCTTCTTTATAATGCTAGAAGAATGAAGTTGTTTTGCTTCTCATATTCACACAGAGTTCTCACAAACGTATTTCTTCAATATTTATCCTCATCCCATGAATAATATTTTATTTTTTAAAAGCCTGATCTCCATAATAATGTTTACAATTATTTTTTATACTCATCTTTTATAATTTTTTATTTCATCAAGATTTATTTTATGATTAGTTAAAAATAATTTTCTAGTGATCTCTATATAATTTGTTTTTTTGTGTGTGTCAAGTTACCACAATAACATTATTATCTTGTATTTTTTAGTAACATCAAGGAGGCTGGTGTCCATTGTTAATTTGACATTGTCTTTTAGAAATGTACCTGCCTACTCACAAACAAACTGTCCTTTTTGAAGAAAAACACATAGGAAAGTATTTATTGAAAATAAAATATCCATTTATTCTGGGTAACAAAATAAAGAGGAAGTCAACGCTGGAGAAACTTTTGGAATATATGAAGCCTTTTGGCCCCCAGGGCACACATCAAGTCTTTGGAAAAGCAAATTAGAAGCTTGAGAAGTCCATATAATAGGGAGCACAATCTGGTCCAGGAATCCCAGAGATCAGGACCAGCAGCAAAAGACATATCTGTCCCCAGGCTGGGGTACTACCCCAGCCTGCGTCTTCTGTCAGGCCAGACTGAACCCAGGCCATTGCTTTCTTTTTTTTCCTTCCACCCTTCCCTCCACTCTTCCCTGCAACCTTCCTTGGAGGCTGTGGCTCTGGTGGTGGACTTGTAGCAGGAGGAGGAGGAGGAGGAGGAGGATGGGCTTGCTCATATATGTTGCTGTTCTCAGGCAGCTGGCCCCTCAACCCCTTCTCAAGGGCATCAAAAAAAATTCTCTCACAGAGGAGGCATTGGCCCAATTCCAGCAACCTGGTGGCTAGATAGCAGCCATAGGCCTTTTCCGCATTGGGGGGCTCCTGAGGAAATCGCTGGCTTCCCTAATGAGGCCCAGTGCTGTCTCCTCCGTCATTGTCCCCTTCCTGGGCCTTTTGGTGGAGCTATGAATAAGCGCCATGATGGGGCGTGAAACATGTTAGCTATCTTTCCTGTTCCTCCCTGTACATGAGGTGACTGCATTTGGATTTTATTTCTTCATATCAATAAAGATGTCTTCTATGGTGTGCGGCCGTCCAGGATATTTTTCTCTTTCCACAAGCTTGTGCAGAGCCAGCACCTGTGAGTTCCATTAGGGCGGGTGTCTTGATACGGATTTGAGAGATTGGAGCGGCAATCTTTTGCTTATGATTTTCCTTTTGGTGGTAAGGTAGAGGGGAGGCACCTGAGATTGGGTTAGGCTCCTAGAGGGCCCAGCCACATCCTGGCTGCCACTGGGCACGGCCTCCTCCTGGCTGACGCTTTCCAGACAATCCTCCTGGCTGAGCTCATCCTGTGTATAAAAAAGGGACATAGTTGTAGTTTTTTCTTCATCAATCACACACAATTTTCAGCTCGTGACTTGCAAATTGAATGTTAATAAATAGAAAAGACTATCATTCTGACCCCAGCATTTTTCAAGCTGATCACCGACATTTTTGGCCACTACTGTCTAGTGATATGTATACATAATTTTTTGTATAAAATCATTGATTTGTAAGGAATTCTAACATTTGGTTAACATCATTAATATTAGGACAATAAATATGTCTAAAAAAGAATATACCTGACTCCAGCTGGGCGCATCCACTTCTTCCAGGATGGAAGGCCCAGGTAGTTCCTCGTCAGCCTCTGCTGGGGTTGAGGGAACGGTGGAGGGAAGGCTGCAAGGAAGGGTAGAAAGCGATTCCCTGTAAAATTGCCATTTACGCTATGGATAATGTGGTGGTGCTGGGGGATTTTAACATGGTCCCGGACCCTGGGGTGGACAGGCTCTCACCCGGAGCGGGCTCCTCTTCAGAACTAATCTCCTGGGCCGAGGCCTCCAACCTGACCAATGTGTGGAGATGGAGGAACCCTTCCCGAAAGGCCTACACGTGTCACTCGGCTTCACATAAGACCTTTTCACGCATAGATCTTGTCTATGCGGGGGGTCTGTTTTGCCCAGGGTTAGGGACATCACCATTCTCCCCCGTGGCGTATCCGATCACACTCCGCTTGCCTTGAAGCTGTGTGTGTCCTATTCGCCGGATGAGAATCTCTGGAGATTGTCCAGATTTTGGCTAGATGATTCCAGAATATCGGAACCATTTAGATCTGAGGCCATTCGATATTGGCGAGATTTGGACCAATCGGTATCTCTGACCACGTCCTGGGACGCATTTAAGGCCTTCACTAGAGGTAACCTGCAGTCTCATATCCGTAAGAGCCGTAAGGACCTGAGGGAGGAGACCCACAAGGCTGAGGAGAGGGTGGCGGTGCTCGAGGAAGAGTACTCGGAGTCTCGGACTTCGAGGGCGTACTCTGACTTTCAAGCAGCACTGCGGGATGTTCTCCTGCTACGAACGTCAGCCAATAAGACTAAATTCCTACATCAGTCCCAAAGAATTTTTGAGAACGGGGAAAAGACTGGTAGTATGCTGGCATGGCTGGCGAGGGAAAGCTCCTCCCCGGTGACTATTTCCACCATTTATGACTTGGACGGGACGACCCTAACAGATCCTTCATCCATTAATGATAGATTTGCGTCATTTTATCAGGAGCTCTATGGTTCTCGAATGAATTGCACAGATGCTGAACTGGCGACATATCTTGACGGGGTGGAGCTCCCTTGCCTGACATCCACATTTAGAGAAGCTTTGGACAGTCCTATCCTGAGAGGAAATACAGAAGGCAGTGGCCTCTTTACAAAACGGCAAAACGCAAGGCCCGGATGGGATACCTGCCGAATTCTTTAAAACGTATGCAGAAGAAATACTGTCATTGTTCAAAAGAATGCTGCAAAATGCCATGGAAGGGAATTCATTGCCCCCGACAATGGCTGAGGCAGTTATAGTAGTCATTCTTAAACAGGGCAAGCCTCCCGAACACTGCTCTTCATATCGTCCTATATCTCTCCTTAATGTGGATGCCAAGCTCTTGGCCAAGGTGTTAGCAGGTCGCTTGAACACTGTGATTACGGCATTGGTGCATGCGGACCAGTCTGGATTTATGCCGGGCAGAGGGACAGACATAAACATCCGGCGTCTCCTTACGCATCTGTCCAGGGAGAGCGGGGACGGCCCGGAGGTAGTTGCCTCTCTAGATGCCGAAAAGGCTTTTGATTCAGTTGAGTAGCGTTACCTCTGGGCGGTTCTCCACAAGTTCGGATTTGGCCCTCGTTTTATTAGTGGGGTCCAGATGCTATATTATAATCCCACAGCCCCGTATACGCACAAATAATTCACTGTCCCTGCCGTTTCCCCTGTCCAGGGGTACCAGACAGGGCTGTCCACTATCCCCTGGATTATTCGCGCTAGCCATGGAGCCCATGGCAGCTCGTATTAGATCTGCTTCCTCAGTAAAGGGAATCCAAGTCGGTGTAATAACAGATAAAATATCCTTATACGCCGACGATACCCTCCTTTTCCTTAAAGATATTACTTCTCTCCCAACTGCGCTACAAATAATAGATGAATTCGGATCATTCTCGGGCATTAAAATTAACTGGGGGAAATCCCTCCTTTTTTCGCTGAATCCAGCAAGTCCCCACCCGCCAACAGGCACCCCCCTAAACTGGACATTAGAGTTCAAATACCTGGGAGTAAGGATTGGGAGTCCATTGTCCTCATATTATGAGCTGAACCTTCAACCAAATTTTTCACAAAAATGTATAGCTTGGAGGACCCTTCCCCTATCACCCGTGGGTAGGGTAAATTTGATTAAAATGGTTTATCTCCCCAAATTCCTTTACCTCTTTCGTAATGCCCCTTTAATCCCTCCGGCCTCATTCTTCGCAAGAATGAAAAGTATAATTTCGTCCTTTGTTTGGAATGGCGGATCCCCGCGACTGGCCATTACTACCTTCCAGCTGCCCGTCACCCAGGGCGGCCTGTCCCTACCAGATTTTCAGATCTATTTCTGGGCGGCCGTTCTGGTGACGGTCAGATGGTGGTTCTCCCAGCTACAGGACAACCCAGCGGTAACCTTGGAGGCAGCTATAATGGTTTAATACTCCTCTCTCAGCAATGTGGTGTTTAGGGGAGTGAGGTCTCACCCCGGCATCACGGACTTGATGCGTACAACTATTATTGTCTGTTTGCTGTGAGATGGAGTGGTCCCTGGTCCCTGGCCACCTGCACCTTCAGCCGTCCTCATTTTCTGGCCCCAGTCAGCCTTGTCCTCTGGTCCTGGGGAAGTGGAGAGCACTGGGTGAGAGCTGGAGAGAAGGGGGAGCAGAGAGTGCTGGTGGGGTTGGAAAGCACATGGGTGGGGGCAAAGAGCAGGGGGGAGTGTAGATCACAGGGGTGGGGAGCAGAGAGCGCTGGGGGGGGGACTTGAGAGAACTGGGGGTGCCAAAAAGAACAGGGGTGGAGAGCACAGGAGGCTGAGAGCACTGGGGGGGGCTAAGAGTGTGGGGTGGCGAAGAGCACGGGGGGCAGAAAAAAAGGGGTGGAGAGCACGGGGGCTGGAGAGCACTGGGGGGCACAAAGAGCAGGGGGGAGTGGAGAGCAATGGGGGGGGGAGCTTGAGAGCACCAGTGGGGGCCAGAAAGAACAGGGGTGGAAAGCACAGGGGACTGGAGAGCACTATGGGGGGCGGAGAGCACTGGTGGGGTTGGAAAGCACATGGGTGGGGGCAAAATGCAGGGGGGAGTGGAGAGTACAGGGGTGAGGAGCGGAGAGTGCTGGGGGGGAGCTTGAGAGCACTGGAGGGGGAGCCAAAAAGAACAGGAGTGGAGAGCACGGGGGGAGAGAGCACTGGGGGGGCTGGAGAGTGACGGGTGGAGCTTGAGAACACCGGGGGGCCAGAAAGAACAGGGGTGGGGAGAATGGCGGGCTGGAGAGCACTGTGGGGGGCGGAGAGCACTGGGGTGGGGGCTGGAGAGTGATGGGGAAAGCTGGAGAAAGAACAGGGATGGAGAGCAATAGGGGGAGAAAGAACAGGGGTGGAGAGCACTGAGGGGGGAGAAAGAACAGGGGTGGAGAGCACTGAGGGGGGAGAAAGAACAGGGGTGGAGAGCACTGAGGGAGGAGAAAGAACAGGGGTGGAGAGCACTGAGGGGGGAGAAAGAACAGGGGTGGAGAGCACTGGAGGGAGAAAGAACAGGGGTGGAGAGCACTGGGGGGAGTGAAGAGCACTGGGATTTTGGCTAGAGAAGGATGGGGAGAGCTGGAGAGCAGGGGGGGCAGAAAGAACAGGGGTGGAGAGAACTGTGGGGGGGGGGCTGGAGAGTGTGGTGGGGGGAGGAGAGCAGGGGGGGAGCCAGGGAGCACAAGGCGAACTGGGGGGGCCAGTAAAAGAAGTTGGATAGGAGGATCGGCTTGATTCTCCTCCTCTCCCTCCTGCAAGCATTCAGTGGCTGCATGGAGGAATATAGAAAGCTCATTTCCTCTATATGCGGCTCCCCTGCCAATCCTCCTACCCAGGCACACAGGGCGGGCTGTATGGGCGGGCATCGCTGGCTGGGTCTGTGTTCGGCGGCGGCGCTGTAAGACCGGCTCATGTGATAGGCGGAACACTGGTTCTATCCACTATCACACGAGCCGGTTTAGGGGGGCGGGACCGTGTTACAGGGCCGCCGCCGAACACAGACCCAGCCAGCTCCGTGACACACAGGAGCAGGAGAGAGGGGAGCACTGCAGGCGCAACTCAAAGCGGCCCCAGGGCAGGTGGCCTACCGGGAAATCTCCCGGTATCCCAGTAGCCCTGGCAAATAGCCTTAAAAGTACCTCACCCTCACTAGCAGCAATTAACTACAACTGCCCAGCAGTTATTCAACCCCCAGCAGATATTTACACCCCCTTGTAGTAATTTGCCCCAAGGAAGCAACAAACCACTTGGCAGCAATTTACAGTCCCAGTTCTAGCTCTGGGCTCACCAGACAATAGGGCATTCTTTTAATTTTTCTTACATCCATAGTGCCACCAATATTTTTTTCTTTAAGTCTACCACAGCCACTCTGCTCAATGGCTAAAACTGGTATGAAAACAAATTTGCTGATTATCTTGGGTCACTCTTTGATGGCCTCTTAGTTATTGAATGCTGATAGTCTCCTCTGTTCAATCACACACGCAACTGAAGTACGCTAAGTAAAAAAAATAAATAAAAATAACCCAATATCTGTAAAGCTAAGATTGCATTGTACATCCTGTGACTAAGAAGCATCAACGAGGAAGCATCAAACAAGTTGGACCCAGAGTAGGTTCCCCTTTAGCCCCTGTGGTAGAAGCAGTCATGCTGACAAACACAGGGGTAACTTGCAAAACCAATCAATTTTCCCAGCCATGTTGATGGCCTTTTCCACTACATTTGGAGTCAAAACAGAATCTAAATCATTCAGTTAGCCAAGGGCCTTTTATTGCATGCCATATGAATAACTGAATGCATGCCATATGCATTTGCAAAATAAGATTGTGAATTTACTCCAGCAAATTTGGAAATGATTATGAAGAAAACTTGCCATAAAGACATCTGAAAATCGAACCCACATACATGTTCATTATTAACACCACATTTCATGGTGATTTATTTATCCCGACTTTTTTAAGCCAGACACCACAGTACTAAATTAACACTTAGCATGCTATGAATAATATTATCTGTGTTTGACACATGGGACAAAGTGCAAACATTCATCTAATTATTTAAGAAAACTTGCGCATGTATGACTAAGCATAATTTTATTTGTTACCAACAGACATTCTTTAACAGTAACATGATTGTATACTAAGAACTTTGTTTTCCTGGTGCATCATGGCAGCATACATATGGGTTGTGACTCCGCCCCACAACCTGATAGGACTGGTCAACTATAAATCAAAGACAGACCTGGCTCACAGCATTCTCCTTTTTTTCCTCACCTGATCAAGACTGGAGTCGCGAGGTATCCCTTACCGCTTGTCGCCCCAGCCAGGTTCAGCCTCTCCTGGGTGGAAGTCCTTCCTGTACAGCCTCTAAATTAAGCTATATGGTTGGAGCCCCATTCTGGTGGTGCAGGCTTTTCAAAGAAAGCTTTAAACAAGCTTTGCCGTAAGTGACAGCGTTTCCTTTTGCTTTCCATATGCTTTTTACTTCTTTTCTCTGTGTTATGGGCGTTTGCCATTTCCAAGATGGCTGCAGCAGTGCAAGTACACTCTGAGCATGAGAGGTAGGAAGTGATGCGGCCTCTGTGTTTCCTGGTTAGAGCTTTTCCAGGATGGTGATCTGAACATGCTCAGGCACTGATATCATCGCTAATGGCAAATGTGAGTTCTAAATGGTTTTATGGCATTTTTGGGCAACAAATGGTGGAGCCCTCTACTCATGCATGCTGGATGCTTATGTGGTCATTGTTTGCAGGTAGGTTTTCCCTTTCTATGGCATTCACCTGTGTTTTTTCTATCTCCTTCTCAGTTTTGCTCTAGGATCATTGTGCTCTTTATGGCCTTCACCTGGGCTCTTCTTATTCCCTTTTTCTATGCTTGCTCTGTGTTGGGCTCAGTTTCCACTAGCGCGACTTGTCACTGCAAAGTCCCATGACAAGCCGTACCGCATGATTTCCAATGAGTACCGTTCATATCTTTGTTCATAGACCTTAAGTATACACAGGTATTGCTTCAAGTCGCATCATATTGCAGCAAAATCTTGCGACTTTCAGGTCACAATAGTGGAGACTTAGCTTATGCTGTTTTTCATTTCAGTCTGCTGCTTTGCTCTGTTTCTATGGGAAACGCTGTCCAGCCAGACCACCCATTGCTTTTAAGGTATAGGGATTAGGTAAGTAGTAAAGATTGAGAAAAAGAGAGCCAACATCTATAGTCCTAAAAGGACTACACGATGGAGGGAGCCTTCTGACGGTCAAGACAAAGTCACCATCTAAGAACAGACATCGAGGCAATGTTGATTAAACTCATCAACTCACCCCTCATTATCATTGCTCCAAACATCACAAGTTACCAGCCCTAATAGTCGCTGCATTTGTGGTGGAAGGTCATTTGCCTGTCAAGCTAGTGTGTCAAATCTGCCTGGAGCAAGCACTATACAGCCCTGCAAGGACCTCAAGGTGAAGAGATCCTGCTAAAAGCCAGAACAGTCACCGTTCAAAGCACAGACATACATGCAACATTGATCAATGTCATCTTCTGACCTCTCATTTTGTTTGCCGTTTACGAACACCACAGGTTACCAGCCCCAATGGTTGCTGCATTCGTGGTGGAAAGTCATTGCTTGACAAGCTACAGTGCATAAATTGCCTAGCACTTCCAACCAGAACCAGTAGGTGGTGTGCAAATAGGAAAGCTTGCACAAGCTTTGAACATTGCCCAATAGAGACTTTTTTTGCAAGGACCGCTAAGGACGCAATTGCCGGGGTTGAAGTAGAGGAAAGTCTCCACAAGGTTAGAAAGTACGGTACTAATTTCCTTCACTGAACAACTGGAAGAGTTAATCCAGGAAGAATTGAAGGGGTCAGAGAAAAACGCCCTTATAAACAGGCTGTCAAAACTGTATACCCTGAAAAAGCTAGAGGTCAACTTACTGCAGTCTTCTCCGATGATGGATGCATCATGAATGTAGCTGGCAAGACATGGCACATTCAAGGAGGCTCTAGTCCGAAAATTATATCTAGATCTGAAGTGCTACTTCATACTGTAGCATCTGCAGGTGCTGGCACACCAGCAATAACCAGCTCATGTACTGAATGAGTCAACCAGCTGCTGTACCTGCAGGACTCTGAGGAAAGTGGCAGGGTCTGCATCCCTTTAGACGTGATTCCCTTTTGGGAGTATCTTATAAAAATGAAATTTTTATTGTGGTGGATGCCAAGGAATCTGACTTTTATCTTGGTGCAGACTTCTGGGAAATTATGTTTAGGGGGTGTTATGTACACATTCTGTGTGCAGAGCACCTCCAGATGGTCATGTTTAATTACAATTTACAGAAAACTGCAGCCCAAAAAAAAAATAGTGGTGTAACCCTTTAAATAAGCCCATCTGGAAGAAGTGAAGAGACAAGGTGATAACAGCTTTGTAAGAGCTGAAATTGGTGGCATACTGTGTAGTGGATGTGTCAGACATTAATTGATGTTTTTCAAGAGCGGTGTTCCCCGCGGTTACGGCAAGGAGTGCATTATGGCTGAAGCCATGATTGGGGGATCCCGCCACAAAAAAAAAAAAATGGTGAAAGACACCAGAACACAGATCCAATCTATTTGGGAGTAGACAGGATACAGCCACCTCAAGGATGACCATTAGCTGGTCAGGGCGAATATCATCTGACAAAAAAACTGAAAATTCAAAGGTCCAGCATACAGGTGGCAACTCCCAAGTAGACACCAGGAGGCAAGATCCTACGGACCGGGAAAAAGATTAGTAAACGAACCGGAGAAGTACCCAATCTTCATTATTGAAGCCTTAAAGCTCTAATGCCGCGTACACACGAGCGGACTTTACGGCGGACTTTGCCCGGCGGACTTTTCGTCGGACTTTGTTTGCTCCTTGCGCCGGACTTAAAAACGAACGGACTTGGCCACACACGGTCACTGCAAAAGTCCGCTGGTTTTGAACGCGGTGACGTATAGCACGTACGACGGGACTAGAAAAAGGAAGTCCAAGCCCCACTCCGGCACCCTTTGGGCTCCTTCTGCTAATCTCGTGTTAGTAGAAGTTTGGTTAGAGACGATTCGCGCTTTTCACACTTCAGCTTATTTCGTTCGTTTTCTGCGGTTCAGTTTGTGCTTGTGAGGTTTGTATCTGCTTTTCAGTGCGTGTTGGTCAGTTCGTAACCTGCCTTGCAGGCCGTTCTGCTCTGCTCGTTCCTGATTTTCAGGTCGTTCTTCATAGGCCTTGCTGTTCTTCAGTGCGTTTGTTATAAGTTTGTTTGTTTGAGCAGCCGACCGTTTTGAAGCCATGTCGAGTGGACGTTCTCGTTCTCGAGTTCGTGCTGTGTGGGGACTTGGTGTTGGGGTTAATACTTTGACCCGAGTCCAGTCCATGAACAGGGTGAGGAGGAGTTCATGGACCAAGAATTGGTTGCGCCAGCGTGACCAGTTCTGTCATATGCCTTTGCTCCGTGAGCTCCGTGAGAATAATCCTGATGATTTCATGAATTTTCTCAGGATGACGGACCCCGTCTTTGAGCGTCTGCTGGCTATGCTGACCCCCTATATCAGCAGGCAGGATACCTGCATGAGGCAAGCCATCAGTGCGGAGCAGAGGCTAGTTGCCACGTTACGTTACTTGGCGACAGGGAGAAGTCTTCAGGACTTAAAGTTCTCGACAGGCATCTCCCCCCAGGCTCTGGGGATCATAATCCCAGAGACCTGTTCTGCTATTATTCAGGTCCTGCAGAAGGAATATATGAAGGTAAGTTTTATCCTTTAACATTACATGATATGTATTAACTGTTTTTGGATGTATTGTAGAACTGTCCTCTTTACCTAATTGCCATGCTTTCAATCTGCTGTGAATGTCCCCTTTATCTTTGTGCATGCCTATTTTAATCATTTATTGCCCTATACATGCCTAATTTATTTCATTAACCTCCCCACCATGCAATGCTGGGTCCATTTTTATCTCTAGCCTATAGTCCATTGAACAATGTATATTGTCTGCTCCATTGTCTTGTTTGTCCCTCCCCCACCCCACAAATGTTTGAGCCAGTCAGGTGTGTTTGTTAACCTAATTAGAACCCCTCCCCCACCCCACAAATGTTTCAGCCAGTCAGGTGTGTTTGTTAACCTAATTAGAACCCCTCCCCCACCCCACAAATGTTTGAGCCAGTCAGGTGTGTTTGTTAACCTAATTAGAACCCCTCCCCCACCCCACAAATGTTTCAGCCAGTCAGGTGTGTTTGTTAACCTAATTAGAACCCCTCCCCCACCCCACAAATGTTTGAGCCAGTCAGGTGTGTTTGTTAACCTAATTAGAACCCCTCCCCCACCCCACAAATGTTTCAGCCAGTCAGGTGTGTTTGTTAACCTAATTAGAACCCCTCCCCCACCCCACAAATGTTTGAGCCAGTCAGGTGTGTTTGTTAACCTAATTAGAACCCCTCCCCCACCCCACAAATGTTTCAGCCAGTCAGGTGTGTTTGTTAACCTAATTAGAACCCCTCCCCCACCCCACAAATGTTTGAGCCAGTCAGGTGTGTTTGTTAACCTAATTAGAACCCCTCCCCCACCCCACAAATGTTTGAGCCAGTCAGGTGTGTTTGTTAACCTAATTAGAACCCCTCCCCCACCCCACAAATGTTTCAGCCAGTCAGGTGTGTTTGTTAACCTAATTAGAACCCCTCACCCACCCCACAAATGTTTGAGCCAGTCAGGTGTGTTTGTTAACCTAATTAGAACCCCTCCCCCACCCCACAAATGTTTCAGCCAGTCAGGTGTGTTTGTTAACCTAATTAGAACCCCTCCCCCACCCCACAAATGTTTCAGCCAGTCAGGTGTGTTTGGTAACCTAATTAGAACCCCTCCCCCACCCCACAAATGTTTCAGCCAGTCAGGTGTGTTTGTTAACCTAATTAGAACCCCTCCCCCCACATTCAAATGTATCAATGGGCCATCATAGGGGGTGAGTAATCTTATAAGTGTGCCTTATGTTTTTCAACATTTCAATTACAAACACACATATTCATAATATTTGACTGCTGTTGTTTACTAATGTTTTGGTGTAATCTGATATACAATTTTTGTTATTAAAGTCCTTATCTTATTTTTTTTGCACTCCACAGTTTCCTACAAGTCCACAGGAATGGCAGACTGTGGCCTCCCAGTTCGCTGACCGTTGGGACTTTCCCAACTGTGTAGGGGCGATTGACGGGAAGCACGTCCAGGTTGTGCCACCACCGCATTCGGGGTCTTATTTCTTTAACTACAAGGGGTTCCATAGTGTAGTTTTGATGGCGGTGGTCTCGGCACATTTGGAGTTTATGTTTGTGGATGTGGGGAAGAACGGCCGGATGTCTGATGGAGGAGTCTTTGCACAGACCGAGCTGTGCCATCGTCTCCAGACCGGTGGCCTGGAATTGCCACCTGATGACGATAATGTGGATGGACTCCCCTCAGTTTTTATTGCTGATGAAGCATTTGCTCTCTGTGAGAACTTGATGAGGCCGTTCCCCCAAAGGACACTCACCCCTGAGAGGAGGGTATTTAATTATCGGCTGGCCAGAGCAAGAAGGGTTGTGGAGAATGCCTTTGGTATTCTGGCCAGCCGGTTCCGTATCTTCCTTACGGCTATTAATTTGGCGGACTATAAAATCAACCACGTCATCCTTGCTTGCTGCATCTTGCATAACTTTTTAAGGAGACATTCAGCTACATATCTATCCTCTGTTGGGCCTGAGCCCAGACTGGAAGAGGCTAGTAGCACTTTTACAGGCCTAGAAATTGGCCGTATTGGCTTGGCCCCCCGAACCGCACGTCAAGTGCGTGACCGTTATGTGAATTATTTTAATGGTCGGGGGGCCATTGCTATTCAGCAACAGCTGTAAGTTTGTTTCAAAAATAAAAAAGAAAATTGGTTTATCTAAATATCTTGTTTTTATTGTTGTTTACCTTTAAGTTATGTCTGTCTCCTAGTGCACTTGTATTAGTGTCAAGTGCATTTAGCTTTAGTTAATCAGGCCCACAAAAACAAACCCCAAATTTTGACTTCAAGAAACAGCCACACACATTGTATAGGGTAAAAAATTTTACTTGGTGCACATTGAAAGGTGCATTTTTTACCATATTTTTTATTTTTTTTTTATTTATTTTTTTCAAAAATATTTTACGTTGTGTAAAAAAATAATATTTTAGTAAATTATTCAAGCCATTTTTTCCCAAATATATAGACCTTTATCTAACAAGATTTACATACACAACAGTGTTTTTAGAAACAAAACTTACAATAAATGAACTTACAAAGTTCAATATTTCTAGAACGGTGCATGTAATGTCACCCTTGCAGAAATTGGTCATTTATAAGATGCTCAAAATTGAGCTTTACTAAAGGGTCAAGTCAACATGTGCTATCTCCTATCATGGGAGAGCAATGTACGTGTTTTGTGTGTGCAATCCCATTTTTGGTTCCTCTCACCACCAAAGAATTTTCAGGATGAAGGGTTTGCAAACACAAAACAAGTACATTGCTAACCCATGATGGAAGATAGCACATGATGACACACCGTGTGCATCACACATTGTAAATTTGGGTATACCCCCAAAATTGTCAAAAATTTTTTTAGAACAAAATAACTTCCCAAGGAAATGAAGAACATGATTGATGTTTTTAGGCCAAACGTGATTATATTCGGCCCAAAACATCAATCATGTTCTTCATTTCCTGTTGCATGGAGTCCAGGCGAAGTTTCATGCTGTGAATTTGTTCACGCATTTGATCTATGTGGCCATTCCACAGCATAATCTGGCCGATTAATCTTTGCGCACTGTCTGTGGTGAAGTGCTCTGCCGCTTGGCCTTCCACAACCAGAAACTCACCTAAAACGAGTGAATAAAAACAAGGTTTACAATATGCACGCCAAAATACAGTAAAACTGAAGCTGGGGTGTCAGTCACTCACTTGGTGGGCTTGAAACCTCGCACACTTCCTCCACCTCTCCTTCCTCAAGGTCGTCGGGTGGGCGTGGTCTTGGGCTGGGGCTTGGGGTAGGTTCGGCCTCAGGCTGGTGACTTGGGGGGGTCCTGAGATCCTTGGACTGTTGTCTGAGTCTTTTCTCCCCTATGAGATTTGAAAAAAAGGTATAGTTAAAACACACTGATCTTTTAGGTCTTAATAAATAAAGTAAAACGTTGGTTAATATTTTTTGCCAATTTTGCATCATAATAAATGTTGAAGACAGGATGAACATTACCTCTGAACAACAATTATAAAGAATGCATATTTTTGGGCAATTTTCACAGATGCTGACACCTCAATGATCTCCTATGTGTATTACCCCTCAAAAATTTAGTTATGGTCACATAGTACACTAGAAAATGCATTTCCTTAGCAAAATGCGTGGGAATGCTGAATAGCTAAATGGCTAAAATGACCGCCATCAAAACTGCCCCATCATATTCCTATATTATAAATCAGTACATGGTGTGTCTGTCCCCTCCCCCCGGGCTCTGTAATCAGAGCTGAGATGCTCCAGCCACCTCCCCCCCTGTGTATAACAGAAGCTTGGGTAACCATGGCAACAAAACAAACACAGTACACTCTGATTAATGTCTAAAATGTCACGAAATGACCTCTAAACAAAAAGCTTTTTCTCCAAAAATTAAAAAAATATCAAACTGAAAGGATATAGCCAGATAGATGAATATTTAGTGAACATTGTAAAGTTTGTTTGGTGTCTCTAGGTGAAAGTATGAAGGAGCTGAAACTTTTGGGAGCGGAAGAAGAATTTGAGGATTTCAAGCATGCTCCCATTGAATTCAATGTTGAAAAAAGTGAATAATTATTATTTAATAAAGTATAAATGGTAGTAAAAAATTTGAAAATGACCACACATCAGCTAAAAGAGACGAACATTTTAATAGTTGAATGGTTTTAATAGCTGAAAGTATGCAGAAGTTACGCAGAGCCAAAAAACGTACGGAATAAAATTCAAAGTAAATTTTTAAAAAAATAAAATCGAAGAACAATAGTGGGACTGCTAAATCATTCCCACTAACTATAGTGCTCGTGAGTCCAGATGTGTAAACAGCTGCTGTGTCCTGTCCCTACATTACACTGAATCATTTTGATGAAGCATTATATTTTCAAACACATCTACACCACATCAACTCATTGTGGGAATTCGACAAATTATCAAGCCATAAATGTATGTCCAACCCTGTCCCATCGTATTTGGCGAAAAAATAACGTCACTTTATAAAGTATCCGATCTATTACAAAGAACGGTATTTACGAACGATGCAGAAAAACCGCCAAAAATAAGGATCAGCATGCAAGTTCTGTATCTCAATAGTAAAACACAAGTACTTACTTTTTTTCAGCAGCTTCTTTATTCGCCAATATTGTTCTGGCTCACGACTTTTGATGTCAGACCACCGCTTCCGCAATTGTTCTTTCGAACGTTTTGTACCAAATTTCTCTTCCAGAGCGGTGACAATTGAGGACATTATTTTGTCCTTTCTCAGATTGGGTCGTGTGTACGGTCCTTTTTTGCCATTGTAGTCCTCCCTTCTTAATATGGACACCATCTCCACCATCTCTCCAAAAGCCATGTTGGTGGCCTTATATCTCCTCCGGGATGTGGATGTTTGGGGCTCCGGGCTTTTCTCCGCGCTACTTTCACTTAATCGCTCCGCCATCTTTTGCTATCTACTCCCACTGCGCAACGAAGAGTGAAGGGGCGGGGCCAAATCGTACTTACGAACGTCAGGGGCGGGCGACGCAGGCGGAGCATGACACATGCGCAGTGTATATAAAGCTAGTACGATGGCCTATGTATGTCCGTGCGGAAGTAGCGAGCGGCACAAACGAAGGTAAGATTAAAGTGTGTGTGTGTGTGTGTGTGTTTGTGTGTGTCCCCGTGTGTGTCCCCTAGATTACAACACAAACTAATCCTGAGATTTGGGACTGACATTTAAGTTTTGATCTTGTGTCTTGTCTTGCAGAAATAATGAATCCCTTTAAAGAGGAAGAGTTTTTGACCCATTTCATTGATCTATATGAGCAGAAGAAAAACCTCTGGGAGGTCAAACACCCCCAATATTATAATCGTGATGTTAGGAAGGCAACACTGGGCACACTTTTAGAGTTTGTGAAGACTCGACTCCCCCAGGCAGACCTCAAGTTTGTGGACAGGAAAATAGGTATCTTGCGTAATATGTATAAGCGGGAACACAGAAAAATCCAGGAGTCGCTGAGATCCGGGGCAGCAGCTGACCAAGTTTATGTACCCAAGTTGTGGTATTACCACAAACTGCGATTCCTGGATGAGCAGACCGAAGCCAGGCAATCCCTTTCCACCCTTCCCCCCACCCTTCCCTCCAGCCTTCCCTCCAGCCTTCCATCCACCTCCACCCCAGCTGAGGAGTCCCAGGATGAACTGGGCCTTTTCACCATAGATGAAGTGGATGCGCCCAGCTTCAGCCAGGTATACTTTTTTGAAGATTTTGGGATTGTGTAAATGTTATTAATGATGTTAAGGTGTTAATTTTGAAAGTGCTTCATCAAAAATCACTTCTGCACAAAGAGTAATATGTAGACATATCACTAGACAGTAGTGGCCAAATATATACGTAACTTCAGATCTTGTTGATCATCTGAAATAATGGTGTGGTCAAATAGATAGCCTTTACTATTTTGTGTAATTATCTTTGAAAGTTAGGAGCTGAAAATTGTGTGTGATTGCATAACAGAAAATTACAACTATGTCCCTTTTTTTGACACAGGATGACCTCAGCCAGGAGGAGGCCTTGCCCAGTGGGAGAGAGGAGGAGGCCTTGCCCAGTGGGAGAGAGGAGGAGGCCTTGCCCAGTGGGAGAGAGGAGGAGGCTGTGGCTGGGCCAAGTAGAAGCCGCACGGAGTGCCAGGTGCCTCCCCTCCGCATTCTACACAAAAGGCCCAGGAGGATGACTGCAACAGAGCAGGAATCCCTAGAGCTCATACGGGAAGCAAGCCGGATCCTGAGTAAACCTCCCAATGTAGAGGAGGCGTATGGCACCTATATAGCCTGCAGATTACAGGAGTTGGAAAAGGGCCAACGCCTCCTCTGTGAGGGTCTATTTTTCCAGGCTTACCAGAAGGGCTTGAGAGGGGAGCTTACTGCTACCACATATCTAGCAGATGAAGCCACTCCTGCCCCAAGTACACCACCAGAGGCACAACCTCCGAGGAAGGCTGCAGAGAAGCGTGGAGGGAAGGCTGCAGAGAAGCGTGGAGGGAAGGCTACACGGAAGAGTCGAAAGTGATTGCCTGGTTTCTGTCTGTTCTGACTGTGCTCCCTGTGCTCCCTATAGTCGCAAGATACCTATTTTCTTGTCCTCAAACTTGATGTGTGTCCTGGGGGACGAAAGGCTTCCCAGATTCTAAAAGTGTGTCCAGTGTTGCCTTCCTAATTTTTTGGTTTATCAAAAAAATACTTTTGGGTTTACCTTACATTCTTGCCTATGTCTTTTGATTAAAAAACACCATTTTGTTTGGGAGTAGGCAGGTACAGGTCGAAAAGACTATGGGGTTGATTTGAGAAAAGCAAATAGTCTGTGCACTTTGCAGAGGGCAGTTGCCCTCTGCAAGTGCAATTGCTCCAGAGCATCAGAAATTATTTAAAAGCTTGACTTTGCAAAGAGTACCCAATCCTGTGCAAGTAAAACAAAAAAAATAAACATTTTTGCTTGCACATGATTGGATGATGGAAGTCAGCAGAGCTGCTTCACATTTAATAAAGCTTGGGAGCAACTGCTCTTGCAGAGGGCAAATGCAATTTCCAAAATGCACAGGCTTTTTACCTTTAGGAAATCAACCCCTATGTGTGTTTTTGTCAAATAAAAAGAATTTATTTTGATTTTACATGATTTTAGGAATAAATCAGCAGAGCTTCCCCGAATTTAAGCTCTTCCCCTCAGTTTTTCTGCGACTGCACTTCCAACAAGTGCACTTGGTGTGCAATTTCTCAAGTGAACGTTTCACTTGATATTCTTAAATGATTTAAGCCTTTTGTCAAAAACAAGCTCGGGGGAAGCTCTGCTGATTTTTTCCGAAAATCATGTCAAATAAAAATTAATTGTTTTGGTTTGGGCTTCCTTGCATGTGCCCCTCGGATCCACATCGAACACACTTCAAAATGCTCTTTATGTGGAATTATATGTATAATTAGCAATTGGAGTGAAAAATGATTTTGCCTTTGTTAAATACACCCCCCTATGTCTAATGAACAAGGGACAACAACCTCATTAAGGTTCTTTAAAACAACACAAAATATGAATGTTAATTGTGGTAACTTGAAAATACACACCAAAAATGTGGTTAGCATTTAACACACATTGTAAAATAGCTAAAGTGTTGAAATAAAAAAAAAAAAAAAAAAATCTATTTTAAAATTTAAAAGTTATGGAGATCTGGCTGTTACAAAATATTATATTAGTCATGGCAGGAGGATAAATCACGAAGAAAGAAGTTTGTGAGAACTCTGTGTGAATATAAAGCAGAAAAACAACTTCATTCCTCTCGCATTATCAATCCTAAAAAAAGGCTGTATTTAGGCTGGGTTCACACTGCTGCGGTGCGGGAACGCAGCGAATTTACTGCGGGTTCCCGCACCGCACCAACTCGCACGGCAGTTCACACTGCCATATGTGAACTGCTGGGGAGTGTCATACAATGTTAATGACACCCCCAGTTCAGCCCGCATATCGCAATGCGAACTGACAATTCGGACACTTTCGGATCGCATAGGTGTGAACACCCATGCGATCCGATTTTGGTCCGAACAAAAAAAAAGGTCCTGTGCGAGTTTGGACCGAATGCGGTGCGATATCAGCCATACTATCTGTATGGCTGATATCGCACAGCACAGACATCGCATGTGATGTGAACAGCAGTGCGCTGCGAATCACATGCGATGTCTGCAACGGCAGCAGTGTGAACCCAGCCTAAAAGACGACAGAAGAGGAATGTGCTAGCTTCAAGACGAAGGCTAGTTTTACCAGACCGAGCGCTTCCGTCTTGTAATTGCTTCAGAGCATGCGTCAGTTTGAGTTCGTCGGACTAGCACACAGACGATCGGTTTGTCCGCTAGAAAGAAGAGTCCGTCGGATAAATTTTAAACAAGTTTCAAATCTAATTCCGTCCAACTTTTGAGAAAACAAAGTCCGCTGGAGCCCACACACATCGAATTGTCCGACGAAATCCAGTCCGCCGGGCAAAGTCCGCCGTAAAGTCCGCTCGTGTGTACGCGGCATAAGGCTCCTGTCTTAGGAGAACAGTGGAAGTCCCTTTTAAGGGTGCACTAATCCAGGGGGTGCCTGTGCACACACCTGGAGGGAAAACCTTCAGGATCAGTGGGCCATATCAGCTATTATGGGGTGACATTGGCGGAAGTTTAAGGGAGGTCCGCTTTTCTGGTACAATAATTTTTATTGAAAAAGTATAACATGACAAACTCACCCATGCAGGGGCATAATTCAGTGAGCATACCGATCATATAACATTGACAGGTGGGAAGTCCACCTTTCAATCTCTTCCAGTCAGCCAGGCTACCAGAGTTGATGGGAAAGTAAAAAATTCTGTTCCTGTTTGTAGCTAGATAGAAAAAAAAGAAGAGCAATCGTAAAGGTTCCAGTTACCCATTGGAGATGAGGATTCGGTTCACCCCTGTTCCCAGCAAAAATAAAAAATGAAAACCAGGTAATCTGTGCCCAGTGCTAAAGTTTAAAAAAAAAAATGACAAGCAGCACAGGAAGTTAGAGTCGTGCAAGATGGAAAACCTCCAATCAATTATAATATTCATAAATCTAGGAGACTCGATTCTCCTGTAGGTTTATCACACTTACTTGTCCTAATTCATCCTGAAGGGAATTTCCATCCTCTGATAGAGAAAGCCAGAGGTACTTTGGGAGTGAAGTCTCTTCCAGCAGAACAGTGCCGGAATATCCTTGGCTCTTCGTAACTGACCAATTATTTTCATATGGAACATTATCACATCAGACCCCAGCTAGAAAGGTTGGGGGACTCATTTGAAAGACCAGGCTGCTTAAGGTCATGGGATGTTAAGCTTATGAGGAATAGTATTGAATTTCTTGAACCGAGTAGTGTTCAAAGCACTTCTGTCATTCACTCCTTTTAGCAAGAGGAGCAAGATTTGTACTGTGCGTAGGCTGCTTTGGAAGGGTAGAATTCTTAGGCTGTCAGTGGAGCTTCCTGTATCAATAATTGCAAATGTACCATTTTGGCTTAGGAGGTTCTAGTGTCTCTCGCTCCTACTCTTAAGCATTGAATCACTACTGCCCCTTCCAGTGATGACAGATTCGCTCTCTCATGGACAGTTTTGACATCCAGCTCCAAGAGACTACTTTTGACGGCATGGAAGTTGAGAGGCAGTGGCTACCAAGTCAAGTATGCTCAGTGCAGGTAGTGCCTACCTTGTGTCAAGGCAGAGATGTCTCATGAAGATTTACCTAAGCATTTGGGAAAATGATGCAGATCTCACACAGCAAAAGCCTGGAGTCCTTTATCACCTAAACCAGCCAAGGTTCCACAGTTCTTACAACTGGGGCTGAACAGGGGCCTAGGTTCAAATATGTTTAAAGTTTGAAGTTCACCTTTGTCTGCACTTGCAGGGGTTTAAGGAGTCCTTAACCCTAAGTGATGCAATTCTTAAAAGGCTTGCATGAAGTTATAGGCCTCCCAGGAAACCACTGTTCCCAATGTGGAACTTGCTTATGGTCCCCATTTCTATCAAAGACTCATTTCTATCCTACAGAATTGACTACACTCTGCAAACCCTAAAGGCCGTATTTCTGGTTGCTACAACCTCTGTGAAGAAGGGTGTCAGAACTACAGGCTTTGCACTCAAGGAGCCTCACTTAACATTATACCTGGACAGAACAGAATAGTCCTAAAACCCCAGACTGCTTTTATCCATGGGGTGTTTTTCTCCTTCCAATTTAACCAGGAAGTCAATTTCAGGTTGAGTGGGAACCACATCCCCTGTACTTTGAGCTAACGCTGGTGACCTGCTTGGCAGCTACCCTTTCATTCAGGAAAGCTGAAATATGTACTCGGTTCTAGCATGGCTTAAGGAAGGGTCAGTCAGCATCAACACGTTCAGTCATCTCCTAGATTGTTCAGACAATTAAAAGAGCCTACTCTTCAAGGCCTTCCTGTTTTGGAGGTCTTAAGAGCACATTTAACTAGGGCAGTGCCAGCTCTGTGGACAAGTCAGCGCTGAGTGTCTCCTGAGGTTATTTGCAAGTCAGCAATATGGTCCTCCCAGGACACCTTCATTACACTTTTATAGGTGAACCCGGCTCGCGACAGTAAAATTTGGAAAAATTCATGGTGCATATTTGCGCTACTGATGATTACAAAATTTTTCTTGCAGCCTCCCGTATGGCGAGTTAGTCTCTCCACTCATCATTCGTATCACTCCCAAGGTGTCCTTGGACTGGGCAGCGTTGTGACGTCAATGCGTTTCGCCGTGTGTAATGGCGTAGCTTCATCTCGGACTTCACAACGCTGCCCAGTCCAAGGATGCCTTGGGAGTGATACGAATGATTAGCAGAGAGATCACGATCACTATGGCTTACGAGACCGGACACAAGCACTTATCAGCAGCCGTGGCAACAGGCAGTGAAAGAGGTTTACTTCCTCTCCACAGCATACTACCGCACATTATTAATGTGCAAAGGGACTAACTACTTATTAGAACCTCTGAAAGCAACAGTGCAGTTTCCGAACGGAGTGGTAATGTACCATTACACAGTATAAAACACCCGTCAAATTATCGACACATAAGCTAGCCTGCTGTCATGATTGGATTATGTTGTGTGCCTCAGATCTATGCCATTGAGTGACTATGCCTTAAATACTTATGACTACTAGAGCTGAGTATCAGTGTTTAAATCGCTATTAAATCGCTAATGCAATTAGTGAAATCTTTTTTGGCATCCCCTTGTATCAGAATTGGACTTTTGGCAACATACTTGTATAAACTTGTAGACAGCTACAGACAACTTTACCTTGGAGGGAATTCTCATAAGACTTTGCCAGTGTGCTTTTTTGTCAGCTATAATTCTTTACCTTTAGTGCTACCAAGATGAACATGCAGCTTGCTATTGTTGGTCACTAGCCCTAATATTTATCCTGAGCATATATATTTTTTCTTCTGACTAGCACACGTTCACTTTCCTTCTCCCCACTCCCTAAGAGCCCATTCACACAGGGACGACTTGTCAGGCGACCTCCCGTTCTGTGCTATGGAACCGTTCTAAGGGGAGCGATGCAAGTCGCTCCGACTTAGAAAAAGGTTCCTGTACGACTTCGGGGGCGACTTGGGGCGACTTGCATAGACTTCTATACAGAAGTCGTTTTGCAAGTCGCCCGGGCAGTCGTGTGCAGGTCGCCTCGCTAAGGCGACCTGCAAGTCGTGTTGCCCCTGTGTGAATGGGGTCTGATTGAATTAGCCCACAGCTGACCATCTAATTATTGTTCTAAGAGGGAACATATTTGATCCCATTCCAACTATTTAAATAGAGATTTTTGAATATGGTGGCAGTGGACTAAAACAATACGTCCGGACTTGGCCAGTGGCATATGTATTGTTTTATGTTTGTCCTGTATGTCATAATTGTCTGCGGACATTGTGTTCTATGTCCAATTGAAATCGATCTGTTTTAATACACTGCACTTTAATAATTATCTTGTATTAACTTTTACAACTATAATAGAAATAAAGTTGTTTTTTGTATAATCCTACGATTGATAATTGTTGCTATTGTAACCCCATATACCTAGCCACATGATACGGAAGAGCAGAAGAAGTTAGTTATGTGCACGCATGAGGTCTGCACTAAGTGCAAGGTGGGTCCCCATTCTGTCACTGAGAGTGAGGTGGCAGAGATACGCTGGACTGGTAGAGAGGGCATAGGTTTAGCAATGTCACTCCCTGCTAAATGTAATATTTATTGAGGAAGGTGTGTAGTAACATGGGACAAGACACTCCACAGAGGATACAGTGGGGCAAAAAAGTATTTAGTCGGCCACCAATTGTGCAAGTAATTGTCATCATAGGTATACCTCAACCAAAGAACACCATACCTACTGTGAAGCATGGGGGTGGTAACATCATGCTTTGGGGCTGTTTCTCTGCAAAGGGAACAGGACGACTGATCCGTGTACATGAAAAAATGAATGGGACCATGTATTGTGAGATTTTGAGTGCAAACCTCCTCCCATCAGCAAGGGCATTGAAGATGAAACATGGCTGGGTCTTTCAGCATGACATTGATCCCAAACACACCGCCCGGGCAATGAAGGAGTGGCTTCATAAGAAGCATTTCAAGGTCCTGGAGTGACCTAGCCAGTCACCAGATCTCAACCCCATAGAAAACCTTTAGAGGGAGTTGAAAGTCCGTGTTGCCCACTGACAGCCCCAAAACATCACTGCTCTAGCGGAGATCTGCATGGAGGAATGGGCCAACGTACCAGCAACAGTGTGTGACAACCTTGTGAAGACTTACAGAAAATGTTTGACCTCTGTCATTGCCAACAAAGGATATATAACAAAGTATTGAGATGAACTTTTGATATTGACAAAATACTTATTTTCCACCACAATTTGCAAATAAATTCTTTCAAAAATCAGACAATGTGATTGTCTGGATTTGTTTCCACATTTTGTCTCTCATAGTTGAGGTAATGAGATGACAATTACACGCCTCTCTCATCTTTTTAAGTGGGAGAACTTGCACAATTGGTGGCTGACTAAATACTTTTTTACCCCACTGTAAATTGTATTTCATATTACATCACTGCACACTGTGTACGGTGGTACCTCCATATTGTTGACTTTCATATGAATGAGCATGCACACACAAGAAAGGTACCCCCACGTGCAGGATTAGTAGGCCCCGTCCGGGATCTAAAATTAGATTGGACAAATGAACCCAGGATCTAAAAATGGATTAAACTGTTAAGCCAGGATCTAAAAATAAATTCAACTGTTCACCTCAGGATCTAAACATTGATCAAAAAGTTGAGCCCAGGATCTTAAAATAAATTGAACAGTTAAGTCTAGGATTTAAAAATAGATTGAGCAGTTGAGCCCAGTATCTAAAATTAGACCAAACTGTTGAGCCTAGGATCTAAAAATGAATTGAACAGTTGAACCCAGGATTTAAAAAAGATCAAACAGTTGAGCCTAGGATTTAAAAATAGATCAAACAGTTGATCCCAGGATGTAAAATTAGACCAAACTGTTGAGCCCAGGATCTAAAAATAGATTAAACAGTTGAGCCCAGGATCTAAAGTAGGTCAAGCTGTTAAGTGCAGGATCTAAAAATAGGTTGAACAGTCGAGCCTAGGATCTAAAAAAAAATGAACAGTTGAGCCCAGGATTAAAAACTGATCAAACAGTTGAGCCCAGGATCTGAAAATAGATTGGATTGTTGAGCCCAGCATCTAAAAGTGTATAAAACAGTTGCTTCTGTGATCTAAAAATAGATCGTACCATTGATCCTAGGATCTAAAAATGGATCAAACAGTTGAGCCCAGCATCTAAAAATAGGTTGAAC
Source organism: Lithobates clamitans (assembly GCA_037952925.1). Classification (NCBI taxonomy): domain Eukaryota; kingdom Metazoa; phylum Chordata; class Amphibia; order Anura; family Ranidae; genus Lithobates; species Lithobates clamitans. The sequence continues at coordinate 798,790 of JBBGZY010000889.1, read as the reverse complement.
AACTGAGTCCAGGATCTAAAAATAAATTGCATTTTAACGCATCTGTGAAAGGCTCAGAGATTCAGAAAAAGGTATCAAAATGGGCTGAAAAGTACCCAAAAGGGATGCAACAATGCTTAAAATACAAAAAAAAGTAATGAAAATTAACAGGCCACATCCTGTTTTGGAAGCCTCCCTTTCAGTTTCAGGTAATGACAGTTTAAAACCCCATACACACTATTAGATTTTCTGCAGATTTTTGTCTTCAGATTTACCAAAACCATATAATATGAGGTCAAACCTTAAGAGTTTCAATTTGTATGCAATGAGGCAGGCCCTTGCACTACATGGTTTTGGTAAATCTGAAGACAAAAATCTGCAGAAAATCTAATAGTGTGTATGGGGTCTTAGACTTAAATCAACTCATATCAAATCCCTTTGGTCATTTCATGGTACAATTAGGCAAAAAAAGGACTTAAAAAAAAAACATTAATGGGAATTAATCTTTTAAGGAAGTGTCTCTTGAAATTTTCACATGTCTGCAAAGATACTGAAAATGTGTCAAAATTGACTCAGAAGTCCCCAAAGGGGATGCAACAATGGTTAAAATGTAATAAAACTCATGGAAAAAGTGGTTAGAAGGCCTGGGTTTTTAAGACTGTAATCAACTTATACAAAATCCCTCTGGTCATCCCATAGTAAAGTGATGCCAAAAGAGCAAATATAAATAAATATACTAAAAAAGAAAATTAGGGGTAGTGCCCCTTTAAATTTGCACACATCTGCAAAAGGTTTAGAGATGCAGAAAAGGTGTCAAAATGGGCTCAAAGGTTCCTTAAAGGTATGCAACCATACTTAAGATACAAAGAAGAGTCATGGAAAATGGAGTTAAAAGGCCAGCTTTTGGAAGCCTCACTTTCTCAGTCAACTGATAGAGTTTTTAGGAATCGACTCCCTCTGGACATTCCATGGTAAAACTAAGCCAAAAAGCAATAAAAAAAAATCAGGTGTAGTGCCCCTTTAACCGGTTAAGCCAAGATCTAGAACAGTGTTTCTCAACTCCAGTCCTCAAGGCACCCCAACAGGTCATGTTTTCAGGATTCCCCTCAGATGAAACGGCCGTGGTAATTACTAAGGCAGTGAAACTGATCAAATCAGCTGTGCAAAATAATGGAGAGCCTGAAAACATGACCTGTTGAGGCACCTTGAGGACCAGAGTTGAGAAGCAGTGATCTAGAAACAGAACGAACAGTTGCGCCCAGTGTCTAAAAATAGTTCAAACAGTTGAACCCAGGTTCAACCCAGACAGCTGAGGCACTCGTAGACATCGCTATAGAGAGATGGGGCTCAGGTAACTATTAGGGGGGCTGAGGGGGACTGCTGCACACAGAAGGTTTTTTTTTATCTTAATGCATAAATGCATTAAGATAAAAAACAACCTTCTGACATCACAACCACTTTAAAGAAAATTATATCTGTTTGAGGGCAGCTGTATGGTCAAAAATCTGTAACCTCCCATTGGTCACACCTCAAACCTCTTGATTGGTCAGAACCTTTCTGTCAACACCCTTTAACATCAAACAAGGAACAACAACTAAGATCTGTGAGAGGCACTGACTTATCTTATGCTCATTGATTGGACTTGAATACATCATCAGGTGGCCCCTCCCTTTAGTTGTTTAAGAACTGTCGGACAGCGGGAGCCAGAGGTGGGTTTGGACCTGTTTTCTTTTCCAGGTTGGCAGCAGCGTTCATCGTAATTGACGATGGATTTACTTGAGGGACATTGCTTTTGTTTTTTGTTTTTTTTAACTATCAAAAACAATCTCGTTTTCTTTTTTTTTTTAACTTTTTTTTGGTGAATGAGTAGAGGTACAATTTCCCCCTACTCATTCACATAGGGGGCGCCAGGATCTGGGGCCTCTTTGTTAATGGGGGATTCTAGATTCCAAGAAGTCCCCTGTACACCGACCCCTACAACCATTGGCCAGGGTTGTGGGGAAGAGGCCCTTGTCTCCATCAACATGGGGACAAGGTGCTTTGGGGGGGCCCCAAAGCACTCCCCATATTGAGGGCATGTAGACTGGTATGGTTCAGGAAGAGGGGGTGCTCCCTCATCCCCCCTTCCTGGTCTGCAAGGCTCCATGCTTGGATAAGGGTCTGGTATGGATTGTGGAGGGAACCCCACGCCGTTTTTCTTTAAATTTTGGCATGGGGTTCCCCTTTATATTCATACCAGACCAGAAGGGCCTGGTATGGCTGATGGGGGGGGCTGTTTTTTTAATAAATTCATGTTCAAATCTGAGGATATGTATGATTCAGATGCATTCCTATAGAAGGCATTGAGCCTGGAATTCACATTTGAAATGCACCGCAGTGCTCAGAAAATGCACAGGACTCTTTTTAAATTTGCAGTGAATTTGCACTGCCGCTGCATGTAGATATGTGAACAGGCTCCATAGAAAGCCAGTTTGGTTCACATATCATGCGAATCAGATGTGGATCAAAATGCATCCAATTCGCATATATGTGAATGGAGCCTAAGTGCAAGTCTGCTCATACTTCAACCATATAAAAAAAAAAGAGAAAATTTGCCCTGGGACTTTAAATGAGGTGAATTACTTAATACAAAAAAAAACATGATTTATAAATGTATTTAAAAAAAGGAGATACAATAGTCATCATATTACATCCAATGCAGATACAATAATTCCAAGCCAACATGAACGTTTCAGATATAAATACATGATTGAAAACAAGGCATCTTATAAACTCAACACGTTTCGTAAGCGACTGCTCACTTCCTCAGAAGTGGATGCACATAAAACATGTCTGTCATGAGCAGGTGTGACCAGAACCGTGTGATCTGCGACAGAGGACACCAAAACGTATATAAGTGAGAATATATTAATTTATTATAGATTTATAAGAAAGTGAGTAATATAATACAACCAACTCCAATATGACACAGTGCAATAACCAACCACAGACAGAGACCCACAAATAACAACAGACAGATAAGTGCAATAAATGGAAAACACCAGGTTCATAAACAATAGCCAGGCCAGGGTCATACACAGCAGATCAGCAGATGGACAGGGGATGTTCCAGAGACATAAACGTAAGCCAGGCCAAGGTCATACACAGGGAGGTCAGCAGATGGGGTAAGGAACACAGGACAGGGAGAGGATGGATGGGTCAGACTGCAGACAGGGATGCAAGGTAACAGGTGGGACAGGATAGGGTCCGAGACAGGGAGACAGGATCAGGTTCAGGGCACAGGATCAGATCGCTAGCAGGTCAGGAGGCAATGAAGAAATCAAGGCAAACATGTGAATGTTTGCCGGGTATTTATAGGCTTGTGATTGGCCTCAAGTGACACCTGATTGCAGGAGGTACTGTCTGCTCCACACTGCCAGGATCCATCCGCTGGTGGACGCCAGTACTGCGGCCCAAAGATGATATACTATTAACAGGGAAAAGCTCTCCTGACAGTTCCAAACTGCCAGGAGACACCTGCTGGTGGACCTCAGTACTGCATGCCAAATAACAGGTATTACCAGCGGATTGAACATTTCCTGACAATGTCTATGAAATAAAACATCAGTTTTAGAGTATATACCATAGTAATAATATATAATAAATTTTAGGTTATAGGGGACACCATTTTAAGGGACCCCATACTTACAATTGGCTGGGTTTGAATGCTATGCTGAAGGTGAATGCAGCATATGTGAGCTAGAAATTTGTCCATCCATAAATGTCATCCAAAGTGATTGCTATAAAGAAATGTGTAAAAAGATATAAAAATATGTATGTATCTAGTTATTTGTTATTGCAAAGTACCAAAGTGACATAGTATGGGAAGTATGAACAAAAAATAATAAATAGGTGGAGTGTAGAGAATGCAAGAAATCGCTGTAACTAGATTCAGAAAGAATCAAGCAGAAGGATCCATATGAGAACAAGTAGTAAAAAAGAAAAAATATATTAAGGAGTGTGTCCTTAAAAATGTATGACTAATAGGGATGGAGGTGCATCACTGGTAGCACCAAACCATTTCTTTATTTTTGCTCATACCTCAACTGCTTTTTAGCTGCAAAGTGATTTATCGGGAATCATTAGGGTCAGTTAGGCAATATATGAGTTAAGGTATGTTGGAACCAGAATTAACAGTAATCTACTAATGGGAACCATAGGCACAACTGCAAACGTTTGCCATGTCCAATATTGCAATTTCTGAAGAGAACACCAAGGAATTTTGGCATTCACTGGGAGATATTACTGTATTATATTCTCAGAAGCATAGTAAAGGGGTAATTACATTCTCAGAAAAAATGTATAGTAATGTCTACCTGCCCAAATGAATGCATACTTGCAAAGTCATGGGGGTATGAAAAAACATAATTAATTATACAGCATAGATTTAACATGCTGTTATGTGTAAATGACAGGCGCACTTTAAAACGAATGGTCATTAGCCTCTTTGAAATGAGAGGTAGCACAAAAAAGCTGTGTTTGAATAGGTGCTTCAATAACATAGGAATAGCTGCAAGAAATGCTGTGACACGTTACCATGTAATATTGTAGTAAATTGTTAACAATGTTTTGTTCTAAATAATGAGAAAATTACATTTAGCTAGCATATATAACTCAGCCTAAAAAGCACATCATTCAAGCATTTATTTCCACTGAAAGTAATTGCTTGCAGCTTATAAGAACTATATGCTCATGTTAGACTTCATTGAAAATGACAAGTAGGTTAATTGAAAGAAATGAAAATATGACCCTTTTCTTCATTGCCTGACAAGATGTGGAGGCACGAAGTTTAATTTTGTTATTATGCTCTGCAGAGCTGTGAGGAGAGCCACAGCAATCACTAGGAGCACTTCTTAACAATTGGAGATGCAGTGAATTGCTCTGGATTAGTTCTGATTAGAAAATGCCCAGAGCATCCCATTTCCTTAGCAGGCCTGTCGCTGAACTGAGGACCCAACTGAACACATGGCAGGCATGGAAAATGTGAATCTCCTGCAACATGGTATTAGGGACATTTCACTATGTGGCCCGGAAACCAGTAGCAGCTGTATTATCTGCAGACATGGCAGAAGTACATTGAAATACTGGATTACATACTGGATTTTGCAGCAACATCAATTGAAATTGTTATTTACTTTTCTATACCTATCATTTGTCTTAAATTTTTAAAGGTAGTCAAGTCCTGTTCCTGAAAATATCCCTTTCCTGACAGACTCCATGGCAGCCTATGTGTGGGTTAACCCCGCCTCCTCTCCAATGCTATAGGACCCCATTCCCATAAATGAGCACTCACGACTAGCTGCTGCGTTCCTTTTTTGTCCTCCTCCAATGGACCTACACATGACGTTCACATTCGATCTAATGGATCCGAGATGTTGGCATACCTCATGCAGTGCGGCTCAGAGTCCAGCCACGGGTGGGCGAGTAGCGTCTAGAGGCTGGAGTAATACCCCTATGGTGGAAGGGATGGTCGCCTCTGTATGCCGAATGGATGGACGCATCAACGGCTGGCAAGGTCTGCAACGGTGTCCGTTTTTGTTTTTTCTCCATGGCAGTTGTTGTTTGTGTATTCTGTCATCCTCTCTAAACTCTCATAAGTCGGTCCTGTGGCTTACTTTGGTCGTTGTCCGTCCGTTTTACCCCTCATGGCGGCTGGAGCGCTTGTGCGTTCCAGCTCGCCTCGGCACTTCTGGGTGTGGCTGTTTTCGCCATTCATGCATGCGCTGTAGCCTCCTCAGGACCGAGGCTTGGCTTGCGTGTGCGCAGAGCGGTGGGATGCTCGCCGGCCGCGCATGCGCAGTACGATCACCGCCCCACAGCGCAGGCACAAGGTGGGGGCGATGACGTCACGGGCGGGGGATTTAAAATCCGCTCCTAGCTCCTGCAGATTGGGAACTCCCTGACAGTGAGAGGGAGTGGAGCGGAGCAGTTTTCCCCAGCCCTGGTCTCAGGACTTCTTTACTGTGTCTAGCAGCTATGAGTGTGGCTCTGCCTTGGACATATATATATTTAATTTAGAAAAAAAAAAAAAACTTAGTAAATAATAAATAAATATTAAAAAAAAAAAAGAACATTTTTTTTATAATAAATATGAATATATATATATATATATATATATATATATATATATATATATATATATATATAAAAGAAACGAAGAAGGAAAAGGAAGAAACAAAAGGAATAATTATATATTAGTTTTTCTTTTCTGGGGGCAAGTTTATTTTATTATTCCCCTCACTGGCTTTTTAAGGGCATTTTTTGTCTACAATCATCCGTACTGTGTCGCTCTTCATCCAAGATCATGGGCAAGTCACCGCCTTTAAGTGGCCAGCCCTCACGCACAAGGTATGTGCTTGTGAGGGGACGGGTTGAGGTACAGTCGCAAATGTTTGCTTTTTCTGATGTTGTGTCTTACCTTCCCCCCGTTTTTTTTATTAAGCCCTTCTAGATCGGACCCTCAGATCATGGTCCAGAATGCACCAGACCTTGCTAGCCCACAATACCACTCGTCATCTAGATCCAGACGAGACTCTCCAGACACCGCTCCTACCGCCATGACAGCCGCTCTGACTGGACAGACTGCTGGGGATGTGGAACACGAGTTCCGGAGGGCAAGTCACTGTGTGACCGTTGCTATGCGGTTAGGGAAAAAGAGACGGAGAACCTGGGTTTGGAGTCTCTTGTGTAACGTGTGGTGCAACAATCCCTGAAAGAGATGGATTCACCCCACACGCTGTGCCAGCCCACTACTTTATCTGGCCCTCTGGCTGACGAGGCCCATGATGGTCCAGGCACTTCCCAGCCCTACGTTGCCTGTCTTGACTCTTCGGATGATGAACCTCAAAAAGAAGAGGACATCTGAGGCTTTGACTTCGGTATGGTTTCACCATTAATCAAGGCAATCAAGGAGGCCCTCAAGTGGGAAGACCCCTCCACCCCCCAGCTAAACAGAAGAAGTTCTTTAAATATCTGGGGAAGGAACGTTCAAACTTTCCACTCCTTTCTGAAATAAAAGACATCATAGATGAGGAATGGAGTAAGACGGACAAGAAGTCCTCCATGTCAAATAAAACCTCCAGATTATATCCCTTCAAGTCAGAAGAGGTGAAGTATCTGGAAAATGCTCCCCTTGTGGACTCAGCCTTAATGCGTCTGGCCAAACATGTTACTCTCCCTTTGGAAGATGCGGTGTGCTTCAGAGATGGTCTTGAAAGAAGGATAGACCAAGGATTTGAAGAAAATTTACGGGCTGGCCGGCACGGCCTGTAAACCGGCCCTGGCACTTGCAGCCATGTCGAAGGCTATGGAGGCCTGGACTGAGAATGTAGATTCCTTCCTTAAGGGTGTCTCGGAGGAGCTGGCCGGAAGTTTTGATCCGCCTATTGGCGCGAATTATGTTGTCATCGGTCACGGCCAAACGGGCTTTATGGTTGCGTCCTTGGCTCGCTGACCCAGTCTCCAAGCAAGCCTGGTGTAAAATCCCCTTGGAGGGATCTTTACTGTTCAGCAACAAGTTAGATGATGCCATAACGCGGGCCACGGGTGATAAGTCAGGCTTCCTCCCCCAGGACAGGTGTCTACTTGGACGGAAGAAATCCCAGTATAGAAGACGCACTCCGGAGAGCTCCAGGGAAGCACGCTCATACAAGCCTGGCCGAGACTTTAGGAAAAATTGGAGCAGAGGGCAGGCATCCTTTTGTAAGCCCACTAAAGGCCAGACATCCAGCGGTGGTGAGTAGGCAAGGTTTTTTTGAGATTGCGCCCGCCCAGGCGGGTCGGGTGGGGGCTCGTCTGCTCCTCTTCTGGCACGTCTGGGTGGCCTCAATTTTGGACTTTTGGGTTATAAGGACAGTCTCGTCAGGTCACAGATGGACCTTCTCCAGTACTCCTCCCCCCAGATTCGTCTCCACTCTTCTTCCTCGTTGGGAGGAACAGAGACAAGTGTTGTTGTCCTATGTGGACCTTCTGAAGACTCAGGGAGCAGTAGTACACGTCCCAAAGGACGAATTGTTCCAAGGGATATACTCCCCTCTCTTCATAGTCCAGAAAAAGAGTGGCTCTTGGCGCCCAGTCATAGACCTGACCTACCTCAACAAATTCATAGAGCACGGAAAATTCAAAATGGAAACCCCGTCCACCATTCAGCGAGCCATACAGCCAGGCGATTGGATGATTTCAATCGACTTGAAGGATGCTTATTTCCACGTTCCAGTGGAAAAGAAGTTTTACAAATATCTCCGATTCCAAGTCGGGCAAGATCATCTACAATTTATCTGCCTCCCCTTCGGGCTGACAACGTCCCCCTGGGTCTTTTCAAAGGTTCTCCTAGCCACAGTGGCTCTCATAATATTAAAAGGGGTACAACTTTACCATTACGACCTCCTAGTTTTGTCTCAAAACAGAGAGCAGTTGCTGGCTGACCGGGAACAAGTGATCTCCACCCTGTCCAGCTTTGGGTGGCTCCAGAACTTAGGGAAAAGTCATCTAGACCCAGCTCAACGTCTAATATACCTAGGAGCTCAGTTCGACACAGTGGAAAACACCATCTCCCTTCCACTACAGAAAATACCGTTCAAGAAAGAATTTCCCGGGCCCTACACGCCCCGCGCCTGAAAGCCTCCCAGTGCCTGGAAATTGTCGATGCGATGATCTCCACGACTCCCATGGTCAAATGGGCCTTGTGGAGATTACGTCCCTTCCAGTCAGGTCTCCTACAGCAATGGAAGACAGGGGACAAGAATCAAGTTATCCACATAACATCGACAATGAGGAACAACCTCTTCTGGGGGCTTCAGCGCAAAAAGCTTCTGACTTGCCACTCCATTGCTCCCATCTCTTGGGTCATGGTCACGACCGATGCCAGCGGTACCGGTTGGGGAGCCCTCTGCGGATCGAACCTTGCTCAGGGCAAGTGGGACACCTGCCTCCCCGACCCAGGTTCGAATGTCTTGGAACTTCGAGCGGCCTGGTATGCCCTATAGTCCTTCTCTCACCTTCTGAAAGGGGAGTCAGTGTTAAGGATGGACAACACAACGGCGGTCTCTTATGTGAAGAGGCAAGGGGGCACTCGGAGTTCCACACTCCTTCAGGAAGTCTAACCCATTCTATCATGGGCACAGAAGAACCTTTCCAACATCTCAGCAGTCTTCGTTCCAGGAGTCCAAAACACTCAAGCGGACTTCCCATCACGTACCGAGTTGGACAACAACGAGTGGTCCCTTCATGTACAGACGTTCAAGTGGATGTTGTCACTGGGAATCGATCCCGAAGTAGATCTGTTCGCTTCCCTCTGCAATTTCAAGCAGAAGAAATTTTATACCAGGGGCCGCTGCAGCCAGGCCTTCGGAACAGACGCCCTGATGGACCAGTGGAGGTTCAGGAAGGCGTATGCCTTTCCGCCACTTCCAGTTATCCTGAGATTCCTGCAGAGGCTCCAAGTGGAAGCAGTCGAAGTAGTGACAATAGCTCCCTAATGGCCGAACAGGCCTTGGTTCCCACTTCTTGTCCAACTCAGTTTCCGGAACCCAGTGCCTCTCCCTCTCAGGCTGGACCTTCTTTCTCAGGGGTCAGTCCTGCACCCTTGTCTGGCAGTGCTGAGACTGATGGTCTGGTTCTTGAGAGGGACAGGCTAGAATCCCTTGGCTGTGCCTCTAAAGTGATCTCCACCCTCATGAGTTCAAGAAGATCTAGCACAAATAAGGTCTATGGTAGAATTTGGTCCAAATTCGTGGAATTTTGCTCTTCTAAGGGCAGGTCTTTTAGACATCCAGAAGTCCAAGATGTTCTCAGCTTCCTTCAAACAGGCCTATATCTACCTTTATCTATCAGCTCTCTTAGAGTCCAAGTATCTGCGCTATCGGCCTTCTCCGGTTCTTCGTGAGCGGTTCATCCTTTGATTCGGCAATTTTTTCGCGGGGCATCAAGGCTCAAGCCCCAAAGGAAATCCAGATTTCCCAAGTGGGACCTTCCACTTGTCCCTGACTCAATCTCTGGACTCAGTACTACGGGGCCCTCCCCACTCTCCATCAAGGACTTTTCAGCAAAAGTCGCCTTCTTAGTAGCCGTCACCTCGGCTAAAAGGGTCTCTGAGATCGCATCACTGGGTCATGAAGAACCCTTCTTGATGTTTTTCCCGGACCGTGTAGTTCTCATTCCTATGCTGGGTTCAAACCCGAAAGTGTCTTCGGTGTTCCACGAGAATCAGGAGATCGTCTTACCTACGTTCAGGTCCCCGGGGTCCACTGAAACTCACCCTCTGGATGTAGGCGAAGATAAAAAAGGAATATCTGAAAGTTACTTCTCCCTTTAAACGTTCTGATCATCTCTTTGTCTTACACTCGGGCAGCAATAAAGGGAAGAAAGCCAGGACACTCGCAGCCTGGATCGTGCAGACCATCCAGCAAGCATACAGGGCTAAGGGCTTGGCTCCTCCAGAGGCGGTGGCAGCTCACTCCACCAGGGGAATGGCAGCCTCGTGGGCGGCGGCTCTGCATGTGGCTCCAGACACCATTTGCAAAGCGGCCTCTTGGGCCTCTATTAACACATTTATGGCTCATTATTGCATAGAGCCTGCATCTCTGTCTTCTGTAAACTTTGGTTTGATAATCCTATCAGTTGATAGGACAAATTAAAATTATGATTTGTTCAGCATACCCATCCGTGTGGTTGGCTAGTTATTTCCCACACGTAGGCTGCCATGGAGTCTGTCAGGAAAAATGAAAATTTATTATCAAATACTTACCGTAATTTTCCTTTCCTGATGGACTCCATGGCAGACGGAGTTCCCAACCATTGGTCTAAGAGTAGGCTAGTTACGGAACGCAGCAGCTAGTGGTGAGTGCTCATTTATGGGAATGGGGTCCTATAGCATTGGAGAGGAGGCGGGGTTAACCCACACGTAGGCTGCCATGGAGTCCATCAGGAAAGGAAAATTATGGTAAGTATTTGATAATAAATTTTCCTTTATCTCGCAACATTGCCATATTATGCTAAAGTCAATTTTTGCCACTAGGTGGAGCTCATAATAAGTATTAAGCTCCTATTTACTATGATGTTCATTTCCATCTAGTGGCTCTAATACAGTATTTTCCTAATTTCTTTAAATCAAGGGTCCCCAACCCCTGGTTCGTGGCCTGCAGGGGTTGGGCAGCGCGGCAGCGGGTGGGCGGCAGGTGAGCGTGCCAGCACAACCTACACTGCCACCCTTCCGACCAACAGAGAATGCCGGCTCCCTTTCTCCCAGCACCACTACTCCCTTCCCTCTCTGTGGCCAAGAAGAAGGAAAAGGGGAGGGAGGAGAGCCAGCAGGATCTCATAGAGCACTAGTGAGGCGCAGGCTGTGCTCCCAACACCTCAGCCCCCCCCTGAGGTGACAGGCTGCTGCCAAACACCCATCTGGTGTCCTCATGCTTTTGCTTAGATATTGCATTTCTGGAATAGCCATGCTGGTGAATATGTGGAATAAGTTTGAACTGCTCACTCCTCCCTTTACCCCCTTTTTTATCTAGGTGGTCATGGTGCCTCCCTGTAATCACTGTTACTCTCTCGCTGACACTCACATTGTGGCATGTAATATGTCCTGTCAAATCACTCTGTCCAGCAGACATACTCTTTTCTCTGATTTAGTTCCTGGAAATATCACTCCATCCTGTCCCCTGTTTTGGATCATCCACAGAGTGAGACAACAATTATGTGGAGGGTCTGTCTTCCACGTGGTGGGTCCCTGGTGCCAAGGAAGTCAGGGACCACTGCTATAAATGAAACATTAGACATGGAGAAAAAAATAACCTGAGAATAATTGTCTTTGTCCCCAAACTGCACAGAATGAATGTACATGCAGTTTTATTATTAATAAATACATCCCTTGGTGTGCTGTTTTTAAACAATTTTTAAATTATGCCTGTTTTTGAGTGTTTTTAAAAGCATGGTCTAAATTTGGGTTTCTCAACCAGGGTTCCTTCAAAGATTGCTACGGGTTCCTTGAGCAATGACCAATTTTTGCCTCACAGATAAGTTCCCACTGACACCAATTTATCTTTTTAATTATCTGTAAGGGAGAAATTCTTCCGAATGACCAAAAATATAAGGAGCACTATTTCCACTGAGTTGTAGATATAGAAATTTTTAACAGGGGTTCCCTGAGACTAGAACGTTATTTCAAGGGTTCCTCTGTGTGTAAAAGGTTGAGAAAGGTTAAGAAAGCCTGGTCCAAATTCACAAAAGCAAGACCTTAACCACTTTCCGCCCGCCATATAGCAAAATGACGACGGAAAGTGGTTCTGTTATCCTGACTGGGCGTCATATGACGTCCAGCAGGATAAGCCACGCCTGCAGTCTGACACACCGCATCTCCAATCGAGGTAAAGAGCCTATGACGTAGGCTCTTTACCATGTGATCAGCTGTGTCCAATCACAGCTGATCACAGTATAAACAGGAAAAGCTGTGTATCGGCTTTTCCTCTACTCGCACTGACAGGTGCGAGTAGAGGAGAGCCGATCAGCTGCTCTCTTGACAGGGGGGGGGGGGTCTGCGCTGATTGATGCAGCCCCCTCAAGGATGCCCACCTATGACCACCAGGGATGCCCACCCATGACCACCAGGTAAGTCCACTAGAGCCCACCAGGGATGCCAATCAGTGCCCATTAGGGATGGCACTCTGTGCTCATTAGTGATGCCTGCCAGTGCCTCTTGATGAGTGCCCATCAGTGCCACCTATCAGTGCTGTATATCAGTACCACCTATCAGTGCTGATTATCAGTACCGTCAATCAGTGCCTATAAGTGCTGCATATAAGTGCCTCATCATCAGTGCCACTTCATTAGTGCCGCCTCATCAGTGCCAATCAGTAATGCCTCATCAGTGCCCGTAAGTGCAGCCTCATCAGTGCCCATCAGTGAAGGAGAAAACTTACTCGTTTACAAAGTTTTGTAACAGAAGAAAAACGTTTTCTTTTTCAAAATTTTCGGTCTTTTTTTTATTTATAGCGCAAAAAATAAAAACCCCAGTGGTGATCAAATACCACCAAAAGAAAGCTCTATTAGTGGGAAAAAAAATGATAAAAAATGATAAAAATTTTGTTTGGGTACAGCATCGCATGACCGCGCAATTGTCATTCAAAATGTGACAGCGCTGAAAGCTCAAAATTGGTCTGGGCAGGAAGGTGTATAAGTGCCCAGTATTGAAGTGGTTAAAGCAATTCTTTACTTTATTAATGTTTACAGAAATTATTGCCAAATATAAGTTAATCAGCTATAAAACAACTCCCAAAAGCGTAGTCAAAAACCCTGCTCCAGCCTGTCCCCAGAGACCCAGTTATGCCACCATTGCACGCCACTATTTCACCTCTTATATGGCACAGCAAAAGTGAAGCCAAGCTCTTAATCACAAACCACACATTAGGCGCCACTTCCCTTCCTGTTACCATCATATATCTGCAATATGTCTGTTCATTCACCTAATTTATATTAAGTAAAATGAGTTCAGCATTGAATATTGTCTTCTAGAGCAGTGGTCTCCAATCCTTTATCCAGCCCTCACGGCACTATTACTCCCAATTACACCAATGATGAGGAACTTTTCCTCCCACTAACACCAATGATGAGGCATTATTCTTCCACTGACACCAAAGACGAGGCAATATTCTTCCCACTGACACCATTGATGGGGCACTATTCCTCCCACTGACACCATTTTCTACTCCCACTGGCCACAATGTGCCCCCCCCCCCCCTAAAGTCTTAAGGGCAGTAAAATGGCCCTTTATTTAGAAAGTTTGGAGACCCCTGTTCTAGAGACATGAACCACCTCACTAATACATATGATATAGGAAGAGTAAGGGACAGATACATGAACATCTATACTGTATATAGGCATACACATAATTATGCACATATATTTATTTCACTGCTACTTTAAAAAATATCATAAAGAGCATTGTTATTTTAATAAAATGAGGGTCATAATGCATGTTATGTTATGTTATACTAGCCTCAGGAGAAGACTTGGATAAAGCAAATGATACCACTGTATAATCCAATAGCTTCTGGGCCAGCCTAAATGGCACCCTGGTGTGCTTTTTCATGCAAAAAAACAGAATGGCAATTGCCTCAACTTGATCTCCTCAGCTGCTTCTGATAATGACAGGAAAACCCCTCAGTGACTGGCGTTAAAATTAAGTCAGGCACAATAAAACTTTTTTAAATGCTCAAATACATTGTATAGTGGATACTTATCCAATCTACACGTGTGAATAAAAAACATATTTGTACTAACAGTATTTTATCTAGACACCCGTATAATGAAAATTAAAACAAAAAAGAACACACTTATGCAGACAACATATCTGTTCAAACTGGTTTGCTTGTTTCAATTACTTTTGTAGCAAGGTCCTAGGCCTCCTTTGGTCTAATGAGAACCTCCAGGGCCAAAGACAGCTAACATCCTTCTGTATGTGGTGGGTTGTGCAGCATGGTGGGTGCAGAGTAGTTAAAGTTATTGGGCCCCAGACACTTCTTGAATGCAAAAGAAAGTTTATTTCTCTTAACAATCTTTTTGGGGGAAAGAGGGTTAGGGCCAGGACACCCTTAGGTAGTTGCAAGATTAGTTGTCAGACCCCGATACTTCGATAGGGCAGCATGCAGGGAAAGGCATGCAGAAAGATGCCACATCTGCATGTGCAGGAATGCTGTCTCCTATGGCAACAGTCTTTAACAGTTCCTAACACAAACGTAACAGTTCCTTTCTCTTTCACTACAATTCCTTCTTGTAGTTCTTCGGCCCACTGAGCTCCCGGTCTTTCACTAGGCCCACTGATTCACTGTCACTGAATCCCTTGATTTCCTCCAATCTTCATGGTGATATCTTCCCCAAGCTTCACAAGCCCCCCCCCCCCCCCCCCCCCGCTTCTCTGCTGCATCCCTAGCTTGGCACTCTAGATACCTCTCAAGCTTCACCCACGCTGGCCTGTTCGGTCCCTGGCTTGACTGCTCCTCTGCAAGCATCACCTCCGCTGGCTGGGTCCCTGGCTTGATTCCCACCGAAGTCTCCCGATTCTTTACCATCCCCGGTTGGTGAGAATGTTGCTCCGGTACTTGCTTCAGTTACTCACTGTGGTCCCTGGATGGGCCCTCAGACAGCCTAGCAGCCAGATGTGCCCAGGATAGGCCCAATCTCTGGCCTAGCAACCCAGGCAATACAGCACACGTTCACCCAGACAGCCGTCCAGGTGGCACAGAACATAGATCACCTGACTCCACCTGAATATATAGGCTCTCCCAGCAGGCCAAGGGATTCAAGAAAACCCCTGCCCATTGGCTGAGATGCTCCATTACCCATAACCTGACCATGCATTACCCTTCTGATATCTAGTACCACCTATTGGTAGAAGA
This sequence comes from Lithobates clamitans, assembly GCA_037952925.1. Lineage (NCBI taxonomy): Eukaryota > Metazoa > Chordata > Amphibia > Anura > Ranidae > Lithobates > Lithobates clamitans. Next base: position 783,383 of record JBBGZY010000889.1, on the reverse strand, counting down.
GAAAAGTGCAACAAGGCCAAACTTAGGGAGAAATTAATAGATCTCTATCAATCCACCAGGATAACTACTCATGGCAAGTAAATTTGTGAGGAGCAACCCTGCCTAAGCTCCAGGGTTCTACAGCTGAAAGAAAATATTCTATCACATATTCTTTTTTTTAACAAGGTTACCTAGAGAAATGTATCATAGCCTACCTATTGTACAGTTTTTAAAACCTACATGCCTGGTCACTATATAAAAACTATGAAAAAATATATACTTTTTTTTCTCAAGGCCTTTAGCACAGCTCTGGGGCATATTGCCATCTCACTATTTTCACATGTGGGCCCATATTAATCATCAATTATTAATAGCCAATAGAAGCAGTTCATAACCTCTTTACAATTACAGGTCCACAGTGGATTGCCCAATATGTTCCTATACCTCTTTCGCAAGTTGAAATCGTCAAAACATTGTCACGGTTCTGTTTAGGGCCCATTTACTCTATGTGTAGTTACCTGCATTTTTCCTCATGAAAAAAACTCAGGCAACTACAATGACACACAGAAAACATTACTTTTCTGTGTGTCACGATTAGACCAGAACGCAGTGTTACAATGCATTCCAGAGTAGAGTGATATGCAACAGGATTGCATAATATTGTACCGCTCAGTCCTGCATGTCACTGCACAGCAAGTGTCACTGCAACTGTTGTGTAGTGACATGCATGAAGTCTCACATTGTACACTTCAAATAAAGTTCTGTTAAAAAAGAAGTTGTGTGATGCAACAAAACACGTATCACACTGCCCTCTGCCACATGGATCTGCAGCTCAAACGCTATGCGGGGCAGCAACGGTTTGGGCTGCAGAGCAGTGTGAATGGGCCCTAAGTGCCAGTATTGTTTAAAGAGATATCAATAGCTTGGTTTTACTTTATATATAGATAGAAAAGAACAGCAGAAATAAAATCATAAGAATGTGTAGCAAGGTCCCAGGCCTCCTTCGGTCTAATGAGAACCTCCAGGGCCAGAGACAGCTGACATCCTTCTGTATGTAGTGGGTTGTGAGGCATAGAGGCATATGCAGTTCCAATGTAGTTAACCAGTAGTACAGACTCTCCTTTTGTATTCGCCATAATGACAAAGTGATTGAAAACCCTTTGGTAGAACCGATATTATTTGCATTCGTTCAACAAATGGATGTGAAAGCAGATAACAATGGGGACCTTCATTCCCCGGTTCTTTGCTGTATTTCAATGGTAACAACTTACACATAAGATTTTTAAGGCGATGGGGTTTTAACGGCTCCGCCAACAGTGGAACACTTCTTCCCTTAAGGTGGGGAAGTGAACAGATTTTCGAGGCTTGATGCATGACGGCTACTTTGCATAACAGTCACTTTATTCATTTTGTACATTCTCCCTTTCCTCTTCAGGCGCCACTGGGGAGGGATCCGGGACAGTTAACCTTGCTTCATCCGTGATGAGTGAATATACTGGGCCAGACAAGTAATGACCGCGGGGCCACCTTCTCCCGCAACCGCAACACCCGAGGTAGTAGCCAAGGCAGATTCTTGAATCTCAGTAGCAGGGAGAGGGGTTACCAGCACCACCTGTTCCGGACTATCGGTCACTGTGGGTGTCTCAGAAGGAATGCTGGCAGCGGAAACGAACACTTGCACTGCATTGTCTGCAAGCTCAATAACCTGACCTTGCGTTGCCCTTCTCGTATCTAGTACCACCAAGTATCTGGCCACCCAGTGGTAGTAGAGAAAAGTGCAACAAGGCCAAATTTAGGGAGAAATGAATAGATCTCTAGCAATCAACCAGGATAACTACTCCTGGCAAGTAAATTTGTAAGGAGCAACCCTCCCTTAACCCCAGGGTGCTATAAATGTTATTATAAATTTTTTTAAATAAAAGGGGCAAGTTGCAAATATAAAAGCAAGCTACAACTGCTACAACTAGAGAGATGTTCCGGTTTCTTTTCAAAACAGTTACTAACAATGTGACATGTGACTTTTTGAAATCTGACACAGTAAGTTGATTTCTCCACTTTGACTTCAGTTTTATAATTCAGAGAATCCTGTTTTGATTTTTAAAATATTTTTCTGAACTCCAGTTCTATACTCTCATGAATTGATTTTCATACTCCCTCTCCCCCCCCTTTTCCCAGGGGGTGAGGATACAATCCAGTACAGTGTTTCTCAACCTTTTTTCAATCAAGGCACCCTTTAACCACTTCAGCCCCGGAAGATTTTCCCCCTTAATGACCAAAGCCATTTTTTGCGATACAGCACTGCATCGCTTTAACTGACAATTGCACGGTCATGTGACGTTGTACCCAAACAAAATGTATGTGCTTTTTTCCCCCACAAATAGAGCTTTCTTTTGGTGGTATTTGATCACCCCTGCAGTTTTTATTTTTTGCGCTATAAACTAAAAAAAGCACCAATTTTGAAAAAAAACACACTATTTTTTTTTTACTACTTTTTGCTATAATAAATCTCCCCAAAATTTAAAAAAAATAAAAAATTTGTTCATCAGTTTAGGCCGTTATATATTCTGCTACATATTTTTGGTAAAAAAAAATTGCAATAAGCTTACATTGATTGGCTTGCACAAAAGTTATAGCGTCTACAAAATAGGCGATAGATTTATGACATTTTTATTCATTTTTTTTACTAGTAATGGCGGCGATCTGCAATTTTTTTTTTTATCAGGACTGAGACATTGCGGCGGACAAATCAAACACTTTTGTGGGACCATTGACATTTATACAGTGATCAGTGCTATAAATAGACACTGATTCCTGTATAAATGTCACTGGCAGGGAAGGGGTTAACACTAGGGGGTGATCAAGGGGTTAAATGTGTTCCCTATGTGTGTTCTAACTGTGGGAGGAATGTGGCTGACTAGAGGAGGAGAGAGATTGCTGTACCTACACACATTCTGTCTCATCTCCCCTGACAGAACAGGGATTTGTGTGTTTACACACACAGATCCTGGTTCTCGCTTTGTCATGAGCGATCGCGGGTGCCCGGCGGTCATCGCGTCATCGGCTCCGGGGACATGCTGCGTGCCTGCTACAGCGTCTTAAAGAGCCGACGTACAGGTACGACGGCTCGCGCAGGTGAGCCAACCTGCCACAGTATAACTGCAGTGGCTGTTCAGGAAGGGGGTAAAATTACTGTATGCACAATCATGAGGAACCCCAATCTTAAATGTAAAAAACAAAACTAATATTTTTACATAGAGCAGCAACATCCACACACATAGGACACCAAATGTTAGAGGTGATTTATTCTTCCAAAGCAAGCAAACCTTAGCACACTGGTACTGACTAGTATTCCAATGTTTCTCTTCTCCCTCAGTTTCTCTCCATTACTCAGCTAGTGTGACCCTAGTACTGGTGGAGAGAGGCAAACAAGAAAGCTGTGCAGGTGCCCGATGTCCTTCTTGTCAACTGATGATGGGTTGTTAGGATACCAGTGGCTAGAAGGTTGTAAGGGTGCACAAAAATCCTGTGGCTTTGTGTAACTAAAAGGCAGCCTTCATCCACCTGTTGGCTTGTGTACAATTTTCAGGCAATTTTTTGGCATTTTACCAAGGCCCTCCCGGAAGACAGCTGAAGGCACCCTGTTTGAAAAAGGCTGATCCAGTCTATACTACACATAGCAATGAGATTAGAATATAAACACCAGCTGAGGAATTCATAAAGAGGGTCAGAGGGACACTTTTAGAATTCCCTCGCTCCTCTTCATGACAAAATGTGAGCGTGGGTGACAGATTTGTGTACACTCTGCCCTCACTGTTCATGTTTAGCCCCTTGCTTCCTTTTCGTGTGCAAGTCATACTCATCACCAAATTCATTCCTTTGGGTCAGCCATACTGTGATGGACCACCATTAGGCATGAGCCAAATTACCCTGGGTTCGGTTTGAGCAGGGTCCAGAAAAGTTTGGATACCTGAAACCCATTGAAATCAATAGAAGCCAAATCTGTCAAATTTAAAATGCCCATTTCCTGGGCTAATAGCGAGGGTGTCAAAACAATAGCAGGAGGGTAGTTACTGCCCTGGGGAACATGTACCAATGCAAAAACTGGCCGTACCGATCATTTTGTCTTTATTCCTAACTGAATCATAGTAAACTACGTTTACTGCAGGCTGCAGAGAAAGGAACTGGGGAATCTCTGTCCTCAGTTTCTTTCTCTGTCTCAAAAGTGAGACATCAGGATTGATATTTCACCAAAGCCCCATAACGGGGCTCCTAAAAAAAAAAATGTAAAAAAGTAATAAAAAATAATATTGTAAAAAAAAAAAACCTACAGACACCATCCACCGGCCTACTGACACCAATCCTTGGTCTACTGACACCGTCCACTGCACTGCTGATATACACGTATGTGTGTTTGTGCTCTGGGGTGCACACCCTAATACAATAGGCTGCGCACACCAATGCCTGCCAATAACACATTTCCTGTCCTAATGTCACAATGCGCCCACTGTGCTGTATCTATGGAGGAACAGCATAGGAAGTTTGTTAGCATTACTGATCCATTGCCTAAATATCAATGAGTAAAACAAATGAATTGATGACATGTGCAGGTGCAGTATTTCTATAAACACATACTGTATATTAATAACAGCATTAGGTACTGCAAAATTAATAGCTTGTCAAATATTATAGATCAAAATACTTTTTGGTTGTCATCCGCTCTTCTTTCTATCCAAACAAGTTGTTTAATTATTTATTTATTCTTGTGATTAAATATTGAAAAAGCAAATGATAGTGAGAAGCAGCGTGCCAATGATTCACAGGTTCAGAGGAATACAATTAAGACTATTTTAACAACTGAAAAAAAAGTCACAGCAGACTAAAGTATTAACAGAAGAGGATCTAGCGACTTTAAGCTTAGAAATTTCTATTTTTATTCAAAAGCTCCTTGAAACAACTAATTAATAAATATTTTACAGCATATTGGTTACTAAACTTGTATAGGGTACTCAGCTATAGGCCTCATGCACACTGGACGTTAAAATAACGTTATAAAAAGCCAGTAGCTTTGCAGTGAGTTTTTCAACGTTTTTTAAATAGCGTTTTTTTAGCGTTTATTAGCGTTTTTCTGCATTAGCGTTTTAAGCGGGGTTTTAAAAAAAAAAAAATTCAATGGATCAAAAACATTTTTTACGTTTATTGGTGTTAATCAGCGTTTTTTGGCATTAGAACATTTTTACAGCTGAAAAAAGCTAAAAACCTCCTCTCAGAACCCACTAGTTTTGGGGTTTTTTGAAAGCCAAAAAATGCCCCAGCCAAAAACTGCTGATAACAGCCTATGTGTGCATGGACACATAGGATAACATGATGGGGAGTTTATTGACTGTAAAATAAAACGTCTGAAGCCAAAAATAGCTGCTGTAAAAACGTCCAGTGTGCATGGGGCCTAACACTTTATAAGAACAAATGCTTTATTTGCATAAAAAAGCTGCCAAGACACATACCGCTCACAACATTGAGCTGCAGAGAAATAAATGAATATCCACACTTGTTTTTCCAGGTGTCTTCAGCTGGGTTCGATGATGTCACAGGTCGTCCTTGTACTCTTCTTCCTGCGGCAGTGGGCAGATCCTAAATGCTGCAGAGCGCGACACCATGTCATTAAGCAGCTGTCATTTAACCCACAAGAGGGGAGGTATATTGGTAGAATTAGAATTTAAGCAGTCTATTCAGTTTGGTTTGGCTGCAAACCTTCGCAAGGCACTAAAACCAGACATGCAGTATTTTTTAATGCAACACACCACAACACGCAGATGGTTTTCTGGTTTGTCCTTCCCTCATCACCATACTAAATACATTGTTCAATAAAATATTTACCTTTTTAATTTCAAACCTTTTATTAGACCCAGTGATGTCATTGCTAGGTCTTTGTGCTTCTATATGCAATACAGGCATCCAACCCTGATGCAAGCAGTGGGCCAGCTCTTTGGAGAAGTTATGCAAATATAAAAATGCCTTGATGGGTGGGCATCGGTGTGGAGGAATGGGTGTTCCTAGGCAGAATGCCTTTGCTTGCATACTGCCCATATAATACCCAAATGAGTTGCCACCTCATCCCTTTAAGACCCTTTCACACTAAGGCAGTTTTCAGATGTTTTAGCGCTAGGAGTAGCACCTGTAAACTGTCTCCCATTCATTACGATGGGTGCTTTCACACCCGGGTGGTGCCCTTGCGGTACGTTAGGAAAAGTCCTGCAAGCAGCATCTTTGGGGCGGTTTGGAAGCGCTGTATACAGCGCTCCAAAAACACCCCTGTCCATTGCAATGAATAGGCAGCACTTCCGAAGCACAAATTTACACTGTTATACAAGCTGTACACTCACTACTTTACATTGTATCAAAGTGTCATTTCTTCAGTGTTGTCACATGAAAAGATATAATAAAATATTTACAAAAATGTGAGGGGTGTACTCACTTTTGTGAGATACTGTACCATCAAAAGAAAGCTCTATTTGTGGGAAGAAAATGATACAAATTTCATTTGGGTACAGTGTAGCATGACCGCGCAATTGCCTTTCAAAGTGTGAGAGCGCTGAAAGCTGAAAATTGGCCTGGGCAGGAAGGGGGTGTAAGTGCACTGTATTGAGGTGGTTAAAGAACAGCCACTCACCTGTCCTACAACAGAGAATGGGACTCTCTGCTGTCAGAATACTCTGATTAGTGGCTGCAGTCAACAGAAGTCGATCTAATGCTGGCCATACATGCTTATAAAATCATTAGACAAAAACAGAATGAAAAAAAATAGAACGTGCAATAACGCCATCATTGTATATATCGATAGATGTTGCCTAATTATTGACATATTATTGATCGATAACAACATAAACAGTAGATTTTTTTGTCAATCGATGACACGATCCGGGGTTACATTTTAACGCACACGCATGCGCTGTCGGTTTGTTCAAACTGTTTTCCACTACTGTTTTGAAAATCATTCATTTCGCAAAAAATCTGACATGGTTTGTTTTTTGGCACAAAAATTTGCATTTCGAGAATCAAAATTAGCCCACTAATGTTTCACAGTCGAGAGATCGAGCGCATCAAACGCTTTCCCTAGCGATTTTCTAACCGTTTATGGCCGGCTTAACAGCTATGGATTTGGATTTCAATCCACCAGCTTCAGACAACCCTGTCTGCAAGATGGCAACGTGATGAGCAACTTCACGGAGGAACAGTGTTGTCATCACCCTGATAAATCAAGTAGCAAAATAACCGATCCACTGGCAGGATCAACAGGTGATAAAACTATGTTACATGGGAGATTCAGAAAAGCACATAACGCCTGTGACAGACTGCATCCTACATGGATTCTTTTATTTGGCATATTGTGTAATGGTAGAATGGTGCCACGATGTGAGCTTTAACCCCTTGTTCTCAACTTGCACACAAATGAGGCAAGCAAAGTGTGCAGCTGACAGTGTGACAAGTAGCAGTTCCCTGATAGATTGCAGGCTCTTGGGATCAGGACCCCCTCTCCCTTGTGTCTTTTAGTTTAGAAGAAGTGCTATTTGTCAGCTGTGACTATCTGAGAGTGATAGCAGGGCCTCCTTGTGCTGTGCTCTTTTCCCCTCACTGCCTCTTCTCCCCACTGGTCTTCTCCCCTCACTGCTTCTTCTCCCCACTGGTCTTCTCCCCTCACTGCTTCTTCTCCCCCCTGGTCTTCTCCCCTCACTGCTTCTTCTCCCCACTGGTCTTCTCCCCTCACTGCTTCTTCTCCCCCCTGGTCTTCTCCCCTCACTGCTTCTTCTCCCCACTGGTCTTCTCCCCTCACTGGTCTTCTCCCCCCACTGCCTCTTTTCCCCCCACTGCCTCTTTTCCCCCCACTGCCTCTTTTCCCCCCACTGCCTCTTTTCCCCTCACTGCCACTTCTCCCCTTACTGCCACTTCTCCCCTCACTGCCTTTTCTCCCCTCACTGGTCTTCTCACCACTGGTCTTCTCCCCTTGTTAGTCTTCTCCCCTCACTTCCCTTTCTCTCATCACTGCCTCTTCTATCCTCACTGCCTCTTCTCCCCTCACTTCCTTTTACTGAAGTCAAGCCATCAGACAGTTGCAAATCAGTGGTCTTGCTATCAGACGAGTATTTTTTGGTTGGATTTTAAACACACAAAAACTAAATATAACATAATGGATGTGTGACAGCTCTGTATAATCATTATATTATATGTTACATCACCCTCTCTAACATTTACAATACAGTAAGATTTTACTGTGGAAATTTAAAGATACAGAGCCCCAAATATAGACCCATTGGCTACATAGTGACATAATTGCAATATTTCAAATTGGGTTCAAAACCAATTCTCCCATTGGATCAATACGTTTACAATGCAGATGTCATACACACCCCCCTTTATGATATCTTACAATACGGTATGAATTTACTGTGGAAATTTAAAAAGATACAGAGCCCCAAATATCAACCCATTGGCTACATAGTGACATAATTGCAATATTTCAAATTGGGTTCAAAAATTTTTTTCCCATTGGACCAATACGTTTACAATGCAGATGTGTCATACACACCCCTCTCTATGATATCTTATAATGCGGTAAAATTTTACTGTGGACATTTAAAGATACAGAGCCCCAAATATCAACCCAGTGGCTACATAGTGACATTTTTTCAATACTTCTAAATGAGTTCAAAAAAAATTCTCCCATTGGACCAATACGTTTACAATGCAGATGTGTCATACACACCCCCCTCTATGATATCTTATAATACGGTAAGATTTTACTGTGGAGATTTAAAGATACAGAGCACCAAATATCAACCCATTGGTTACATAGTGACATTTTTGCAATATTGCAAATTGGGATAAAAAAAAATTCTCCCATTGGACCAATACGTTTACAATGCAGATGTGTCATACACACCCCTCTCTATGATATCTTATAATACGGTAAAATTATACTGTGGAAATTTAAAGATACAGAGCCCCAAATACCAATCCATTGGCTACAAACTGACATTTTTCCAATATTTCAAATTGGGTTCAAAACCAATTCTCCCATTTGACCAATACGTTTACAATGCAGATGTGTCATACACACCCCTCTATGATATCTTATAATACGGTTACATTTTACTGTGGAAATTTAAAGATACAGAGCCCCAAATATCAACCCATTGGCTACATAGTGACATTTTTTGAACCCATTTAGAAGTATTGGAAAAATGTCACTATGAAGCCAATGGGTTGGTATTTGGGGCTCTGTATCTTTAAATTTCCACAGTAAAATCATACCGTATTATAAGATATCATAGAGAGGGGTGTGTATGACACATCTGCATTGTAAAAGTATTGGTCCAATGGGAAAAAAATTTTTGAACCCATTTAGAAGTATTGGAAAAATTTCACTATGTAGCCAATGGGTTGATATTTGGGGCTCTGTATCTTTAAATTTCCACAGTAAAATTTTACTGTATTATAAGATATCTTAGAGGGCGGTGTGTATGACACATCTGCATTGTAAACGTATTGGTCCAATGGGAGAAATTTTTTTGAACCCAATTTGCAATTATGCAAAAATGTCACTATGTAACCAATGGGTTGATATTTGGGGCTCTGTATCTTTAAATTTCCACAGTAAAATGTAACCGTATTATAAGATATCATAGAGGGGTGTGTATGACACATCTGCATTGTAAACGTATTGGTCAAATGGGAGAATTTTTTTTGAACCCATTTAGAATTATTGGAAAAATGTCAGTTTGTAGCCAAAGGATTGGTATTTGGGGCTCTGTATCTTTAAATTTCCACAGTAAAATCTTACCATATTGTAAATGTTAGAGAGAGTGATGTAACATATAATATAATGATTATACAGAGCTGTCACACATCCATTATGTTATATTTAGTTTTTGTGTGTTTAAAATCCAACCAAAAAATACTCGTCTGATAGCAAGACCACTGATTTGCAACTGTCTGATGGCTTGACTTCAGTCTTCCTTTTCTCTCCTCACTGGCTCTTCTCTCCTCACTGGCTCTTCTCTCCTCACTGCCTCTTCTCTCCTCACTGCCTCTTCTCTCCTCACTGGCTCTTCTCCCCTCACTGGTCTTCTCCACTTACTGCCTCTCCTCCCCTCACTGGTTCTTCTCCACTTACTGCCTCTTCTCCACTTACTGCCTCTTCTCCCCTCACTGCCTCTCCTCCCCTCACTGCCTCTCCTCCACTTACTGCCTCTTCTCCACTTACTGCCTCTTCTCCCCTCACTGCCTCTCCTCCCCTCACTGGCTCTTCTCCACTTACTGCCTCTTCTCTCCCCACTGGTCTTCTTCACTTACTGCCTCTTCTCCCCCCACTGGTCTTCTTCACTTACTGCCTCTTCTCCCCCCACTGTTCTTCTTCACTTACTGCCTCTTCTCCCCTCACTGCCTCGTCTCCCCTCACTGGCTGGCTCTTCTCCCCTCACTTACTGCCTCTTCTCCTCTCACTGCCTCTTCTCCCCCCACTGGTCTTCTTCACTTACTGCCTCTTCTCCCCCCACTGTTCTTCTTCACTTACTTCCTCTTCTCCCCTCACTGCCTCGTCTCCCCTCACTGGTCTTCTTCACTTACTGCCTCTTCTCCCCTCACTGCCTCGTCTCCCCTCACTGGCTGCCTCTTCTCCCCTCACTGGCTCTTCTCCATAGCCTTGGATCCTCCCTGTTTTCCTCCCACACAGCAGAAATAAAGGTCACGTATGTTTGGAGAAATATGTAGGTCAGTGGAACATTTCCTGCACTTGTGCCTGACAGGCAGCGAGCTTTCCTTTCTCCTCACCACCTACACTGGATTTCTAGTCCTTCCCTCTCATTCTATTAAAGAGTGCATGTCTTCATTCCTTCACACAGCCCACACCCCCCATGGCCGGACACCTCTACTTCTCCGGCCATAGATAACCTATGACTGCTAAAGGTGCTCTCCCTTCATCTTCATGGTGACACGTCTCCGCCGAGGAGAAGATGGAAGGGGACTTGTCACGTCTGTGACAGGAGCGGGAACTTGGCGCCCAGCTCGTCATGCAGCCCATGTGTGAGGGAGACCCTGGACTGCCGCTGAGCCTGGCATGCGGCGCCCCGTCACACCATGAGATATAGCGGCTATAGAGCTAAGGACATTGCCAAGGGTTCGGACAGCGCTCGGGGGGAGGAGGAGGCCCTCACACAGATCGCTTCAGCGGACAGCAGCACCGTACTGAGGAGCAAGAGGAGCCGCCTGAGGAGCGCCCCGCCGTCCGAGCGCCACAGCGCTGCCAGGTAAGAGCTCGGACCACTATGCAGGGCTCAGACCACTGTGCAGGGCTCAGACCACTGTGCAGGGCTCAGACCACTATGCAGGGCTCAGACCACTGTGCAGAGCTCAGACCACTGTGCAGGGCTCAGACCACTGTGCAGGGCTCAGACCACTGTGCAGAGCTCAGACCACTGTGCAGAGCTCAGACCACTGTGCAGAGTCCACTGTGCAGAGCTCAGACCACTGTGCAGGGCTCAGACCACTATGCAGGGCTCAGACCACTGTGCAGAGCTCAGACCACTGTGCAGAGCTCAGACCACTGTGCAGAGTCCACTGTGCAGAGCTCAGACCACTGTGCAGAGCTCAGACCACTGTGCAGAGTCCACTGTGCAGAGCTCAGTTCACTATGCAGAGCTCAGTCCTGTATGCAGTGCTCAGTCTAGTATGCAGAGCTTAGTCCAGTGTGCAGAGCTCAGTCCAGTGTGCAGGGCTTAGTCCAGTGTGCAGAGCTCAGTTTAGTTTGCAGAGCTTAGTCCAGTGTGCAGAGCTTCTCTCCACTGTGCAGAGCTCAGACCACTATGCAGAGCTCAGTCCAGTGTGCAGAGATCAGTCCAGTGTGCAGGGCTCAGTCCAGTGTGCAGGGCTCAGTCCAGTGTGCAGGGCTCAGTCCAGTGTGCAGGGCTCAGTCCAGTGTGCAGAGATCAGTCCAGTGTGCAGAGATCAGTCCAGTGTGCAGGGCTCAGTCCAGTGTGCAGAGCTCAGTCCAGTGTGCAGGGCTCAGTCCAGTGTGCACAGATCAGTCCAGTGTGCACAGATCAGTCCAGTGTGCACAGATCAGTCCAGTATGCAGAGATCAGTCCAGTGTGCACAGATCAGTCCAGTATGCAGAGCTCAGTCTAGTATGCAGAGCTCAGTCTAGTGTGCAGGGCTTAGTCCAGTGTGCATAGCTCAGTTTAGTTTGCAGAGCTTCTCTCCACTGTGCAGAGCTCAGACCACTATGCAGAGCTCAGTCCAGTGTTAAGTCAGTGTGCAGGGCCCAGTCCAGTGTGCAGAGATCAGTCCAGTGCAGAGATAAGTCCAGTGCAGAGATCAGTCCAGTGTGCAGAGCTCAGTTTAGTATGCAGAGCTTAGTCCAGTGTGCAAGGCTCAGTTTAGTATGCAGAGCTTAGTCCAGTGTGCAGAGTTCAGTCCAGTGTGCAAGGCTCAGTTTAGTATGCAGAGCTTAGTCCAGTGTGCAAGGCTCAGTTTAGTATGCAGAGCTTAGTCCAGTGTGCAGAGCTCAGTCCAGTGTCCAAGGCTCAGTTTAGTATGCAGAGCTCAGTCCAGTGTGCAGGGCTCAGTTCAGTAAGCAGAGCCCAGTCCAGTGTGTAGGACTCAGTTCAGAGCTCAGACCACTATGCAGAGCTCAGACCACTGTGCAGAGCTCAGTCCAGTGTGCAGAGCTTCTCTCCACTGTGCAGAGCTCAGACCACTATGCAGAGCTCAGTCCAGTGTTAAGTCAGTGTGCAGGGGTCAGTCCAGTGTGCAGGGGTCAGTCCAGTGTGCAGAGCTCAGTCCAGTGTGCAGAGATCAGTCCAGTGTGCAGAGATCAGTCCAGTGTGCAGAGATCAGTCCAGTGTGCAGAGCTCAGTCCAGTGTGCAGGGCTCAGTCCAGTGTGCAGAGCTCAGTCCAGTGTGCAGGGCTCAGTCTAGTATGCAGAGATCAGTCCAGTGTGTAGGACTCAGTCCAGTATGCAGAGATCAGTTCAGTGTGCAGGGCTCAGTCCGGTGTGCAGGGCTCAGTTCAGAGTGCATGGCTCAGCCCAGTGTGTAGGACTCAGTCCAGTGTGCAGGGCTCAGTCCAGTGTGCAGGGCTCAGTCCAGTGTGCAGAGATCAGTCCAGTGTGCAGAGATCAGTCCAGTGTGCAGAAATCAGTCCAGTGTGCAGAAATCAGTCCAGTGTGCAGAAATCAGTCCAGTGTGCAGAGCTCAGTCCAGTGTGCAGAGCTCAGTCCAGTGTGCAGAGCTCAGTCCAGTGTGCAGGGCTCAGTCCAGTGTGCAGAGAACAGTTCAGTGTGCAGAGATCAGTCCAGTGTGCAGAGATCAGTCCAGTGTGCAGAGATCAGTTCAGTGTGCAGAGATCAGTCCAGTGCAGAGATCAGTCCAGTGCAGCGATCAGTCCAGTGCAGAGATCAGTCCAGTGTGCAGAGCTCAGTTTAGTATGCAGAGCTTAGTCCAGTGTGCAGAGTTCAGTCCAGTGTGCAAGGCTCAGTTTAGTATGCAGAGCTTAGTCCAGTGTGCAAGGCTCAGTTTAGTATGCAGAGCTTAGTCCAGTGTGCAGAGCTCAGTGCAGTATGCAGAGCTCAGTGCAGTATGCAGAGCTCAGTCCAGTATGCAGAGCTCAGTCCAGTGTGCAGGGCTTAGTCCAGTGTGCAGAGCTCAGTCTAGTATGCAGAGCTCAGTCCAGTGTCCAAGGCTCAGTTTAGTATGCAGAGCTTAGTCCAGTGTGCAGAGCTTAGTCCAGTGTGCAGAGATCAGTCCAGTGTGCAGAGATCAGTCCAGTGTGCAGAGATCAGTCCAGTGTGCAGAGCTCAGTCCAGTGTGCTGGGCTCAGTCCAGTGTGCAGGTCTCAGTTCAGTAAGCAGAGCTCAGTCCAGTGTTCAGAGCTCAGACCACTATGCAGAGCTCAGGCCACTGTGCAGAGCTCAGTCCAGTGTGCAGAGCTTCTCTCCACTGTGCAGAGCTCAGACCACTATGCAGAGCTCAGTCCAGTGTTAAGTCAGTGTGTAGGACTCAGTCCAGTGTGCAGGGCTCAGTCCAGTGTGCAGGGCTCAGTCCAGTGTGCAGGGCTCAGTCCAGTATGCAGAGATCAGTCCAGTGTGTAGGACTCAGTCCAGTGTGTAGGGCTCAGTCCAGTGTGCAGGGCTCAGTCCAGTGTGCAGGGCTCAGTCTAGTGTGCAGGGCTCAGTTCAGAGTGCAGGGCTCAGTCTAGTGTGCAGGGCTCAGTCCAGTGTGCAGAGATCAGTCCAGTGTGCAGAGATCAGTCCAGTGTGCACAGATCAGTCCAGTGTGCACAGATCAGTCCAGTATGCAGAGATCAGTCCAGTGTGCACAGATCAGTCCAGTATGCAGAGCTCAGTCTAGTATGCAGAGCTCAGTCTAGTATGCAGAGCTCAGTCCAGTGTGCAGGGCTTAGTCCAGTGTGCATAGCTCAGTTTAGTTTGCAGAGCTTCTCTCCACTGTGCAGAGCTCAGACCACTATGCAGAGCTCAGTCCAGTGTTAAGTCAGTGTGCAGGGCCCAGTCCAGTGTGCAGAGATAAGTCCAGTGCAGAGATCAGTCCAGTGTGCAGAGCTCAGTTTAGTATGCAGAGCTTAGTCCAGTGTGCAAGGCTCAGTTTAGTATGCAGAGCTTAGTCCAGTGTGCAGAGTTCAGTCCAGTGTGCAAGGCTCAGTTTAGTATGCAGAGCTTAGTCCAGTGTGCAAGGCTCAGTTTAGTATGCAGAGCTTAGTCCAGTGTGCAGAGCTCAGTCCAGTGTCCAAGGCTCAGTTTAGTATGCAGAGCTCAGTCCAGTGTGCAGGGCTCAGTTCAGTAAGCAGAGCCCAGTCCAGTGTGTAGGACTCAGTTCAGAGCTCAGACCACTATGCAGAGCTCAGACCACTGTGCAGAGCTCAGTCCAGTGTGCAGAGCTTCTCTCCACTGTGCAGAGCTCAGACCACTATGCAGAGCTCAGTCCAGTGTTAAGTCAGTGTGCAGGGGTCAGTCCAGTGTGCAGGGGTCAGTCCAGTGTGCAGAGCTCAGTCCAGTGTGCAGAGATCAGTCCAGTGTGCAGAGATCAGTCCAGTGTGCAGGGCTCAGTCCAGTGTGCAGAGCTCAGTCCAGTGTGCAGAGCTCAGTCCAGTGTGCAGAGCTCAGTCCAGTGTGCAGGGCTCAGTCTAGTATGCAGAGATCAGTCCAGTGTGTAGGACTCAGTCCAGTATGCAGAGATCAGTTCAGTGTGCAGGGCTCAGTCCGGTGTGCAGGGCTCAGTTCAGAGTGCATGGCTCAGCCCAGTGTGTAGGACTCAGTCCAGTGTGCAGGGCTCAGTCCAGTGTGCAGGGCTCAGTCCAGTGTGCAGGGCTCAGTCCAGTGTGCAGAGATCAGTCCAGTGTGCAGAAATCAGTCCAGTGTGCAGAAATCAGTCCAGTGTGCAGAAATCAGTCCAGTGTGCAGAGCTCAGTCCAATGTGCAGAGCTCAGTCCAGTGTGCAGAGCTCAGTCCAGTGTGCAGAGCTCAGTCCAGTGTGCAGAGAACAGTTCAGTGTGCAGGGCTCAGTCCAGTATGCAGAGATCAGTCCAGTGTGCAGAGATCAGTTCAGTGTGCAGAGATCAGTCCAGTGCAGAGATCAGTCCAGTGCAGCGATCAGTCCAGTGCAGAGATCAGTCCAGTGTGCAGAGCTCAGTTTAGTATGCAGAGCTTAGTCCAGTGTGCAGAGTTCAGTCCAGTGTGCAAGGCTCAGTTTAGTATGCAGAGCTTAGTCCAGTGTGCAAGGCTCAGTTTAGTATGCAGAGCTTAGTCCAGTGTGCAGAGCTCAGTGCAGTATGCAGAGCTCAGTGCAGTATGCAGAGCTCAGTCCAGTATGCAGAGCTCAGTCCAGTGTGCAGGGCTTAGTCCAGTGTGCAGAGCTCAGTCTAGTATGCAGAGCTCAGTCCAGTGTCCAAGGCTCAGTTTAGTATGCAGAGCTTAGTCCAGTGTGCAGAGCTTAGTCCAGTGTGCAGAGATCAGTCCAGTGTGCAGAGATCAGTCCAGTGTGCAGAGATCAGTCCAGTGTGCAGAGCTCAGTCCAGTGTGCTGGGCTCAGTCCAGTGTGCAGGTCTCAGTTCAGTAAGCAGAGCTCAGTCCAGTGTTCAGAGCTCAGACCATTATGCAGAGCTCAGGCCACTGTGCAGAGCTCAGTCCAGTGTGCAGAGCTTCTCTCCACTGTGCAGAGCTCAGACCACTATGCAGAGCTCAGTCCAGTGTTAAGTCAGTGTGTAGGACTCAGTCCAGTGTGCAGGGCTCAGTCCAGTGTGCAGGGCTCAGTCCAGTGTGCAGGGCTCAGTCCAGTATGCAGAGATCAGTCCAGTGTGTAGGACTCAGTCCAGTGTGTAGGGCTCAGTCCAGTGTGCAGGGCTCAGTCCAGTGTGCAGGGCTCAGTCTAGTGTGCAGGGCTCAGTTCAGAGTGCAGGGCTCAGTCTAGTGTGCAGGGCTCAGTCCAGTGTGCAGGGCTCAGTCCAGTGTGCAGGGCTCAGTCCAGTGTGCAGGGCTCAGTCCAGTGTGCAGGGCTCAGTCCAGTGTGCAGGGCTCAGTCCAGTGTGCAGGGCTCAGTCCAGTGTGCAGGGCTCAGTCCAGAGTGCAGGGCTCAGTCCAGAGTGCAGGGCTCAGTTCAGAGTGCAGGGCTCAGTCCAGAGTGCAGGGCTCAGTCCAGTGTGCAGAGCTCAGTCCAGTGTGCAGGGCTCAGTCCAGTGTGCAGAGATCAGTCCAGTGTGCAGAGATCAGTCCAGTGTGCAGAGATCAGTCCAGTGTGCAGAGATCAGTCCAGTGTGCAGAGATCAGTCCAGTGTGCAGGGCCTAGTCCAGTGTGCAGGGCCTAGTCCAGTGTGCAGGGCCTAGTCCAGTGTGCAGGGCCTAGTCCAGTGTGCAGGGCTCAGTCCACCCACAACTCAGCTTTTCAATTCTAGGTGGCGCCTGATGGCCTCAGTCACACACTTAGCAGCATGGAAAGACTCAGCTGATAGGTACAGAGACATCTGGTTACTTTCCATAGGAAGGTGAAGTTATGGTCGCTCTCATTCTCAAAAAGTAGAAGAAAAGGATATACAACAAGATACCTTTGAGCCCATTTATATTATGACATGCAATGCCAGGTGTTGTTCATACATTTCAATGGGCTGTGCTACACACGACAGATGCGGCAAAGTAGCCCATGCACCTTTTTTCAGCTTTAAGTTTCAAATCATGCCTTTTCACATGAAAAACTATACGCCTGCTACATTTCGGGTGCCATTAACACTGAATGGCACTGCAAGCGTGGCACGCTTTTTAATACGTTTTATAAGCACATGCAGAATCTTATGATTTTCTGCGTGTTTACAAAACTCCATAGTGTAAATGCAGCCTTAAAGTGGAATTCAAGGCTAAACCTAACCAGTCTTAAAAATGCTTCCTCACCCTCCTAACACCTATGCTGACTGACCTGTGGAAAAAAATATATGTACTTACCTATTTTTAGCCTGCTTAGGTTCAGCCACATGATCTCCTGTGTCAGCCAGTGGCAGCTGCAGGGGAGAGGAAAGAGTGCTCAGCAACAGCTGGGAATACCTGTATACTTACCTATTTTTACTCCAGCCCAGTCACGTGACCTGGCTCACCTGTGTCAGCCAGTGGTGGTTTCAGGGGAGATGAAGGAGTGCTGACAGTGGCAGGGACATAGGAGCCTATGAGTGATGTCACCTCTCCCAGGTATTCCCAGTAGTTTGAGCGCTCTCTCCTCTCCCTGCAGCTACCAATAGATGAAAATCGGTAAGTATATAAATTTATCATACACGGGTTTGTCAGCATAGGTGTTAGAAAAGGGGAGGGGACATTTTCAAGACTAGTAAGGTTGAGGCTGGAATTCCAGCTGAACTTCAGGAAAATTAAAGTCCTCACTTAGGGCATCATGTGCACTATAAGGGTTAAAGTGATTGTTTCTTTTATAAAAACAACACACATTTTATACTTACCTGCTCTGTGCAAGGGTTTTTCACAGAGCAGCCCCAATCCTCCTTTTCTGGGGTGCCCCGGGGCGCTCCTGGCTCCTCCTCTTCATTGGGTGCCCCCACGGAGAGCCGCTTTCCCTGGGGGCACCCGTTCAGGCCTGCACACGAGTCCCGCTGCTGCGTCCATTGACACAGACAGCAGGACTCAGCCCCGCCCCCGTGTCACTGGATTCGATTGACAGCAGTGGGAGCCAATATCTCCTGCCGCTATCAATCTATCCAATGAGGACCCGAAACAGTGGCTGGAGCCGCTGAAGCACAGAAGGTTTTTCACCTTAATGCATACAATGCATTAAAGTGAAAAACCATGAGGGTTTACAACCCCTTTAACTGTTCATTTAGTCTAGGGGACAGTAAACGCAATTTTACTTATCTGATCCTCTGCTGTCCTGGTGGATAGTGCTCCCCCATGCTTCGGTAATGGATTGTCCCTCAGCATTCTCACGTCCAGTGCAGGGATATGGGCTGTGATTCACATTTGATGACATGGGAGGACCTAATCTTTGGAGCATAGGGGAGGAGAGGCTGCAGGGACCATTCTAGCAATGTTGAGGAACCTGCAGGAGCAGAGGATTGGGTATGTAAAATTGCTGTACCTGCTCTCCATAGATGTAAATGAGCACTTAAAGTGTTACTAATGTTTTATGCTTTTTGTTTAAATCTAAAATCATTACCTATAAATGAAATACTTGTGAAACCTGGCAGTCACCAATAGTTCCCTATTGGTGGTGGCAACAATCTGTGAGCTTTTGCACTGATATTACCACAGTGCACATGCATCCCTTCTACGTAAGTAAGTGGCTTTTGGTGGAGGAAATTCCCTAAGTGGCTATGTCACCTAGGCCTGGGTTAGAGGAGGGGCTAAGCCTGGGCAGGTCACATGTTCTGTGACTGCGCTTCAGCCTTTTCCAGGTTGCCCCGCCCTGCCTAATGTAACTATTTTGGAAAACAGGTAAATTGATTGGTTTAGCTCCACTTTAACCCTTGCAGTGCGAGCACATCCACAATGCAAGGGAAGACTTTTAGTTCTCCTGGAGTTCAGATTTAACCTTCCCATTTGGCCATTGCATATAAGTGGCCGGATAGGTGCTTGCCTGATGCAGGTGTATGCACCTATACGTCATCCTGCTTGTGCACCTTGTGCTCCCCCTCTGGGGCATACACCGCGGATCAGAGATCAGGGTACAGCACATATCACAGCGATCACACATGTAAACAAGGGCTGCATGCCTGCTGCCTTTGTTGCATTTCCTCCCACAGCCATCGGCTATGAGAGGAAATTGAGTGCTTACTGCACTGATCGGGATGAAGTGTAATAAACACAAAAAATGTTCCAAGCCCCCTGAGCAGTAAATGTTACAGTACAGTGTCCTGGCATTTTAGAGCCTCAAGTAATGAGATAGACAGTAAGTACATCAGGACTGATCAAATCTCAAATATACACTGTATACCGTATATCATAGTATGTAGATTCTATAACTTTCACACAGACTAATATACACTGATTTATTTATTTTTCTCACCAAAGAAATGTAGCAGAATACATTTGGCTTAAAGTTATAAAGAATTATTATTTATTTGTACAATTTTATAACAGAAGCGAAGAAAAATGTTTTTTTTTTTTTCAAAATGTGTTTTTTTTTCCTTTTATATACTAAAAAGTAAAAAAAAAAAAAAAAAAAAAAAAAGACAGTGTTGATTAAATGCCACCAAAGAAAGCTCTGTCTGTCTCAAAAAAATGATATAAAATTCATTTAGATATAGTGATGCATAACTGAGTATTTGTCATTCAAAGTGTGAACGTGCTGAAAACTGAAAAATGATCTGGACTGTATGTGGGTATAACAGTCTGGTCTTCAAGTGATTAAAACATCACCTCCCCATTGCTCTTAGATTTACTGCATACGGTTTCTAATAAATCTTATTCCTACATATTTTTAATTAACGTTCTTAAATTTTTTTACAAACAACAAAACACATGTACATACATAATATACAGTCATGCGGAATACATATTTAGCCTTTGATGTTCCTTTAAGGTTATAGTTACTAAATCATTTAGCTTTCATAATTATTCATTTCTTCAAAAAAAAAAAAAAAAACACCCCTCCTTTGTATATTCAGAGCTACAACAAAAAAAAACAAAAAACAAACAAACAACAAAAAAGAATAAATAAATAAATCTTAAAGCTAATACCTTTTTTCAACTCTAAGGCTCGGTTCACACTAGGGGCGGCACGACTTGCAGGTCGCCTCACCGAGGCGACCTGCACACGACATCCACGGCGACTTGCAAAACGACTTCTGTATAGAAGTCTATGCAAGTCGCCCCAAAAGAAGTACAGGAACCTTTTTCTAAGTCGGAGCGACTTGCGTCGCTCCTATTAGAACGGTTCCATTGTACGGAACGGGAGGCGACTTGTCAGGCGACTAGGTCGCCTGACAAGTCGCCCCTGTGTGAACCGGCACTAAGTGCTTACAAGTGTGCCAGTCACCACAACACAGTGCACCACACACCTGAATGGAGTGTACACTTTCTATGTTTTCAAGACCAAAAGACTAAAAATGTAAATGTAAAAATGTAAACGGGGCAATTTGTGGAAACAGCGCATCATACTGTCCCCTCAGTGCCTGGTGAAACAGACAGCGGCCTGCATGCTAAAATAGAGTGTTTTAGCATGTGGGCAGTGTAAACCGGCTCTACATTTATCATGGTAAACATGCCTTATGCCATCAGAATAGACTCCGACGGTCTTTCCGATGGAGTTCCGCTAAAATGGACTTGTCTACACACGATCACACCAAAGTCCGATCGTTCAGAATGCGATGACGTACGACGGGACTAGAAAAAGGAAGTTCAATAGCCAGTAGCCAATAGCTGCCCTTGCGTAGTTTTTGGTCGGTCGGAATAGCATACAGACAAACGGTTTTCCGGATAGGAACTGATTCCGTCGGAAAGATTTGAAACATGTTCTATTTCTAGGTCCGTCACAATTTTAGAAAGAAAAAAAGTCAGATGAAGCCCACACACGATCGGAATGTCCGATGGAATGATTCCGTCAGACCTTTTCTGCCGGAAAGTCCGCTCTTGTGTACACGGCATTAGAGTTATGGATGCTGGTGGGATGGCATCACTGCTCTAAAGATTCAGTGGTGTTGTCAGCCCTCCACGGACAGACACACTCAACGGAGCTCTGCAGTTATATAACCACTTGGCAAAAGTTTCAAAAAGGTATTTCCATTGAGATTTATTCAAAACTGTATGGAGCAAATATAGCAACATTGGGGAGGCAACATTTAAAAGGCAGGTTATTGCATTCCTTCCTTTTTATATTGTATTGATGTTTTATATCAGCATATGATTTCTTTTTTCTGTGCCCTGTGCAGATGGCATTGTTTCTGTACAATGATTGCAACTGGCTACTTGTGTAATGTATGCTATCGGTTTCAGTGCAAGTACTGTACATATTGGTTCCATGTTCCAAAGTGTCCACACCCTTATTTGGTGCCTTCAACATACAAAACAGTACAACGAGTCATTCCATTTTAAGCAGATGGAAACCCAGCCTCTTCAACTTGTTATCCCTATTCCACATGTTGTTCTCAAGCTTTAAAAAAGTCTTCAGTTTTCATTAAAGAAGAAGGAAAGACTAAATAAATTGCAGTGAACAGTAAATACCTTCTCTTAAAGGCTAAAGCCATGTTTTGGACCAAGTTTCATGTTACACTCATATTTAGGCCTAGTTTACACTTGTGGTTGGGGGGGTGGTAAAAATAGGCAGTTGCACTGCATTTGATTGCCCTGCTCCCCCTTAAACTGCAAAGGCAGCTGCACTGGGGTATACACATGCCGCAGCTACGATGCTTTACTTTTACCAAAAATGATCCCCACTGTCGCTTTTGGTGGGCAGTACTGCAACTGAACATTCAAGTGAATGAGGCTACATAGCAATGGCGAGCCAAACACTAGGCTCACTGTTGTATCATGGTATTCTGACTTAAAAATCTTATTTGAAAAAAAAACCCAAAACAAAATAAACAGAGATTTAGAAGGCATCAGTATTGCGTCACTGGCAGTATGCAGGAATGTAAGCTGAGCTGTGCATGCAATTTTGTATTTTTACATTTAGTTCCAGTTTAGGTTTGTATTGTGGTGTCCTTTTATCAGCGCACACCACTTCAGAGCAGTAGTGTGAACTGATATGATAAGGAACAAGCATTGTTACCTTTTCTGTGCTCGGACTATGCTGGGTAAAGCTGGGTACACACTATAATAAAATTGAAAGAAAAATGACGTACAAGGAACGCTTGGATGATTATCTGTTTGTTAGTATATTGTTTTCTGGTGCAGTTCTGCATAGAAACCAATCAGCTTCCAAGTTTTATTTCTAAAGCTTAAAGTGGCTGTAACCCTAAAAAAAAAAATAAAAAATTAAGATCCTGTTCCTTTGAAGCCTCGTGCACACTGGACGTTATAATGTTATAAAAACACCAGTAGCTTTTTTTTTCAATGGATCAAAAACGTTAAAAAACGCTGGTGATCGGCGTTTGAGTGTTTATCGATGTTTATCAGCGCTAGAGCATTTTTACAGCTGAAAAACATCTCTCAGAACCCACTAGTTTTGTTTTTTTTTTTACTGCTCAAAAACTCCACTGCCCAAAACTGCTGATAACAGCCTATGTGTGCATGGAAATATAGGATAACATGATGGATAGTTTAAAGGGGTTGTAAAGGTAAAAGTTTTCACCTTAATGCATTCTATGCATTAAGGTGAAAAAACTTCCGACAATACCGCCGCCCCCAGCCCCCCCATTTTACTTACCTGACCCCTCGAAAGTCCCCCGCTCGCTCCCGACATCGATTTCGCCACTCAGCCTGGCCGCTGATTGGCTACAGTGGATGGATTGAAAGCAGCGCAGCCATTGGCTCGCGCTGCTGTCAATCACATCCAATGACGCGGCACGCCGGGAGGCGGGGCCGAGTGATACAGTGAGCGGCTATAGCCACCGGCTGTATCACGGGAGCGCGCCCGCAAGAACTAACCACCATGCGAGGGAGCTCGCATTAAGGTGGTGAGTCCTTGCGGGGAGGAGCCGAAACAGCCGCCGAGGAACCCCAGAAGACCAGGTTCGGGGCCACTCTGTGCAGAACGAGCTGCACAGTGAAGGCAAGTATAACATGTTTGTTATTTAAAAAAAAAAAAAAAAAAAAAAAAAAAATTACCTTTACAACCCCTTTAATGACTGTAGAAAAAAAAAAGTCTACTGCCAAAAACAGCTGCTGTAAAAACGGCCAAAAATGTCCAGTGTGCATGAGGCCTAAGGCATGCTGTATAGCACAGTGCTCGTGCTATATCATTTTTCCCTTCCTATCTTGTAAAAAACCTGGTTGATCCTGCCACAGTAATCACGGCTGCAGATCCATGATTACCGTGGTCAGTTTATGTGCCTCCATCATCCGTTGCTGTGCTCTGACAGTCTCTCCCCCTCCCTCCCTGTCAGCATGAGAGCGGCTCTCCTCCCCACCCCTCAACGCTATTCAGCTGCATAATGCAGCAAATATACATGTTTACTGACATTAACTACTGTGTATGTGTTTTTCTAAAATGAAAAGTCTAAATACCTTTTCCCACACTACCGCTGTGCGGTCACGTGATCCCCCTGTGCTGACCGGCCCTGATCTATGGAGAGAACCGGGAGGGGCTTAGATCCCCCTGTGCTGGCTGACTGACATCACAGGAGAATCTTGGCCCCTTCCGGTTCTCTCCATAGATCGAGGCCGGCTAGAACAGGGGTATCACGTGACCGCACAGCGGCAGTGTGGAAAAAGGTATTTAGCCTTTTCATTTTAAAAGAACAAATGCACTGTTGTTATAGGTAGAATACCTATCACAATCACTTTAATTGAACAAGCCGACGTTAGAAGCTGATGCACAGCTTCACCAGATTCTGAGTGCATCAGCTTTAGTAAATCTCCCCCAATTTGTACAGTGATCATATGGAATTAATTTAATAGAAAAAAAATGTGCATGACCAGAAGCAAATAATGACCCATAAGAAGGTGACAACGAACATAGAAATCATACACAATAAAAGAACGTTGCCTTTGTCGTTTGAGAATTTTTGTAAAAGTTAATACTATCGTCGGTTACATCATGATATGCACCTTTGTGTAAAATCACACGATCGCTCATCCAATTTTCTCATTGTGTGTACCCCACTTAGTCTCCACAGCACAGTCCCAACACGCCTGGTATAAATGTGCCCATAATCATAACAATTTTTGCTTCTCAGAGACACAGTATATACAAAAACGACACAATGGGTTTCCAGCAGATCAAATGTTATGGTCCCCCATCTCTGGAAACATCTGAAAAACAAATATTTATTTTCAATATCTACTATTGCCCTTAAAAGGTACACTATAATCAAAATATTAAAAATACATTATATATATATATATTTAGAATGAAAAAAAATATAACATTTGATAATAATATGCACGTACATGCCCTCGATTACGTCAGTTGTGACGAAATATGTAGTCTACGTACGTCCCGTTGCCACGCCAACGCCTATCCTACTGTGTACACAAGTGGATTTTGCTTTCATGCTGCTTGCTGCTTTGGATTTTGATATGCCTGTTTTATTCAATGACATTTTGAGTACTTTCAATCCCCTTGTCTTAAAAATAAAGCTTTAAACAGATTTACACTATGTGGATGCTCCATTTCATTACATACCCATGATGGGAATGCGTTTTTGCTTATCCACGGAGTTGCCATTTGAATTTGCTGTATCTTTGATCCTATGCTTGGATGATATCTGCTACCCTGTTACCTCTTATACACATTGGGTGTCTGGGACTCCGTAATAGAGTTCTAGCATTCTGGTAAGAGTCCAACTTTATGCGGTGGTGGATCACATGGTAAAATCATATCACTTATTATTCTGGATTACACAATCTCCATGGACACTTCTTTTGGATTCTTTTCACTTATGAACTTTTGTTTTACATTAATTTTTTTAACACTATGTTTATATATATATATATGTTTAGTATCACTATTATGGATCATCTACTTTTGATTTTGTTCCTACTTTTGGTACTGCATTTATTATTATTAATTTGATACTAAAAAGCATGGACTACTCAGCTTCTTTCTTCATTCCAGCATTTTTTTATCCCACTGTCTGAATTCATAGCTAATGAAAAGCATTTTGAGGCTATTGTGCTTTTTATTTTTTTTTGTGGGTTTAAAAAAAAAAGATACATTTGGAACAAAGTAAACATTTTTTAATACTGCCCATAATTGCAGAAAGTGGGGGTGTCATAAAATTTCTCTCGACTTATGAAAATCCTTGACCTCATCACTTTCGGCGACCCCGCGTCACCAAACAGCTGTTTGCACGTCTTTACCGCGCATGCGCCGACTGTTGTTTTCACCACGCATGCACCGACTGTTTTCTAGGGTCCAGGAAACGTGCTGGCTGCCAAATATGCTATTTCTGTACTTTGCATATATATATATTTTTTTTGTAGTTGTAAAATTTTCAGTTTATTGGAAGGTAAATGATCCAAATCAAACAGCTTTTAGTTCCACAACTGGTAATCGTAGATGACTTTGACATGTATCTTTTGAATTTTCTGATTTAGATTACAACTCTGAACAAGAGAAAATGGGAGAGGAGATTTCAGTTTAGGAGCCTGGGTGCCTTATATTGGATAATGTACTGCATTTCACACACTGCCAGCTACAGATAATACACCGCATGTTCTGGTGATCATCACTAATTATAAAACATTACATTCTGTTCCCAGCAGTGTGGGAAGTTTAGTAGATAAGGTAACAGATCCAGAGACAAACAGGCTGTGCAGATCCAGAGACAAACAGGCTGCCTGACTGATTTTTTCCTGTAAACTGTTGTGTGAGTAGCAGAGAGAGCAGTGACTGGGAAAGAAGAAGAGGCTGCTACTGTAGTTACATTGCAACTTGTAAAAATGTATCCATCTCAAACTCTGCATTGTCATGGCTTTTCCCAGCAGATTTCTATACAAATGTAATACTCCATAGCTGGAACAGAGCACTGGAAATGTATTTTAATGTATTAACTTTCATTTTCCTTTTTGAGAAACAGAATCTTATATTCCTGCAGAATACCATTGGCCTATCCCTTCTGGCTCACTCTACTCATCTTTGAATGACATATAAAGATACCAGGCAGGATTTGCCCTTATAAACCAGATGAAGTGTCCCACCCCACACGTTATTAGGGCTCATGCACACTGCATCTCAAAAAAGTTTAACCTCTTACATTTTGAATGACAATTACTCAGTCATGCTACACTGTACCCAAACAAAATTTTTATAATTTTTTCTCACAAATAAAGATTTCTTTTGGTGGTATTTAATCAGTGCTGTGTTTTTCATTTTCTGCAATGTAAGCGAAAAAATAGAGAAGATTTTTAAAAAAACACATTTTTTTAGTTTCTATTGTAAAATTTTGCAAAGAAGTAATTTTTCTTCATAAATTTGGGCCAAAATTTATACTGCTACATATCTTTAGTAAAAAAAACCCAAATTAGTGTATATTAGTCTCCGTGAGCATCTCTAGGCGTTCTAGGAGCATAAATTACACACATAAACTCCTGCCAACCTATCACATTATTGTAAGCCCTTTATATTTCTAACACATAGCATGTAATACCAATTACAAAACAAAATACATTCTGCTGAGCAAAGGGTTAAGAAAATATTACCTGCGGTTTTAGTAGTGCAGTGGTCCACAGAGGAGAGCATCGGTCCAAGCAGCATGCAGGAACGTGGACAGCGACAGCAAAACAGGCAGCAGGCAGGAATACTGTCCATAGTCAGTACAGGTAGAGATGTTGTCAGCACAGTCAAAGCATTGGTCCAGGTAGCAGGCAGGGATGTGGTCAGTAGCAGCAAAAGGATTGTCCATGCAGCAGGCAGGAATACTGTCCATAGTTAGTACAGGCAGCAGGCAGAGATATGGTCAGTACAGCAAAAGTATTGGTCCAGGCAACAGGCACATGGTCCATAAAGTCCTGGGTCAGTGCAGGCAGAAATATTGTCAGCACAGCCAAAGTATTTGTTCAGGTAGCAGGCAGGACCATCAAGTTTAGGGCCTCGGTCAGGAAAGAATGGGGACAGGGGTAGAGGCTTCTCCCACCCAAATCTCTTTGAAGCCTCTGGACAACCAGACCCTGTTCTGGGAACACAGAAAACCAAAAACTGGTTTTCTCAAATCAGAACACTTTTCTGGAGCCCCACACATATGTGAGACCCCTGTGTAGCAGGGTGAAAGATCAGTCCAAGGGGCAGACAAAAACCATGGTCAACAGGCCAAGGTCAGTGCAGGTAAAAGGCAGAGGCATAGTCGATAGTCTAGGGTCAGTTCACGTGAAAGGCAGAAACATGGCAGTGTAACTATGTTTACAACCACTTTAAAAATCAGAAATAGCATTTTTCATAGTTTTATCCTGATAGGATAACTTAAAAACAAATCAAATGTGATACGCAAATGATTTTCATATAGAATATGATAGATACATTGCCAAAATTATTTTTTCTTTAAATGACAACTTGAAAAATGTATATTTCTATTTTACTCTGCATCCAGATTTTTAATTTTGTAATTTTTCTGTTCTTCTGCCAAACAGTCTAGAGAGAAAGTGAAAAAACTTGCATGCCCTGGAATGGAGGTTTTTTCTCTGTGAGATACTACCCAAGACCATGTAACGGGTGATGAGGCTGCCAGCTTTTTTTTTCACATTTGGGGAGACTTAAAATTCTAGGTGTGCTGACAACACATAAATATTTTCTAGGAAGCTAGAGTGGAATGTCAAGTGCAGGATACAGTGCATCCACCTTGAATACCACCATTCTATACATAATGCAAACAATGGAAGGACCTTGTATGTAGTATCAATGATTGCACAAATCAAATACCTAGCAAAATATGAAATCTTAAAGTGTTACTAAACTCAGTAATATGAAAATAGTTCATCTGCCCCCCCCCCCCCCCTACAGCTAATAAATCTTTTTACATTAAAATATTGCCACTGTATACTTTTTTGGCTGATCTGTATACCACGGTCAGTGATAATCTGCACAGTTTCTCCAGTTCTGAGAGGTAGGTGGAGAATTCCACTTCAGCCTGTATACACGCCCACATGTGTGATGCCAATATCATGTGACCTGTCTTACTCAGAGAACAAGTAAATGCTCTCTCCAGCATAAAAGACAACTGAGCATGTGCAGGTTGGCTACCCTGCCTGTGTTAGCTGGCTTTCCCCAGATAGACAGTGCAGGAGGGGGAGGATCTGTGTATACAGGATAAAACAGCCTTTTTACACAATGCAGAGGATTAACCCCTTAAGTTCCACAGTATAACAAGCATGCTATGCTGCATATACACACTGATTTACAATACAATAGCAGCATGTATTTAAAAAGCCACACACACACACACGTGTGGAAGAAGTGTAATCCTGGGTTCACACTGGGAGTTTGTTTCGTTCAACCCAGTGGGCTGAACGAAAAAAAACAGACATGTTGCTGTTCTAACACAAGAGATGTTAGTACAGCGATCTCCCCCACGGCAAATCTGCTCACGATTCAAAACGCTGAAGTGTGAATGCAGCCTAAGACCCAGAGTTATAGGCTGAGTTGCAGAAAGTAAATGGAGGTGGATCTGCTTGTTACTAGAATAAATTCTATTATAACGATTGTTGGTGGTTAGATATTATTGTACTGCTAGCCCCAGGTTAGGAGACATAATGTTGTTTTTGTTTATTTTAAGTGAAGGCTGTATGAAAAATGTCAAAAGAGCAATAACACTACCAGACCTTGTTTTTTTCATGCTTTTGTGAAAGGAAGATGTGGTATAAAACACTTTGGGTAATTGTACACAAGATCGACATCAGAATGGTTGCAATTCATTTTTATGATTTGCAAAAATACTGTAGTAATCTCACCTAAAACCACAAAATGCCAAAATAGGGCATTTTTGAATCATTATTTAATTAGGAATAAAGAGGATCTTCAGTCTGTTGAAAAAAATTCAAAGTCAGCAGCTACAAATACTGTAGCTACTAACTTAAAAAAAAAAGATAATTACCTGTCCAGGGATCCAACGCTGTCCTCACTCAGACCGGTCTTTGGGTCCCCAACACTGCCATGTTTACTGTGGGGATTCAGGTGTGACTCCTTGCAGTTTCACAGCTGGCTTCCCATTCACGCTATGCTTTTGTAAATAGATCTACGGCCTCCTGGGACATGTGACGTGTCCCAGGAGGTTGGGGGCAGTGAGGTGTACTGAACTTCCATTTTGAGATGAAGTTTGGCTTATTACTCTGGTTAATTACTCAGGTTTCTTTAGATAACTTGGCGTTACCATTTTGTCAATAGTTTAGTAGATTGACATTTACAGCAGTGATACACTCATCAAAGCAAATGCCAGATGAAAAAAAAAGTGCCTGAACCACTAATGGCACAACACAGGGACGCAAAGAAAATGCTTACTTGTCCTGCCACCAGCACTACTACACTTTGCTTGCATACAGAGCTATAGTGGCCAAATTTTTTTTAGCATCCAACACTTCTGTGTCCATGCTCCGTGGTTCCATCCCCTGGCTTATGTGTCCATGCTGGGTAGTATACTTTTGGAATTGGGTATTCTTTACAGAAGGAAATTTCACCACATTCACTAATCTCTGGGGAAAATTTCCTTGCAAAGTGCTTCCATTGGAAATGGAACAGCCCTACTTGGCTTTAGTAAATGAACCCAAATGCATATCACCTTGAGGTTCAGAGCTGGTCCAGTAATTTCACAAAAGAATTATGCAAACTTGACACCTGTCAGTTGTGGTGAAATTGATCCAGACTTCTTTTTTTAATCTCATTTATTGCTTTCAGATTTATCAAGTATCACTGTGAACTCATAACTGAAAGGACTTTTATAACATAACACAAACAGCATTGAGGTGCAGTAACCCAGAGAAACCTATAACTGATCAGTTTTAGTAGTTTATTATAATCTGTATAATAAAAGATGATGATTTCTGCTTGTTTGCAATTAAAGTCTATGAAAACTGTCATTCCCCGAAACATTTAATCAGCTTATTAAGGATTAATGAAGATTAGCAACTTAATGTTTTAGTAATTAACATTGTAACAATGAGATCAGGAAAACATTTTATCTAGGCTGTGAATTTGTAATACAATAAAAATAATAAGTTAGCACATGAAGCTAGAAATATGCCTTTGTTTTTACCTCTGTCTCTGCCACAAACATGTTATATATGTAATGGCTATAGCTTTTTTCTAAGTAAGTTTTATGGTTGCAGCATACACTCTAATTTTATAGCATCAGCATTATATTAACAATACAAACAACTGTTTTTTTGACAATATAAGATAAACATGAAAAACATGAACAATCTTTTATGTTGTGAGTGCTGTCTGTCTGCTGGCCATCTCTTTTCACAACTTTCTGGATTCCTTGCAGCTTCTCCTCTGCAGTTTATTTTCAATTTCTAATGACTACATATCCCATGGTACCTTTCTGCCTACAAGCAGTGATTCTTGTACTGACTCTGCCTCCTGACACTCTTCCTCACAACACCTCTGTAGTTTAGAAGGCAGGCTCTGTGACATCCATAAAATCAAAGAAGGGAAGGCATAAACCCCTGATGCATTACCCGAGTTAAAAGATGTTTATTAAAATAGAAGGAAGCCAAAGAAATGCATACTCACAAAAGTACCAAGATGTACAGCATGTAAATGGTAGCCTAACATGAGGTAAAAAGTGCAAATGCTTCAAAAACCTCACATGGAGCACACTGACGCGTTTTGGGGGCGCAACCCTTTCTTCAGAGCTGTGCTGATCAGCACCACCAAATGCCCAGTGCTTAAATACAGTAATGCATGCCACAATCCACCCCAACCAAACCGGAAAGGCGGAGCAAGATGGGGAGGAAAAAACTAAACAAAAAAAGCACAACAAGGAACAGCAGCATCACCCCTATGTACACCTGTATGTATTTTCCTTCTTTGATTTTGTACTTCCACACTGGATACCCCATCCGAGGAGGACTGCATCCACTCAGTGTATACATGTCACTGGTTTGGCCTTCCCCCCGTTGAGGACCATTGAGCGCTGGAAGTGTTTGGCTGTTATTTTCTGTGAAATCTATGAAACAGCAATGCCTACTCACAGGGCATGATGAATAGGTGTCACAGAAAACTGAACCCCTGTCACTGTAATGGCTCTGTGATTGGACAAAACGTAGACAGTCAGTCAATATCATTGGCTCTGTACCTTTTGCTGGTGATCCACTGTGTCCAGTCACAAAGAAGCAACATTTCTCTACATGTCTTCACAGTTTTTGGTGCGTCAACTGGTAGTGATTTGCCTTTTCATTATCAGAGAGCCCAATACACACACACATTCACATAACATAAAGCATAACTATTTTATCTTTCAGGCAACGCATGTATTCTTTATTATCTTAGTTGCAGCATGCTGAGAAACAAGTGCTTTTGTTTACTCGCTATATGTGCATTGTGGTGCCAAATAAAATGAATGGAAATACAAGGTAATGCACATGTACAGCATGTAATGCATGGCAAAGTGTGCACACAAGTGTGAAGCCACCTTCCAGGATTGCAGAGAATGTAATTTGGAGTAGTGCAGATTATGAAAATGATGCATCGCTATACAGAAAAATTACACAGCTAAGTGCAGTCCTAGTGCTATGGTTTAATATCTACAGTTAATATTAGTACACACTCAGTACAAGTAACATTTACATGATAAGTTTACTGCAGATATATTTTCCATTGCCAATGTTCAATAAAACCAGAGTGCCACATCATTAATGTCAATGTGTGCAGGGATTCTAGTAACCATAGTAACATCTTTTTTATTAAAACCTACTGAAATCAAGCTATTTGGATCTCTTTCTCATTCCTACATATTCACTATTTTTTTTTTAATTTTATTTAATCATAACATTTAACAACTGATAATCATGGCACAATACTACTCTTTATTCGGTCCTAAACCTTAATACAATTCTACCCTATTGAATTTCCCTGCTGTCCTGTCTAGACTTGTACTGGTCTGTTGGCAAAAATGGGACTACAGTAGTCATGAATATTATTAATAGCAAAGAAAAAAAAAATTTTTTTCAAAAAAGGAGGCAATTTTATTTGGATGGTGAGATTTGTGTTAAGGCTACAAATTGACTAAATATGCCCCTTGACAGCGACTGTGTGTCCTGATGCTTTGTATGTAAATAAAAGTACAGTAATCCTTGAATCTCTAAAAAATCATCTATAATCACAATTAAAATAAATGAAATTAATGATTAATGAAGAATGTTGCCTTCCTTTGCCAAACTTTTTTTAGACAGTCTGTACAAAAAATACTTTTCTTGTTTGCAGTTGAGGTCAGACCTGTCTGTCAAAATTGACTACCCACTGTGCAAATAGTTGGGTCCCAAGCACACTCATGTAAAAAACAATGAGCTGAGCTCTTATATTTCCGTGGTCCCTGATGGCCACAGGGCTGTGGCCACTTATACTGTCCTAAAACTATGGCGCAACAAGCATTTCGAGGAGGTATGAATATCAAGCCTATAAAGCAGTGGCTTTAATTATGCATACATGGTCAAAATGTCATAAACTTCTGCCGGACTGAAAGTAATATAATATTTAGATTGTCTAGAACAGGATTTCTTAACTAGAGTTCCTCCAGAGATTGCTACGGATTCCTTGAGCAATTTTTGCCTCTCAGATAAGTTCCCACTGATACCAATGACCTCTTTAACTATCTGTGAGGGGGTAATTCTTCCCAATGTCCACAAATGTAAGGAGCATTTTTCCCACTGACCATCACACTAATGCATCGTGAGTTGTAGATATTGTCATTTTTATCAGGGGTTCCCTGAGACTGGAAAATTATTTCAAGGGTTCATCTATGGTGAAAGGGCTGAGAAGGGCTGGTCTAGATAATGCATAGTACAGTAAAAGGTGTCTAATGCAACAACGTGCACCACGTACACAGGGTCATTCATAGCACAACCACCTCTTTTGTCTAATATCATAACCTTTGATATCAAAATACAGTGGATATCAGCATAGGAGGACTTTTTTTATTCAGTACACAGCACAGAATTTGTTTTTTTTAACAAACAGAGGTGCTTTATTGAAATAATTACAGTTGACAGCATATGAATAAACAGGTTAGCATCATTAGCATGTTGAACAGGAATGATACATCTATAACACAGCATAGAGAACCAACAGCAATTATCTTAATTAGTTTATCTCGGGAGTACAGTGCCTTACAAACGTTATCACCCCCCCTTGGCTTTTTTCCTATTTTTTACATTACGGCCTTTGATCCAATGTTTTTTTTTTATCTTAATTATATGTGATGGATCAGAACACAATATTCCAAGTTGGTGAAGTAAAATTAGAAAAATATATACATAAAACTATTTCAGAATTAAAAAAACTGATAATTGGCATGTACGTATGTATTCACCCCCTTTGTTATGAAGCCCATAAAAAGCTCTGGTGAAACCAATTACCTTCAGAAGTCACATAGTCATTATCTGTCATTACATAGACACACCTTTTTGAAAGGCCCCAGAGGCTGCAACACCTAAGCATGAGGCACCACTAACCAAACACTGCCATGAAGACCAAGGAACTCTCCAAACAAGTAAGGGACAATGTTGTTGAGAAGTACAAGTCAGGGTTATGTTATAAAAAAATATCCAAATCTTTGATCCCTAGGAGTACCATAAAATCTATCATAACCAAATGGAAAGAACATGGCACAACAGCAAACCTGTCAAGAGACGGCCGCACACCAAAACTCACAGACCGGACAAGGAGGGCATTAATCTGAGAGGCAGCACAGAGACCTAAGGTAACCCTGGAGGAGCTGCAGAGTTCCACCGCAGAGACTGGAGTATCTATACATAAGACGACAATAAGCCATACGCTCCATAGAGTTGGGCTTTATGGACGAGTGGCCAGAAGAAAGCCATTACTTTCAGCAAAAAAAAAAAAGACACGTTTTGAATTTGCGAAAAGGCATGTGGGAGACTCCCAAATTGTATGGAGGAAGGTGCTCTGGTCTGAGGAGACTAAAATTGAACTTTTTGGCCATCTAAGAAAATGCTATGTGTCTGGCGCAAACCCAACACATCACATCACCCAAAGAACACCATCCCCACAGTGAAACATGGTGATGGCAGCATCGTGCTGTGGGGAAGTTTCAGCAGTCGGGACTGGGAAACTGGTCAGAGTTGAGGGAAAGGTGGATGTTGCTAAATACAGGGATATTCTTGAGAAAAACCTGTACCACTGTGTGTGATTTGAGGCTAGGACGGAGGTTCGCCTTCCAGCAGGACAATGACCCCAAGCACACTGCTAAAGCAACACTTGAGTGGTTTAAGGGGAAACATGTAAATGTGTTGGAATGGCCTAGTCAAAAACCAGACCTCAATCCACTAGAAAATCTGTGGTCAGACTTAAAGATTGCTGTTCACAAGCACAAACCATCCAACTTGAAGGAGCTGGAGCAGTTTTGCAACTAGGAATGGGCAAAAATCCCAGTGGTAAGATGTGGCAAGCTCATAGAGACTTATCCAAAGCGACTTGGAGCTGTGATGGCTGCCAAAGGTGGCTTTACAAACTATTGACTTTAGGGGGGTGAATAGTTATGCACATTGACTTTTTCTGTTATTTTGTCCTATTTGTTGTTTGCTTCACAATTAAAAAAAAAAAAAAAGAAGAAAAAAAAAAAAAAAAAAACAACACACACAACCCATCTTCAAAGTTGTGGGCATGTTCTGTTAATTAAATGATGCAAATCCTCAAACAATCCATGTTAATTCCTGGTTATGAGGCAACAAAACAAGAAAAAAGCCAAGGGGGTGAATACTTTTGCAAGGCACTGTAAATTACAAGCTTGGGACCTTTCTTTAGGCTATCCTCCCAGTCCTCTCTGTCCAGGGAGGGAATAGCCTCCCTCCAGTATTCCCAAAGTTTTTCCGTTCTAGGTATATCAGTACAAAGGAGAGCACTATAAAGGGCCGATAATGGTTTGTCTAGGTCCCCATGGGCTAGAAGAGAATTCAATAGAATCAGCTTTAAGAACGGGAGTCTGAGGGAATTGGGCCCCAGCAGCATGTCGCAGCTGGAAGTAATGGAACAGTATCCAGCACGGCAGACTGAACCTATGAGACAGTTGTGAGAAGTTTAAGAGGGCACCCATGGGCTTGATGTCCCCAATAGTCTTGATCCCATACCGCACCCACAGCTGGGGGTCCTGAGTGGTACGGAAATGAGGGAGTCCAGGGTTGCCCCACAGGGGTTTAGCAGGAGATAGTTGTCATGGAACGGAGAAGTGTCGCGTTGCAGTTTTCCAGATTCGCCATGTAATACGCGTTAGCCCAGGGAAAAAGGTATGCCCTCGGTCCCCTATAAATGAGATTGCGGAGATCCAGTAAGGATCCCAAGAAGGCAGCCTCCAGACAAGTGGCCGCATTGGCTATATTAGGTAGTGCCAAACCTCCCAACTGTGGAGGGAGAGATAGCGTAGCTTTAGCCATACGGGGGGAGGCCCCGTTCCACATAAAAAGGAAACCAGGCATCTATATATTTCTTTGAAAAATTAAGTTGCAACCAAGACCCGACCATTACAAAATATGTCGATGAATCTTGGGAGAAGCATCATTTTTACCTAATTTATTCGACCTAGTAAATGCAATGGGAGCCCAAACCACGACGAGCAACACGCTTTGAGTGATAATAAGAGCGGTTGGAGATTATGGTCAAAAAAAAGTCAGATGTTTGTCTACTGTACTCCTAGATATCTGAACTCCTCAACCCACTGTAGTGGGGAGGAGGGGGGCAAATTAATTACCTGATCGTCAATTGGGAAAAGGATAGATTTGGACCAGTTAATCCATATACCCGAAAATGAATCAAACTTGTCAAAAATAGTTATGGCTGCCGAGAGCATCATTCAAGTAAAGTAGGGCGTCGTTCGCATACAGGGACAGTTTCTCCTCCAAGCGTCCCACCCTCAAGCCCCTGACCTCAGAAGATTCCCTAATCAAAATAGAAAAGGGTTCCAAGGCCAGAGCTAAGAAAGAGGGAGACAAGAGGCATCCCTGATGCATACCTCTATGAAGAGGGAACACTGTGGACAGCCAATCATTGGTAGGGACACGTGCCCCGGGAGCCCTATAGAGCATCTGTAACCAGCAAAGGAATTTAGGACCAAATCCATACTGCCTCAGAACCATAGGTAGACCCATTTCAGTCAAATGCTTTTTCTGCGTCTAATGAAGTGATGACTCTGGTGCCCTGGTTGTCATGTGGGATCGAGCAGTTGAGAGATAAGCGTTGTAGGTTTGTGTCTGTTCCTTTACCCGGCATAAACCCTGTCTGGTCAACATGAATCAGATCTTCAATAACAGTAGACAGCCGACCAGCCAAGACCTTCGCTAGAACTTTGGCATCAACATTTAAAAGCGAAATAGGCCTATAAGAGGCACAGTCTTGGGTATCCTTGCCGGGCTTGGAAATCGGTACAATAACCACCTCTTCCATGGATTCAGGGAGAGTATCAAGGGAAGACAAATATGAAAAAAGGTTTGTAAGCTTGGGAGCTACAGTTTCAGCAAAGTTTGAGTAAAATTCAGCAGGGATCCCGGAGTCTTAACTGCCTGTAATTTCCCAATGGCTGTCTGCATCTCTTGCAGAAATATATTTGCATCTAGGTGTTCTCTGTCCGCCCCATCTAGTGTGGGAAGTTTAATCACTTCAATACCAGGCACTTACCCCCCTTCCTGCCCAAGCAAATTTTCAGCTTTCAGCGCTGTCACTTTTTAAATGACAATTGCGCAGTCATGCTACACTGTACCCAAACAAAATTTTTATCATTTTCTTCCCACAAATAGAGCTTTCTTTTGGTGGTATTTGATCACCTCTGCGG
The DNA here is from genome assembly GCA_037952925.1 of Lithobates clamitans. Classification (NCBI taxonomy): domain Eukaryota; kingdom Metazoa; phylum Chordata; class Amphibia; order Anura; family Ranidae; genus Lithobates; species Lithobates clamitans. Next base: position 746,320 of record JBBGZY010000889.1, on the reverse strand, counting down.
TTTTTAATTTTTTGCTAAATAAATTATAAAAAAAAAAAAAAAACATTTTTTGAAAAGAAAAAAAAAGAAGAAGTTTCTTTGTTTCTGTTATAAATTTTTGTAAAAAAATAAGTTTTCTTCTTCACTGATAAACTGCACTGACGGGCACTGATAAGGCGGCACTGATGAGGTGGCAGCAATGAGTTGGCACTGATGAGGTGGCACTGATGGGCACTGATATGAGTGCATATCAGTGCTGCCTATGTGGCATTGATGGGCACTCATAGGCTGCACTGATGGGTACTTATGGGTGGCACTGATAGGCAGCACTGATGGCACTGGCAGACAATATTAATGGGCACTGATTGGCAGCTGCCTGGGCACTGATTGGCATATCCCTGGTGGTCTAGGGTGGCATACCTTTTGGGGTTCCTTTGTGGACATCCCTGGTGGTATCCCTGGTGGTCCTGGGCAGGCATCTGTGGGGGGGCTGCGCTGATAAATAATCAGCACAGACCTCCCCCTGTCAGGAGAGTCAGCGATCGGTGAGGATAAACTGCTCTTCCTGTTTACATCGTGATCAGCCGTGATTGGACATGGTTGATCACGTGGTAAAGAGTCTCTGTCAGAGGCTCTTAACCGAGATCGGTGATGCGGTGTGTCAGACTGACACACCACACCACCGATCATCGCGCTGCGTGCCCCAACGGGTGCACGATCGTGGCTTATCCTGCTGGACGTCATATGACACCCAGTCAGGATAACTGAACCACTTCCTGGGCCGTCATTCTGCTATAGGCTGGGCGGGAAGTAGTTAACGGTATCCAAAAAGGTAGTTAGCTCACTCTGGGAGTAGGTGACCCTGGACTCAAAGCTCCCTAAAGAGTACACAGCACAGATTCGTTTAAAACAATCAGATAATAGGGTAATGTATGGAAACTTCCTAGAGAATTAACATACTGTATATCTAAAGCTATTTTTAGTTTTGTATAAAGTTAAAGTGATGGTAAACGACCACCTTGTAAAAAACCTTGTCTAAAACTGAAATGAAAAACACTTGTGTATAGGGCTGAAACAACTAATCGATTAATCGACAACTAATCGATTATGAAATTAATCGATTACTATTTTCATAATCGATTAATCGGCCAGTAACATAATGGGGTTAAAAATAATAGAATTAGGCCTTTATAGTACAAAAAGAGCAAATAAATCGCTACTGTAAATATTACTTTCACAGTTCTACAGTAATAAAAATGAACCCCTTACAGTAGCGATTATTTTTTTTTTAACGCAAAATGGTGCTTTTTTGGTTCAATATACTTCAATGGAGAAGCTGCAGAAAAGCATGTAATGCGTTTTTGCAGCAATTTGTATTTTTTAATCTGCCCAACAACAAAATTGGCCAAAAAACTGTATTTCTCTTTTAATAGTGTATATACAGTATATCTCTTCTGTCTGTTATTCTCAGAGTGGATTCAATATTTTGCTCCCTAACCATATAGTTGTTTTTTTATATTTACCACTGCATAGAGATATTTAAGAATAAATTGTTTTTTTTAAAAAAAACCTTTACATATTAACTAAATTATATATTTTTAAGGTTATTAACCGATTAATCAGAACAATAATCGACTACCTAATTGATTATGAAAAAAATCGTTAGTTGCAGCCCTACTTGTGTATAGATATAAGAAACATAAATACATTTTTTCCTTTTTTCCTAAGGAATCACATTCCCTCTGTTCCTTCTGTTCTCAGATGCATAAGAGCTGGGGAGGAGAAGCTGCAGAACACTGAGCTACCCATTGAATGGCTGTTCAGAGGGGACATGTGTCAGGACAAGTATGATTATTGGAGTAGAGCAGGCTGAGTTCCCAGCATAGATCGGGAACTGACCACGATGTTCTCTCCTGCTTAGTGTGGTCAGTTTTTATTAGGCAAGCAGAGGGACTGGCAGGAACACTAGGGATTTCACACAAAGGAAGCAATAAAAATAGAACACGATACTTTCTCATACAAGTATTTGCCCATTGCCATTGGGACAGAAAATTATAGAAAGTCAAATCCTAAAGCAAAACTACAGCTATTTTGGTTAGTGTGATTTTCTTTAAAGAGTCCTAAAAGGTAATTGTTTTGGGGTAAAACTCTTTGGGGTTTTTATTGCTGCCTGTGGCTCCATTAGGGAGATAGACCCTCTCTGTTTGTCCTGTTTACCATTTTCATTGAAAGCGAAAGCAAGACCCCTTTCACACTGAGGCACTTTCACGCTAAAAAACAGCACCCAAAAAGCTCACGAAAACCTATTTCAATTAAAATCAATGAATGCTTTCAAACTGGAGCAGTGCGCTAGCGGGGTGGTGAAAAAACACCCCTCTCCATTGAAATGAATGGAAAGCTCTTCAAACGCGCCTGAAAAGCTCTTCAACAGTCTCAGTGTTTTACTGGCAGTTTACAAGCGCCTCAGTGTGGAAGGGGCCTAAAAGAAAATCTCAAATTTGGGTTTGACATCAGAACAGGAATAGAGGGGAAATCTTCAAGTGGGGACACTAGTTCTGGTGACCTCCGTGACATCTGGACCCCCTCACTTTGGAGGAATTTCTTCTCACTTCTTGTTTGTCCACTTTAGGTTTACAAGTTTATAAATAGTTTTTTTTCATTATTTGTGTAACATTTGTATCCTACAAATAAACATTAAATTCAATTAAGGCCCTTAGGCTACTTTCACACTGAGGTGCTTTACATGCAATAGCGCCTGTAAAGAGCCTCTCCTGTGTCTCCAGTGTGAAAGCCCGAGGGTGCGCATGCAGGACAGTAAAAAAAGTCCTGCAAGCCGCATCTTTGCAGCGCTGTAGGAGCGGTGTTTACATTGCTCCTAAAGCGCCCCTGCCCATTGAAAACAATAGGGCAGCGCGGCCAAACGGCCGGCGGTTTTAACTTTTTGGCCACTAGAGGCCAAGCTAGAGTCCAAATAGCGCCCACCCCAGTGTGAAAGTAGCCTTAGCTTGAAGAGCATGGTGGGCTTTGTAGTAAGGAACCCAAGCATTGCCTTGGCATTTGTTGACTGCATTTGTACATCCAGAGGGCTGTTCCTTCTAGCAGGAATGGTGGACTGTGTACATCCCCTAATTCTTTAGCTATGTGTTATTTGACATCTTGATATTTAAAGTGGTTGTTAAGCCACTCCAACAAGTAAGCACCATCCGTGCTGTCTCCCTATGCATTGTCCCCCTTTGTGTTTGATTTATAAAAAAACTGCTTTAAATACCTCATGTAAGAGCTGATATCCATATTCACATGACCAGCCGGGTCTCTCCTTTCCTCCTCTATCAGATGCAGCGGGAGGGGCCGATATTCCCCCGCTGATGTCACTCAGGAGGGGAGGAGGAGAGGAGGATAGACCTGTGATCGTGGATCTCGCCTCTTACATGAGGCATTTACGGCATTTTTTAAATAAATCACACACAGAGGAGGGACACTGCATAAGTAGACAGCACGGATGGTGCATACAGGTTATATATGGTGCATACAGGTTAGAGTTATTTGAGCAGCAGGAGAGGAGGGGCAGCACTGTCATGAGCTGACAGACAGGTAGGGGAGGGGGAAGGAGGACACAAGACAGAGGAGACACAGGACATCAGACTGGGGATGACGGAGGCCACAGTGTCAGGGCTCAGCAGCCATGATTACCGTGGTCAGTTTTCAAAGGGGAGGGGATATACTGGCAGGATTAGCCAGGTTTTTTAGGTGTTACAGGTGGCCAAATGACACAGGACAAGCACTGTGTCATAACATGCTTTCAAGGAGCAGGATCTATTTTTTTTTGGGTTAACAAACACCTTAAGCATATTCACAAAAAAGTGTACACATAGCATTTTTAAATTCTGGAGCAGTAGCTTCACCCTACAAGTAGTATTTTTTTAACTTTCAGGTGCAATATTTCACGTATGTTTAAGTAAAATAAAAATAATTATACAAAATGCTCTTTTTAAGTCTGGAATATTTTAAGTTAGTAAAAAAAAAAATGTGCAAAATGCTATACTTTCCCTTCAAGAAAAAATGGGCATTGACTTGCAGTATTGGTATTGCTTTTTTTTTACATTTGTCTCTTAGAGATGTAAACCCTTGAGGCTTTTCATCTTAATGCATTCTATGCATTAAGGTGAAAACCTTCTGTATTGCAGCAGCCCCCTAGAGCCCTCTTTTACTTACTTGAACCCAATCTTTTCAGCGACGAGAATGAGCCCAGAAGCTTCAGCTGTCGTCTCGGGTCCTCATTGGATAAATTGATAGCAGCAGCAGCCATTGGCTCCCGCTGCTGTCAATCAACTCCAGTGACACATGGGCGGGGCAGAGTCCTGCTGTCTGTGTCAATGGACGCAGCAGCAGGACTCAGGAGTGCGCCCGCTCAGGTGCCCCATTGGAATGCGGATTTCTGAGGGTGCACTCAATGCGTGGAGGTGCCAGGAGAGACACTAAGGGACCCCAGAAGAGGAGGATCGGCGCCACTCTTTGCAAAGTCCTTGCACCGAGGAGGTAAGTATACCATGTTTGTTATTTGAAAAAAAAAAAAAAAATCTAACCTTTACAACCCATTTAGGCCCAGTTCACACCAGATGCAGTACCGTACACTTTTTTTTCTGCACTAAAAATGCATGCACAGTGTTTTCCATGTATTCCAATGGCTTTAGTTCACACCAATGCAGTCAGTTTCTGCACCGGAAACTGACTGGAACTGACTGCACTGGTGTGAACTAGAGCCATTGGAATACATGGAAAACACTGCCTGCATTTTTAGTGCAGAAAAAAAGCGCACGGAACTGCATATGGTGTGAACTAGCACTTAAAGTTTCTTTGCATCAGATTTTTTAATCCAATTGTAAGTGCATGCATACAAAGTAACGGTATGTGTTTCTTCTGAAAGAGATCATAGTACCACTTGTGACATAACCTTTCCTTCCTGAAATACTGTGTCATATTTGTTCAGACACTAGCCAGGGACAACATCTACAGTACTTTCTGGACTGAGGATGACACAGGCATGTAATTCTTGCCGATGTTCACAAATGTCTGATACTTATCCACCCATGCTGCCGCTCACCTTGTTACTTGTTTCAAAGTTACAACATTGTGGTCTGCAGAGGTACTGAAGGAGAAGAGATGGAGGAAATGCTTCCCTCTCTGCAGCAGACTGAATACATACTATTATCCTAGGCAGCAAAATCACTTGTCTGGAGCTCAATTACTGCTTTTCTAAACTACGTTTCTGTATATTATGACATGTCAGGAATGTATTAATCCAGACTCCATATAGTTACCTATGCCCAGATAGCAAGCGATTGAGCTTAAAGTTTGAAAATGACTTGCTAAGCTATTGTTAGATTTGCCAGACTTCACAGGTTTGTTGCACAATTGCAGCAAGACCACATTGAATGACTCCAGATCAACTTTCTTTGCAAACATTCTGCAAGTCTGCTGCAAGTTCTGGTTCAGTTATGTTGTGCAATAATCATCCCACCACAGGGGTCACTGTGACTTGCAGAGCTCTTGCTGTAGAATCACCACTGCAACTTTGCTCTTGCTAGAGGCTTGCCACGCAAATTTGCTACAAATTGAAAAAGTATCAACTAGAACTTGTGCTTCAAGTGCACAACCCGCTAGTGAAAATGTGCGCAAGTTAACAGACTTACAATTCAATGTGTGGCAAGTTATCTTTGCTATCTGGGTGGTCTAAATATGCTGTAAGGTTTAAAGTGGATGTAAACCCGAATTTTTTTTTTTTTTTTTTTTTTTTTGTATCATACTGTAGATTATAAGATTTCCTATCATTTGAGCCCAGTCTTGCCTCACAGAGTTAATCCATCTCTGAGCAATCCTCTTTTATTGTTCAGTGAGAAAAATCTTGACAAACCTAGAAAAACTTTGTCAAATACTCCCCCTTGCTGTGAGTGACAGCCTAAGACACAGGCATTATTTTTTAATTCCCTCCCCCACTCATTTCTTAAGCAGCTCTGCAAGGATTGGATGTTCCACACCTCAGCATGATTTGGCATGCTGAAGTCATGTGGTTACTTTCCTGTCTTTTCACTGGATGTTAGAGGTCATAGCAGAAGTTCAGCAGAAGTTCAGTGTTAGAAATACACATATTGACAAGGGGAGTGTAGAGGTGGGCGGGGAGTCTACTGACATCAGGACTCCACCCACCGAGCTCCAGACAACAGACCCGCCCACAGAATATGCCATTTTTCAAGTCTAATTACAGACAGAGGGGAGACATTTGACAAGTAAAGATACATGCAGGAGGCATGTATATCCTTATAGATAACCCCTATAGCAGTAGTTTAGAAAGGATGACATTGGGTTTACTTTAACCACTTCAGCCCCGGAAGGATTTACCCCCTTATTGACCAGGCCATTTTTTGTGAATAAGGCACTGTGTTATTTTAACAGACAATTGCATGGTCGTGCGACATTGTTCCCAAACAAAATTGATGTCCTTTTTTTCTCACATATAGAGCTTTTCTTTTGGTGGTATTTGATCACCACGGCGTTTGTTATTTCTTTGCGCTATAAACAAAAAAAGAGCAACAATGTTGAAAAAAAAAAACGAAAAAAAAAAAAACTATGTTTTACTCTGTCACAGTATAAATGACACTGGCAGGGAAGGGGTTAACATCAGGGGCAATCAAAGGGCTTGTTCCCTGGAATGCTTTCTAACTGTGTGGGGAATGCTGACAGTAGACAGAGAGAGATCTGTGTTCCTGATTACTAGGAATCACAGATCTTTCTCTTTCTCTGTGACAGAACGACGCCTACCTTGTTTACATAGGCAGACCGCTGTCCTGTCATTCCTGAGAACAATCACGGGTCACCGGCGGCACGCGCCCCAGACCAGACTTGCCACAGTATATGTGCGGTGGGTGGTCCGGAACTGGTTAAAGTCATTCAAATAATAAGAAGGCACTCTTTGCACCTGGAGGCAAGGAGAGTTAACCTTTATGTGCTGGAAGGCTTCTTTATAGTAAGTGGTTATAAAGGAGCAGCGCTGTGACAACCTTGTGATAAAAAGGGCATTCAATAAAGAGTCTCAAAAGTTCATTATTTATATGATAGACACAGTGTGAGGAAGTGTAGAAAGTCCCATTCAAAGGATCCTAAATAGTAGGTACGTGGGTAGGTAGATGGCAATTATTCTTAATCCTTCACCGCACCACCGTGATAATAGTACAAATGCGCGCTTACCGAACAGCAAGCTTAGGAAGCTTGTGACCTTAACCCGGTCGGGGCCTTTCCAGGAGGAACCATCAAAGAAGAAACAGATCCCCTTCGCTTAAGATAGGCACGCTGTTCAGCAGTATCACTACTTGGGAAATACCCCTGGCTAGGGATAAGCCTCAGGAGAGGTAGGCAAGAAAAAAGGAGGGCACATAGCGTAATCCTGCTTTCAATGTTTAATAAAATCAAATGAAAATACACTTACATTTGGATGATAAAAACAAGCACATAAGCCGGCCGGCTAGAAGCAATCGCCCGTCCTACAGACGGTAATGCAGCGCGTCAGCACGTCAGCACGCCCGACGTACGTTTCGTCACACTCTGACGTCGTCTGGGGCACGGGCGACGCACTGACGTGTCGCATTAATATAGTAAACAACATACCAAGCCTCGTATTGAGGACGGGACCGGAAATCACCTTGCGTTCCACTAGTTCCGGGCGGATACCAAAGAAACGCCATCTTAAGTATGGGATTAAACTTAACATACTATGTATAATATTGATAACGAACCAACATACGATGCCAGACATAAATTGGCCCCGTACATAAACTGGTCGCACACTTGCCAGAAAATCAAAAATTGATAGGATTAAAAGATGGATTAAATTAAAAATAAATTAAAACTAACAATAAAAGGGGATCCTTCGACACTAAAGCCTTAGAGGAAAAGAGGATGGTAATTGTCCCATTTCTTTATATGCATATTCATGGAGGCGAAAAGGATTATTAGGTATATGGAAGTATTCTCAAGGCCTTCCATAGCTGAATACAATTCTAAAGGGCACAAAAACGGGAAAACATACCATATTGCCATACTGGGGTGGTAGGTCCTAGGGGAAGGAAGGTGATTTATTCCCAAGTGTAGGAACCATTAAATGTCATAACATAAACCACAAAGCACAACTACCAGGACAAATACATAGGACAATTATAAGTCCCAAACCTAGGATAACAAATCTACACAGGGGAAATACCCCATACGTGAACATAAACTGCAATAGTACAATGGGGCATATACCCTTCGGGGTGGTATAAACCTGATATTAACCATTTAACACATATAGAGGATATTCCTCCTGGGCAGGCCAGGGCTCTAGGTGAATAGATGGTATCTCAAATTAAAAACCAAGGGATAGAGTTAATCTTATGAGTTGTCTATGAAGGCATTGGTGTCAGTATCAATATTAAGCCCATATGGGGCATAGCACTTGATTTTATGTATCCAGAGCATCTCAAGCTTCGAGATGCTCCTCACCAGAGAGCTGCCCCTCCAATGGGGCCGATATCTATCAATTCCTAGAAAAAGTGTTTTGGAGGGATCTTTATTATGAGCAGTCAGATAATGCTTTGAGACAGAATGCTTAGGAAAGCCATTCAAGATGTTAGTGATATGTTCGTTTAGACGAACGGAGAGGGGTCGCCTAGTCCTGCCCACATACTGCAGACCACAAGGGCACTGCAGCAAGTAGACGACCCCCTCCGTTGTGCAAGTAATGAAGGGCTTAATGTCATGTTCCTCATGGGTACTATGGGAGGTGAACTTCTGAGTTCGCCTAGATGTCGCGGAATTAAGCTTACAAACACGACACCTCCCACATTTGTAATACCCTTTCAAATTGTCAAAAAGGCCCTGGATGCCTCCAATAGAGGGGGGGTCAAGGACATTAGGGGCTAATTTATTCCTAAGTGACGATGCTCCTTTAAAAATTACTTGTGGTTTATCTGGGATAACCGTTCGCAAGATCGGATCATTCCCCAATAGGTGCCAATGTTTGTTAAGTAGGCTTTTGATGTTGCTGTGCTGTATTGAGTAGGTGGTAATAAAGGGGAGAGTGACAGAATTCTCTCTGGGGGGTGCCACTTGATTGAGTAGCTGTTCTCTGTCCATACCCTTAACAACATCCATGGTCTGAGTAAGGAATTCCTTATTATACCCTTTTTCAACAAACCGGTGCATCAAGACTTCGGCCTGTTGCATGAACTGAGAGTTGTCAGTACAGTTACGTTTGAGTCGTAAGAATTGACTCTTGGGAACAGACCGAAGCCATGATCTATGGTGACAGCTATTCAGGGGGATATACGAGTTACGGTCTGTTTTCTTAAAATAGGTGGACGTATAAATAAATAATTTTATTTGTTTCTGCAAAGTATTATTCACTAATATCCCATCACAGCGCGGTGTTTTCCCCCCTTTTTGTTTCCTATTTATGTGATACTCTCACACCGCTGCTTTTTTGTCTATACACACATTTGTTATCACTTAACAACAGATCTAACTAAGATGGACATTTTTGATTATAGGACCTCTAAGAAGGTCAATACCAGTGGGGTGTTTGAACCCTATAGGAATGAAGAAGGTGACCTTAATGGCCTTTTCATTAGGTTAAAGAATCTCACCATCTCTGAAATTCATACCAAATGGGATGTCGCTTATTTAGAGACTTATGTTAAGTCTAATATGGTACCTCGTAGCCTAAGGTGGGAGGTTAGCCCCCAGAAAGGGGATATCCACCTTGAAGAATGGTATAAATACTTCAATGAGGCAGGAGTGGCTCTTCTTAGATTTCTTATTGAAAGGAAGATACAAAAGTTATCGAGATTAGATGAAGAGATTAAAACCCTGCGAGATAAAGTTATTCCCCTACAAGACACCCCTGAGTATAAAGATAAATCCCAGACTTTGTTGACCTTATTAGAAAAGGAAGATAGGGAACAAACCTATAAGAAAAAGAAGAAATATAACAGGGATCTGGCTGACTACCAGGGAGGGTTAGTGTTCGAGTGGCAGAGGAAACTGTTGGCAGCCAATGGGGACCATTCTGCCACAGACAACAACACTATGGAAGTCTCCACTTCCGTTATTCCTAGTGAGGTTAAAGGACCTATTTCTAATACGGGGCAAAGAATCAAAGACACTAACGCACGGGGCCCTCGTCAATCCCCTCGGAGACAATTTAATCGCAATAAAGGAGGACCACCACCACCACCCCCCTATTATCAACCGGGACCTCCAAGACGTTTCCCTAAGTCTAATAATGAGAGTAGAGGGGGCCGGCACCAAAATCCCCCCCATTCCAATTCATATTATTGGAATCCACCCAACACACAATGGGAACCTAATCCCGATCGAGGTTGGGGTCCCTACCCTTCCTATGCACCGCAGGGTGGGGGGTCTAACTCCAGGCGGGGTCCCCCATTACGTGGGGGTAACTACCCCACTGGGAGACCCACAGGAGGTCCCCCTCCACCTATGAATTATTTTAACAACCATGAGGAAAGGTATTCCCATGTATCAGGAGGTCCAATGACTAACCCATTGGGTGGCTCCAATACAGATGAATACTTTGGTTATGGGGGTATCACTCAGAATCGGTTCTTCCCTCTACGAGACCTCGAAGGTCCTCCGGAGGGGGACATTAACCCAGTGGGTTCCCCTTATCCGGGTGATGTTGAAACCCCTGGGCCGTCGTCATATTATGTCAACGACAGAATGGGATCCTCCTATTTTCCAGGCCCAGTGGGCCCCAACCCTCAAGAGTGGGGTTTTCACAGGCCAGGCCAGGGCACCAAGCGACTGGCGGAACAAGGAGAGGGACCCGAGGGGGCAGACGCCTTAGAGCTAAAAAGGAAAAAGCTCTAGCTGGGACAGGAATTTTTAATTTAAGCACTGTGGTTCTTAGTCAGGAAGAAAAATTGGTACTCGACAGAGGCCTGAAGTTCGCACCACCTAGGAAACTTAACAAGTTCGAAACCTATATGGATATTCACAAATTCATTCGTAAAATTAACATTAAAAGATATTTGCTTTCTAACCCCATTCAGGAGAGAAATGTGTTTTCTGATGATTATCTACACACGGGATTGGCCAATGCCTCCTTATTCAACCCCCCAGGGGCTATGGCACCCTCCGTAAAGGTTTTTAAGGAGGTACTTTTAAGGGATTTAGATAGAATGTCCATCAAAAAGGTTAAGTTTGATCGAGACCTTCACATCGGACTCGACTCTCTCTGTAATAACAAAAAATTAGTTATTAGACCTGCGGACAAAGGGGGAGGGATTGTTGTCCTCAATAGAGAAGACTATCTCCAAGAAATGTTTAAGATCCTCAATGATAGAGAGACCTATACCCCTCTGGATTCCGACCCCAAAATCCCTTATCTCAGGGAACTGCGAAAGTTGGTTGATTGGGGGTACACTCAAGGTATCCTCAATAAGAAAGAGAAGGCCTATCTGATACCTAAAGCTCCTCGGACCCCTGTAATATATTATCTCCCTAAAGTGCATAAACACCCTACCTGCCCCCCGGGACGTCCCATCGTAAGTGGGATTGACTCTCTTACGTCCCGGGTGGGCAGGTATATAGATTTTTTTCTACAACCCCTGGTGGGTAAAATGCCTTCTCTCATTAGGGATTCCAAACATACCATCAATATATTAGCTAACCTTACTCCCACTCCCAACATGTGGATGGTGACGGCGGACGTTTCGTCCCTATACACGATTATCCCCCACGAGTTGGGTTTCTATGCGGTTGAATATTATTTAAGAAGGGACTCTGGGCTGTATGATGAGCAAATTAACTTTATCCTGGCACTTCTAAGGTATGCCGCGTCCCACAACTACTTTTGGTTCAACAGATGTTTCTACCGACAGGACCGCGGAGTTGCAATGGGGGCTAAATATGCCCCCAGTCTTGCAAACCTGTTTATGGCCCTGTGGGAGGAGGATGTCGTCCATGTTTGCCAAAGACCCCAGCTAAAACTGTGGGCGAGGTACATTGACGACATCCTCCTCCTGTGGGATGGCGATCGCAGTGACCTTGACCTTTTTATAGAGGAACTTAATTCTAACAATAGGGGCATTGTACTTAATTTTGAAGCCAGCCAGTCCAATATTCATTTTTTGGACCTTAATATCGATATACAAGGGGATCGGTTTGTAACGTCCACCTATTTTAAGAAAACAGACCGTAACTCGTATATCCCCCTGAATAGCTGTCACCATAGATCATGGCTTCGGTCTGTTCCCAAGAGTCAATTCTTACGACTCAAACGTAACTGTACTGACAACTCTCAGTTCATGCAACAGGCCGAAGTCTTGATGCACCGGTTTGTTGAAAAAGGGTATAATAAGGAATTCCTTACTCAGACCATGGATGTTGTTAAGGGTATGGACAGAGAACAGCTACTCAATCAAGTGGCACCCCCCAGAGAGAATTCTGTCACTCTCCCCTTTATTACCACCTACTCAATACAGCACAGCAACATCAAAAGCCTACTTAACAAACATTGGCACCTATTGGGGAATGATCCGATCTTGCGAACGGTTATCCCAGATAAACCACAAGTAATTTTTAAAGGAGCATCGTCACTTAGGAATAAATTAGCCCCTAATGTCCTTGACCCCCCCCTCTATTGGAGGCATCCAGGGCCTTTTTGACAATTTGAAAGGGTATTACAAATGTGGGAGGTGTCGTGTTTGTAAGCTTAATTCCGCGACATCTAGGCGAACTCAGAAGTTCACCTCCCATAGTACCCATGAGGAACATGACATTAAGCCCTTCATTACTTGCACAACGGAGGGGGTCGTCTACTTGCTGCAGTGCCCTTGTGGTCTGCAGTATGTGGGCAGGACTAGGCGACCCCTCTCCGTTCGTCTAAACGAACATATCACTAACATCTTGAATGGCTTTCCTAAGCATTCTGTCTCAAAGCATTATCTGACTGCTCATAATAAAGATCCCTCCAAAACACTTTTTCTAGGAATTGATAGATATCGGCCCCATTGGAGGGGCAGCTCTCTGGTGAGGAGCATCTCGAAGCTTGAGATGCTCTGGATACATAAAATCAAGTGCTATGCCCCATATGGGCCTAATATTGATACTGACACCAATGCCTTCATAGACAACTCATAAGATTAACTCTATCCCTTGGTTTTTAATTTGAGATACCATCTATTCACCTAGAGCCCTGGCCTGCCCAGGAGGAATATCCTCTATATGTGTTAAATGGTTAATATCAGGTTTATACCACCCCGAAGGGTATATGCCCCATTGTACTATTGCAGTTTATGTTCACGTATGGGGTATTTCCCCTGTGTAGATTTGTTATCCTAGGTTTGGGACTTATAATTGTCCTATGTATTTGTCCTGGTAGTTGTGCTTTGTGGTTTATGTTATGACATTTAATGGTTCCTACACTTGGGAATAAATCACCTTCCTTCCCCTAGGACCTACCACCCCAGTATGGCAATATGGTATGTTTTCCCGTTTTTGTGCCCTTTAGAATTGTATTCAGCTATGGAAGGCCTTGAGAATACTTCCATATACCTAATAATCCTTTTCGCCTCCATGAATATGCATATAAAGAAATGGGACAATTACCATCCTCTTTTCCTCTAAGGCTTTAGTGTCGAAGGATCCCCTTTTATTGTTAGTTTTAATTTATTTTTAATTTAATCCATCTTTTAATCCTATCAATTTTTGATTTTCTGGCAAGTGTGCGACCAGTTTATGTACGGGGCCAATTTATGTCTGGCATCGTATGTTGGTTCGTTATCAATATTATACATAGTATGTTAAGTTTAATCCCATACTTAAGATGGCGTTTCTTTGGTATCCGCCCGGAACTAGTGGAACGCAAGGTGATTTCCGGTCCCGTCCTCAATACGAGGCTTGGTATGTTGTTTACTATATTAATGCGACACGTCAGTGTGTCGCCCGTGCCCCAGACGACGTCAGAGTGTGACGAAACGTACGTCGGGCGTGCTGACGTGCTGACGCGCTGCATTACCGTCTGTAGGACGGGCGATTGCTTCTAGCCGGCCGGCTTATGTGCTTGTTTTTATCATCCAAATGTAAGTGTATTTTCATTTGATTTTATTAAACATTGAAAGCAGGATTACGCTATGTGCCCTCCTTTTTTCTTGCCTACCTCTCCTGAGGCTTATCCCTAGCCAGGGGTATTTCCCAAGTAGTGATACTGCTGAACAGCGTGCCTATCTTAAGCGAAGGGGATCTGTTTCTTCTTTGATGGTTCCTCCTGGAAAGGCCCCGACCGGGTTAAGGTCACAAGCTTCCTAAGCTTGCTGTTCGGTAAGCGCGCATTTGTACTATTATCACGGTGGTGCGGTGAAGGATTAAGAATAATTGCCATCTACCTACCCACGTACCTACTATTTAGGATCCTTTGAATGGGACTTTCTACACTTCCTCACACTGTGTCTATCATATAAATAATGAACTTTTGAGACTCTTTATTGAATGCCCTTTTTATCACAAGGTTGTCACAGCGCTGCTCCTTTATAACCATTTATCCTAGTAACGTGTATCTTACTTTTAGCAGCTGCTTTTGTATTGTGTTGATCATTGAATGTTATATGGTTTGAATAATTTTATTTGTTTCTGCAAAGTATTATTCACTAATATCCCATCACAGCGCGGTGTTTTCCCCCCTTTTTGTTTCTTTATAGTAAGAGTTGTGAAAGTGTGAAACAGATTTCCACAGGGCAATTGCTATCCAACTCTGTTGATTGCTTAAAAAAAAAAAAAAAAAAAAAAAAAGGACTGGATATACAAAATAATCGCTATTAGTATAAAAATAACACTATCAATTGTTGATCAAGGGATAATGCAATTACCTTAGAGAATCCATTCTCAACGAGAGTTATATGGAACCTCCTGGGGCTTCCTGAGCTATGGCTGATTGACCTTCCATTTGATGGCGATAGTTCCAGGGCCTACACCACCACCACCAAGGCATTTTCTTCCCATTGGTCCCCGATGAATTGGTTTTAGCAGGGGTTCACTGAGACCTGAAAATATTTTTAAAGTGGCTCTAAAAACATTTTTTTTATATCTTAATGCATTCTCTACATTAAGGTAAAAAAACAAAACAAAAAAAGTCCTTTATCGATCCAGCACTGTGCCTGGCTTCAAGTCTTCTCTGCCCTCTTCCTGCCTCACAGACTTTGCTGATAGCAGTGGGAGCCATTGACTCCTGCTGCTGTCAATCAAACCCAGTGAGCAGAGAGCAGGAAATTGAGCTGAGCCATGTTGTGTGTGTCTATGAGCACACACTGCCTGACACAAGAGCGAGTCCGCACGTCTGCCACGAAGAAAGCTGCTTGCTATGTAACGCATTAGAGAAAGAAATTCTATTATTCTATTATATTATAAAGCTTGTTAAACCCCCAGGGGATCCTGTGTGTGTAGCACTGATACACATAAAACTGTGCAGGGGTTGCTGAGCTGTGGTGTCAGATAGCTAGCCCCTTCTGGCTTGCTATCTAACAACACAGATCAACCAAGATGGGCTTCTGAGTGACAGCTCCAGAGCAGAAGGGGCATGACAGGCAGTACACACAGAACAAGGACCCCCCCCCCCCCTTGTTAGAGGCCACACAGAACTCTGCGGTACTGTGCAGCTGCTGTCTCCTAATCTCTGCTCTTTTGTTTACACAAAGTTCAGAGCTGCAGCCTGTTATTCAGGGGAGTAGAAAGAGTAAAAAATAGTCAGCTTGTGTTGTGAATGATTGTAGCTGGAAAAGGGTTATTGTTCACAAAAACACAAGCCAACAATAGCACACATTGGGTACTACGCTTGTCTGAGACAGTCAAGTGTAGTACCTGGCTTGTGTTGTGTCAGCTTGTGTTTTTGTGAATGCAAGCCCTTTTCACCAGTTGCAATTATTCACAACACAGGCTGACAATTTTCACTCTCTCTTCTGAATAACAGGCTGTAGTGTAAATTAAAAAGGAAAGATGAGGAGACATGACACTACAGAATGGAGAGGGAACAGGGGCCCAGTGCTGGCTGTAACTTCAACCATGGGAATGCATATATATATGGCTTTTTTTCCTCAGAGAATAGGTGCAGGTACTCCCCCCTTTCTTTCAAGTCACCCCTTGTCTCCGCCCCTACCCACCTTTGAACACCTTTGGTACCACTCCCTAGCCACTTCCCAGTCTGCCCTTTTTAGAATATACAGAACCAAGTATCTTTTTCTTTTTGATGCCAAGTAATTTGTATGGAATGTGTTAATTATAACAAGAAAAGCAGTAAAATAGATATCTCCAGCAATTACAGACTCCAACACCAACAATAGACCCCCCAGAAACAATAGACCCACTTCAGCAACAATAGACCCCCTCCCGCAAAAAGATATCTTCTAGCAGCCAACATCAATAGACCCTTCAGCAGCCAGCAACAATAGACCCATCCAACAGTAGATCCATCACAGCAACAATACACCCTTCCATCAACAGTAGATCCCCCCCAAGCAGCAATATACACCTCCCTCAACAATAGATCCCCCACCAGCAAAAACAGACCCTCCCAACCCTAGACCCCTTCCAGCAGCTAGCATCAATAGATCTTCCAGTATATCCCAGCACCCCTTGCCATTACATATATCCAGTTCTAGAGGTGCCGGAACTGCGTTCCCCCGCGTTCCCGCTGAAAAAAAGCCCTGTGTGTGTATATATATATATATATATATATATATATATATATATATATAGATAGATATAGATAGAGAGAGAGAGAGAGAGAGAGAGAGAGAGAGAGAGAGAGAGAGAGAGAGAGAGAGAGAGAGAGAGACAGCCATCAATTGGCACACTTTGCGACAGTGCTTTTTTCCAGCAAGGATATTCTTTGAGGGCATTTGAGGTGAATGACTCAAGTGGAACAAGAGTCATAGAAGTAGTTATTATATTACAGTCATTAGGAGTAGGAACAATTAAAGTGATTCTAAATGCAGAAGGTTTTTTACCTTAATGCATTCTATGCATTAAGATAAAAAACCTGTGTTCAGCAGCCCCCCTCAAACTTACCTGAGCCCCATCTCGATCCAGTGATGTTGCAAGAGAGACTTGGCTGTCCGGGACTCTCCCTCCTGATTGACTTAGACACACAGCAGACGCCATTCGCTCCCACTGTTGTCAAACTCAGTGAGCCAATGAGGAGAGAGAGGGGATGGGGCCAAGCCAGAACTCCGTGTCTGAATGGACACACAGAGCAGCGGCTCAGCTTGTGCGGCTTGCTGTGGGGGCACTCGGCAGGAGGAAGGGGCCAGAAGCGCGAGGGACCCGAGAAGAGGAGGATCTGGCCTGCTCTGTGTAAAACCACTGCACAAAGCAGGCAAGTATAACACTTTTTTTGTTTAAACAAAAAAAAAAACAAGACTATACTAATCACTTTAAGCAGGTCATCTGCACATCTAAACTAATATTGTCTCCTTAACTTATTCCATTCTAAAGGTTGTGGTTTGATCAATAAGGGGATTTACTTTTTTCTTCCATCACTGATCACTTCACGCTTGGGTGTTTCATTTGGACGCTTTATATGTCTGATTTAATATTGGATATTTAGTTTGTATTCTTTGTTTTTTGTCATATACAGCAGGTAAATAAGTATTGAACATGTCACCATTTTTCTTGGTAAATATATTTCTAAGACCCCTTTCACATTGGGGCGGTTTGCAGGCGCTATTGTGCTAAAAAAAGCGCTTGCAAACCGACCCGAAACAGTGCTGCTGTCTCTCCAGTGTGAAAGCCCGAGGGCTTTCACACTGTAGCGGTGCGCTAGCAGGACGGGAAAAAAAGTCCTGCTAGCAGCATCTTCGGAGCGGTGTAAACACCGCTTCTTTACCGCTCCTGCCCATTGAAATCAATGGGGCAGCGCGGCTATACCGCCGGCAAAGCTCCTCTGCAGAGGCGCTTTGCGTTGTTTTTTTTTACCGCCCCGCTAGCGGGCGAATACCGCCGCTAAAACGACGGTAAAGCACCGCTAATAATACGACGCACCTCCCGCCCCAGTGTGAAAGGGGCCTAAAAGGTGCTATTGAAATTTTCACCACGTCGGTACCAACCCATACATACAAAGAAACCAAAACAAATACATTCAGAAATTAAGTTATCTGTAATAAAATGGAATGACACAGGGAAAAAGTATTGAACACGCTAACTGAAATGTTTTTAATTACAAAATCCTTTGTTGTGAATGACAGCTTCAAGTCGCATGCATTGCTCAGGTGTGATTTTGGTCCATTCTTCCACACGATCTTCAAAGCTTAAAGGTTCCGTGGGCCTCTTCTATGAACTCTGATCTTTAGTTCTTTCCATAGATTTTCTAATGCATTCAAGTCAGGTGATTGTCTGGGCTGTTCTAGCAGCTTTATTTTCTCTTTCTTTGAAACCAATTGAGAGTTCCCTTGGCTTTGGGTTTGGTATCATTGTCTTGCTGAAATGTCCACCCTCGTTTCATCTTCATCATCCTGGTAGATGTCAGCACATTTTGATCAAGAATGTCTTGGTACATTTTTCCATTCATCCTTCCTTCAATGATATGAAGTTTGCCAGTACCATATGCTGAAAAACAGTCCCACACCCTGATGTTCCCTCCTCCAAACCCCACTATTGGTATGATTTACCTCCCAGTACTTCACATCTTATGGTGCAATGGAGTCTTGCGTGGTGAGTGTGCATACAGGCCATGGCGGTTGAGTGCATTACTTATTGTTTTCTTTGAAACATTTGTACCTGCTAATTCCAGGTCTTTCTGAAGCTCTCCACGAGTGGTCCTTGGCTCTTGGACCACTCTTCTGTTAATTATTTTCACTCCTCCGTCAGAAATCTTGTGAGCAGCACCTGGTTGTGGCCGGTTTATAATGAAATGATGTCGCTTCCACTTCCGGATTATGGCCCCAACAGTGCTCACAGGAACATTCAGTTTCCAAATCATGTAACCAATGCCATCAGTATGTTTTGCAACAACAAGGTTGCAAAGGTCTTGAGAGTGCCCTTTGCTTTTACCCATTATGAGATGTTTCTTGTGTGACACCTTGGTAATGAGACACCTTTTTATAGACCATCAGTTGAGACTGAACCAGTTGATATTAACTTGCACTGACAAGGGGCATAATTGCTTTCTAATTACTGATAGATTTCAGCTGGTGTCTTGGCTTTCCATGCCTTTTTGCACCTCCCATTTTATTACACATAACTTCATTTCTGAACTTACTTGTTTTGGTTTCTTTGTATGTATGGATTGCATGGATCGTTACTTGTGGTGAAAATTTCATGTCAATAGCACTAATATAAATTATATATATATATATATATATATATATATATATATATATATATATTTACCAAGAAATATGGTGATGTGTTTTCACATATAGTTTGAGTGCTGCACCATTTAAGTGCTCTTTCACACATAGGGGGTTATTTACTAAAGGCAAATCCACTTTGCACTGCAAGTGCACTTGGAAGTGCAGTCGCTGTAGATCCGAGGGGGGCATGCAAGGGAAATAAAAAACAGCATTTTAGCTTGCACATAAGTGGATGATAAAATCAGCAGAGCTTCACCTCTTTTCATAGCTTCCCCTCACATCTACAGCGATCTACAGTGACTGCACTTACAAGTGCACTTCCAAGTGCACGTTCAGTGCAGTTGTAGTGCAAAGTGGATTTGCCTTTAGTAAATCAACCCCATAATATCAGTTTATGACGGACTCCGTCTGCTCAGCGGGGATCGCTCCGTTGATCCCCGCTGAGCCGGCGGATGACAGGTTTGTCTCTGCTCATTGTGGCGGAACAGACCTGTCAGATCTCTGCTCTGGGGGAATTGAATGAAAATGGATCCGCCTGTCCGTTTTCATCCGATCTGCCAAGCGGATGGAAAATAGGGTTTCCATGCATCTGAATTTAGCAGATCGGATGTCAGCGGACATGTCACCACTGACATCCATTGCTCCATAGAACTTTATGGAGCATCCGTTCAGGTCAGCCTAAAAAAAAAAAAACTGACAGGTGGACCTGAACGGGTCACATGTGTGAAAGGGGCCTAAGTTTTATTATTTGGTATATTTTATGTGAGTGAAAAATTGGTGCAAGCTGGCTCTATTTTAGGGAAGGCATTGCTGAACAGGGACATTTTAGTTTAAAAAACATAGGGTACGGTTGACCTTGCCTAAAAATGCTAGATGTGTGGTTGTCGTGAAAACACTCTTGCGTTAATACTTTAACCACTTGCGCTCTCCTGTGTATGTAATATTATCAATTTTTTTTTTTTGCCATTTTTTTCCTACAAAGGTGGATTTACCCTTCAAATTACTGAGATGAAAAAAAGGAAGCAATAAAACAACTTCTGGTTTTTTTTTCTGACTTCCCTTATAATTCTTGACATCACGCAAAAAATAAAAAATTGATTTGTGAATAAATACCACCAAAATAAAGCTCAATTTGTGTGAGCAAAATGATAAAAATGTAATTTGGGTACAATGTTGCATGACCGCGCAATTCTAATTGAAAGTGCAAGAGCGCTGAAAGCTGAAAATTGGCCTGGGAAGGAAGGGGGTGAAAGTGCCCGGTATTGTAGTGGTTAACCGCTTGCCGACCAGCCGCCACAGTTTTACTGCGGCAGAATGGCTTGGCTGTGCGAATCCCAGTTATGTTACGTCGCTTCTTATTGTGGCCACTAGGGGCGCCCGCTGCTTGCCCCCGGAGCCGATGCGAGTGCCATCGGTCGTGACACCGGTGAGGGAATCACGGTTCTCTGAGGGGAGAAGAGACAGATTGTGTATTCATACAAAGTATGAACACCGATCTATCTCTTCCCCTAGCAAGTTCCACCCCCCCTTCAGTTAGAACACGTAGCAGGGAACACCGTTAAGATTGGTCTGTTGGTCATGCAACCTTGTCATCACTCACCCCCACTTTAAATCCACTCGCCAAATGCGAGCATAAATTTTGAGGGCTGCAATAATTTATCCAAATCGGTCACGTGACCATGTTATTGCATGCGGTAACCGTTAGTGAATTGACCCCTCAGACAGGTATGCTCTACAGTGCCTTGAAAAAGTATTAATACCCCTTGAAATTTAATCTCAGTATAAATACAGCTGTTTTGTGAAGCCCTCAGAGGTTTATTAGAGAACCTTAGTGAACAAACAGCATCATGAAAATGGAAAGAGTATGGCACAACTGCAAACCTACCAAGACATGGCCGTCCATCTAAACTGACAGGCCAGGCAAGGAGAGCATTAATCAGAGAAGCAGCCAGGAGGTGATAGTAACTCTGGAGGATCTGCAGAGATCCACAGCTCAGGTGGGAGAATCTGTCCACAGGACAACGATTAGTTGTGCACTCCACAAATCTGGCCTTTATGGAAGTGTGGCAAAAAGAAAGCCATTGTTAAAAGAAAGCTATAAGAAATCCGGTTTGCAGTTTGTGAAAAGCCATGTGGTGGACAGAGCAAACATGTGGAAGAAGATGCTGTGGTTAGATGAGACCAAAATTTTACTTTTTGGCCTCAAAGAAAAAAACACTATGTGTGGCAGAAAATTAACACTGCACATCACCTATAACACACCATCCCCACCGTAAAACATGTTGGTGGCATCATCATGTTGTGGGGATGCTTTTCTTCAACAGGGACATGGAATCTGGTCAGAGTTGATGGGAAGATGGATGGAGACAAATACAGGGCAATCTTAGAAGAAAACCTGTTAGTCTGCCAAAGACGAGACTGGGGTGAAGGTTCACCTTCCAGCAGGACAACGACCCTAAACATACAGCCAGAGCTACAATGGAATGGTTTAGATCAAAGCATATAAGATGTGTTATATATAACAAAATAGTGCAGCGCTATAAATTAAATTTAATGTTAGTTGATACAAATTAGCATGTACCACAACTGAATATTAAAGTGCAAATGTAACCGTGATTATGAACCATTAATCATAAAAAGACAATACAGTGCATAGCAACAATTCATTAAGCAAAAGTCCAATGTATCAAAAGGTGCACAAATTACACATATCCACATATTTATATAATCACTTGTATATTCCCCAGAGGAAATAATGGAAACTCAAATGATTCGTTCCACAACCATTGATTCATAGACGCTTCAGTTTATAGTCCATATAAAAAGATTATAGCAATGTGACCAGGATGTGTAACCATAAAATGTCCATCCACAAATGGAAGCCTCCACAAGGGGATTAGATGCAAAATCCATCAGGAGCTACAGAGTACAAAAGAGAAGAGAGGCGCCTCTAAATGTAGCAACATTGTTACATTTAATGAAGGTACAACATTTAGCAATTCACATGGTTGATGATTAACCACTTGTCGACCAGCCGCCGCAGTTTCACTGTGGCAGAATGGCACGGGTGAGCGAAACGATGCTAAAGTACGCCGCTTCGCCCTATGGCCACTAGCGCCCACTGCTCGCCCCCGGAGCGAGCAGTGGGCCAGTACCGCTAACACCCACGCACGCAGCATACGCCTCCCTTAGTGGTATTTTATCTGAACGGATCAATATCTGATCCGATCAGATCTATACTAGCATCCCCAGCAGTTTAGGGTTCCCAAAAACGCAGTGTTAGCGGGATCAGCCCAGATACCTGCTAGCACCTGCGTTTTGCCCCTCCGCCCAGCATCGATCGATCACTGTCACTTACAAAACACTAAGTGCATAACTGCAGCGTTCGCAGAGTCAGGCCTGATCCCTGCGATCGCTAACAGTTTTTTTGGTAGCGTTTTGGTGAACTGACAAGCACCAGCCCCAGGCAGCGTCAGGTTAGTGCCAGTAGCGCTAACACCCACGCACGCACCGTACACCTCCCTTAGTGGTGTAGTATCTGAACGGATCAATATCTGATCCGATCAGATCTATACTAGCATCCCCAGCAGTTTAGGGTTCCCAAAAACGCAGTGTTAGAGGGATCAGCCCAGATACCTGCTAGCACCTGCGTTTTGCCCCTCCGCCCGGCCCAGCCCACCCAAGTGCAGTATCGATCGATCACTGTCACTTACAAAACACTAAACGCGTAACTGCAGCGTTCGCAGAGTCAGGCCTGATCCCGCCGATTGCTAACAGTTTTTTTGGTAGCGTTTTGGTGAACTGGCAAGCACCAGCGGCCTAGTACACCCCGGTCGTAGTCAAACCAGCACTGCAGTAACACTTGGTGACGTGGCGAGTCCCATAAGTGCAGTTCAAGCTGGTGAGGTGGCAAGCACAAGTAGTGTCCCGCTGCCACCAAGAAGAAGACAAACAGGCCCGTCGTGCCCATAATTCCCTTCCTGCTGCATTCGCCAAACCTAATTGGGAACCCACCACTTCTGCAGCGCTCGTACTTCCCCCATTCACATCCCCAACCAAATGCAGTCAGCTGCATGAGAGGCATTTTCTTTATGTCCTCCCGAGTACCCCTACCCAACGAACCCCCCAAAAAAGATGTTGTGTCTGCAGCAAGCGCGGATATAGGCGTGACACCCGCTATTATTGTCCCTCCTGTTCTGACAATCCTGGTCTTTGCATTGGTGAATGTTTTAAACGCTACCATTCACTAGTTGAGTATTAGCATAGGGTACAGCATTGCACAGACTAGGCACACTTTCACAGGGTCTCCCAAGATGCCATCGCATTTTGAGAGACCCGAACCTGGTACCAGTTACAGTTATAAAAGTTAGTTACAAAAAAAAAAGTGTAAAAAAAAAAAAAAAAAAAAAGTTGTCGTTTTATTTTCTCTCTCTCTATTCTCTCTCTATTGTTCTGCTCTTTTTCACTGTATTCTATTCTGCAATGTTTTATTGTTATTATGTTTTATCAGGTTTGCTTTTCAGGTATGCAATTTTTTATACTTTACTGTTTACTGTGTTTTATTGTTAACCATTTTTATGTCTTCAGGTACGCCATTCACGACTTTGAGTGGCTATACCAGAATGATGCCTGCAGGTTTAGGTATCATCCTTTTCAGCCAACGGTCAGCTTTCATGTAAAAGCAATCCTAGCGGCTAATTAGCCTCTAGACTGCTTTTACAAGCAGTGGGAGGGAATGCCCCCCCCCCCCCCACCGTCTTCCGTGTTTTTCTCTGGCTCTCCTGTCTCAACAGGGAACCTGAGAATGCAGCCAGTGATTCAGCCAGCTGACCATAGAGCTGATCAGAGACCAGAGTGGCTCCAAACATCTCTATGGGCTAGGAAACCGGAAGCTACGAGCATTTCATGACTTAGATTTCGCCGGATGTAAACAGCGCCATTGGGAAATTGGGAAAGCATTTTATCACACCGATCTTGGTGTGGTCAGATGCTTTGAGGGTAAAGGAGAGATCTAAGGTCTAAAAGATCAATTTTTTCAAAAAAGAGTACCTGTCACTACCTATTGCTATCATAGGGGATATTTACATTCCCTGAGATAACAATAAAAATCATTAAAAAAAAAAAGCACCCCTGTCCCCCCCTGCTCTCACGCTAAGGCGAACGCAAGCGTTGGTTTGGCGTCAAATGTAAACAGCAATTGCACCATGCATGTGAGGTATCACCACGAAGGTCAGATCGGGGGCAGTAATTTTAGCAGTAGACCTCCTCTGTAAATCTAAAGTGGTAACCTGTAAAGGCTTTTAAAAATGTATTTATTTTGTTTCCACTGCACGTTTGTGCGCAATTTTAAAGCATGTCATGTTTGGTATCCATGTACTCGGCCTAAGATCATCTTTTTTCATTCATCAAACATTTGGGCAATATAGTGTGTTTTAGTGCATTAACATTTAAAAAAGTGTGTTTTTTCCCCAAAAAATGCGTTTGAAAAATCGCTGTGCAAATACTGTGTGAAAAAAAAAAATGAAACACCCACCATTTTAATCTGTAGGGCATTTGCTTTAAAAAAAATATATAATGTTTGGGGGTTCAAAGTAATTTTCTTGCAAAAAAAAAAAAAAAAAAATTTTCATGTAAACAAAAAGTGTCAGAAAGGGCTTTGTCTTCAAGTGGTTAGAAGAGTGGGTGATGTGTGACATAAGCTTCTAAATGTTGTGCATAAAATGCCAGGACAGTTCAAAACCCCCCCAAATTACCCCATTTTGGAAAGTAGACACCCCAAGCTATTTGCTGAGAGTCCATGGAATATTTTATATTGTTACACAAGTTGCAGGAAAGAGACAATTTTTTTTTTTTTTTGCACAAAGTTGTCACTAAATGATATATTGCTCAAACATGTAATGGGAATATGTGAAATTACACCCCAAAATACATTCTGTTGCTTCTCCTGAGTACGGGGATACCACGTGTGAGACTTTTTGGGAGCCTAGCCACGTACGGGACCCCGAAAACCAAGCACCGCCTTCAGGCTTTCTAAGGGCGTAAATTTTTGATTTCACTCTTCACTGCCTATCACATTTTCGGAGGCAATGGAATGCCCAGGTGGCACAACTCCCCCCCCCCCAAATGACCCTATTTTGGAAAGTAGACACCCCAAGCTATTTGCTGAGAGGTATAGTGAGTATTTTGCAAACCTCACTTTTTGTCACAAAGTTTTAAAAATTGAAAAAAAAAAAAAGTTTTTTTCTTGTCTTTCTTCATTCTCAAAAACAAATGAGAGCTGCAAAATACTCACCATGCCTCTCAGCAAATAGCTTGGGGTCTACTTTCCAAAATGGGGTCATTTGGGGGGGGGGGTTGTGCCATCTGGGCATTTTATGGCCTTCAAAACTGTGATAGGTAGTGAGGAGTGAAATCAAAAATGTACGCCCTTAGAAATCCTGAAGGCGGTGATTGGTTCTCGGGGCCCCGTACGCGGCTAGGCTCCCAAAAAGTCCCACACATGTGGTATCCCCGTACTCAGGAGAAGCAGCTGAATGTATTTTGGGGTGCAATTCCACATATGCCCATGGCCTGTGTGAGCAATATATAATTTAGTGACAACTTTTTGTAATTTTTTTTTTTGTGTCATTATGCAATCACTTGGGACAAAAAAAAATGAATATTCAATGAGCTCAACATGCCTCTCGACAAATTTCCTTGGGGTGTCTACTTTCCAAAATGGGGTCATTTGGGGAAGTTTTGTACTGCCCTGCCATTTTAGCACCTCAAGAAATGACATAGGCAGTCATAAACTAAAAGCTGTAAATTCCAGAAAATGTACCCTAGCTTGTAGACGCTATAACTTTTGCGCAAACCAATAAATATACACTTATTGACATTTTTTTTACCAAAGATATGTGGCAGAATACATTTTGGCCTAAATGTATGACTAAAATTGAGTTTATTGGATTTTTATTATAACAAAAAGTAGAAAATATCATTTTTTTTTCAAAATTTTCGATATTTTTCCATTTATAGCGCAAAAAATAAAAACAGCAGAGGTGATCAAATACCATCAAAAGAAAGCTCTATTTGTGGGAAGAAAAGGACGCAAATTTCGTTTGGGTACAGCATTGCATGACCGCGCAATTAGCAGTTAAAGTGACGCAGTGCCAAATTGGAAAAAGTCCTCTGGTCCTTAGGCAGCATAATGGTCCGGGGCTGAAGTGGTTAAATCATAATGGCAACAGAAACTACCCAAATGACCCTGATCAAAAGTTTACTTACCCCAGTTCTTAATACCGTGTATTGCCCCCTTTAACATCAATGAAAGCTTGAAGTCTCTCAGATGGTAAAGCTGTCCGTTCCTCTTGGCAAAAAGCCTCCAGTTCCTGTAAATTCTTGGGCTGTCTTGCATGAACTGCACGTTTGAGATCTCCCCAGAGTGGCTCAATGATATTGAGGTCAGGAGACTGAGATGGCCACCAGAACCTTCACTTTATTCTGCTGTAGCCAATGACAGGTCGACATGGCCTTGTGTTTTGGATCATTGTCATGTTGGAATGTCCAAGTACATCCCATGCGCAGCTTCCTGGCTGATGAATGCAAATGTTCCTCCAGTATTCTTTGATAACATACCGCATTTATCTTGCCAACAATTTTTACCAAATTTCCTGTGCTTTTGTAGCTCACACATGCCCAAAACATCAGCGATCCACCTCTGTGTTTCACAGTAGGAATAGTGTACCTTTCATCATAGGCCTTGTTGACTCCTCTCCAAATGTAGCGTTTATGGTTGTGGTCAAAAAGCTCAATTTTGGTCTCATCACTCCAAATGACTTTGTGCCAGAAGGTTTGAGGCTTGTCTCTGTGCTGTTTGACGTATTGTATGCAGGATACTTTGTGGCATTTGCGTAGCAATGGCTTTCTTCTGGCGACTCGACTATGCAGCCCATATTTCTTCAAGTGCCCTCTTTTGTGCATCTTAAAACAGCCACACAACATGTTTTTAGATAGTCCTGTATTTCACCTGAAGTTATTTGTGGGTTTTTCTTTGCATCCTGAACAA
The DNA here is from genome assembly GCA_037952925.1 of Lithobates clamitans. Taxonomy (NCBI): domain Eukaryota; kingdom Metazoa; phylum Chordata; class Amphibia; order Anura; family Ranidae; genus Lithobates; species Lithobates clamitans. The sequence continues at coordinate 718,903 of JBBGZY010000889.1, read as the reverse complement.
TTTTCCTGGCAGTTGTGCTGAAATTTTAGTTGGTCTACCTGACCGTGGTTTGGTTTCGACAGAACCCCTCATTTTCCACTTCTTGATTCGAGTTTGAACACTGCTGATTGGCATTCTCAATTCCTTGGATATCCTTTTATATCCCTTTCCTGTTTTATACAGTTCAACGACCTTTTCCCGCAGATTCTTTGACAATTCTTTTGCTTTCCTCATGACTCAGAATCCAGAAACATCAGTGCAGCACTGGATGCAAAATGCAAGTGTCTGGAGTCCAGAAACTCATTGAACTTTTATATACACACACTAATTACAAGCAAACAGATCACAGGTGAGGATGGTTACCTTTAATAGCCATTCAAACCCCTTTGTGTCAACTTGTGTGCATGTTATCAGGCCAAAATCACCAGGGTATGTAAACATTTGATCAGGCTCATTTGGGTAGTTTCTGTTGCCAATATGATTGACTGGAGAGATGAAATATCGATGCCACTTTTGGGACAAAATTATCCAATAGTCTCAGCACAACCCTGTCTGGGAAGAACATGGAATAAGGTTCGGCTGCACCCCATTCTTGGAGTTCTGACACCCTTCCCCCTGAAGTTATGGCTATTAGGAAATCAGTTCTAAGGTGATATCCCATAATGAACAGTCTTCTGTCGGAGCACGAGGAGGGTTTGCTAGAAAATTGAGGACTACTGCCAGGTCCCATTGAGGGAACCTATTTCTCTTGGGAGGGCGTAGTCTAAGTACCGCTCTCATGAAGTGCTCCACCAGTAGGTTTGCTGCCCATTTCTTTTGAGTAATAGCCGAGATGGCTAAAATTTGCACCTTAAGCGTACTTAGGCTGCGCCCCATATCCATTCCCGATTGCAGGAAAGACAAGATTTGAGATACATTGGGGTTACTAGTGTCAAACTGATGTCTAGTTGCAGAGCTCGTGCACCTGTTCCATATTCTGGAGTAGATGGCATTGGTTGGCCCCTTTCTGGAACTCTGTAAAGTTCTAATAACCTCTGGAGAACATCCCAACTTGTAACCCCTGCCTTTCAAATCTCCAGGCCACTAAGGCCAATCGTGATATTTGTGGATGTAAGATATCTCCTTGCGACAGGAGAGGAGGAGTCACCGGCAGAGTGATCGGTGGGCACACACTGAGATCCATCGCCAGAGAGAACCATGGTCCGTGAGGCCAGTAAAGTAATACTGCGATGACTGCCAAATTCTCTCTCAACAATCTCCTCAGGAATTTCATGATTAAAGAAATTTGGGGGAAGGCATAGGCCAGTTGCACAACCCAAGGATGGGTCAAGGCATCCGTCCCCTCCGCTAATAGATGAGGGTAGCGTGAGAGGAACCGGCTCACCTTGCAGTTGGTTGATGAGGCAAAAAGATCCAGTTGCGGACACCCTCACTCATGGATGATCTGTTTGAACACTTCGGGTGAAGGGACCATTCCTTGGGATCTTTGAATTGTCTGGATAGGCGATCCGCTTCCAAGTCCTGACTTTGTTATATTGCAGCCATTTGCTAAAATCATTTAAGTTCATTTTTTTTTCCTCATTAATGTACACACAGCACCCCATATTGACAGAAAAACGCAGAATTGTTGACATTTTTGCAGATTTATTAAAAAATAAAAACTGAAATATCACATGGTCTTAAGTATTCAGACCCTTTGCTGTGACACTCATATATTTAACTCAGGTGCTGTCCATTTCTTCTGATCATCCTTGAGATGGTTCTACACTTTCATTTGAGTCCCGCTGTGTTTGAATATACTGATTGGACTTGATTAGGAAAGCCACACACCTGTCTATATAATACCTTCCAGCTCACAGTGCATGTCAGAGCAAATGAGAATCATGAGGAACTGCCTGAAGAGCTCAGACAGAATTGTGGCAAGGCACAGATCTGGCCAAGGTTACAAAAAAAAATTTTGCTGCACTTAAGATTCCTTGGCCAGATCTGTGCCTTGCTACATTTGATATCATGTAGAGGGGACAAGTGTTCCCGCTATGCAATTTTCAAAGAGTGATTTGCACACAATGTTGCAACTCGCATGGGGGAGGCCCATTAACTTGGCTAACCTACGCGTGCAAAAAGATGCCCCTGCTCCTAATTGGGGGCGACAAGCTTCACACAATGTTTTTAAAGGCACGTTCTCCCATGTGACAATCACAGCAGAATCGCATCGCATTTGGGGTGCCCTGAAAGGATAAAGTCAGCTAATGCGTGTTGTGCAGCAATTGCCACATGATTTGAAATCAGATTGTATGGTGTGTGATAATAGGTTTTCTCCTTCCTTGGAGGAGGTTCTGGATCCTCCCATTATTCCAGTGCAGCTTTTACTACCTTAACCACTTGCCGACCGCCTAACGCAGATATACTGCGGCAGAGTGGCACGGACAGGCAAAATCACGTACCCGTACGTGATCTGCCTTCCGCGGGTGGGGGGTCCGATCGGACCCCCCCCGGTGCCATAGACGGTCGGCTCTCGTTCGCGGGCGATGGGAGGTGAGGGGGAGGCCATCCATTGATGGCCACCCCCTCCCGATCGCTCCCGGCGAATGAAAACGCTTCCTTTCCCTCTGTAATGTAAACAGAGGGAAAGGAAGTGATGTCATCTCTCCTCGAGGCGGTCTTTTCGTCCGGCGCAGAGGAGAGAAGACATCCAAGTAAGTGCACCAACACTACACTAACAGTAGAACACGCAGGCACACTTTTCACCCCCCTGTCACCCCCCGATCACCCCCTGATCACCCCCCTGTACCCCCTGTCACTCTGACACCAATAGCAGTGTTTTTTTTTTTTTTGCATTGGTGTCAGTTTGTCAGTTATAAGTGTTAGGGCAGTTAGGTTAGCCCCCTTTAGGTCTAGGGTACCCCCCCTTAGGTCCAGGGTACCCCCTAACCCCCCCCTAATAAAAGTTAACCCCTTGATTACCCCCCGTCACCAGTGTTGCTAAGCGATCGTTTTTCTGATCGCTGTATTAGTGACACAGGTGACGCTAGTTAGGGAGGTGAGTATATAGGTTTGCTGTCAGTGTTTTATAGCGACAGGGACCCCCATATACTACCTGCTAAAGGTTTTAACCCCCTGATTGCCCCCTAGTTAACCCTTTCACCAGCGATCACCGTATAAGTGTTACGGGTGACGCTGGTTAGATAGTTTGTTTTTTGTAGTTTATTATAGTTTATTACAGTTTATTATAGTTTATTATAGTTTTAGGGCACCCGCCGTTTATTACCTTATAAAGGTTTAACCCCCTAATTGCCCGGCGGTGATAGAAGTTAAGTTTTTAGGATCTGATAAGGTCTGCGTCGCCCCAGGCAGCGTCAGGTTAGCGCTAGTACCGCTAAAACCCACGCACGCAGCATACACCTCCCTTAGTGCTATAGTATCTGAACGGATCGATATCTGATCCGATCAGATCTATACTCCCCAGCAGTTTAGGGTTCCCTGAAACACAGTGTTAGCGGGATCAGCCCAGATACCTGCTAGCACCTGCGTTTTGCCCCTGCGCCCAGCCCAGCCCAGCCCACCCAAGTGCAGTATCGATCGATTACTGACACTTACAAAACACTAAGCACACATAACTGCAGCGGTCGCAGAGTCAGGCCTGATCCCTGCGATCGCTAACAGTTTTTTGGTAGCGTTTTGATACAGTCGCTAACAGTCAGGAGCTTTTTTGCCTGTGAGTCTCACTAGTGTACCCCTAAATTTAGAGGCCAAAATGGCAAATCCAAGGTACACTAGTGAAGAGGCCTACAGGATTCTGAGTATGACAGATAGTGAAGAGGAAGTCACTCATCTGTCAAGTTCAGGCTCAGAATACGAACCTGTAGAGGACAGCGGCTCCATGACAGATAGCTCTGACGACGGAGTTGTGGTCCCTGCTAGGGTCAGGCGTACCAGACCCCGAACTTATGCTGTCCTTGAAGTGCATGAACCGCAGGGCTCTCGTAGGGAGCAGAGAGGTACTAGTGCCGCTACTCCTTCTGGTGAACTGGCAAGCACCAGCGGCCTAGTACACCCTGGTCGTACATCCAGCACTGCAGTATCACGTGGTGACGTGGCGAGTCCCATAAGTGCAGTTCAAGCTGGCGAGGTGGCAAGCAGTAGTAGTGTCCCGCTGCCACCAAGAAGACAAAGACAGGCCCGTCGTGCCCATAGTGCCCTTCCTGCTGCATTGGCCAATCCGAATTGGGAACCTTCCACTTCTGCAGCACCCGTACTTCCCCCTTTCACTGGCCAACCCGGAATTCAGGTGGAAACAGTTGACTTTACGCCACTGGATTTTTATTCGCTGTTTTTCACCGAAGATCTCTATAGATCTATTGTGGACCAAAGCAATTTGTACGCTGGTCAACACATCGCCACTATTCCCCAGTCCACCCTTGCCAGAGATTGGAGACCAATTACGGTCTCCGAATTTAAGATCTTTCTGGGCCTTTCCCTCCTCATGGGCATAACCAAAAAGAGTGAGTTGCGGTCATATTGGTCCACTGACCCAATTCACCATATGCCCGTGTTCTCTGCCTCCATGACCAGGGCACGATACGAGCAGATTTTGCGGTTCATGCACTTCAACGACAATGAACTCTGTCGTCCTCGTGGAGACCCTGCATACGATCGGCTCTACAAAATTCGGCCCCTCGTAAACCACCTCAACCAACGTTTTGCAGACTTGTTTACCCCCCATCAAGTTGTCTGCGTTGATGAGTCCCTGATTAAGTTTTCTGGCCGCTTGTCCTTCAAACAGTACCTTCCCAGCAAGCGTGCCAGATACGGGGTCAAGATGTATAAGCTCTGTGACAGGGCCACAGGCTATACATGTAGATTTATGGTTTACGAGGGCAAAGATAGTCACGTAGAGCCGATAAACTGCCCTGACTACATAGGAAGCGCTGGCAAGATAGTGTGGGACTTGGTGTCACCCTTATTCGGAAAGGGGTACCACTTGTACGTGGACAATTATTATACGAGCGTGCCACTTTTTAGTCACTTGTTTGATCATCAGATTGGAGCATGTGGCACCGTGCGACCTAATCGCCGGGGCTTTCCCCAGCGGCTTGTAGAGTCCCGTCTTAGGCTGGGGGAGAGAGCCTGCTTGCAGTATAATAATTTGCTCGCTATGAAGTGGAGGGATAAGAAGAATGTTTTCGTTCTCACCTCCCTTCATGCAGACACGACGACCCAAATTACTACGGCGACTGGTGTTGTGGAGAAACCCCTCTGTGTCCACGAATACAACCTTAATATGGGAGGGGTGGACCTCAACGACCAGTTGTTGGCGCCGTACTTAGTTGCCCGTAAGGCCAGACGCTGGTACAAAAAAGTGTCTGTTTACTTATTTCAATTGGCTTTGCTGAATGCTCATGTGCTATACAGAGCTTCAGGACGGACTGGATCCTTCCTTAAATTCCAGGAAGAGATCGTCAGAGCCCTTCTGTATCCAGATGGTGCTCCACCTCACCTTCCCAATCCAAATGCAGTAAGCCGGCTGCATGGGAGGCATTTTCCTTATGTCCTCCAGAGTACCCCTACCCAACGAGCCCCCCAAAAAAGATGTCGTGTCTGCAGCAAGCGCGGATTTAGGCGTGACACCCGGTATTGTTGTCCCTCCTGTCCTGACAATCCTGGTCTATGCATTGGTGAATGTTTTGAACGCTACCATACACTAGTGGAGTATTAGCGTAGGGTTCAGCACGGCACAGACTAGGCACACTAACACAGGGTCTCCCAAGATGCCATCGCATTTTGAGAGACCCAAACCTGGTACAGTTACAGTTAAAAGTTAAAGTTACTAAAAAAAGTGTTAAAAAAAAAAAAATAAAAATAAAAAAATAAAAATACAAAAAAAATATAAAATAAAAAAACCAAAAATAGTTGTCGTTTTATTGTTCTCTCTCTCTATTCTCTCTCTATTGTTCTGCTCTTTTTTATTGTATTCTATACTGCAATGTTTTATTGTTATGTTTTTATCATGTTTGCTTTATAGGTATGCAATTTTTTTATACTTTTTTATTGTTAACCACTTTTTTGTTTTCAGGTACGCCATTCAGCTGCAGAGCGGATTTATTTATCTTGACAGCAACAGCGTTTGCTCCCACGATATATAAAGCCGTGACTCCAGCGCTGTCGGAGGTGATTTCACCACCACAGTTCCATACTTCAGCATATATGCCGAAGCGTGGGGGCAGTAGTGGGTGGAGGAGCAATTTGCTCCTGCCTTTTGCGGGAGGATGCCCCCATGCTTCGGCATATATATATTTTAGGTAGGCACAGGTTGCGTTAAATGTTTTATTTTTTACTATGTTTTTTTTGTATTTGCTTTGCAGGTATGGTAAGGTATACTGTTATACTGTAATGTTACTTTGTTTTTTTGTTAACCATCATTTGCTTAGCAGGTACGCCATTCAGTTGCAGCGCGGATTTATTTATCTTGACAGCAAAAGCGTTTGCTCCCACGATATATAAAGCCGTGACTCCAGCGCTGTCGGAGGTGATTTCACCACCACAGTTCCATACTTCAGCATATATGCCGAAGCGTGGGGGCAGTAGTGGGTGGAGGAGCAATTTGCTCCTGCCTTTTGCGGGAGGATGCCCCCATGCTTCGGCATATATATATTTTAGGTAGGCACAGGTTGCGTTAAATGTTTTATTTTTTACTATGTTTTTTTTGTATTTGCTTTGCAGGTATGGTAAGGTATACTGTTATACTGTAATGTTACTTTGTTTTTTTGTTAACCATCATTTGCTTAGCAGGTACGCCATTCAGTTGCAGCGCGGATTTATTTATCTTGACAGCAAAAGCGTTTGCTCCCACGATATATAAAGCCGTGACTCCAGCGCTGTCGGAGGTGATTTCACCACCACAGTTCCATACTTCAGCATATATGCCGAAGCGTGGGGGCAGTAGTGGGTGGAGGAGCAATTTGCTCCTGCCTTTTGCGGGAGGATGCCCCCATGCTTCGGCATATATATATTTTAGGTAGGCACAGGTTGCGTTAAATGTTTTATTTTTTACTATGTTTTTTTTGTATTTGCTTTGCAGGTATGGTAAGTATTACTGTTATACTGTAATGTTACTTTGTTTTTTTGCTTAGCAGGTACGCCATTCAGTTGCAGCGCGGATTTATTTATCTTGACAGCAACAGCATTTGCTCCCACGATATATAAAGCCGTGACTCCAGCGCTGTCGGAGGTGATTTCACCACCACAGTTCCATACTTCAGCATATATGCCGAAGCGTGGGGGCAGTAGTGGGTGGAGGAGCAATTTGCTCCTGCCTTTTGCGGGAGGATGCCCCCATGCTTCGGCATATATAAATGGTGCATGTATGCCCATCATTAGAAGTGGGCGGATGAAGGGAGGTATTCTAATGGTGGGCATACCCACCGATCAATATCTTTTTTTTCGTTCAGCCCACAGGCTGCATGAAAAAAAAGTTTACAATACAAGGACCAGCAACGTACTGGTATGTTGCTGGACTTTGAGTGGTTATACCAGAATGATGCCTGCAGGTTTAGGTATCATCTTGGTATCATTCTTTTCAGCCAGCGGTCGGCTTTCATGTAAAAGCAATCCTAGCGGCTAATTAGCCTCTAGACTGCTTTTACAAGCAGTGGGAGGGATTCCCCCCCCCCCCCCACGGTCTTCCATGTTTTTCTCTGGCTCTCCTGTCCCAACAGGGAACCTGAGAATGCAGCCGGTGATTCGGCCAGCTGACCATAGAGCTGATCAGAGACCAGAATGGCTCCAATCATCTCTATGGCCTAAGAAACCGGAAGCTACGAGCATTTCATGACTTAGATTTCGCCGGATGTAAACAGCGCCATTGGAAAATTGGGAAAGCATTTTATCACACCGATCTTGGTGTGGTCAGATACTTTGAGGGCAGAGGAGAGATCTAGGGTCTAATAGACCCCAATTTTTTCAAAAAAGAGTACCTGTCACTACCTATTGCTATCATAGGGGATATTTACATTCCCTGAGATAACAATAAAAAAGATAAAAAAAAAAAAAAATGAAAGGAACAGTTTAAAAATAAGATAAAAAATCAAAAAATTAATAAAAAAAAAAAAAAAAAAAAAAAAAAAAAAGCACCCCTGTCCCCCCCTGCTCTCGCGCAAAGGCGAACGCAAGCGTCGGTCTGGCGTCAAATGTAAACAGCAATTGCCCCATGCATGTGAGGTATCACCGCGAAGGTCAGATCGAGGGCAGTAATTTTAGCAGTAGACCTCCTCTGTAAATCTAAAGTGGTAACCTGTAAAGGCTTTTAAAGGCTTTTTAAAATGTATTTAGTTTTTCGCCACTGCACGTTTGTGCGCAATTTAAAAGCCTGTCATGTTTGGTATCCATGTACTCGGCCTAAGATCATCTTTTTTATTTCATCAAACATTTGGGCAATATAGTGTGTTTTAGTGCATTAAAATTTTAAAAAGTGTGTTTTTTCCCCAAAAAATGCGTTTGAAAAATCGCTGCGCAAATACTGTGTGAAAAAAAAAAATGAAACACCCACCATTTTAATCTGTAGGGCATTTGCTTTAAAAAAATATATAATGTTTGGGGGTTCAAAGTAATTTTCTTGCAAAAAAAAATTATTTTTTTATGTAAACAACAAGTGTCAGAAAGGGCTTTGTCTTCAAGTGCTTAGAAGAGTGGGTGATGTGTGACATAAGCTTCTAAATGTTGTGCATAAAATGCCAGGACAGTTCAAAACCCCCCCAAATGACCCCATTTTGGAAAGTAGACACCCCAAGCTATTTGCTGAGAGGCATGTCGAGTCCATGGAATATTTTATATTGTGACACAAGTTGCGGGAAAAAGACAATTTTTTTTTTTTTTTTTTTTGCACAAAGTTGTCACTAAATGATATATTGCTCAAACATGCCATGGGAATATGTGAAATTACACCCCAAAATACATTCTGCTGCTTCTCCTGAGTACGGGGATACCACATGTGTGAGACTTTTTGGGAGCCTAGCCGCGCACGGGACCCCGAAAACCAAGCACCGCCTTCAGGCTTTCTAAGGGCGTAAATTTTTGATTTCACTCTTCACTGCCTATCACAGTTTCGGAGGCCATGGAATGCCCAGGTGGCACAAACCCCCCCCAAATGACCCCATTTTGGAAAGTAGACACCCCAAGCTATTTGCTGAGAGGTATAGTGAGTATTTTGCAGACCTCACTTTTTGTCACAAAGTTTTGAAAATTGAAAAAAGAAAAAAAAAATATGTTTTTATTGTCTTTCTTCATTTTCAAAAACAAATGAGAGCTGCAAAATACTCACCATGCCTCTCAGCAAATAGCTTGGGGTGTCTACTTTCCAAAATGGGGTCATTTTGGGGGGTTTTGTGCTATCTTGGCATTTTATGGCCTTCAAAACTGTGATGGGTAGTGAGGAGTAAAATCAAAAATTAACGCTCTTAGAAATCCTGAAGGCGGTGATTGGATTTTGGGGCCCGTATGAAGCTAGGCTCCCAAAAAGTGCCACTCATGTGGTATCCCCATACTCAGGAGAAGTAGCAGAATGTATTTTGGGGTGTAATTCCACATATGCCCATGGCATGTTTGAGCAATATATCATTTAGTGACAACTTTGTGAAAAAAAAAAAAAAAAAAAAAAAAATTGTCACTTTCCCGCAACTTGTGTCAAAATATAAAATATTCCATGGACTCAACATGCCTCTCAGCAAATAGCTTGGGGTGTCTACTTTCCAAAATGGGGTCATTTGGGGGGGTTTTGTGCCATCTTGGGATTTTATGGCCTTCAAAACTGTGATAGGTAGTAAGGAGTGAAATCAAGAATTTATGCCCTTAGAAATCCTGAAGGCGGTGCTTGGTTTTCGGGGCCCCGTACGCGGCTAGGCTCCCAAAAAGTCCCACACATGTGGTATCCCCGTACTCAGGAGAAGCAGCTAAATGTATTTTGGGGTGCAATTCCACATATGCCCATGGCCTGTGTGAGCAATATATCATTTAGTGACAATTTTGTGCAAAAAAAAAAAAAATTGTCACATTCCCGCAACTTGTGTTAAAAAATAAAATATTCCATGGACTCAACATGCCTCTCAGCAAATAGCTTGGGGTGTCTACTTTCCAAAATGGGGTCATTTGGGGGGGTTTTGTGCCATCTTGGCATTTTATGGCCTTCAAAACCGTGATAGGTAGTGAGGAGTGAAATCAAAAATTTATGCCCTTAGAAATCCTGAAGGCGGTGCTTGGTTTTCAGGGCCTCGTACGCGGTTAGGCTCCCAAAAAGTCCCACACATGTGGTATCCCCGTACTCAGGAGAAGCAGCAGAATGTATTTTGGGGTGTAATTCCACATTTGCCCATGGCATGTTTGAGCAATATATCATTTAGTGACAACTTTGTGCAAAAAAAAAAAAAAAAAAAAAAAATGGTCACTTTCCCGCAACTTGTGTCAAAATATAAAATATTCCATGGACTCAACATGCCTCTCAGCAAATAGCTTGGGGTGTCTACTTTCCAAAATGGGGTCATTTGGGGGGGTTTTGTGCCATCTTGGCATTTTATGGCCTTCAAAACTGTGATAGGTAGTGAGGTGTGAAATCAAAAATTTATGCCCTTTGAAATCCTGAAGGTGGTGCTTGGTTTTCGGGGCCCCGTACGCGGCTAGGCTCCCAAAAAGTCCCACACATGTGGTATCCCCGTACTCAGGAGAAGCAGCTAAATGTATTTTGGGGTGCAATTCCACATATGCCCATGGCCTGTGTGAGCAATATATCATTTAGTGACAACTTTGTGCAAAAAAAAAAAAAATTGTCACATTCCCGCAACTTGTGTCAAAAAATAAAATATTCCATGGACTCGACATGCCTCTCAGCAAATAGCTTGGGGTGTCTACTTTCCAAAATGGGGTCATTTGGGGGGGTTTTGTGCCATCTTGGCATTTTATGGCCTTCAAAACTGTGATAGGTAGTGAGGTGTGAAATCAAAAATTTATGCCCTTTGAAATCCTGAAGGCGGTGCTTGGTTTTCGGGGCCCCGTATGCGGCTAGGCTCCCAAAAAGTCCGACACATGTGGTATCCCCGTACTCAGGAGAAGCAGCTAAATGTATTTTGGGGTGCAATTCCACATATGCGCATGGCCTGTGTGAGAAATATATCATTTAGTGACAACTTTTTGTAATTTTTTTTTTTTTTTGTCATTATTCAATCACTTGGGACAAAAAAAAAAAATATTCAATGGGTTCAACATGCCTCTCAGCAATTTCCTTGGGGTGTCTACTTTCCAAAATGGGGTCATTTGTGGGGGTTTTGTACTGCCCTGCCATTTTAGCACCTCATGAAATGACATAGGCAGTCATAAAATAAAAGCTGTGTAAATTCCAGAAAATGTACCCTAGTTTGTAGACGCTATAACTTTTGCGCAAACCAATAAATATACGCTTATTGACATTTTTTTTACCAAAGACATGTGGCCGAATACATTTTGGCCTAAATGTATGACTAAAATTGAATTTATTGGATTTTTTTTATAACAAAAAGTAGAAAATATCATTTTTTTTCAAAATTTTCGGTCTTTTTCCGTTTATAGCGCAAAAAATAAAAACGGCAGAGGTGATCAAATACCATCAAAAGAAAGCTCTATTTGTGGGAAGAAAAGGACGCAAATTTCGTTTGGGTACACCATTGCATGACCGCGCAATTAACAGTTAAAGCGACGCAGTGCCGAATTGTAAAAAGTGCTCTGGTCAGGAAGGGGGTAAAACCTTCCGGGGCTGAAGTGGTTAATGAATGGTGGTATCAGCGCAAAATCAAAGCCTGAACCTTTAGGATCCTCTGCCGAGGAGGATGCGATATTGTCTCCCTCTGCCTGGAAGGTTGGCTGTAATACTGGGTCTGGGGAATCAGCACGCCTAATCCGCTGGGCTGGAGTCACCCCTGAAGTGCCTGGTACCCCTCTAGTTAGAGAGGGTTGAATGGCTTGGTTTAGACCCAGTGCAGGGCCCACACTGTTCATCCGCTTCTGTCCCTGGTTGTCCGAGACGACTGGAAAATTCTGCCAGGGAGTCGCGGACTACATTCTTGAGCAAGGTTGACATCTGCTGACTCTCGTACTCCAGGTCTCTGCCTGAAGCAGTTGCTGCAAAGTAGCTTTCCTGGCAAAGGGTCATCTCCACATGACCAACATTTGTCTTTTGGGCGTGGAGCCCTTGGAGAAGCGGTACATTTGTGCCCTTTGTACTGGGGTCTGCCAGGACTGGAGGAGTCACTTTCTGCCCTGGAAAAATCCTGACAATCCAGAGGGCCTCTGGACCTCCTAGAGTGGGAGTGTGAGTGGCCAGGGCTGCAATAGACAAAAAGGCACGCTTGTCAGGGCACAACGCACTCTTTTTCCTGCATTTTCTTACTTACCCAAATTTGGCCCTTACTTGGTATTGCGGTGGTCCTGGTTATGTGGTGTTAGGCTCATGCTGGTGCAAAAGGGACTGCATGGCAATAGAGAGAAACAGGGGAAGCGAGAGAGGGAAAAAAATACATATATATCGTTTGCTTTTTTTGTTGTTTTTTTTAGGCAAAGAGAAACAAATTTAAATAAAAAAAATCCCCTAGTAATACATTATTCCTTGCTCCCCCTCCCTTCTATCCCCATTACTAAAATAGCAAGACTTACCCGTCATTGACTGTTACTCGGAACAAGATTCTGTCTCTCTGGATGCCTGGATCGCAAAGAAAGGTATCCATTGCCTGGCCATTTGTGCCCTTTAAATAGAGCACCTGAGAGAGAGACTCAGTCCTCCTCAGCCTCTGTTATAATCAAAAAAAGGGCTAGTACAATTGGAGGGAAGCCAACGCCCATCCACACAAAAGCATACTTTTAAGCTGACTACAAAGAGCAGTGCAGGCTTTATGCCTGCAATGTTTTTTAAGCTGAGAAAATGGAGATAGTTTTTTTTCTTTCTTAATTATAACGGATCTGCTGCATGTTCTATGATGTGTCTGTGCCAGACACGTTACAGACTAGAGCTGCTCTGCTCACTCCCTTTTGCTCTTCCTCCACCTCTTAGCTGAGAGAGGGACGGTGGAGGGATGTTAAAAAATAACTAAAGACAAAAAGTATAACTAAAGGCAAAACTTTTTTTTTGTTTTGGACAGAGTGGAAAGGGATTGGAACACCTATTGGCTTTTACTGTTGTCCGTTGGAGATTCACCCTCTCTATTTGTCCTGTTTACCATTATCATTGAGAGTGAAATTAAAAGAAAATCCCAAATTTTGGGTTGTCCTCAAAAAAGTAATAGAGGAAAAATGTTCCAATGGGGACACTATAGTTCTGGTGAAGAGGGGGTCCCCAAGAAATTCCCTTAATTTTCAGGGATTTCCTATCACTTCCTGTTTGGCTATGGGACAGGAAGTGAAGGTAAATCTCCCCAGCGGGATAAAGGTGGTAAATAAACCTTACAGGGGTTGTAACCCTCCCCTACGCTATCCAAAATGAAAAAAAAGTTTTGCCTATAGTTCCATTTTAAAGGAGAAGTACAGCCAAAGCTTGTTTGGCTGCACTTCTCCTATGGATCACAGGAGTGCAGTCCATATTGTGACCCGTTTTTAGCAGAGAGCGGACTGAAGTCCGCTCTCTGCTGACATCACAGAGTCGGTCTAGGCTCCGCGTCATCACGACCACAGAGTTGGGATCCGCCTAGATCCCTGGACCGACACCTGGCTTAGGCTCTCAGCAAGCTGCTGAGAGCCTGAGCCGGCCACCCCTGCCCCCTCCACAGCTCAGCGCTTCAGTGAACCAGGAGGGGGCAGAGCAGAGAGCTGTGACTGACAGTCACCAGCTCTCTGCTCATGGAGCCCTGAGCACCGAGCCATCAGCAGTGTTCGATCGCTTGGTTCTCAGTGTTAGAGGTGCCGGGGGACAGATGCAGCATTGGACCGATGCTGCATCCACCTCAAAAAGTATGAATAAAAAAAAAAATGCTCAGATGCAATGAAGATCGACTTTAGGCCCCTTTCACACTTATACGACTTGTCATGAGACTTGGGACTGCAAAGTCGCATGACAAGTCGTACCCCATGATTTCCAATGTGTGAATTCAAGTCGCAGTGAATTCAAAGTAGTCCCTGTACTACTTTGGTCCGTCATTGATGTGACTTGGGGTCCAAAGACCTCAAGATTACACAGGCATTGCTATGAAGTCGTGTCAAACTTTCAGGTTGCACAAGTGTGAAAGGGGCCTTAATTAGGTGCAGACTCTATGGTATTTTCTTTTTCCCTCTGCAGTAGAAACCGGAGCAGGTTATGTAGATAGGCCTGAAATGGGCCCATCTCACACCTGTTTTATGGCACAGGCAACTTAGTTAATTCTCCCCAATGTATCTATCATGCGATACTTAGAGCAATTGGTGCTTTTTGACGTCTTCTTGAAAACCAGGCTGCACAGTAGAAGCGCCTGTGTTATTGATCTTTTACGCTGTGACTTTAGCGCAGACTCGTTAGGCAGAAGAATATTTTGAAAAGTTATACAGTTGTATAGAAGAGAGGACCTTTCTTTGCAGGAGCTCAATGTTTTTAAAAAAGATAGTTTTCAGCTGGATCGCTTACTGAAACCTTTTCAACCACACACACCTCTGTCTTCCAGTCACAACTGTCAAAAAGGCCCCAAGCTGCTCACACAGGTGCCATTAATAGGGTGTATAACATATAATAACAACAAACAGCAAACAATTGCACATATGATTCCATTGCATATCTTATGATTCTGCAACTATTGATGAACATAGGATTTACTGTATCTTTTACATAATCATTTTTACAAGATTGAAAATATTTCAAGGGTTTTTTTAATTAATTTTGGATAGAGCAATGAAGGGTTGTAACCCTTGTCAGATTTTTTTTTTTTTGCCAATTTTTTTGCCATCTGTGCCCAATTGCAGATATTTCCCTTCACTTCCTATCCCATAGCCAAGCAGGAAGTGAGAGAAAATCCCTGCAAATTAAAGGAATTCATTTGGGACCCCCAGGTCACCAGAACTAGTGTCCCCTTTGGAAGGTTACTTTCTGCGGCCAACCCAAAATTTAGGATTTTCTTTTACTTTCACTTTCAATGATATTTGTAAGCAGGACAAATAGGATGAATCTCCATAACGGGGGCACAGACAGTAATAAAACTGACAGGTGTTCTAATCCATCTCCACTTGCCTTTAGTTAAAGCAAACCTGTTTTCAGTCTTAGGCTTGATTCACACTAATGCGTTTTTTGATGCATTTTGCATTTTGCAGAAATGCAAGGAAATTTTTTAACATGGGCTCCTATGGAACATGTTCACATTAATGCATTTTTGTGCCTCTGCATTTTTGGAAAGGGTCGAGGACTTTTTTTCCCGCAAAATGCAGCTTTTAGCATGTAATAGAATTTAATGGACCCACATCCAAAATGCAAGTACCGCGTTTTTACCGCGATTTTGCCGCGATTCTCGTTTTTTTATTTCTTTTTTTTTCACTGTATATAGCTGGTTGCTAAGGAGGGGGCCGGGAAGCCGGCCGCCGCATCCTTAACAACCGATGAGTCATCAGCTGTCAGCTGGCTTCCCGCTCAATGTAAAAAAAAAAAATTGTGAAAAAAAAAGCGTGGGGTCCCCCCCCAGGTCCATACCAGGCCCTTGGGTCTAGAATGGATTCAAGGGGACCATGCCATGCCAAAATGTTAAAAAAAGAATGGCGTGAGGGTCCCCCCAAAATCCATACCAGACCCTTATACGAGCATGCAGCCCGGCAGGTCAGGAAAGGGAGCGAGCGCCCCTCCCCCCCCTGAACCATACCAGGCCGCATGCCCTCAACATGGGGGGGTGGGTGCTTTTGGGGCAGCAGCCAAATAGCGCCGCTAAAACAATGGTAAAGCGGCGCTAAAAATTGCGCCGCTTTACCGCCGACGCCCCCCCCGCGGCTCGGTGTGAAGGGGCTCTTAATAAAGTAAACAAGATGGAGTACAGATAGCCAGCCTTCTGCACAGTTTAAAAATTGCCCTGGCTGGCCAAAAGACCCACACAAAAAGCATTGTGTAAGTAAAGCATAAAGTGACATGACCTAGTGCCAGGGAAACTCAGTGGACTCCCATACCCATTATGATTTTCTGGCACACCTGGGACACAACTGGGAGCTCCTTGCGAGATTCAGTTAAAGAAACAAGGGAACACAATGCTAACATAATCTTGCATTAGTATTGTTGGTATAAAACTATTCACATATAAGTCACTTAATGGAGGTTTTAGATGTTTTTCTGGAGTTAAAGTGGTTAAAAGAATTTTTTTCCTAAAAACAAAAAACATGTTACTTACCTGCTCTCTACAATGTTGTTGCGCAGTGCGGTCACGTACCGCCTCTTCTGGTGTGCCCCCATAGCAAGCTGACTGTTATGGGCAGGATCCCTAGCCGGACTGTTTGCATCCATAGACACACACAGTGCTACTTGGCCCGGCACCCTGCTCCCTCCTCACAGAATTTGATTGACAGCAGCAGGAGCCAATGGTGGTGTGTGTTTGGGGGGGGCGAGAAGTCTAAGTGCAATAAAACCACTGGGACATTTTTCACCTAATGCAGGGCCGCTATCCCTGGGGTCTTATAGAGAGCTGGATTGATATGCAAGTATTTTATTTTATCATTGTTGTTTTAATACTTCAATAAAGTTGTTTGCTCTTTCTGGATTACACTATTGGAGTTTGTCTTGCTTTTTCCTATCCAACTTGGGGAGTTGTCAGTGCAGAGAAAGGTAGGTATGTTAATGGTGCTAGGATGAACTGGTCTGGCTGCGACATCAATGTATAAATTGCCAATCTGTAAGAAGTCAGGCATATCACTTTTGTGAGTTTCTGCCAGCTGGGGAATGGTGGAGCACTGAAGCCCTAGTATGGCATTTTGAAGATTTTTTATTTGTATTTCGTGATATTGAGAAATTGATTTGGACAGGAGAGACTTTCACATTGAACTTTTATTGTAAAAATTGCTTTTCACCTAAGTTGGCACTGGGTGTTTTCTTTGATATTTTTTTTTTAAGGATCATGTATGGGGGATTGTATGTAAGTCATCACATCTCTTACTTTTTAGAATGTTATAAGGTAAAAAATGTCTTGCTTTTAGAACCACTTTAAAGTAGGGTGCCCACGTGTCCCGGATTGCCCGGGATTGTCCCTCAATTCATGTTTGTGTCCCGTGTCCTGGGCACCTTCATTCCGGGACAATACAGTGTCCCGGAATGAAACAAGGGGACACAGACAACCTAATAAACAATTGCCAAACTGGTTGCTAGGGCCGCCCCGCCTCGCATCTAGCAACCAGTGACGTCATATTCCCAGAGTCATTCAGAGGCTGAGCGAGGCCAGAGCTGCCTTGTAGTGCTCCGCGTCCACCCACCTCCTCCCCTTCTCCACCTCCGGCCCCGGCAGCAGCACCAGAGAGAGAGCAGCCAGAGAGCGTCTGTATCTCCTCCTGACTCCTCCAGTCCAGCCCAGCGGCATTCGGCAGATCCACGGCAGCCTGTGCCCAGTGCCAGTCTCGGGGCCAACTCCCGCTGCCTGCAGCCCGACTTCTCTCCTCCTCCTGCCTGTGAGCCGAGCCGCCCGACTGAGTGCCTGAGGGGGGCCCCCCAGCCAAACTTCCAGGTTTGTATTGTATATGATCTAACAAGTCTGACTCTGTACATGAACTGTACATAAAGAAAGAATTAAATGCGATTTCTGCTTGTTTATCTATTGTTCTGTATAGTAGTGATCCATTTTCTTTGTAGAAGAAGATGTAATGATCTGTATGTGTAAATTGAAATATCCACAGCTTTATACATACCCCTTGCCTGCAACATGCTTCTTTAAAATTCTGCTGCTATGTTAAATATTCTCAAGAAGCTTTAGGCATTATTGACATTGTGCTTTTAAGCAATTTTGTATATCAGTTCATTCCCGGAAGGATTTACCCCTCAATGACCAGGCCATTTTTTGCGATTCGGCACTGCGTCGCTTTAACTGACCATTGCGCGGTCGTGCGACGTTGTACCCAAACTAAATTGACATCCTTTTTTCGCACAAATAGAGCTTTCTTTTGGTGGTATTTGATCATCTCTGCGGTTTTTATTTTTTGCGCTATAAACAAAAAAAGAGTGACATTTTTGAAAAAACACAATATTTTTAACTTTTTGCTATAATAAATATCAGAAATCTATTTAAAGCAATAGGGGATAGATTATTATTATTATTATTATTATACAGGATTTATATAGCGCCAACAGTTTGCGCAGCACTTTACAACATGGGGCAGACAGTACACTTACAATACAAATCAACACAGGAGGGATCAGAGGGCCCTGCTCGTTAGAGCTTACAATCTAGAAGGGAGGGTCAAGTGGAGACAAAAGTTAATAACTGTGGGGGATGAGCTGATGGGGAAAAAAAAAAAAAAAAAAAAAGATTTATGATAGATTTATGGCATTTTTATTATTATTTTTTTTATTACTAATGGCGGCAATCTGCGATTTTTATTGGGACTGCGACATTATGGCGGACACATCGGACACTTTTGACACTATTTTGGGACCATTGTCATTTATGCAGCGATCAGTGCTATAAAAACGCACTGATTACTGTAAAAATGTCACTGGCAGGGAAGGGGTTAACACTAGGGGCAATCAAGGGGTTAATTGTGTTCCCTCACTGTGTGTTCTAACTGTAGGGGGAGGGGATTGACCTACAAGAAATGACAGATCATGGTTCCTAGCCATTAGGAACATACGATCTGTCACTCCTCACAGAACAGGGATTTGTGTGTTTACGTCCCTGTTCTGCTTCTCGTGCCCGCGATGGCTCATGGCCAGCGGTCATTGTGATCATCGGCCACAAGCATCAGCACCCCCCGCAGTGCAGCAGGCGCATGCGTGCGCCTGCTATCTCGTTCCCGCGAGCCGAGGTATAGCTACGACAGTTCGCGCCGACCTGCCACAGTATAATGACGGCGGCTGGTTGGTAAGCGGTTAAGAGAATTGAATTGTCATGTTTGCTTGTTTTTCCAAAAATTGGACAAAAAGTATCAAAAACCATCTTTTTTGGGGCGGGGGGGGGGGGTTGTCCCTGAATGGCAGTTTGGAAATGTGGTCCCCCTACTTCAAAGAGACTCTGTCAGTGCCAAAAAAAAGGTCATTAAAACCTTGCCCTTTAGGCCAAATCTTGTGCTATCTTGTGCGCAGAAACTTGCCCACCCTTTCCTGCCTCCTACACATTATGATTGGTCAGTAAAACAGCCCATCATAGTGATGGCACAGTGGAGATGTGTGGGGAACACCAGGTAGATGAAAAGGGAAGTGTCAGATTTGTCTGTCAGAACAACCCAGAATTAAATTGTAATGGCAAGGCATTGGTGCCTACTGCAGATGTGTGGAGGAATCTCTAGGTGCTTGTACTTCATACCTGCAGACATTTTTTGTAAAGTCTCTTTAAGATTTAAAGTTCACTCTGTCATAAACTAGAAATATTTGTTGAGACACAAAGAGTTATGTAGCGTCATGTTATTGTTCCAGATTGTTTGAAAGCCACAAAAATGTGAGCTACATTTTCCTGGAGTCCTGCCATTGACTTCATAAGGGGTTGCATGTAGTCTAGAAATGTATTTGTACTTTGTCACCTCTTTTGAAGGAAGAAAACAAGCTTATCAAACAATGCAAAGCTTTTAATGATATTAATGATAACTTATGTGTAAACTATCACAGTGAAACTGTTGTGCAATCAGAAGAGTTCAGATGAGTACATCGTTTTTGGAATGTGATGTGGAGACAAGCTTATGTAAAAAGATTGTATTGTAAAAAGGTGTGGTCATAGCTGTAGCTGCATTGATAATTCTGTAAGACAATAAACAACTCGCTGAGTTATAATATTGCTGCTGGTTGCTTTCTCGCAGTGTTTCACAACTTTGCTCTTACACCCTCTGGAAGATTGTAGTTTTGTGAGTAGTTTCACTTAAAGTGGTGTTCTGGCCAAAATTATACTTTTTAAATAAAAATACCCATATAATACACAAGCTTAATGTATTCTGGTAAAGTTAGTCTGTAAACTAAGGTCTGTTTTGTTCGTTTATAGCAGTAGTTTGTTATTTTATAAACTTACAGCAGGCTGTGGCCATCTTAAGTGTGGGCATCTGAAGCCAGACTGTATTTCTTCCTGGATCTCATCCTTGCAGATCTCGCACATGCTCAGTGCAGCACAAGCAGTGTAATAGGTTTCAGGTCAGATTTCCATAGCAACGGCAGTGTCAGAGGAAGTTGCCACCCCTTCCCAGAAGGCATTGCAAACAGGAAATGATGCGATGAGCCACGGCTAGGGAGGAGGAAGTGAAAAATGAATACAGCAGATATACAGTAGGTGCTGAGAAAATGTTTTTTTAAATATCCAATTAGTTTGCAGTGCACAGTTTAGTGAGGGATGCTGAAGAGTTGTAAAAGTGGGTGGAACTCCACTGTAAAGCTGCTCTTTGTGCAAAGCAAATTTGTCAAAATAAAATATAAATAAAAAATAGAAATATCATAAAGGGTACATGACTTTAATGTGGACCTGTACTAGAGCTGCACGATTCTGGCTAAAATGAGAATCATGATTCTTTTGCTTAGAATAAAGATCACGATTCTCGCGGCATAACATCATCTTTCACATTATACAAAAAAATTGGCCTAACTTTACTGTTTAGTTTTTTTTTTTAAATTCATTAAAGTATATTTGTTCCCACAAAATTGCGTTTGAAAGACCGCTGTGCAAATACAGTGTGACATAAAATATTGCAACAGCCGCCATTTTATTCTCTAGGGTCTCTGCTAAAAATATATATATAACGATTGGGGGTTCCAAGTAATTTTGTAGCAGAAAATACAGATTTTAACTTGTAAGCAACAAGTGTCAAGAAAAGGTTTATGCCGCGTACACACGAGCGGACTTTACGGCAGACTTTGCCCGGCGGACGGGATTTCGTCGGACAATTCGATCGTGTGTGGGCTCCAGCGGACTTTGTTTTCTGAAAAAGTTGGACGGACTTAGATTTGAAACATGTTTCAAATCTGACGGACTCGAGTCCGGTCGAAAAGTCCGCTCGTCTGTATGCTAGTTCGACGGACAAAAAGCTAGGGCAGCTATTGGCTACTGGCTATGCACTTCCTTATTTTAGTCCGGTCGTATGTCATCACGTACGAATTTGACGGACTTTGGTTGATTGTGTGTAGGCAAGTCCATTCATTCAGAAAGTCCATCGTAAAGTCCGTTGAAAAGTCCGCCAGGCAAAGTCTGCCGTAAAGTCCGCTCGTGTGTACGCGGCATAAGTCTTTAAAGGCTAAATTCACCTTTTTTTTTTTTTTTTTTCAAATTCCGGCTACCTTATGCACCAATATAGAATTCATGTACTTGTTTTGCAAAAATATCAAAGCTTTCCATAAAATCTACAAACACGTACCTTACTGTCCTAGATCAATGATTCCAAACGTATCTATTGCTTCTTTCTTAGGTCCTTACAGACTTTAGGTTATGACACAGGAAGGAGTTGAGCAGCTGACCTCATTAGCACACACCCTGCATCATCCACCCTCCCATTGCCAGCTGCACGTTTTTTAAATGAAATACAATCAATCAGTGATCATCCTTCTCACTAAAGACACAATATACAATCAGATTGCATAGTATATGGCCATCTTTATACAAGGACATAGACGGGAGTGGACAGAAACACTCAGCTGTCAAGTCCCGTTCACATCTCTGCATAGTGGGAACTCACATGGAGCGAATGGGGAAGCATGGTTTCCTATGCTTTGAAAATGTTGATACACAGTCTCCTAATGTTTTCATGGGTACTCTTTTTTTGGCGTTAAAGAGTTTGTAAAGGCAGAAGGTTTTTTATCTTAATGCAGTCTATGTCTTAAGATAAAAAGCCTTCTGTATGCAGCAGCCCCCCGATACTTATCTGAGCCCCATCTCTATCCAGGGATGTCTGCGACTGCCTCGGCTCTCCGGGACTCCCGTCCTCATTGGCTGAGACACAGCAGTGGTGCCATTGGCTCCCGCCGCTTTCAATCACAGTTAGATAAGCCAATAAGGAGAGCGAGAGGGTGGGGCCAAAGCTGCTTGCTGTGGGGGCACTCAAAGGGGAGGGAGGGGCCAGGAGAGTTGAAGAGGGACTCGAGAAGAGGTAGATCTGGGCTGCTCTGTGCAAAACCATTTGCACAGGGCAAGTAGGTATAAAATGTTTGTTATTTATAGTGAAAAAAAAAAGACTTTACAATCACTTTAAGCCTGACTTTAAGCCTGACTGATTTGAACCTGTACAGAAGGTGATAACAGAGGTTAGATGATTAGTTAAGATTTTAGCTAACAATTTTTTGTCTCCATTCAGGAGAGAGATAGGTCTGTATGATTCAAATTTGGTGGTGTCCCTACCTGGGTTTGAAATAACTACAATTAGAGCTTCTCTCATAGACTGCAGTAGAGTCCTAGTTTCATATGCCTCTTGAAAATATCTAAGAGTATAGGAGCAAGATGTTTGGCTTTAGCATTATACCATTCCATGGGTACGTCATCCAGCCCAGGAAATTTTCAAGATTGAAAGTATATAATAGATGCCTCTGCTTCCTCCAGCTTGATTTGCTTATTTAAGGCTTTGCTTTGAACAAGCATACATGTATCGAAATTCGGCCGGTTCAGCAGGATCTCGGTCTTTAAACCAGTCCTGATGGAAACCAGAATTTTATCAGTGCATGCAGCCAATGGCTGTAGCATTGATCAGTGTATTCTGATGTTAGAAAAAAATAGTGCAGTGGGCGAAATTCCTGCATGCACATCATTTGTAAGCGACCCTAAATGTAACCTTCTTGTAGAGCTACACGATTCTGGCCAAAATGAGAATCATGCTTTTTTTTTTACCTTAGAATAAAGAACACGATTCTCTCATGATTCTCGTGGCGTAACATCATCTTTCACATTATACAAAAAAATTGGGATAACTTTACTGTTTAATGAAGTAATTCATTAAAATGTGTTTTTTCCAAAAAAAAAAAATGCATTTGAAAGACCACTGCGCAAGTACAGTGTGACATAAAATATTGCATTCCATTTTATTCTCTAGGGTCTCTGCTAAAAAAATATATATAATGTTTGAGGATTCTAAGTCATTTTCTAGCAAAAAATACTGATTTTAACTTGTAAACAACAAGTGTCAAAAAAACTTTTAGTCTTTAAGTGAATAAACTGACCTAATTTACAGACCGAAGTTCATTCCTTTGATCTAAAAGGACGAAGTGTTACATTGTTAGGCGGTGTTGTCATAAACTTGGCAGGCTGCCTGTTTTTTTTTGTTTTTTGTTATTTTTGTAGACAGCTGTCACCTGTGAGCAGAGAACTCTGCATAGAATTGGGAAAATGGTTTGTTAAGATCGCGAGGGGGGAAGAATCGCGATCTTATACTTTAACGATTAATCCTGCAGCTCTACCTTCATATATTCCCTTTGAGTCATATATAGCTACAACAATTTATTTAAATATGGTAGCTATAATAAGAGCGCTTTGCATTTTTACATGTATCATCATGCATACTATTTATTGTTTTGTTTAAACTCATGTAATTCTATAAACATGCGTGAGTTTGTTGTGGTGGCTTAATTCCGCTCTCATCTAATTGGTGGATAATTGCTAGCCCTGTGAGCCATTGTCTGAAGTACCTGATTAGCATTATCACCCCTCATCATCTAGAAGTGGAGCTAGTGGTCACAGTCCGAATACATAGATGGTATATAAGAGCACATAGTATGTAGCAAACATTTACCTCTGAGGAAGAGTGAGCACCCTGGAAATTTGTCAGCATACGCAGACCTTTGTGGCATCTTCCCAGCCCATCTGGGGGCACATACAGTGGTTCTGGTTGTTTCTTCCTTGATATTTATGATGAGCCTTTTTTAATGTCCATTTGTAAGTATAATTGCCTACTTTTATCCTTTGAATAAATGCTGGCTAGGTTAACGCACTAGGTTGGTGCACCTTCTTTTGTCTTTCTGCATGTAGTGCTTATGGATTACCACTGTCTGAGGAGGACAGCAAGGCTTAGTGGAAGCCTGATATCTGAAGCTATGTCCGTGGACTTCAAGTCTCGGTCTGAGTTTATTCACACCAACTTAGTCCTGCTTCTAGACACCATTAATCCTTTCCTTCATTACCATTAGCAACCACAGCTGCCACTAAGGACTTCTTATTTCCTGTGTATCAGTACCCTGCTCTCAATAGCTGTACTTCCCATGCCTTAAACCCACTGAAGGCTCTCTCTACAACTCCATTGCCCTTGACAACCCCTCAGAAACATTCTTCTAATACTGTTACCTTTTTGCTCCACTTCTCAGTACTGTCACTACTCCTCCACCAGCAGCACAATCTGCATAGAGCCCTGCAATCACTTGCAGGATTCCAATGCCTGCTGTTTCAGCCCAGCCAGACCAATGCCTGTGCCTGCTGTTCCAACCCAGCCTGATCCGATGTCCGCTGTTCTTGGGGCTTTTACATTTAAGCAAAAAATTTAAAATATTGCACTAGAGCAGAAGTGGATAAGTATACCCTATTTCTTTCTAGGTTTTAGCAAATAGTAGTCTAAAAAAATGTAAAGATTTTACTGTTTCATTGTCAGAAACCATGAAATTAGACCAAGACAGAAGTACAGTTAAATCACACTTGTTTAAATATAAAAGTAAATTAGAACAAACGTAGTCAAAACATAGCCAGAGTTCAGGAACCGGAACGGATAGTCAGACAAGCCAAACGTCAGGGAGCCGGAGATGAGCATAGTAAAACAGCAAGCAGGATCTGGAACCAGAAGGGATGTCAGCTAAGCAAGTCTTTTAACAGGAATGCAGGAGAGCGCCTCTGTGATGTTGACTAAGGCGAAAGCAGAGATCCTCTGGGCTGAACGGCTTAAGTAGGCAGGACTGATGAGCAGGATATCATCAACAACTGAGTACCTGTGGAGAGATAGGAGCTGGCAATTAGCCGACAGCTGAGCTGCCAGCTCAGAGAAGGAAGGGCTGAGCCCAGCCCTGACAGTACCCCCTCCTCAATGACCCCTCCCCCTCGGAGGAGCACCACTCTTGAGGGGAAAATGTCTATGGATATCATGGAGGAGGACAGGGGCATGTACATCCAAGGATGAGACCCTTTGGACGGTACTCCTTCCAATGCACCAGGTACTGTATGCGCCCATGGAACCTACGGAAGTCAACAATGGACTGTACTTCATACTCCTCATGGTTTAAAGAAGGAGGCACGAAATACATTCGAAATACGCATGTTAGAAGGAAGGTCTAATGCGTAAGCCACTGGATTAATCCCACGAAGAATAAAGAAAGGCCCAATAAACTGAGGTGCGAACTTCAGTGAGGGAACACGAAGTTGGAGGTTGCGAGATGACAGCCAGACCCTGTCCCCAACCTGGTAGGAAGGCGCGGGCAGGCGTCTGCGGTCAGCATGGAGTCTATACCTATCATTAGCATGTCGCAAAGCCTCCTGGACTTGTGCCCAAGTGGAACAAAAACCACGGAGATGCTACTCTAACGAAGGAATACTGTGCGGAACAAATGAGTCAGGCAACATGGAAGGTTGGAAACCATAGTTCGCCATAAACGGGGCAATTGGGAAGCAGAATTCAAGGCACTATTGTGAGCAAACTCTGCCCATGGTAATAGGTCTGACCAGTTGTTATGATGGTCAGAAATATAGCAACGTAGGAATTGCTCCAAGGACTGATTGGCTTGTTCTGAGGCCCCATTAGACTGCGGGTGATACGCAGAGGAAAAAGCAACTGTGCACAAAAGGCTTGCCAGAACGGGACACAAACTGACTACCCCTGTCTGAGAAAATCACCTTGGGTAGCCCTTGTAAGCAAAAGATCTCTCAAGCAAAAAAGGAAGCCAGATCCTTAGAAGTGGGAAACTTCTTAAGTGGAATACATTGAGACATTTTTGAGAACCGGTCAACCACCATAAGGATAACTGTGTTGCCCTGGGAGTTGGGTAACTCCGCAATGAAATCTATAGACAGGTGGGTCCAGGGCCTCCCTCCATTGGGTATGGGTTGTAGGAGGCCCACTGCAAGATGTCGTGGAGTCTTACTCTGAGCACACACGGAACAGGCAGCTACGAAGGTGGTTACATCAGTACGTAGACTAGGCCTGGAGGAG
Source organism: Lithobates clamitans (assembly GCA_037952925.1). Lineage (NCBI taxonomy): Eukaryota > Metazoa > Chordata > Amphibia > Anura > Ranidae > Lithobates > Lithobates clamitans. The sequence continues at coordinate 692,704 of JBBGZY010000889.1, read as the reverse complement.
CATGGACCTGAGCAGCAAGAATTTTGTCACCCAAAAGAGAAGTGAGACTGGTGCGAACCATAGCCAGAATACGATCAGGAGGAATCACAGGAACCGGAACCGACCACAACTTGGAAGTGGAGGAAAATTGTTGTGACAAGGTGTCAGCCTTTACATTCTTAGTACCGGGTAAGAATGAGACAATGTAATTGAAACTTGACAAGAAAAGAGCCCATCGCGCCCTTCTGGGAGAGAGGCATTTAGCCTCAGACAAGAATGTGAGATTCTTATGGTCAGTAAGAATGAGAATCGGCACAGTGGTACCTTCGAGGAGATGTCTTTTCTTTCTGGGCTAAAATGCTCTCCAACAGCTCTCTGTCACCAATCTCGTAATTGCACTCTGCAGGTGACAATTTCTTGGAAAAGTAGCCACAAGGATGCAAAGTGCTCGCAGAGGTAGGATGTTGAGACAGAAGGGTGCCAACTCGTCTCGGAAGCATCAACCTCAAGGATAAAAGGTAACATAGGATCAGGATGTGCCAACACAGGAGCAGAAACAAAGGCAGCCTTGAGACTCCCAAAGGCCTTAACGGACTCCGGAGACCAACTCTGTGAGTTACCGTACCTTCTGGTCATATCAGTCAGGGGCTTGACCTGAGATGAGAAGTTACGAATAAACTTCCGATAATAGTTGGTAAAGCCCAGGAAACGCTGCAGAGGACGTAAACCCATGGATCGGGGCCACTGTAGGACTGCTTAAAGTTTCTCTAGGTCCATCGAAAAACCAGCAGTGGAAATGACATAACCCAGGAACAGAAACCTGTTCACGATAGAACTCGCACTTCTCCAATTTACAATAGAGATTGTTCTCTCTAATGCCATGTACACACGACCGGTTTTCCCATCAGAATAAACTCTGAAGGTTTTTCCGACGGAGTTCCGTCGGAATTCCGCTGAAACTGTCTTGCGTACACACGATCACACCAGAGTCCGACCGTCAAGAACGCAGTGACGTACAACACGTACGACTATACATAGGGAAATGTTTTCCTCTTATGGGATTTTAAAGGGAAAAAGCTACTCTGTGGTGATCATGAATGTAAGGTTTATTAACAAAAGGGTGTAGATGTATACATATCTACAAAGCAAATAGAAAATACAAAAGAAAATTACAGGATGCGTGACACAGAGGGTATGCAATACAATACATAAGGTTTAACAGTTATTGACCCCGTTGCATATGGAACACACATACGGGGAGTACCCGATGTGTTTCGAGTGTTACTGTTCTTCAGGGGTGTATGATTGAGACCAGCACGACAAAGACATGTCTATAATTGAAAAGACAGTCATGAGTAAAATGTTATAACAGCAAAGAGAATTGATTTAACATAAATATATCTACATTCATCCACGTATGAAAAATATATATTCCAGTGAGTACTGACCATATGGTATTGCTTGAGAACGTCCTATGTTACTGCATACATTGGCATGGAACTGTGGCAATCCGTTCCCCATGGGTTTTTAAGTAATTTAAAGTGGATGCAGTAACATAGGATGTTCTCAAGCAATACCATATGGTCAGTACTTCAATTTTGTTTGGGTACAAAATCACATGTCCGCGCAATTGTCAGTTAAAGCTACGCAGTGCCGTATCGCAAAAAATGGCCTGGTCAGGAAGGGGGTAAATTCTTCCAGGGCTGAAGTGGTTAAGTTACTTCCTGGTTTAACTGCCTAGGCAAATTAAGTCATAGATGTGGCTCAGATCTTGGCCTTTTTTCAATACGGCGTTGAGTGCAAGCTAGCTTTGAATACCATTAGGGGTCAGGTCTCTGCCCTTGCGATCCTGTTTAAATGTCCCTTGGCCACACACAAAACTTTACTAATCACACAAAAATCATTAGTTCTGTTATCGTACAAGAAAAATATTTGTGCTTGTCCCTTTGGATATTTTCGCACGAACTGTCGTTATCGGCTCTTGAAAGCTGTGTACTAATGATCAGATTATTGGACAATCAAAAGCGGTATTTTTTATCCGATTTTTTTTTCATTGTATGTACTAGGAATAAAGATAACTAGCAATTAAGTGGTCACAGTAAGCATAGATTTTGATGAAAATGTAAAATATAGGTGGGATATCGAAGTTAACTGTGACAAGCAAGTGTGTACCTAGAAAATTTCTTATGCATCAGTCCCTACAGTTGAGATCAGGGCATGTTGGTGTAGCTGACAAAGTAAATTCAAGTAATATTAACCCCCTACCCCAGCCCTAAAATAGCAGAAATACTTACACTTATTAAATATCAACATATATGTTGGCCTATATAAAATATGACTGCTAGCAAACTACTGAAATTACATCATCACTGTGCAACGATGTTCTTAAACTGACCTAGTTTTGCTGAGAGCAGGCTAATCCAGTTTAGCATGGTAAAAGAGGACGGGCACACTAGAAACATTTCTGATGTATGAAACTAAAATTATTTAGCCTTGTGCCATACAGCGCTCGCTTCTTTGAAGTGATAAGAAGAGACTAAAAAATGGTGGCTTTCTTCTTCTGTCCAGGACACCAGAGGTTTGTGACATTATTGCCAGTTCAGTATTCAGTATTAGCAGTAACAAATGTGAACCATTTGAAGGCTGACCTGTGTACAGACCTCACTATTGGTTAACACTGTTTAAATGTTGTAGCAACACTTTTCAAATTTCAACACATTTAGTAACACAGAAAAAGTTGATTGTACAACAATTTTTTTTTTAAATCTGCAATATTTTATTCAACACTGAGCAACAAGTACATTTACACAGTACTTATATGTGTGTACCTATATATTGCATCTATATATTGTACAGCTAAAGACTCATTTATAAAGGTATAAAGCATGTAAAGTATATATAGTAATTCACATATCCTAAAACTCTTGTTCTTTTATAGTATTGTAACTGTATTGTCTCCCTTAATATTGTATATACTGTATGTATAGCAGGACATTCAGTGCACTTTATAATTCTCTTTATGCCTTAAACTAAACCTATAGTTAAAAACTTTTTTTTATTCAGTTTTGAATGGAGTGTTTTTTATTGATCAAGTGTCTGTGTCAGTTTCTCTATTTGTTCTCCTGACCACTGTCACTGGGACTAAACGTGAGGGAAATCCTTACAGTTCGAACTGTCCCCAGAACAAAAATAGAGGGGGAATCTTCCAAAAATATCCACAGGAGGATTTCTCACATTTTGAAGGCATTTTCTCTAACTTCCTGTTTTGCCAACTGGACAGCAAGCAAAAAAGATTTCCCAAACAGTATACCAATGGCAAAAACAATTGACAGGGGTTTTAACCATTTTCTACACCATCAAACAAAAAATGTTTTTCCATCAGATAAACTTTAAACAAATATTACTTGTATTTACTTATTTATCTATGTAACTGTTATTGATTAAAATGAACTTGAGAAAACCAATCTTTTGCATTAGGTTATTGCATGCCCACCTTAACGTGCAATATTTTACACATTAATATGCATTGTGTTAAAACAGCCTGTTCATTTTGAGAGGGTTGATAATGCATCTTCCCCCTTTTTTTATGTAGTGCACCACAACGTATGACTAGTGCTTTGTGCTGTGCCGCAAATTGCAATATCTCATAAATATTCTCAATCCTTACAAATGACAGTGACAAAAAGTGAAATAAAGCAAATAACCTGAAGAAAATTGAATTAGTCCCAAATAATGAAAGTCCACAGCATAGATTTGTATTGTTCCACCATTAGTGTCCACAAATAATCCACAAGATGCCTTCTACTGTGCAGTGCTTGTGATCGCCACTCACAAAGGGCAGTTTATCTTATGCCGCGTACACACGAGCAGACTTTACGGCAGACTTTGTCCGGCGTACTTTTCGACGTACTTTACGACGGACTTTCCGAAAGAACGGACTTGCCTACACACAATCAACCAAAGTCCAACGGATTCGTACGTGATGACGTACGACCGGACTAAAACAAGGAAGTTCATAGCCAGTAGCCAATAGCTGCCCTAGCGTCGGTTTTTGTCCGTCGGACTAGCATACAGACGGGCTGACTTTTTAACCGGACTCGAGTCCGCGGACAGATTTGAAACATGTTTCAAATCTAAGTCCGTCAAACTTTTGAGAAAACAAAGTCCGCTGGAGCCCACACACGATCAAATTGTCAGACGAAATCCGGTACGCCGGACCAAGTATGTCGTAAAGTCCGATCGTGTGTACACGGCATTACTCACCAGAAATCAATGCCTCACATCAAAGATGTTCACCAGAAAATGCTTTGTTAATATGGTTAGCTCCCAACATTCCATCGATCTTTCTGCTCCAAGTAGTAATACCGCTGTAAACACTCTCCTTCCGGCAACCAACCATAAGAAATGAAGAGCTCACAATAGTGCAGTACCGTAACACAGTTACATTTATTTAAAAGCCATTAAAAATACAAGAGTAATAAAAAACATTGCCTTCAAACATATTCCACAAGCCGCCAGTGTGCCTGCTTCCCAAGATTAAGCCAGATTACTGGCGTCTCACCACATCGCAGCATGGATCGTGTCCACAGCGTCATTTCCTGGTCAGCATGCGTTACCACACTGTTCAGGCTGCTCAGCTGCCAGGTAATTGTCAGCAATTAGGGATGCACCGAATGGGGTTTTTGGTGCCAAAACCGATACTGAAAATAAATCTTCTTTGATCCCGAAAACCGAAACCGATACCGAAACAACACCGATACCGAAAGTGACTGTTTTTAAAAATATTTTTATACAGGAGATGGTCAGAGACTGGGGACATGGTACAGGAGATGATCAGAGACTGCAGAGATGGTACAGGAGATGATCAGAGACTGCAGAGATGGTACAGGAGATGACCAGAGACTGCAGAGATGGTACAGGAGATGGTCAGGGACTGCAGACATGGTACAGGAGATGGTCAGAGACTGCAAACACGGTACAGGAGATGGTCAGAGACTGCAGACACGGTACAGGAGATGGTCAGAGACTGCAGACACGGTACAGGAGATGGTCAGAGACTGCAGACACGGTACAGGAGATGGTCAGAGACTGGGGACACGGTACAAGAGATGGTCAGAGACAGGGGACATGGTACAGGAGATGGTCAGAGACTGCAGACATTGTACAGGAGATGGTCAGAGAGTGCGGACATGGTACAGGAGATGGTCAGAGACTGGGGACATGGTACAGGAGATGGTCAGAGACTGGGGACATGGTACAGGAGATGGTCAGAGACTGGGGACATGGTCAGAGAGTCAGAGACTGCGAACATGATACAAGAGATCAATGCAGCCTCACCAGTGCCCCGTCAGATGCAGCCAGCCTGTGTCCCCATTGCAGCCTGTGTCCCCAGTATTGCAGCCAGTGTCCCCATTGCAGCCTGTGTCCCCATTGTAGCCAATGTCTCCAGTAGTGCAGCCTGTGTCCCCATTGCAGCCAATGTCCCCAGTAGTGCAGCCTGTGTCCCCATTGCAGCCTGTGTCCCCCGTAGTGCAGCCTGTGTCCCCAGTAGTGTAGCCTGTGTCCCCATTGCAGCCAGTGTCCCCAGTAGTGAAGCCAGTATCCCCATTGCAGCCAATGTCCCTAGTAGTGCAGCCAGTGTCCCCATTGCAGCCTGTGTCCCCAGTAGTGCAGCCAGTGTCCCCATTGCAGCCAATGTCCCCAGTAGTGCAGCCAGTGTCCCCACTGCAGCCTGTGTCTCCAGTAGTGCAGCCAGTGTCCCCAATTCAGCCTGTGTCCCCATTGCAGCCAATGTCCCCAGTAGTGCAGCCAGTGTCCTCATTGCAGCCTGTGTCCCCAGTAGTGCAGCCTGTGTCCCCATTGCAGCCAATGTTCCCAGTAGTGTAGCCTGTGTCCCCATTGCAGCCAATGTCCCCAGTAGTGCAGACTGTGTCCCCATTGCAGCCAATGTCCCCAGTAGTGCAGCCTGTGTCCCCATTGCAGCCTATGTCCCCAGTAGTGTAGCCTGTGTCCCCATTGCAGCCAGTGTCCCCAGTAGTGCAGCCATTGTCCCCAGTAGTGTAGCCTGTGTCCCCAGTAGTGTAGCTTGTGTCCCCATTGCAGCCAGTGTCCCCAGTGGTGCAGCCAGTGTCCCCATTGCAGCCTGTGTCCCTAGTAGTGCAGCTTGTGTCCTCAGTAGTGTAGCCTGTGTCGCCATTGCAGCGAGTGTCCCCAGTAGTGCAGCCAGTGTCCCCATTGCAGCCAATGTCCCCAGTAGTGCAGCCAGTGTCCCCATTGCAGCCAGTGTCCTCATTGCAGCCAGTGTCCCAAGTAGTGCAGCCTGTGTTCCCATTGCAGCCAGTAAAGCAAGACGAGAGCCGCCGCCGCCTGTTTGATTACAGCGCCGGGAACATCACAGCTTTCATTTCAATAGTTGTGTGTTCCCCGCTGCGCGCCATCACATACAGCCCCTCCCCCTTGTCCGGGCACTTTGATAGACAGATCACCCGTCCCAGGCCCCGCCCTATTCGGTATCGGCAAAAATCCTCTTTCGGTTTTATGCCGAAAGGGCCATTTTCGGCCGATATGTTTCGGCGACCGAAATTTCGGTGCATCCCTATCAGCAATCATTAATCCCTCAGTGGCTCACCTGCTTATCATTATCTGCTCATCAGTCCTGCCTACAGACATCCCCTTTTGGCTATTTAAACTGCCTTGTTCCTTCCTTTCCTGCCTTCGCTTTAGTCAACATATCTGGAGATACTCTGCTGTGTTCCTGTGAAAGACTTTGCCCGGCTGACGTCCCTTCTGGTTCCGTATCCTGTTCTTCTGCCTCTGACCATGCTGATCTCTGGTTTCCTGATTACTAGCCTGACTGACTACCCGCTTTGGTTACCAATCCCTGGCTTATGTTTTGACCACGTTTACTGATCTGTACCATTTTTACCAAGTGTTGTAAACCTACTAAAAAAAAAACTGAAAGACAAAGGCATAATGAGCTAGTATGCATAGCATACTAGCTCATTATGAAATATGAAATACCTTAAATCGAAGAAAAATGCACAGCGGTCCCAGTACACAGCTCCGGCCAGCGACGTTGCTCCCAAAGCTACTTTCGGGTATCACGGGCTCCAGCGCTGTGATTGGCCGGAGCTGCCGGTAACGGCACACTAACTGAAGCATTGGCATTTGCCATTGCTTCAGTGCGCATGTGCCGATGATGTCAGCACATGCTGATACAGGGGATATCTCCTAAACCATGCAGGTTTAGGAGATATCCAGGGTAGCTACAGGTAAGCCTTATTAATTACCTGTAGTCAAAAGTGGATTGTAAAAAGCCCCTTTTTGGTCTTATATTTTGAATACATGTGAATCCATTCTGACAGTATCTACACCATATTGCTGTTTTAGATTGCCTGAAAATATTGGTCTAACTACAATCCAAGGCTCCCTAACCCCTCTTCTAGATAACCCTCCATTTCCTTATGGCCTTCATGCTCCCAGAATCAGCAATTGGGACAGAGTTTCAACTAAAACATATTCTTACCTCAAATTTCATAATAACTTTGGAGAAACTTCAATCCTTTATGCTCTAGTAAGAGCAGTGTCTGGTTTTTACATAGACAGCTTCTTTACTAAGTGGGGGAGTCCCAACCCCTATAATACACAATCTCCTTATTATATCAGTTACTCCTGCTTTACAAGGAACACACTTTGACTTTATTCCAACCTTAAAGCGGAGTTCCACCAGAAATAAAAAAAATTTAAAGTCAGCAGCTACAAAAAGTGTAGCTGCTGACTTTTAATAACCAGACACTCACCTGTCCCATGATCCAGCGATGCCGCGGAACGAAGCCCTGCTCCTCCCCCCTCCTCTCCAAGGTGCCAGCATTCTTACTGTGGGTGCCCAGCTATGGCTTCACAGCCGGGCCCGCACTGCGCATGCTTTGAATGGCCGGGCAAAATTGGGACCTGAGACGTGTCCCAGAAGATTGCAGGGATGGAGGGGTTCTGCGGAGCCCCGGGAGGAAGTGGGAGCTGGATGCCTCTCCAAAGAGGGTGTCCGCCCCCCCCTCCCCCAAAAAATGACATGCCAAATGTGGCATGTCAGGGGGTCACCTGCACTTAAAGCGCAAGTTCCATTTTCAGGTTGAACTCCGCTTTAATGGGAAAAGGAATACCTCACACTTGCAAAAAAGCATTTACACTTATCCACATCCTGTGAAGCATAAAACTGCAATAATAAAATACTCACCAGGTAGTATTATTACTCCCCAAAGCTCCATTATATTTTCCTTTCACCTCAGATACCTGTTGACTTTGCTTAATGCCACCTCACCAATACTCTTATCACTCCACAGCTAGATCTACTTTCTAGGCCTTCTAAAGTCTGCAAAAACATCAGCCCTGAGGTTTCTTTCTCATACCAGCTAAGCAGGCAATTCCAAAGCATTAGAAATCTCAAGCAGTCCCCATCTTGGTGGATTGGGTTGAAGCTCTTAATTACATTTACCAGTAACACAATTTGTGGCACATGATAATGATAGAATAGAGAACTTACAATCCACATGGGCAGCTTAAATTATATATATGTATAGATTTTCCAAATTTTGAGTCCACCTTTAAAAGTGACCCCCCCTTTTTTTGCCCCTGCCCATTCTATTTTACTTTAAACAGTCTTCTCTTTTCTTCCTTCTTCATTATCCCCTTTTTTTTGGAAGAATGGCAGAATAATACATGGGACACACTTTGTTTAGTCATTTGTCAGCTGGTATGTCATGACTAATGCCAGGACCTCTGTTGCTCTTGGAGTTGCAGCAGGACCAGGGCAGTGGCCTCAAGCAAGATGGAACCCAATGTGGTGGCGTGGTCAGACTGGCAGGACCAGATGGAGGAAGCATAGTCAGGAAGGAAGCAAAGGTAATAGATTCAAAGGCAAGCCAAAGAGTGGGTAGGAGCGTGGTCAGGAACAATAACCAAAGTCATTCACCGGAATCCAAGGGAGCAGGCAGAAGAATAGTCTCGACAGGCCAGGGTCATGCACATTTGGTCAGAAGAGGCAGAGTCCTTAGAGCAGGCTGGGGTTAAACCAGGAATCAAGCGGTAGGAGGGTCCAGAGACAAGCCGGGTCAGTAACAGGAGATCAAAGGTATACAGGATACACAGGAGAAAGGAGTACTGGTAGCTGAAGATCATCCAGCAAACTTTCATTGCAGCTGCTGCCCTTATATAGGGCGTGTATGCAACTCAAAAGCTTCCTGTTAAATAGCAAACACAGAGCATTTTACAGCTTACCATTACTCCCTCTAGAAGAACTATGCTTTAAAAGATCACCAGTAACTAATACTACTTCTCTAGCTTACTGCTTGTTAAATCAAAAACAGCACACAGATGACTTAAAACATAAAGAAAAGTGGGAAAAAGATCTAAAAACTAAGATTTCCTCTAAACAATGGGAGAATGCCTGTATAATGACTCATAAATGCTCTTTAAGCACAAAATATCAGGAGATCTCTTACAAAATACTCACCCAGTGGTATATCACACCACATAAAGCCAGGCGGTGGTCCCCTACAACCTCAGACACCTGTTGGCGTAGGTTTTGCAGGCAAATGACTTTTCAAGATCGATTTCTTTCATAATATCCCAATGTTTTTTTACTGGTGATATTGAATGCCAAACTGAATGAAAAATGCCAACTCAAAACCAGTATTTGACTCACCTTCTATTTTAGAAAAAAAAATAAAAATTGCCGCCACACCTTTAACTGTTACATTGTGTTCTACACTATAATGGTGCAATGCATTCCTCGATAAATAATGATCCAAGAACGTCAAGACTTATATAGAAATTATATAGAAATATGCACTCACACACACCACCAATGAAAATATCTCAAAAATACATTATTTGTTGAAGAAAAAAAATAGAAAAAGAGAACAAATACAGTATATACCATAACTTTGTATTATAAAATGACAGCTGTCTTACAGCATACAAATTTGGAGTGTCCCCACTCTCACCTCGCTAGTAAAATTCCTTCCCTAACAGCTGTCCATATATTACTATGAATGTCCTATAGCCCACTGACAGCTGACATATATAAGCCTTCCACAGTGGTTATCTCTCAGTTAGAATTTCTCTGCAGAGAAAGTTTCTCTATACTCACAATGATGGTAATTATTTTTGTAATCCTTTTATTTTTCAAAGAAATTTGCATTAAACAGTCCAGGTATGCACTAGTAACACATGACATAATCAAGTAACAAACAAGGGGGGGTCACATAGTCAAAGTATATAGCAACAAGCCCAGCTCTGCACCTTATGGGTGGTCATGAGAAAACATTATGGTTTTGAAGGTAATGATCCATGTGCAAAGCTGAGGAGACAAACAGGAACTCAAGGGAGACCCAAGACATAGAATCATTGAGAGCAAGTCAGCATACAAAAATAATGTAAAATAGAATGTAAAATTACAATATATCAAGAGACCTTGCAACCTGATGGCCCGCTTAGCCCGGGAATGGGACCATGAGGGGAGTGTGATATAAGCAAGGATACACATAGTGTCCGGATAATATAGCCCATTACCGAGCCAAAGATACGTGGAAAGGGCAATTACCGAGGGAGGGATCAGGTGTCCGAGTGCAAAAGAAAGAAAACAAAAGAAATTTGCCCGGGAAATAGGACTAGTTTCATAAGGTCAGTCTGATTGCGCCATCTCCTGAAGATAGGCATCTGTGTATACAAAATGGTGCCAAGGTCTCCAGGTCTCACGGAAGGTCTCCTCCCGGTTGTGCAAGGTAGCAGTGAGGTCCTCCATATCTCTCAGGTTCATTTACTTTAGCAAACCACAGGGATATGGGGGGGTTCTCCGATCTCCAACAGAGGGGGATGCATGCCCTGGTGGCATTAAGCAACTGGATTGTAAGGGAGGCCTTGTATTTCTTATTCGGTCTCTTTGAGAGATGAAGCAAGCATGCTGCAGGGTTCCCCTCTAGATTAACATTTATCAGGTGTTTGATCGTGCAGATCACCTCGCGCCAAAAGGGCTCAAACTTGGGACAATTCCAGAAGATGTGCAGCATCGTTCCCTCAGCATTGCCACATCGTCAACATTAGCTGGAAACCTGAGGGAAAAATGGGTGTAAAACGGTAGGCTCTCTGTACCATCTGGTCAAGATCTTGTAACAGATTTCCTAGTCTCTAGTGGCTATGGAAGACTTTTGGGCAAAATGGAGGCTCTTCTCCTTCTGAGAGTCATTGAATTGGATGCCTAGGTCTGACTCCCATTTAGAAAGGAAGGGTGGAACAAACTCTTCCGTCGGACGAGTCAAAGAAGCATAGATCATTGAAAGACTGGTGGATTGGTTCCCCCCGGCGACAAATGTGTTCCAGCTCCATAAGCAAACACCCCCGAAGAAAGTTACGGACCTGGAGACCACTCCAGAAATCCAACGGAGGGTCCGCAGCAGCCACCCCAGAAGGGGGGATAGTCGGCCATCAGGACTCACAAAGTCACAGAGATAGAGCAGTCCGCTCGCGACCAACCTCCGGAACTGAGGGTCCTGGAGGCCAGGTGGAAATTCTGGGTTGCCCAGTATCGGCACCATAGGGGAGGGTAGTGGTGCCACTGAGGAGTTTCGGAAGGCGTCCCTGGCTAACGACAGTGTGCTGCCCAGGGTAGGATGGTCAATGAGGGCCTTCTGTGAGGGGGAGGTGATCCATGGCCACTCTTAGCTGTGGCACCGGAGTGTTCAACCTCCATGGCCACCCAATGTTTCGCCTCTGCATGACAGTGCCAGTCCACCAGCCTAGTGAGATGTGCCGCTCTGTAGTAGGCTTTCACATCTGGGAGACCCACCCCTCCCCTGTGTTAAGCAAGATGAAGATATTGCAACCTAAAGCGAGGCTGATGGTGGGACCAAAGTCTCGAAATGTAGCATTCACACGCTTAAAGAATACAGGAGGGAGGCGAATAGGAAGTGCTTGCAGTAAATACAACATCCTGGGCAGCATGGTCATCTTGCGGGCATTGCAGCAGCCAAACCACGTCAGTGTGAGTGAATGCCAGTGGTGGAGATCCGCTTTAAGGCTGATAATCAGTGAAATTTGCCAAATACAGATTCGAAAGGGTCAGAGGTGATGTCAACTCCCAAATAAGGAATAGAGTCAGTCGCCCAACGGAGTGGGAATGCCAAGCTTAGTGAATAAGGCATGTCCCCATCCCCGGTGATGTTAAGGATGGAAGATATGGATAAATTGATTTGGAAAAAACAAAGAGCCCCATATTCCTGCAAAGACTGTAATAATTTTGGAAGGGAGGTAAGCGGTAAGCGGACACTGTGCATTCCCGAGGCTTTTTGATAACCAGCAATGCCTTCATCCGCCCTAACTGTGCAAAGGAAGGGCTCTAGGGTGAGTACGAATATTAGGGGGGATCAGGGGCACCCCAACCACGTGCCATTGTGTATATGGAAAAAGGTGGATCTCGTCTAATTGACCTTGACCGCAGCTGTGGGATTGGAATAAAGAGACAGTATCCAACTCAACATTGAGGACCTGAGACCAATGTGTTCTAGAGTGGTTCGCATTAAGGTCCAGTTCACCAGTCAAAGACTTTCTCTGCATCCGTAGACAGCAAGAGAAGAGGCCGTTTCAACGATCTGGCTGCGTGGATCAAGTTCACCACCCGAATTGTGTTGTCACGTGGCTCTCGGAAGGGCAGAAAGCCTGCCTGGTCCCTGTAAACGAGACTGGGTATATGAGGGTGCAACCTATTGGCCAAAATGTTGGCAAACAGTTTTAAATCAGTGTTTAGCAGTGCTATCGGACGATAATTCCCGCATTGCAGTGGGTCCTTCCCCTCCTTCGGAATAAGGGAGATATAAGCTCTCAGAGTGTCAAGCAGGAAAGATTCCCCGTCCGTGATGGAATTAAGGGCAGAAGACCTTATAATAGCTCAGGGTGAGGCCATCAGGGCCAGGGGCCTTCTTCGGCTTTGAGTTTTCCAGGGCAGCCCCCAACTCCCCAACTGTGATAGGTTGCTCCAGTTCCTCCCGGACAGTAGTAGGGAGAGATGGCATGTCCGAGGAGGCAAGATAGGACTGTGGAGTGATGGTGCCAGCTCAGAAGAGTCTGAGGGGAGGGAACAATCTAAGTTATAGAGGCTTTCATAGAAGGATTTGAACTCCCTTGCCATATTGGAAGAAGTGGTGAGCTTCTGTCCAGAGGAGCCCATGATATGGGAGATGTAGGTTTTCATGCGCAGACTACGCAGCGCCTGAGGTAGCAGCGAACCTGGTTTGTTTGAAAATTCACACATTGTTCAATGCACCCATGCTAGTTTTTGTTTTGTTTTGTGCAAAAGGAGCGAGCGGAGTTCCTCACAAACTTTTAGAAGATCTTGATACGTGGCCCTCGCAAGGCTAGCCTTATGGGAGCACTCCAAGCTATGGAGCTGAGTAAGAAATTCCTCTGTGCGGCGGGAGCTCTCTCTTTTAAGACAGGCCCCTATTCTAATAAGTGCACCCCGGACCACCATCTTATGGACCTCCCAGACAACCAAGGGATTGGTGACTGATGCTTCATTGATGGCAAAATAGTCCCGCAGGATGGTCAGGAGCTCAGAACGCATCTCCTCTGATTGTAGCAAGGCCTCATTTAGTCTCCAGGATGGTGGAGTCTGAGTCACCGAACCCAGTTGAAGTGTCAGATGGATTGGGGCATGGCCTGAGAGAGAAATAACATCAATGGCGGCCGATACTACTCTGAATAAGTCTTTATGCATAAGATAATCTAAACACGGGTAGGTGTGATGGACCGGGGAGAAAAGGGAGTAATCACGGTCCTGTGGATGTAGTATCCGCCAGGGGTCAACCAGATGCAGGGTATGCAGATCCACCTTCAGACGCTTAAGGCAAGAATAAGGGAGATGGGAAGAACTGCGTGAGACATCCAATAGAGGATCCAGAGCAAAGTTGAGGTCTCCTCCGAAGACGACAAGTTTCTCTGAAAACTCCATGAGGTCAGGAAGTAGCTTCCGTAAAAATTGAGGGTGCTCGACATTTGGAAAATAAATGTTGGAAAAAATGACCTGCATGTCAGACACCCTCCCCTTCAGGAGGAGAAAGCGGCCCAGATCATCCGTCCACTATGCCTTTATAATCCAGGGAACCAATTTGGCCATCAGGATGCTAACCCCCTTGGATTTGAACATAGGAGAGACACTGTGGTACACCATTGGGAAAGCCCCATTGGTCAGTTTAGGGATACGTTCACCTCAAAAATGCGTTTCCTGTAAAAAGGCGACTTGGGTCTTACATTTTCGTAAATCAGCCAAAGCTTAGAGCGTTTTTCCGGTGTGTTAAGACCACGCACATTAAGGGAAGTGACCTTAAGGAGACCCATAGTTCCCTCCAATTAGTACTTGGGCACAGTGCGGTGCAAGTTAGGACCTGGCTGGGTAGTCCCCCCTAGGCGAGAGGCAGATAGCGGAGCGAGGAGAAAAGGCAAAGAAAGATAAAAGAGGAGGAAAGAGTAAGTGAGGAAAGGGGGGAGGAGTAGTCTTTCTAGAGTGCAATTAAACCAAGGACCCTGACTATGCACAGATGGTGCCTAAGCAGGAATCCGTCCTAATTGGGGGTGAATGGGGTGTTAGAAAATGCCCGGAGTTGGCAGCGAAATGCAATAGAAAAACAACACATTTGGAGATGCACAGGTTGAGAACAATGAGAAACATAATAAAACAAACAAATGGGCGAGTCAGTGTAATTAAAACAGATACGGAGACATCAATAAAGATCCAGTAACTGAGACCATGCTGTGGTGGTGCACCAGGGGGGGGGGGGGACCTAGCGCCCGTATGGCTTCCAAGTGGGCAACATTTAGGAGGGACTAATGCCCAACCTTTTAACCATTTAATCATGCCCCGAGACACCTGAACAGAGGGTCCTGACATAAGTATATACTGTATGGAAAGTCATTGTCTACACCATAGCCCTCAATATGGAAGGAGTGAGTATAGCCACTGGACAGGCCTCGCTGCCCCATCATCAAACAAAAACAGGAAGTGGCAGGGTAGAGAGGGAGCCTGGACATGCAATGGATGTACAAGGTGTAGGTGTCCCGCCGGCAGAGTCAATTCTGGCCTAGGCATTGTAGAGAAATCTGGGGTCGTGGCCTGTCCATTGACCTCTGCCGTCTGCAAACCGGTCCTCCCGCCTGTAAGCCAAAATAGATGCTGGGCAAGGGAGAGATCCGCAGACAGCAAAACAGAACAAAAAACATTGAACCTGGTTGTCAAACTCACTGGAGACATGTCCCAGGAGACCCCCATCCCCTGCCAAACAGCCCTCAGATGAAGCCCCACAATTTTCCATCTTTGGGCGTCAATGCGCCGACCTGAAAGACCCTGAGGGCCAGTGTAAAACAAAGGAAAAAGAAAAAAGAGACCCTGTTCATTGGGGCCCAAGACCCTGCTGAGGTGTCACAGAGAAAGTCTTCCCAGTAGCTGTAGGAAGAAGTCGGATGAAGTCGGATGGGACCTAGGGGCCTCACGGCTAGAGGCGCAGGACCTGGGTCATTGGATACATTGCTGACTTAGCCTTGGAGGGCTAGGAGCCTCCTGGGTGAGTAGATATTCATACCAGTTGAAAAACGCTGACAGCGGGCTTGTCGATAAAGCTGAACAGGTCAGGAAGCTGGTCTGGGGAGCGAAGATAAAATTCAGATCCCTGTTTCCGCACAATTAGATGGAAAGGGTGGCCTTAATGGTAAGTGTCTTCTGCTTCACGTATCACCTCAAGGAGAGTTCGCATGAGACCAGGCATGGCCTGTGTGTGCCTAGAGACATTTGGGTAAATCCGGATAAGAGCTCCGTCAAAGTCAATAGGGCCCTTTGATCATGCTAGATGAAGGATCTCCTCCTTAAATGGTGAAAAAGTAGACCCTGCAAAGGACGTCCCAAGGAAAAACTGTAGGAGCATAGCCTTGTGGGGGTAAGGGATGTGCCCTAGGATCTGGCACGCGGTGCACCCTGTCCAGCTCAGAGGTAGGAGGTTTGCCCAGAACCTGGTTCAGGATAGCTGTCACTGTGGTGCGCAGATCTCGGCCCATGGTGGCCTCCAGGATGCCACGGAGTCACAGATTGTTGCGCCTACTCCGGTTTTCCCCATCATCCAGCCTCAGGTGCACTTCCACAAGATGGTGGAGGAAAGTCTGATGTTGCACACCTAGGGTAGTGAAGCGAGCATCTGCAGCGGTGGTGGAGGACTCCAAATCCGTCACCCGCTCCTCCACTGTGTCCACCTGCTGGCAGAGGTCATGCAGCTCCCATGTAAGGGCATTCACTTTGGAAGCAGTCATAGCCTGGAGATCTTGCTTAGTGGGAAGGTCTGCAACTAAGTCCCGGAGGGCCCCCTCTGAGCAGCTGCCTATCCCTGCCGAACACTCTGGTTCAGGCTGTGAATCAGAGTGCTGTATACCTGGGGACAGTATGGGGGAAAGCGGCCGATCCGTGTGTGAGTCTCCTGCTGCTGCAGCCCCTCCCTATGTGTTTCTCTTACCCGCTGATACGGCACTCGCCGGAGTGACTCGTGGCGGCGCCATCTTGGTCTGGGCCGCAGAAGAAGAGGCGGTGTGCTGCCTCAGAAAGTAGTGGGTGATCTCGGATCCTCTCGAGTCCCGAGTGGTCGGCGGGTGCTTGCGGTCCCCCGGCATGTAATTGAGACTCGCCTGGACAAGTCAACAGATGGTTCCCAGCTTCAGCCTATGCAGATATGGGCGTCCGCAGAACTTTTTTCAGGGGGGATCATTTTAAGGTCACCCATGCTTCGCCCCTTTTCGACTGTCATTATCACGGTCAGAGACTGCAGATATAGTACAGATACACCCAGATACATTACATCCCCATATACACAGATTACACACAGATAAAATACTCCCCCATACACCCAGATACATTACACCCCCATACACCCAGATGTATTACACCCAGATACATTACACCACCATACACCCAGATACATTACACCCCCATAAACCCAGATATATTACACCTCGATACACACAGATACATTACACCCCCATACGCCCAGATACATTACACCCCCATACGCCCAGATACATTACACCCCCATACACCCAGATACATTACACCCCCATACACCCAGATACATTACACCCCCATACATTTCACACACAATCATTAGTATGGAGAACTCCCCTCCAATCAATTTCTATATTGCAAACTTCAGATGACATTAGAGAGAATTAAATGGATTACTAACCCCAGAAAAGGCAGATGGAAGGCTCCAACAACAGCTGCACATACCAAGCAGCTCAGATGAGGCTGGGGCCCCATGCGGTGGGTGTTCTTGGGGCCCCAGGCAGAGCACACACAGCCAGCAGTTCGAGCCGAGGAGAGGAGGGGAGAGAAATCATCAGTGATCTGGTTGGGCTGACAATTAGCAGATGCTGTCCAGGCAGCAGGTGAAAGGTAACAGGCAAGCTGCGGGAGAGCTTTGTATTCCCTGCCTCTGGCCGTGCTGCCTCCCCTCTGCTCAGGGGCTGCAAACACCATCACTCCCTGATATTCCATGTTGTGTATGTAACTGTCGGCCCTGGGACATGCAGCGCGGCACCCCTCACTGATTGTGCACACTTGCCTATAGGTAGCACCAGCCCTGCCGGGGGAGCACTTGACCCCCCTTGCCCCTACCTGCGGACGCCCATGGGTGTAGAGCTCCGGAAAGAGCGGCTTCACTCTGCCATCGCTAAGCCACGCCCCCCCGTCGATGATGGCAATTCTTAATACAAAGTAAATGTATCCCTAATAATGTATCCATTGTTATATATTCTGCTAGGTGTTGCCTTAGATCATGTAAATGCCATTTCTCTACCACCACTGGTGGTATAATGTTTCTCATAGATCAAAATTCCCATTACATGGTGAGAGCGTCCCCATTTTTCAGTTCTCCATCTTTAAAGGCACAATCTTTATCTGCCTAGGTCTAGGACAAAATTTCACTTATTTGGACAACGTTCGAGATGTGGTGAGCCACCATGAATGCACAAGGACCCATATGTATATTAATAACTTTGTATTGGGCAGCAATATATGTGGTTTATCATTTTTTTCTCATAAATATATTTAATATTGTCTATTATCTCAAAAAGTGACTAAATCTACCCTGTCTTTCCATATCAAACATAGGATGATTTCATATCTCACAATACTGAAAATGAATATAGATTGTGCCTTTACTTTCCACAGATTGCTCTGTCCTGATCAAACTTCCTACAGCTACTGGGTTGATTTGTATCATGCCTTTTTTTAACGTATATTACATTGTACTTCATCCCAAACAATACAGTCTCTTCGGTGTACGTTTATAAACAATATGAACTGTGTGTGATAGGGCCCACATATTGTTGCATTGCCCTTGATTGGTGCAGAGTTCCTTACACCTACACCAATTACCCACCTCAATACAGGGCACTTACACCCCCTTCCTGCCCAGGCCATTTTTCAGCTTTCAGCGCTGTCACACTTTGAACAACAATTGCACGGTCATGCTATACTGTAACCATGTGAAATTATTATAATTTTCTTCACACAAATAGAGCTTTCTTTTGGTGGTATTTGAATTAAAAAAAGAAGGTTTTTCTTAGTTTCTGTCAGTAAATTTTGTAAATAAGTAATTATTCTCCTTCACTGATGGGCACTGATGAGGTGGCACTTATGGGCACTGATGAGGCGGCACTTATAGGCACTGATTAGGTGGCACTGATGAGGAGGCATGAATATGCCACATTTATGGGCACTCATAGGTGGCACTGATGAGCACTGATGGGCACTGGGCACAGATGGGCAGCAGTGATAAGCATTGATGGGCACAGATAGGCAGCACTGGTGGGCATTGATGGGCAGCACTGATAGCCAACACTGACTAGCATCACTAATGGCCACTGGATTGCTGGCACTTGTGGGCACTGATTGCTGGCACAGATTGGTGGCAATTGTGGGCACTGGTTGGCACTGATTGCTGGCAGTGGTGGGCAATCATTGCTGGCACTAGTGGACACTTAATTGTAATCTCGGCACTGATGATCAGTGCCCTGATTACATTCTTAGCTGTCCCCTGTGAGGCGATGCCACTGATCGGCTCTCCTCTCCTCACACTCTGTCAGTGTGAGACGAGGAGCGCCGATTACTGGCATCTCTGTTTACATGTGACCGACTGTGATTGGACACAGTCGATCACACGGTAAAGAGCCGCGGCCGCGTCTCTTTACACAGATCGGGATCGCGTGGTGTCCTAGCAAAACGGAGTGGCCGCGATCACTGCGCTGGGCGCCCCCGGGGGTGCGCTAGAAGGGTCGTTCTGGGAGGCCGTCATATGACATCCACCCAAAACGAGGGCCGCACCCCCCAGCCATCATTTGACGGTGGGCAGGCGGCAAGTGGTGACACTAAACTACTGTATATCCTTATACTCCAAAAATAATCCAAACACATTCACTACTTAATGACCCTGTAATCTATTTTTCAGGAAATAATTTCTTACTGTGTTTTTTGCCTCCTTAAAACATTTTCCCTAAGTTCCTGAACTTCTCCTTTTAACTTATTTATTTTCTTTGGAATGAGCAATGCATGTTAATTGTGGTCATGTGCACTGCTCTATGCTCTATCTCACAAAAGTGAGTACATTTTCACTTAGGGGTGTACTCACTTTTGTTGCCAGCGGTTTAGACATTAAGGGCTGTGTGTTGAGTTATTTTGAGCAAATTTACACTTTTATACAAGCTATCACTACTACATTGTAGCAAAGTGTCATTTCATCAGTGTTGTCACATGAAATGATATATCAAAATATTTGCAAGAATGTGGGGGGTGTACTCTTTTGTGAGATATTGTGTGTATATATACGGTATATAGTAAAAATATAATATATATACTCTATATTACAAAGAGCGGTTACAATTCCAGTCATTTCAGTTTAAAGCGGAGTGCATGCTAAAGAATCATATAGATTCAGGTAAAATTCTACATATCTGTAGTATTATGAAAATAGACTATCTGACTTGGTCCAATGGTCTCCAAGGATATAGTGAGCAAGACAATGCCATTACATGTCACTGATTAAGTAAAACTGTTAGCAGTGCTTGCCAGCAAAAAAATAAAGAAGATACTGTAAACGGGATACCAAATCTTATTTTTTGTTGTTGTTATATTCAAAGGATAAAAGGGCAGGAGCAAGGCAGGGTCCCAGAATAGGCTGAAGAAAAAAAAAGGGAAGAAATGCAGCAAAATCTTAAAAGTTGTCTAGATACATGGAATGGAATAATTATATATTTTTTAACACACTGTTGACTTTTTTGGCAAGCTATATAGATGACCATTTTTTTATGGGATGGTTTAAACCTGCGCCGATTGGATTTATGATTATTCTGATATGATAAGTATTATGATATTTTTTGAACACTAAGAATTGAGGAATTTTCTTTACGTAATATATAGTATGCATTAAGTACAAGTTTTAGATTTAGTATTACTTAGTGAAGGTAATACTTTATCTATTAGGAATTTTTTAAAGGAAGGGGGTCGGAATTCTTTTATTCCCACTTGTAGTGTTCATCACCCCAAATTGTTAAATAATATCCTTAAAGAACAATTGATGCATATTAACATCAAATTGTACTAACACCGGAGATTTTAATGTACAAGCTGATATTGTTTAAAAAAAGACTGGTTGAGAAAGGGTATAGTAGGGAGGAATTGGACATTATTACAGAAGAGGTCAAACAAATGGATAGAAAGGTGTTCCTTAAGAATAGGGATAAAATAGAGGGCGAGGCAAATGCTAGCTTTGATATTGCATCTTTCACTGAGTTTGGTATTTAGCATTATTAGTTTGAAAAGATTCTGTTAGTGTAAGATTCTGAAGTAAGAGAAAAATCTTGAAAATTAATCTTAGGGAATCATCTGCCTGCAAAACCTAAAGTTGTTTTGGGAAAGCTCCTAACCTTAAGACTATATAGTTCCAAGTTTTGTTGAACATCCAAAAAGATGTAAAGAGCACCACACAGGTGAATGAAACCTTACAGTGACACAGGGACTGATGTGGTGGTGATTAGAGTTACTTTGACTGGCTGCAATATGAAGGGTTTGCTCATATGCACGTACACATGCTGCAGCTGCAATGCTTTTCTTCACAGCCATGGCAGGAATTATACCCCCTGTCGCTTTCAGCAGACATGGCACCCGCCGATCATGACTCATTCAAGGGTATAGGGGTGCTTGTTCAGGTAACACAACGCCTCCTCATCGCCTATCATATGCTCTCTGAAGAGCTATCACTGTTCAGAAGGCACCGCACATGCGAACAAGTCGTTATGGTGATACTGGGACTGGTGTGGTGATGACTGAGGACACTGTAATTGGTGACATTGTATTGCTGTGGCAGTGATCATGTACAATGACTGGCTGCTCTGTTTACACTGTATGTCAGTGTAACCAGCCATAATCTCTGATCAAAATACATAGTTGTATTTTTTAAATGTGCTATACCTTTAAATCATTAAGGATTGATTCAATTATCATATACTTAAAGAATCTTTGGTAACACGAGCATGACACCTCTGATGAAGTCTATTTGATGAAATATGTTGATCGAATGTCGCTGGTGGCAAATTCTATTCATAACTCAGATAACCTTAACAAAAAAAACAGCTAACAAAACTGCAAGTCAGCTACTAATTAGGCAGCACTGATGGGCACTGATAGGCAGCACTGATGAACTGCACTGATAGGCAGCACTTGTGGGCACTGATAGGCAGCACTGATGGGCACTGATAGGCAGCACTGATGGGCACTGATTTGCGGCATTTATGGGCACTGATAAGGCAGCACTGATGAGGCAGCACTAACACTGATAGGTGGCACTGATGAGCTGCACTGATGGGCACTAATAGGTGACATTGGCACTGACAGGTGGCACTGATGAGCTGCACTGATAGGTGGCACTGGCACTGACAGATGGTACTGATGAGCTGCACTGATAGAGGTGGCACTGTCTGATAGGTGACACTGGCACTGATAGGTGGCACTGATGAGCTGCACTGATATAGGTGGCACTGATATAGATGGCACTGATAGGTGACACTGGCACTGATAGGTGGCACTATCTAGCCCTGTTTGGGGGGCTTTGGTGACATATCAGGGTTCTAAACAGACCCCTAATATCTCACTTTTGAGACAGAGAAAGGGACTTAGGACAGAGATTCCTCAGTCCCTTTCTCTGCTGCCTCAACTGCACTGGACAGTGAATGAATGGGAAGTGCTCTGTGTTGAGCAGCTTACCATTCATTCACAAACTGAATCATAGCAACCCCCCCTTTCCCCGCAGCAGCTGACGGGAGAGGACAGAGGGAAGCTATCAGTGCTGCAGGGAGCCATCGCAGGGTGAAACAAGACAGGTGGCAACCCTGTCTCCCTCCGCACCTGGTCCAGCCGACTTCTCCTACCTGGGGCCCGGAAAATGGGTGCAGTGCTCCTTCTGCAGTATTCTCCTGAGTGAGCCAAGAGCCAGGGACCGGTGGTGTCCCTTCCTCTTGAGAACCAAGCTGGGCATTGGACCGCGCGGTGTGGGACACACATCATTTTCACTTTCAAGTGCAGGCAGAGTGATCTACCGCACTACAGCTCCCGACAATTAAATTAAAGCCCTAGTGTGCCTCAGCGTATTGATATAGAGGGGGCCGGGACTTTAATTTAATTTAATTGTTGGGAGCCGCAGTGCGGCGGATCACTCCGTCTGCACCCAAAAGTGGTGAAATAATCCCTATTTCTGCTCATTATCGGACCTGAGTTGCGGACGCCAATACTCCCAGTGTCAGTTTCATTTAATTGGGGGGCACACGGGGAGGCACAGGATAAGGTTGGGGGGTCATGGCCTCTTCTGGAGCGCCCCTTCATATGGTGCCCATGGCACTTGCCATATGTGCCATACCCTGGATACGCCACTGCTAGTGAGTGTGCTCCCTGTGAGAGATATAAAGATAACAGCTTTCAGTTTACCTTGTTTATCTTCCAAGCGCTTCTTTTTTTTAATTTATATTTTATTTTTATTATTTATAAAAATGAATAACATAAAATCACAATATTCTTCCTTCAGTTCCATACATTTCCAAGGACATATGGAATTTATTTTTATCTTTTCATTTCTACCCTCATACTCCCTACCCCTCCCCTCCCATCCCCCCCCCAAGCGCCACCGCACCAAATTTTCACCTAATACTTCCGACTCTAATTACCCTTGTCAAAAGAAGTTTATTGAGTATACAACATTATAAAGATACATAAAGTAAGTTTACAAGGATCTATAAAGTAAGCTCATTGTTTTACAGTAGGGTTTATATAGGTAAATATCATGAAATTTCAAATATTAAACATTGGGTTCACATAAACCTAAATTAAAGATATATATCATTTCCTTAGTTACTTCCGACTCTAATTACCAATCACCTCGCTATATCTTTCCGTCAATTTAAACTTCTTCCATTTTTTCCACCTATTTATAAATCCTTCTCTGTTCCCTTCCCCACTATGTCTCAAATACTCCATGTTGTATATCTCTTCTATTTTACTTAACCATTCCCTTATTTTGGGGATTTCTATTTCTTTCCACTTTTTTGATATCAAGCTTTTTGCGGCGTTCATCATATGAGGTATCATCGTTCCTTTATATTGTTTAATTGACATATCCACTCTGTGGAACAAAACCGTCCATGGTTCTTCAGGAATCTTTATGTTAGTAATCTCATTTATATATTGTAAAATCTCCTTCCAATAAACCTTAATCTTGGGGCAGTCCCACTATATATGGGTCACAGTTCCCACCTCTCCACAGCATCCATTAGTTTGCCCTATTTGATATTTCCCTATTTTATCTGGGGTTCTATACCACCTGGTTTTACATTTATAATTAATTTCTACCATTTAATATCAACCGAGGACCCGTGCACAAGTTTCAGAATTTTTTCTACTTCCTGGTTCTTTCTTCGAGCCCCCACTTCTCTCTCCCATTTTTTAATATATGTCGGGATTTCCAACACCTCCGCTTCCATCAAGATCTTATGTACCCGGGATTTACTCCCGCATGTTTTTTCCGCTGTGCATAGTTTTTCAAAGGATGTAAGTTCATCTCTATCTCTTATTGGTTGCGGTAGGGCTGATACAAAGTGCTTAAGCTGGAAATATCGCCATACATCAATCTCCATCAAGTCTTTTTTAAACTTTAATTCTCGTATGTGAACAGATTTTCCCCCTATGTGTTATATCACGTAATTGTGTGTTATCATTTTTTATCCAAATCCCTTCCACCGATCTTTTCCCAGGTGCAAAATAATTATTTTCTTTTAACGCGATTAACAGTGAATTATATTTCCATTTTCTATGCTTGTGTACTAAATCCCAAGGTTTTAAATACATTCCGTGTCAATATGTGAGTGTTATCTCCTAGTGTCCTATATTGTGCTGGTATCCAAATATTTTTACCTAAATGTGTATTAGACATTGTGTATTCTAGTTTTACCCACCTCTTATCACTTTTGACGTTCATCCACTCCACCATTAGTGATAGCAAAACTGCCTCGTAATATTTTTTAAAATCTGGTACATTTAATCCCCCTTGATCCTTATCTTTCCCTAGCATTACAAGAGCTATTCTAGGTTTCTTATTTTGCCAAATGCTTAGTAATTAGTGTTTTTAAAACTTTGAAATAAGCTGGGGGTAGTGATATAGGTAACATCTGAAACTTGTACGTAATTTTAGGCAATAGTATCATTTTAAGGGCATTAATTCTTCCCATCCATGAAAGTGGTCTTGCTGCCATTTTTTTTAGTTCCATTCTTATTTCCTCTAATAATGGGATGTAGTTAGCGTGGTATATTTTCCCCAGTGATGTTGTTAATTTTTTCCCCAAATATTTTATTTCAGTCTTCCTCCACGGAAAGGGAAACTCCTGCTGTAAACTCTGCTCCTCTTATTGACTTACATTTATATTTAATATCTCTGACTTATTCGGATTAATTTTAAAGTTGGAAATTTCTCCATACTGTTTTAGTTCTTTCAACAGATTGGGCAATGAGATACGGGGGTTTGATATATAGAACAGTACGACATCTGCAAATGCAGTCAGTTTATGTTCTTCCTCTCCTATCTTAAAGCCTGTTATATCCGTGCTCTCTCGTATTGCTGCCAGGAGAGGTTCCAGCGCTAAAAGAAATAAGAGCGGTCACAAAGGGCACCCCTGTCTTGTCCCGTTGTACATTTTAAAGGGGGCTGACAAAGTTCCATTAACTTTTACCCTTGCTGTTGGGTGTTTATACAATGTTTGAATCCACTGTAACATCCTTGGCCCAATTCCCATTTTTTCCAATGTAGTCATCATAAATCCCCAGTCTGCTCTATCAAAC
This sequence comes from Lithobates clamitans, assembly GCA_037952925.1. NCBI lineage: Eukaryota > Metazoa > Chordata > Amphibia > Anura > Ranidae > Lithobates > Lithobates clamitans. The sequence goes on along the minus strand of JBBGZY010000889.1, from coordinate 667,266 downwards.
GCCTTTTCGGCATCGATTGACAGGAGTAGACCAGGGACCTTTCCCTCCCTTATTTTTTGTAGCAAGAGCAACGTTCTCACCCCCTTGTCTCTTCCTTCTCTTCCCGTGACGAAACCTACCTGGTCAGCATAGACCAGTCCAGTCATTAAGTATTTCATCCTCTTTGCCAGGACTTTTGCAAACAGTTTCATATCAGCATTTAACAGCGATATAGGCCTATAATTTGAGCATTTAGAGCAGTCCTTTCCTTCTTTTGGGATAATTGTTATTAATGCTAATAAGGCTTCACCACTCATCTCATAAAGTGTTCCTAGACCATTCATATATATATATATATATATACATAATTTTGGTATTAATATATCTATAATTTTTTTTAAGATATTGAGTGGTAAACCCGTCAGGGCCTGGGCTTTTCCCTGATGCTAATTCTTTTAATGCCCTATTTATCTCTTTCTCTGTGATGGGTCTTCCAAGTGCTTATAAGTGGGCGAACCAGCTGCTGCTGCTACAGCATGCTGGCGGTAGACAGGCACTTCTACTCAGACTGTGGCTGCATTCTAAAGAAAATGAACACCTATTTTATGCCAGCTTGAATGTATTTAGGTGATCTAAACTGAAAGTTCAATTGGGCTTTAAAGTAACTTGTGCTGAGATGTGTTCAGGCTGTCATTGCTGATATCCCTGTTAAATGCTAGTTGACTGTCATAATGATTTGCTGCCTTCAATACTTTTAACTTTCTTCTGGAACAAGCATGTAGCAAACGATGTAAGAGAAAAGGCCAAACTCAGAAAGTACTAAAGAAATTAAAGTAGAAGTGTGGGAATAGAAAACAACAAACATACCTACTCACCTCCATGCTGCAGCTGTCCCCCACAGGCTCTAAGCTTGGGAACTGAGCAATCACATGACCTCTGATCGCTTAGTTCTTGGTCAACTCTGCTCTGCTTTTCCTCAGCGGGCTGTGAGGGTGGCGGGAGCAACTATCAGGATCCTTCAAGGGCCTGGAGGGGCTCTGTGATCAGCAGACTTTAGCTCACTGTCAGCAGATTCTGGGCCACAGAAGGGCACAAGTAAGTGCACTCCTGTGACTCAGAAGAAAAGTATGCCAAAAAAAGAGTTGGCCATACTCTTTTAAATGGGCATGGCAAGCAATCAACTATCAGTTATTGCCTCCCATTAAAACAGATATGTTCTACAGTACTTAATTAAAGGTGCATCTGACTTACAGTTGTCTCATGCCCCCCTGCAAAAGTCCAATAATTACCTGTTAAGCCTGCCAGTAAAGTCCACCTATTGCAACTTATTGTGATAGCATGGCAACAGTGCTACACTGCTCCTAAACTTAGAGCAGAGTTGCCATTCTCATATAGGCTGTGCTTGTTTGCACTACCAAGGGATCAAAAAGGGGGTGTGGCTTTTAGCATTGTCACTGCTGATTCACAAGGCTATAGCTTATCAGTGAGCACCTGGCTGTACCTAATGCTGCCCAGTGCTTTAAAGATTGACAGCACTCCCTCTGTAGCTGAAACCCTTCCTGGAAGGGGTAGTATATGAGACACAAGTAAAAGAGGATTTGGCACAGTCAGGAAAGGTAAAAAAAAAGTTTTATGTTTTGAGGCTTGTAAATCACAGTAATTTGTTTTGATACTTGTTTAGACTGTCGTACAGGAGCCTTTAGTTGTATTACTGTTTTAGCAGCCAGCCCTAGAGCTAAAGTGACGGTGCATAGCCCTGAACAGATCATATTGGGAGACAAATGTCATCAGTCAGCCGTAGGCATGGGGAAAGTGTTTCTGTAGTTTGCCTTATCCTATCATTATTTACTAGGCTTGTTTTAACATTGTAACTTTTTGACCACTGATAAGGTAAGGTAAGGTAAGAGCAGCACAATATTGCACATTGTAGCTACATTCAGAAAAAGTATGTGGATTTAGCTATCTAACAAAATGGCTTGTATTTTAGAGGCATGTTGCCCACAGCAGCCAATCTTGTATGTCTCATTTTGTAATATATTGCATATGACTTTAAAATAATCATTAATGCTAATAAATCAAAATCCCTGAAACATGATTGAAAAATGCCTTGGAGTGTGTCCATTAAGCAATAAAGAATGGGCTCCATGACAGCTGTACCACATTTCCACCTCTGTGACTCACTGGCTGTTAGACCCCTTTCACAATGGAGGCGTTTTTCAGGCACTTTAGCGCTAAAAATAGCTCCTGTAAAGCGCCTGAAAAATGCCTCATCTGCAATCCCAGTGTGAAAGCCTGAGTGCTTTCACACTGGATCGGTGCACTGGCAGGACGTCAAAAAAAGTCTTGCAAGCAGCATCTTTGAGGCGCTTTAGGAGCGGTGTATACACCGCTCACAAAGCTCCCCTGCCCAATGAAATCAATGGACATCAGCGTGAAAGGGCTCCTAAACATAGTCCACATCATGTAGCGAAGGGGGCACTGTTAGCCTTTCTTTTTTTTTTTTTGCACTATTTTCATCAATGTTTTATCAATGTTCAGTCAATATAAAACACAAGAAATCCATTCAAAGGCCATTACACATAAGTACCTTCGCCTTGTTGCTAATTATGGTTGAGAAACAGCCTTGGTAAAGCATGAAACCACAGGTTAAATGGGAGTTAGGTTGATCCTTTATCTCTTATCCTTGTAAATGATACATTGTAAAAAAAGCTGATCAAACATGCCACTTTCATTCAGGCTTAGTTCACACCTATGCAGGTTTCCGTTTGCAAAATCCAGATGTGTTTTGCATTTTTCAATACATGTTTTTGATCCATTGATGTCTACGGACTCAAAAACCAGAAAAAAGTCCCTGGCCCTTTGCATAAAATGTATAGATGTGAACATGACTCATATGAAACCATGTTAAATGGACTGTAGAGTGTTTCTGCAAAGCTGAAAACACACTAAAAAATGCATAGGTGTGAACCAGGCCTAAAGAATCGGTACCCAAGATCAAGAATTCTTGACAGAAGTAGTATGACTTAAAGAAAATTAAATACATAACATAAAAGGAGAATGGTATAATTTTACTTTTAGTTTTTGGAAAAATTATTATTACAGATTTGCAATTCACGTACTTTTTTGTTGAAAGATAAAATAGGGAGAAAATAGGAACAGCCTTCATTGTTGATTTTAGCAGTAATTTCCATAGCTGCTTTCCTTTTAAAATGGGTGCCCAAGGTTTAATATGAAACATTTGATGGTTTGCCAGGGAATTTAGTTCCAGAAAAATAGCAATGACTCACAAATCACACAAAAAGCAGTCTGAGTGTGTTTTCCATGTTAGCTTCAACTTTTTTCTCTTTTCACAGGAATAGCTGCATAGAGAAGCTAATGGATGAAGATGAGAAAGATAGGGCAAAGAGGTAAGGTAGACATATTTATAGTGTCAAAGCAAACCTGTCATTAGCAAGTGTAATGCAAAATAGACATTCATTCAAAGGCTTTGTTAACGTGCCAGTACAGTTGATATTTTTCACTCTGACCACGCAGAGCTTCCCAGGAACTCCTCAAATGTTGTTAAAGAAAATACCAATTTACTAAAAGTCAGAACATAGGCAGATACTTCCTACCCATAATACAGTATTGAGTTTTCAGTTATCTATTATATGGACCAGTCTTTGTATTGTTGGATAGGGGGTTCCTATGATCTAACTTTCTGTTTTATGTGATAATTTATGGTCATTATCTCTGAGTATTTATTAAAGGGGTTTGAAAGAAGTGTCGATGTTCATAACAACCAGTTACAATCTGGTTTTACTTGTCTGCACTTTTGAAAATATAACTAAGAATTTTTCATATGAATTTATTACAGTTGGCAGCACAGATAGTTATTTTCTCAAAATAGGCCAGTTGTGTTAAATTGTGCTTACCTTTTCTTTTTACAAACTTTAGGGCTTCACGTAACAGATCAGAAAAAAAGAGACGGGACCAGTTCAATGTTCTTATCAAAGAACTTAGCACAATGCTGCCTGGAAACACCCACAAGATGGACAAAACCACCGTGCTGGAAAAAGTTATTGGCTTCCTACAAAAGCATAATGGTAAATGACTGTTGATGGTAATATATACACTATATTACCAAAAAATATTGGGACGCCTGCCTTTACATGCACGCAAACTTTAATGACATCCCAGTCTTAGTCCATAGGGTTTAATATTGAGTTGGCCCACTCTTTGCAGCTATAACAGCTTCAACTCTTACAGGAAGGCTGTCCACAAGGTTTAGGAGTGTGTCTATGGGAATGTTTGACCATTCTTCCAGAAGCGCATTTGTGAGGCCAGGTACTGATGTTGGAGAGAAGGCCTGGCTTGCAGTCTCCGCACTAATTCACACCAAAGGTGTTTTATCAAGTTAAGGTCAGGACTTTGTGCAGGCCAGTCAAGTTCCTCCACCCCAAACTCGCTCATCCATTTCTTTATGCATATACCCATAGACACACTCCTAAAACTTGTGGACAGCCTTCCCAGAAGAGTTGAAGCTGTTATAGCTGCAAGGGGTAGGCCAACTTAATATTGAACCCTACAGACTAAGACTGGGATGCCATTAAAGTGCATGTGTGTGTAAAGGCAGATGCCCCAATTCTTTTGGTAATATAGTATATATATATATATAAATATATATATATATATATATATATATATACTTTTTTTCCTGGTTAAAATATTTTGACCTCCTTGATGTATTTATGAAGTACATCTCAACATATTTTAGGAGCACAGGGCTAAGCACATTTTTGCTATTTTATTTTTACCAGAGATCTGTTTTTTTAAGGCTCCTCAAAACAGAATAAAGTCACTTTTCAGAGCACTTCAGTATTTACTTAAATAAAGACCTGTATTACATAAAATATGGGGTCTACCGTTGCCTTCTCAGTCACTGACAGAATTGGAACAAGAATTCTTTAAGAAAAATCTTGTTAAAGTTTGAACTCCCGATTTTCATAAATATTCCAAGTTAGCAACTCGAATTTGCAGAAGGAAAAGGTTTCCCAAATCCAGCTTAAATAAATGAATTGCTTTGGTCAAGTTAAAATAAAAAAAAGCTGCAATACTAAGCCTCCAGCACTGTTCTTCACAAACTCGCTGCTCTGTGATCCAGTGACAGGCCACTGGATAGGTGACATTGGCATTATCTAACCACTTACTGAGTATGGGGCATCAAGGAAACCCCCCAGAGTGCGTTAACAGGTGAATGTTGCAGTGAACGGATAAGTGATACGTAAGTGCATAAGTGATACGTAAGTGAGGAGGACCCGTGACTTCACATGGCTGTCCTCAGGAACTAAGGTATGTACACACATTTAACATTGGGGCTCCGGAAGGGAGGGAAACAAAAAAGGGGGAGGGAGGCTCCTAGGCTATACCTAGCAAGTGAAATTATTTTACAGGCTTTGTGGGTGGGTAGTAGGCTAATCAGATAGACTGCAGAACACTTTTTCCTTCTCTTTGCTCTCTAACACCTTTGCCTCCTTAATGCCTCTTGATGTATTATAAGTCCTATATATTGCGTTATATTGCAGAGACAAAACCTAAAAGGTAAAGTTATCTTTTTGTGCTAGTACAGGTGGGCAGTAAAGACTAAAGTTGCCTTTAGACTTAAGAGTGTGGTCAGGCATGCAGGTACCCTTAAACAGCTGTATCAGGCAATGCAGCCATAAACATCAACATTTTGCTTTGCCCATGAATGAAGAGAGGATGGAGAAAAGAAGAGTGGTACCAGCAGAAGCTACCTCTTACCTCACAAGGGACAATAGTTGTTTGGACAGGGAAATAGGCCAAATCATATAGCTGTTATCTTGTGCAGGCAGACAATTTTATGTACAGATTCAGTAACTCAAAGCAATCAATTTCAGTTTAATGTAGTTGGTGATAATTTCTCATTGGTTTCTGATTGGTTACTGAATTTCCTGTTTAAGCAGGAAAAGTTTATCTTTAAGGTAGAAAGTTTTTCTGATAAAAAAATTGTCAGTCTGTGTTCCAAGCAGTACTTCTTTTGTAACCAAAAATTGAAACATTTGGTAAGCAGAAAACATGACCAAATGCCTAAGATTTTGGTTAAAGCAGCAACATTGGATTGAGCCTGAAACTGCATTTTTTAAACTCTCAGCAAGACTGTTGCCATTTAAGAATTGCTTTATGGCTTAAGCATTATGTGGATTTATCTAATTCCCCTTTTGAAATTCAAATTATCAGTGTTCATTAGGGTACCTCTCAGACATCAGCAATAACTAACCACTTTGGTCTATTGGTGAATTGTACAGCTTTAGAAGATCTTTTGGAGTTACCTGTGTGGTTGAAACTCACATAGTTACCTTTTTTTCCCCCTAATTTTCATGTTTATTTTTTTTACTCTTTAGCAGTGTTTTAAGTTTATAACAGACAAAATCAGAACGGTATAGTTAGAAAATTACCTAAATATAATTTTGAAAAACAATAACTTTAATGGTTTAGAAATATGCAGTTCATTTAAAGCTGATCCAGTGCTGGGACAAGGTTATCCAATGCCCAGGGTTAAGCTGCCCAAACTGCGCTCCCTCTCCTCCATAATTTGGGTAGAGGGTGTGGTGGAGTTAAGAGCAGTGCACATAGCATGCTGCAATTAAAAATATGCAACATGGAGTTTAATAGCAGTACACATTCTATCCTGCAGCAAATTGAGGGGCTAATAGTGATATAGAAAGAAATGGCATCAGTGTGAGGAAATATGCCCCTGTTGGTTGTGTCACTTGAAGGAAGAAGTGCCCCTGCATCTGCGGTGACACTAAAAGGAAACAATGTCCCTGTGGAGGGGGAAAAATGCCCTTGCGTTGGTGGTGTAATTGGAAGAAAAAATGCTTCTGCATTGGTGGTGTCACTGGTAAAGAAAAAAATACCCCTTCATAAGTGGTGTGATTGAAAGGAAAAATGCCCATGCGTCCACAGTATAACTAGAAGGAATAAATGCCACTGTGCTGGTGGTGTCATTAAAGGAAAAATATTCATGTGTCAGTGAAGTCACTGAAGGGGAAAAAAAATGCTTCTGCTTTGGTGGTTTCACTAGAAGGAGAATGCCCCTACTTCTGTGTTCTCACTGGAAGGAAAAACATCCCTACATTTGTGGTGTCACTGGAAGGAAAAATGACCCTGTATCTGTGGTGTCGATCTGTGGAGGACTGATTTGGCGTTCGTATGAATGGGGAAGGGGAGCTGGGAGGGTGGGGGTTCAATAGGATGCATTTAACGAAGGATTAGTTAATGCTTTTCAGAGGGTGTTTCATGGGCAGGGAGGAGGTGTTCTGTTGCCTCCTTAGTTTTTGTTTTAACCCATAAAATGCCACACCACTGCTCTGCAACCGCATGTGTTTCAAGCGGTTGCAGCACAGCCTCATTCAGTAATGAGATTTGTTTAGTGGGCAATGTGCCCACCGAACACAATAGGGGACCTAGTTCTTGCCGTAGCTGTGAAGCAAAGCGTCATTGCTGTGGCATGCGTACACCACTGTCTGCTGCTTTTTGCCTTTGCAGCTTGAGGAATGATTATGGGGAAGTAAAAATGTGGCTCAACTGCTTATTTTTACTGCCTTCCAGCCACAAGTGTAAACTGATCTTGTGGGAGCTAGGGTAGCTGTACGGCTAAGTTTAGACATCTAAATCGCTGCACCTCCGAAAAGCAATCTGCACTCTGATCTCATTTCAGTGGCATCTGACAGGGGGTAAGTAGGCAATGTACCCCCTCACTCTCTGTTTTAACCCCATAATTCACACAACTGCATGCTTTGCACTTTGTGAGGCGTTTGCTGTGCTTCCCCATTTGCTTAAATGGGTGTTTTCGGTAAGCTTCAAGCTGTCAAATGTGACAGGAATGATCGCTTTTGCTGAGGGTGCAAAGCAAAGCAATGTGACTGCAGCATGTGAACACCCCCATCCCCTGCCTTTGACGCTTAAGATGATGAGGTTGGAGAAGCGCTAAAAATGCGGCTCAACCATGTGTTTTCAATGTGCCCACCCCAACCACATGTCTAAACAAGCCGTAAGAGAAAGAGGGTAACTCTGGGGCTAACTTGCTTCCTTCACCCTCTGTGTACTTACACTTTAGACATCCTCAGCAGGGCACCTGCCTGGGAATGAAGGCAGCTTTGTCTTTTTCACCTCTTTTGGGTATGGCAAGGGGAGATAGGAAGAAGGGCAATCTGCCCTCACTCTCAGGCAGGCACCCATGTTGAGAAAAAGGTGTACGTGTTCTCAGCACAAGCGCCGCCCGGCCTGCTTTCTCGCTCACATTACAATGCTATTGGAGAGAGAAGATACCAGAATCCTGCCATTGGAGGAAAGAGTGGAGAATTCTCCTCCCAGCAGCTATCGCAGCCTCTGCTGTGTGCTCCACTCTGAATGACAGGAGTGATGGCAAAAAAAGTTTGAAGTTTTTCTTCTTTTATAAAAAAAAAAGTGGTCTGCACAGACTGCACAGTGTTATTTTCTCTGCGTTAGACTTCAATTTGTGATGAGGCAGATCTTTTTGGAAAACGGAGGATATCCTCCCTCAAACAGGTCTGCCTTCAATACAACCTAATTAAAGGGTTCCTTTCATTTGTATACTATGGTTCTCTTTTTCTTATTGCATTTTGTATTTGCCTTAGTATATTACAATCCAGCAGGGATTATTGGGTGTGCTTTTTGCGCTTAACACCATTTGTATGCTATGTGAAGTTGTCTTTGTTTTGTTTGTGTCACATCTTTAGATTAAAAAAAAAAGATCTTTTGGTAAATATTTTGTCAAAATGATGCATTCTCCATTTAGAGATTTCTTAATTGCAATCAAATCCCCTCTTAAGCGCCTCCTGTCCAGGGAGAATAAGTTTACCTTTTATACTTCACAACTGATTTCCTCCAGTCCCCTTATAACTTTTGTTGCCCTTTTCTGGACTCTCTCCAGTCCAAGGACATCCTTCCTGAAGATTGGTGACCAAAACTGGATGACATACGCAAGATGTGTCCGAACCAGAGTTTAGTAAAGTGGTAGAATTTAAGTTTTATCTTCTGAGGAAATACCCTTTTTAATGCAAGATAATAGTCTACTACCCTTGCTTGCTGCAGCTTGGTATTGCATGCTATTGCTGCGTCTGATCTACAAGGACCCCCAGATCGTTTTCCATCCTCGATTCCCTGAACAGGTTCTCCTACTACTGCCATTGCTGACATAATTACAGGGCTGTTCAACAATGACTACAGCAGGGCACATAACTGGTCACCCTGCTCAAGGAGAGAGTGGCAGAAGTTGGTTTTATTTTGTGGATACTGGAGAAAGTGAGAGGAAGAGGAAACTGGAAAAAGTGATAGGAAGTGGATACTGGAGAAAGTGAGCAGGTACAAGCTTGCAAGAGCTTTATTGAGTGACTGCTGAACAAACTGAAAAGGGTACACTGTTACACTAGAGTAGGTACAGTGAATATCTCCTCAACTTGCACTGTTTAGGAGATATTCACACGGGATGCAGCCGGTGACATCACCGGTGCATGTGCACTGAAGGGATGGCATATTATGGCATATTATGACATTATCCTGCAGTGGCCCGATGTTTTTTTTGTTTTTTTTTTGGTGGTTTACTATAGCTTTAAATTAAATCTGTACCTGTAATGTAAATTCTTACTTCTCCTGCTGCCCACACCACTAAATGTTGCACTGATCAAAAGGATTTGGGTGCTGAATTCTGTGGAGAAACTGACACTGCATTCAGAGCCGATCACTTGCATATGATTGCTGTACTCCGATTACATATGGGTAGCCACGATTAGCTGTGGGAACCGGCAGCTACCACTGCTTTCAATGGGGTGCTTCCTGTAGCTAATCGAGGGAACCGCCACTGGGGTCCTCACATGTAACTGGAGTGTGAATTCACTCTTGGGAGTTAAATTATCAAAACTGGAGAGTGCAAAATCTGGTGCAGCTCTGCATTGAAACCAATCAGCTTCCAGTTTTTCTGTTTGTCAAAGCTTAATTCAACAATCTGAAGTTAGAAGCTGATTGGCCACCATGCAGAGCTGCACCAGATTTTGCCCTATCCAGTTTTAGTAAATCAACCACTTAGGGCTCTTTCACACGGATGGACCGATCGGACAATCCAGTCTCCTCCTGACATCCGCCACCACCCAATCTAATCCAATCCAATCCAATCCTGTCTGTCTGGTGGATCGGATGGCAGTTGGGAGTAAACAGACAGGCAGTCTGTTTCCACCCGACCGCCCTTAATGTCAGTGTCCAGAAATGGCATGGTTCACTTAGCTGCTTTCACACTGGGGCGGCGGGTCCGTTAGCGGTAAAGCGTGGCTAGTTTTAGCGGCGCTTTAGCACTGTTTAAGTGGTGCTTTTTGCCCGCTAACGAGGCGCTTTTAACCCCAAAGAAGTGGGTAAAGAAGGGGTTAAAAGTTCCCATGTGGTGGCTCTCTCGAAGAACTTTTCAGGTGCTTTGGAAACGCTGCCCATTCATTTCAGTGGGCAGGGACGGTGTAGGATTGCTGTATACAGCGCTCCCTCACTCCCCCAAAGATGCTGCTTGCAGGACTTTTCTTCCCGTTCCGCAAGCGCACCGCCCCAGTGTGAAAGCACTCAGGTTTTCACACTTGGGAGGCATAAGAGGCAGTTTTCAGGCACTTTACAGGCGCTATTTTTAGCGCTAATGCGCCTGAAAACTGCCTCAGTGTGAAAGTAGCCTTATTGGGGTTGACTTAGTAAAGGCAAATATTAAGCGCTGCGCAAACTGTTCACGCTATATAAATCCTGTATGATACTAATAATAATAGGCTGTTCTTTTTGCAACTGAATTTTCACTTTCAATGGATTTTTGATAGCTTAGTGAATGCAGGGAAAATTCACACTGCACAAATATTCAATAAAATGCAAAGAAATAGGGAAAAAATATTTTTGCTTGCACATGATTTGATGATGGACGTCAGCAGAGATTCACCTTATTCACTAAGCTAAGGGAAAAGTGAAAAGCCTTTTTACCTTTAGAATATCAACCCTATTATCTGCAAACATCCACCTGGCTGAAACCGCACTATCTGCAGAAAACTCTGACACTTGTGGATTTGTTTACATACTGTACACCTCAATTTACCTAGCGTTGCACAAAGCAAATTAACCCTCGGGACAATAAGCAATGGTGTAAACATATATTTAGCTATATCTGAGATATGAAAATTGCATCAGAAAACATAAAATTGGTACTGTAAGTGTATGACCCAGCTTGTACAGCAAGGTTTGTTGCAGGTTCTTACCCACTATGACAGAAGCTCAATCACATCCACTGACTGCTCTAAATTAGGAGTATGTTCCATAGCAAAAGATTAAAATATATTAGAAACAAATTATGCAGTTTATTTAACTGATTTCTTTCCACTTGTAAAATGGTTTTATTGCAGAGTAGCCCTATAGCTCGCTTATTAAAATCTATAGTACAGCTTTGTAATGAAAAACTGGTGCTTAGGGCATACGACAGTGTGTGTGGGAAAACAAAAAAAAAGAATAGAAGTGAACACACACACACACTATACATTATTCTTGATCCCAGGAACTCTCTTTTAAATGAGGGTTGCTGACACAAAATATAAAGCAACCTGAGAGTAAGTGGCTTCTACCTTGGATTGCCACTCTGCTTGTCCCAAATGTACAACAATGGTATATTTATGATAGCAGATTTTTTTATTGCATTTGCTCATCTGCTTTCTATCTGCACATGTGATTCTACTTTCTTAAGTTAGACATATGGGGGTTGATTTACTAAAACCAGAGAGTGCAAAGTCTGGTGGCAGCCTTACCTACGATGTGCCTGTTTACCACTCCTATTTTGTAAGTGTTTTTAACCCAGTTGGGGTATTAAAATTGTTTATCTTCTGCACTTAGAGGCGCCTTTGTTTGTTTTTTATGTCATTTTAGACCCTGCTTCAGTCTTTTAAAGCTGCAGCCCTTTTTGCTGAAGAACATCATCCTTTCATCCTTATCTACCTTATCAACTTTTTTCTGTTCATTTTGGACTGCCGACCCTTTATAAGAGACACTACTTGGACTACGTTAGTCCTGTGCGCCCTATACAACTTTTTATTTCCATTGCAAAGTCTGGTGTAGCTGTGCATTGTAGCCAATCAGCTTCTAACTTCTACGTGTTCAATTAAGCTTTGACACCTGATTTATCACTAATTCGTTTTAGTAAATCAAACAGAGGCAAATATGCACAATTAATGTAAATCCCTGTGAGCTTTCCTTATTAAAGAAATTACCACCCTGGAATTGGTGTAAAAGTAAAATATAATAATCCTACACTTTCGGCCTCATGCCATGTCAGTGTTATGGGGCATACACACGGTCGGACTTTTCGGCTACAAAAGTCCGACGGACCAAATCCAGCGGACAATTCGATTGTGTGTGGGCTTCCCCAGACTTTCAGCGGACTTTTCTAGTCGCAAATTTGACGGAACATGCTTCAAATCTTTACGTCGTAACTCCGCCGGACCCAGAAATCCGCTCGTCTGTATGCTAGTCCAATGGACAAAAACCCACGCTAGGGCAGCTATAGGCTACTGGCTATCAACTTCCTTATTTTAGTCTGGTGTACGTCATCACGTACGAATCCGTTGGACTTTTGTGTGATCGTATGTAGGCAAGTCTGTTCGTTAGAAAGTCCGCCGCAAGTCCGCCAAAAGTCCGTTGAAAGTTTGTCGGAAGGGCTGTTGGACTTTTGTAGCCGAAAAGTCAGACCGTGTTTCCGCCCCATTAGAGCATTTTATAGCTGAAAAACACCCCTGCCAAAAAACTCTGCTAACAGCTTCTGTGTGCATGGAACATGCTGGGGTGTTTACTGGCTGCAGAAAGAAAAACACCTGAAGCCAAAAACAGCAGTTGTAAAAATGTCCAGTGTTTTGGCTTTGGCACAGTAAAGGAAGGAAAATCCACTGTCCAAAAAAAAAGTGCGATGCCTTTAGTTGTAATTTAAATGTTATGGTGATTAGATTTGTAATATACACTGTGCATCTAAGCATTGCTGTGGGCTTTAGTGGTCCAGTACTGCATGGGGATGTGTTATATGCTTGGCCCTCACATGGAGAGCACTTAGTAATGCTATGTTTAAATAACAATGCTATTATTCATATGGTAGCATAGTACTAGATATTTTGCTTATTCTGGTAAACAAAACTGTTGGTTAGAGAAATAGAAGTATAATACATTTATAATACATTTATAATGGAACGTTTTTTATAAACAAAGTTTTTATTTAGAAAAATATGGTGGTACAAGAGAATATTGCATATCAAATATACAGTACGTGATACATTGTAAACTTGTAGTCAATCGGTTAAAGAACAGTATTGTCGATGAAGAGAAAAAGAGAATGGAAAAAATTTTTTACTAGACCACTTCATAAAAGAAATAGACTTTTGATATCATGTTGTTTAGGCTGTCAAATAATTGGAGGAGGTATAATATTAAGTCATAAAGTGATCTATTATTTTAATAGCTAACGTATATCTTATAATCTTAACCACTTAAGGACCAACCTCAATTACTTAGAACCCCCAAACATTATATATCGTTTTTTTTCTAATACCTTAGAAAATAAAATGGCAGTTATTGCAATACTTTCTGTCATACCGTATTTGCGCAGCTGTCTTACAAGCGCACTTTTTTGGAAAAAATGCACTTTTTTAAATGGAAAAATAAGACAATAGGAAAGTTAGCCCAATTTTTTTATATTGTGAAAGATAATGTTACACCAAGTAAATTGATACCCAACATGTCACGCTTCAAAATTGGGCTCGTGGAATGGCGACAAACTTTTATCCTTAAAAATCTCAATAGGCAAAGTTTAAACATTTCTACAAGTTACAGTACCAGTTTTGAGTTACAGAGGAGGTCTAGGGCTAGAATTATTGCTCTTGCTCTAATGATCATGGCGATACCTCACATGTGTGGTTTGAACACCGTTTTCATATGCGGGCGCTACTCACGTATGCGTTCGCTTTTGCGCGTGAGCTCAGCCTGACGGGGCATTGTACTTTTTTTTTTATTATTTATTTTATTTTTTATTTTGACACTGTCCTTTTAAAAAAAAAAAAAAATTGGGTCACTTTTATTCCTATTACAAGGAATGTACACATCCCTTGTAATAGAAAAAAAGCATGACAGGACCTCTTAAATATGAGATCTGGGGTCAAAAAGACCTAAGATCTCATATTTACACTAAAATGCAATTAAAAAAAAGAATATTCTCCTTTAAGAGCATTGGGCGGAAGTGACGTCTGACGTCGCTTTCGCCAGTCAATGCTATGGAGCCGAGTGGGGGCCATCTTCCCCTCACTCGGCAGCCAGCCAAGCAGGGAAGAGGACCCGATCGTCTCTGCCGCTACCGACAGCTCCGGTAAGTGGCGGAGATGACCAGAGCATGGCGGGAGGGGGCCCTCTCCCGCCCCTGATAAAGTGATCTCAGGGCGAATCCATTGCAGAGACCACTTTTATCTAAAACCGGACCACTCACTGAAGAAGAGGATACCGGGGTTATGGTAGCTATCTGCTGCCATAACAACAGTATTCCTCTTCAAAGTGCCAACGTATATTGTTGTGAGCCGGTCCGATAGTGGTTAAAAATAAAAACTTGGCATATGAACCTAATTGTCTATGGATTGAAATAAAATTTGAGAATGTTCAAACCAAGGATCCCATTTTTTACTATAGAATTTAATAGAGTTATACCATGTATGGAACATTTTTTTCCATAAGATTGATTGTGTTTAACACTTGCATGACTAAGCCTATTTCTGACATTTGCTGTTTACAAGTTAAAATCTGTATTTTTTGCTAGAAAATTACTTAAAGCCCCCAAACATTATATATATATATATTTTAGCAGAGAATCTAGAAAAAAATATGGCGATTGTTGCAATATTTTATGTCACATGGTATTTGTGCAGCTGTGTTTTAAACACAACTTTTTGGGAAAAGGGACACTTTCATGAATTTAAAAAAAATGAAACAGTAAAGTTAGTCCAATTTTTTTTGTATAATGTGAAAGATGATGTTACGCCGAGTAAATAGATACCAAACATGTCACGCTTTAAAATTGCTCGTACTCGTACCTAAGAATTTCCATAGGCGAAGCTTTAAATTTTTTTTTACGGTTACCAGGTTAGAGTTACGGAGGAGGTCTAGTACTAGAATTATTGCTCTCGCTCTGAGCAATACCTCACATGTGTGATTTGAACACCGTTTACATATGTGGGAGCGACTTCCGTATGCGTTTTCTTTGCTGCGCGGGGATGGGGGCGCTTTAAAAGAATTATTTTTTTCTTATTTATTTTATTTATTTTTATATTATTAAATTGCGTTTTAAAAAAAAATTTTGATCACTTTTATTGCTGTCACAAGGAATGTAAACAAAACAAAAAAGTGTTTTTTTCACAATTTTCGCTCTTCTTTCAGTTTTTCACCAAACGAAAGCTCTATTTGTGTAAAAAAAATATATAACTTTTTTTTTGGGTACAGTGTTGCATGACTGAGTAATTGGCATTCAAAGTGTGAGAGCGCTGAATGTTAAAAATTGGTCTGGGCAGGAAGGGTGTATAAGTGCCCTGTACTGAAGTGGTTAATCAGTAAGGCTAGATTCCACTTGTTGCCAAGCTACCTCAATAGTCAGATCGGTTCCTACACAGTAACAATTCAAGAATTGTTCCAGATTTAGTTTACCCTTGAAACAAAAATGTAGTATTTCTCTGAATAAAAAGGGTTTTTAGTTTTTAGTAGTTGATACAGCAGAGACGAAAGGTATGCTCTGTGGCTCGACGCAATATTCAATCATGGATTAAAGCCCAGCATGCAGTGAACAGTTTATGTAACTGTTCAAAAAATGGTGGCATGCCTTACGAGTAAAGATGACATAAGAAGAAATTAAATGATTTCTTACTATGAATTACATATAAACTGATGTCATAGTCACTTGTAATGAATCATTTGTTTTAAAACACATACACTATTTAGGTGTGCTATGGGCTTTTGCCTTCTTTAGTTTTTTTTTTTTCTATAGCATTTTTGTACCTTTTGTAAGCTTGTTCTTATATGCTCTCTCTATTTATTACTCTCGGGATACTTTTACAAGTGCAAAGCTTATGATCAGTAAGCCTCAGCAAAGATTTCCCTTTGCTAAAAGAAGATCAGCAAACATAATTTGTTGCTATGGGTGATGTCACATTGTACATTAAATACCTTAAATTGTACAGTGTACAACAAGCATAAAATATGTTACTGGGAAACCTAGGTGTGCCAGTGACTTATTTTATCCCTGCTTCACTCTATTAACAGCAATATTACCATTAAATTGTTTGGTCTATTCTGATATGGTGTGCAATGGAATATATTTATCATTCAGCTCATACAATAAGTATCTCAGTATTATGGGATGATTGTAGTTGAGACTCAAAATCAATGTTTGATGAGTATACACCTTGCTTGAATTTTTTTCATAGTCTGTTATACAGTATTATACAACATAAACTGTATTTTAAATATATTTGTTTCTCTGTGTGGATAGAAGTTGCAGCACAGACAGAGATTGGTGATATTCATCTAGACTGGAAGCCATCATTTCTCAGTAATGAAGAGTTCACTCAGCTGATGTTGGAGGTAAGAAGTCTCCCTCCCTCCCCAAATTCCTGCATACGCTAATTGTATTGTTGGCGTGCATTGGTCTTTCTCCACATTTATATAATAGAGGGACATAATTTGCATAGTAAGCTATGAGGAGCCAAAGTTGGCTTCATTATCTCTGTAGAGAATTACAAACATTTCAGGAGGTATGTATACCACGGTTTACTCTTACTACAAAGGATGTTTTTTGTTTTTTTTAAGTAAAACAGAATTTACAATATTAATATACGTTAGTCAATCTCTCAGGTTACTCTCTATATAACTGTAGGTCAGAAAAAAATGGTGACCCTTATCCTTATCCCCATTGTCAAAGTCGCAACCCTCTTACTTTGGGAAAATCACCAAGAAAGCAGCAAAACAGTCACCTGCTTTGGTGACGTTGCTTTTCACAGGCTGAACTAGCAAGATTAAATTCTGCTGCTGCTCAATTGCTGGCAAGATCTCCTGGATTGTGGCAAGCAGTGGAGCAAGGCTGTAGAATTGTATTACGGTATTTACTTTTCACACTATATAGCAAGTTTTCCCAATAAATTATATTTTTTATTGAAGAGCAATTAGACTCCATCAATCTTTTTTCTTTGTTGTGTTTTATTTCAAGGTTGATTAAAATGATCAAATCTTTGATCATCTCTTGCTATGTTTATGGCAAGCATTAGAAATAGTTTCACCCAAAGATAAAAACTGATGTACATGGGATGAAAGTCAGTGATGGCTATTTCAGAATGTAGCACAAGATAGTAGGCTTCTGGTGACAAAAAAAAAGTAGAAAGTGGCTTTCAAATGACAAATAGATGCAATTCTTTTTTTATGTTGTAGGCTCTCGATGGCTTCATTATTGCACTTACCACAGATGGAAGCATCATCTATGTTTCTGATAGTATCACACCACTGCTTGGGCATTTGCCAGTAAGTAAGCATTACATTATACTTCTCTCTTATTATCAATCTTTTAGATTTGTTAACAGAGTAATGTTGCCGCCACACATATCAATAAATGTCATATTAATAAATATAAATCTGCCTTTAGGTGATCCTATTTTGTCATGAAACCCTCTTAGTAAATTGCTTGCCTAGACCCAAACTGCAAAGGTGATTGCAGAGAAATGAGCAGCTGTGCCATCAATGACTGATTGCAGATTGGCATGAATAATCACCAGAAAAAAGTGCACATATTGGGGGTTATTTACTAAAGGCAAATACACTTTGCACTAAAAGTGCAAAGTGCACTTGAAATTGCACTGAAAATGCACTTGGTAGTGCAGTCGCTGTAGATCCGAGGGGGACATGCAAGGAAAACAAAAAACAGCATTTTAGCTTGCACATGATTGGATAATAAAATTAGCAGAGGGGGTGTGGCTTAGCGATGGCCGAGTGAAGACGTGCTCTGGAGGAGCTCCCTGTCCAACCCGGCCCGTACGGATCTTACAATAGCTTTTTGCTCCAGCGAGCGCGGCATGAGCAACCCCAAACGGTATAGGACAAGATCGACCTCCCGGGGAACCCACCACCGAACCTCACAACCGGAGATCCCCCACTTTTTTAGAGGTCAGGCCGACTTATCTCCCGGCGCCATAGCTACCGCGCCACGAGGTGCCTACATACCTCTGTCCTGCACGGCAACCCAGATGGGTACTCCTGCACAAACCCTGACACCCTCACTGCTCACGGACACACCAGCCCTATTCACGGAGATGGAGAGACACCCGGTCAGCCAGAACATCCTGGAGGATGACCTCCGTAGTATGCTCAGGGCTCTCCCCACAAGGGCAGACCTGGAAGCCCTCCCTACGAGAGCAGACTTTGAGACCATGATCCTCAGGATAGAGGAGGCGCACAGAAAAGACATCCAAGAAGTAAAGGAAGATCTACACGCAGTAGAGAACCGGGTCACCTCCGGCGAATCTAGACTATCCAAACTAGAAGAGAGGATGCAGGCAATGGAACATTCTCAGCAGGCCCACCTCCTCGAAGCTCAGGACATGCAGCTCCACCTGGAGGAATTGGAGGACCGTAGCCGCCGCAACAACCTGCGGCTACGGGGCATACCAGAGGCCACGGGACCAGAGGACTTGGCGGCGACGGCGGCGGCGATCTTTCAAGGCCTCATGGACGATCCATCCGTGCACCTAGAAATTGACAGGATTCACCGCACCCTAGGTCCTAAACCCACAGACCCTGCCAGACCGCGAGATGTCCTGTGCCGCATACACCGCTTCGCGCAAAAGGAGATCCTTCTCAGGAAAGCATGGGATCAGGGGGAGATCGAATTCGACGGAGCCCACATCCAAATACTACCGGACCTATCGAGGGCCACGCTACAGCGCCGAGCCATGCTAAAACCCATCCTAGAGCTGGCAAGAAGGCAGGGATGCACGTACAGATGGGGCTACCCCCTCGCGGTGACCTTCCGCACGGACAGAGCCTCCTACACGCTACGAACCCCAGCAGATTTACCAGCTCTCTTCGAATTCATGGGGGCAGAACCCATCCAGGTCCCGAATTGGCTGGTGAGGATCCCGCGGCCGACCGGTCGTTTAGGCCTAAACACGAGCAGAACCAACCCGGCCTCCCGCTCACAGAGACCCCGTGGAAGATCCCGCGCCAGACCAGATAATGGAGCACGTGAGTCCTGAAGGTACTGTAATAGCTCACAATAACAGTATCTACCATACACCTAAGCTACTTTTCAGCTATTTTTGAGTTTTTGCTTTTTCTTTTTCGGTTTACTTGGTTGGCCCTTGAACAGTATGTGTCATGCCCTGTCGGTGCGGTACATATGCCGCCAGCCGACCTATACATTACGTACTGCAGCGGTCTCTGACCGCAGCCCGCCCCCCCCCATGGCATAGAATACCGTGATCCTGAGCACACCAGTGTGGTTCCTGATGCACCCTGACCGTCCCTGAAAAACGCAGCATTAGCTGATGCTAAACCTGGAGACACCTCACAGTGAGAGGTGTTGAGGGGTGTTATGGAGCTCTCGCTGCCACCCTCCCTCCCTTACATTGCCTAGGAGGTTCTGTATGATACAAGACTGCCCGGGGACTGGTCTTTACCCTCCTCTTATTCTCCCCCACCCTCACGATGGACCGAATGTGGGACTGCCTCATAGACACTCCTTTCTAATATGGAAGTTCACCGGAGGATACACTGGGAACTTTTTTCCTAATACATGCTTCATTGCTATAAACATTATGTCTTTGTTCCCAGTGGAGAGGTCTAGGGACGCTTTGAAGAACCACGTGGACACCCTGCTGGAGGTTTGGGGATGGGGGGAGGGGGGGGTGTTGGAACGGGGGGGACGGGAGGTCTTAAACGGCAGAGATATTATAGGTCATGGCACCTGTAAGGTGAAAGACAGAGGGTAACTTAATGCGAGTCATGATGGGAGCTTGCTGGTTGGACGGAAGCTGTGCGGTGCTCTGGCTGTAGTGGTCGAGCAGAGGGCGCTGGGTTTAATGCTCCTGCCTATCAGGTCCCCACCTGTGGCCACTGCACCGTTGGTATGTTGCCTACAGCCACCACCAGCAAACAACACATCAAGGAGGTCGGCTGTGGCCCACTAGCTTGGCTTTGCCAATAACGCTACACCTAAAAAGGGCTCGCTTGTTGTTTATGTACTCCGTATTGCCTACCAGTTTTACAGTTTTTGACATAGTGTATGGTCCAATGCAAAATGTTTATCGACTGTTTGATATAATTACAGTTCAGCTCAGGCTGCCTAGAATGGATGCACAGACGTAAGGTATTGGATACAATTGGAGGTCCTATACATGAGACTAATTACGTCACGCTTGGAGCAACATCTCCAATTAGGATCCGAGGGCACGGGGAGGACATAGCCCTCCTTCTGAGGCCCTAGCTAGACACCTCCCCAATTAGGAACACGCCTCCCCCCAGGTAACTCTGGGAAGCGTCGAAGTCAACTTCAACTAAATAGAAGTACACCGCTCGCTGAGGTGGGTGAACGGGGAGCTCTCCCTACACGACACCCACTGCAGCTTATGAGTGGTCTTTATCCCATCCTTAACTCACTCCTCACCTAGACTTCTACCCCTACCTCCCCTTCATCTGTCCCCCCTTTCTTTCCTCTCTAACCTTCCCTGTTACCCCTTCTCGCGAACATGGGGGTACTTAAAGTGGTCACCCTTAATGCAAAAGGACTTAATGTCCCGGAAAAAAGGAGAATGTTACTAAACGACATGAGGTACATGAAAGCAGACATAGTATTAATACAGGAGACGCACTTCCGAGAAAATAAGTTCCCAATATTAAAAACAGGTACTACCCGACGGTATATCACTCTACCCACGTAGACCCTAAGTCCAGAGGAGTGTCTACTCAGATATCCGCAGCAGTACCGTGGACTCTAGTAGACAAAAAGACGGACCCGGCGGGCAGGTTCCTTTTTCTAAAGGGCCTGATAGGTGGTGCCAAAGTGACCATCGCAAATTTCTATGTCCCAAATGAACACCAAGACACATTTATGAAACGACACTTAAAATCACTACAGAATTTCGCCGAAGGTCAATTGATCATAGGCGGTGACCTTAACATTCCACTAATCCCGGCGGAGGACACCTCAACAGGCACATCCTCCACTTCACGGGGCACTCGGAGGGAATTGCTTTCAGCCCTCCATGCAGCACAGCTGATAGATACTTGGCGCCTTTTTCATCCCGGGGAACGGGACTACACCTTTTTCTCTCGCCCACACCAGGTATATTCACGTATTGATTTCCTTCTGGTACCACACAGCCAACTCGGGTCAGTTAAAGATACGGCCATCGGTTCCATTACTTGGTCTGATCACGCCCCGGTCTCCATGCAATATGACCTCACTGACTTCTTCAAGGGTCAAAGAAAACCCTGGAGACTAAATGCAAGTCTCCTTCAAGACCCTGAGGTGGTCGCGGATATCACGAGGGAAATCTCACACTATTTTCACACCAACTCCTCGGAGGACAGTGATGGGGGACTGGTCTGGGAGGCACACAAAGCGGTGATTCGCGGGGTGCTTATTAAGCATGGGGCAAGACTCAAAAAACAAAAAACAGCACAACTATCCACACTGTTCGACAAACTCCATAAATTAGAAGCCGCCCACAAAACAACTCCGTCCAGACCCCTGGGCAGTGAATTAGATACGATACGTATGCAAATAACAGACCTACTCCAGTTCAAGGCTAAGGCGGCCCTCCAGATCGCACGAAAAAAGGTTTACGAATCAGGCAATAAATGTAGCAGACTATTAGCCCAATCACTAAAATCGCAGAAAATAGCGTCGTACATTCCGCACATTAACTCCCCGACGGGACAAAGGGCTACCCTTCCCCAACAAATCTCCCAAGAATTTCGAACGTACTACAAAAACTTATACAACTTGAACGTGGCACAACCTCCCCCAGAAAAAATAGCTGAATACATAGCAGAGTCCAAAATGCCTACATTACCGACCGAGGAGCGAGACCTACTAGACGAGCCCATAACATTAATAGATATTCAAATGGCAATAAAAAATACGAAACAAGGGAAAGCCCCGGGGCCCGACGGGCTTACGCTACAATACTACAAGACGCTACTCCCATCATTAGGACCACACATGACGAAACTCTTCAATGACCTAGGTAAAGGGAAACTATTACACAAAGACACGCTACGGGCCCAAATAACAGTTATTCATAAAGAAGACAAAGACCCAACCCAGTGCGGGAGCTATCGCCCAATATCCCTACTGAATACAGACCTCAAACTGTTCACAAAAATTCTGGCCACTAGATTACAACAACACATAACCAGTCTGATCCATCTAGACCAAGTAGGTTTCGTCCCAACTAGAGAAGCAAGGGACAATACTACTAAAGTCCTGAACTTACTCTACAATGCCACGGAAACAAACACCCCGACGTTTTTCCTCAGTATGGATGCCGAAAAAGCATTTGACCGGGTAAACTGGCCATTTATGCTATCCACGTTAAGATATATAGGACTAGGGAATAACATGCTAAATTGGATCTCGGCGATTTACACTACTCCGACTGCGAGAGTAAGGGTGAATGGCGTAATGTCAGACGCCCTCCAAATTTCGAATGGATGCCCGCTCTCACCCCTCCTTTTCGCATTATCATTAGAACCATTCCTTTGTCATATCAGACTGAACCCGGACATTACGGGAATTACTATAGACAACACTCAGTTTAAGGTATCAGCATATGCAGATGACTTGATGTTTTCACTGACGAACCCGACTATCTCCCTTCCAAATCTGCTAAAAGAATTCTCTGTTTATGGGACACTGGCATACCTGAAAATAAACCTATCCAAATCCGAAGCTATGAGTGTAGGAATCCCTTCAACACTACTCACCTCTCTTAAAGCCAACTTCAAACTGAAATGGGCAGACAAAGCACTAAAATATCTGGGCACTTTCATACCCCAGTCAATATCGAAATTATATGAATTTAATTTTCCGCCACTAATTACAAAAATAAAAACATTGCTAAACTCATGGCAATCCGGCCTATACTCCTGGCTGGGGCGATGCAACATCTTAAAGATGTCTATATTACCCAAAATACTGTACCTAATGCAGGCCATTCCGATTCGTGTGCCACCCAGATTTTTCAATCAAATACAAACAATATTCTCTGAGTTTGTCTGGGCTAGGAAAAGACCCAGACTGCCCAAAAAATTACTTGTGCTCCCCAAGCCCTATGGAGGGTTAGCACTACCCGATATATGCGTATATCATCAAGCAGTGCACTTGGGCAGACTCATAGATTGGCGTAGACATAGAGAGACCAAATTATGGACACACTTAGAACAATCCTACACCAGAATCCCACTGGGGGGCACTCGGTGGTGTTACCGGAGTTTACCAGTGGAGCTTAAACGACACCCGCTGATAGGCAACACAGCCAGAATCTGTGCCAAACTAATCTCTAAACCAAACATCTCTTCCCGAAACTCGCCCCTCTTCCCAATTATACGGCACCCCCTTTTCACACCTGGTTTACAAGATAGAATTTTCCAGAAACTGGGGGAAACAGGTACACACATGGCCTCCCACTTTAGCTCGGGAGGAAGATGGAAGACATACGCAGAGCTTTCCAACCCACTAGGGATATACCGATTAGATTTCATGCGGACGCTTCAATTAGGACACTTCCTCCATTCCATCCCACCCCCCACTGATGGAGACCAAGAACTCACGACCCTAGAAGAACTATGTACTGATACGGGCATCTTACCACATACACTTTCACTGATGTACAATCTCCTAATCACACCCCCCTCGGACTATATACCCCCCGGGTTTGACCAAATGGGAAGAGGAGCTAGACTGTAGTTTCAACCTCACGCAGCGACAACGCATACTCCGCTTTACACATAAGTCATCCATATGCGCTAAAACACAGGAAACAAATTATAAAATACTCTCTAGGTGGTATAGAACCCCAGTACAGCTACACAAAATGTTTCCCGCTACATCTGATACATGCTGGCGGTGCCAAAGGGACGAGGGTACTTTGTTACACATATTTTGGTCATGCCCCAAACTCTCACGATTCTGGAAGGTGATACACGAGACCGTACAACTATTCACGGATAGGACAATTAAAAAAGACCCAGCATTCTTTTTACTTCATGCCACCGATATCCCAGACAAGGCGTATAAACGCTCAGTCATACGACATCTGCTGGATGCTGCCAGAGCATGCATACCTCTCTGTTGGAAATCCACCATGCCACCGACCATTGAGATGTGGCTTGGAAAGGTGGAAGACATAAGAATAATGGAAGACCTGATCCACACAGCACAGCATAGAGAAGAAGCATTCTCTAAGACCTGGCAAATATGGACAATGTTTATTTACTCGGCAGCAGGTCAATCTTTGCGAAGCTCAGACGTCACCCAGGGAGTGAGCAGGTAGTCTCGCTGGGAAGTCAGGACCCAAGGAGTAGAGACAGAACACCTTCAGATACATAGACGATTCGGGACCACATGTTCGCGAGACAAACATACCCCCCACCCCTCAACCCCTCAATCTCTCCATATCTCCATACCTCCCCCCCTTTCTTCTACACTTTCCTTCCCCTCCTTTCTTTCTTCCCATTCTGCTCTAGCTTTCTTTCCTTATCTTCTTTCCTGTTCTCAAATAAATGTAGAAAATAGAGGACAGGCGCAATGGAAGTCAGCATGGAAAGATGTTATTGGAACACCGGACCCCACGGTTAAACACAATACAATCTTATAAGTTTTATTGTACTGTTATGGAATGACAAGTTGGGGGCTGGTATATTACAAAGAGAGATGCAAGAATGTGATTTCATTATACTGTATCTTATATGTTATCTGACGCATATATTTCTGTATTCCTGCTGGCCCATGTGGGCCGTGTTCTCCACTAAATAAACAATTTAAAAAAAAATAAAATTAGCAGAGCTTCCCCTTATTTCAGATCTACCACTCAGATTTACAGCGACTGCACTTCCAAGTGCAATTTCAAGTGCACTTTGCACTTGTAGTGCAAAGTGGATTTGCCTTTCGTAAATAACTTCCACTGTGCGCTGTTACTGTTCCAGTAATTGCTAGGAGATCTCTATTCTAAAATGGTCGGTTTTGCACTTTTGGGTTACTCTAGCCTGTCACAATCTTAAAGCGGACCTTCAGTAATTTTTTCAACTTGCCATCTATTAAATCTTCTGCCCTTGTTGTTTAAACTTTGAATAGTAAAATATTTTTTTTTCTGCCATTAAATACCTAATACAGTCCACTTCCTGTTTCTTGTCTGGTAAAAAGCCTAGCCTACTGACATCATGCACAGCTCTCTCTCTAACTCTCGTGAGAGTTTGCCAGGAAGAGAGGGGGATGAGTCATAAGAGGGCCAATGAAGAGTGTAAATCCAGGAAGTGAACAGGCAGCAGCTTCAGCTGCCCACAGTTAAAATAGATTCAGCCGGACTCAGTGGAGGGAGATTTTTGCAGAATATTTGGCAAGTACAGAATCACAGTATTTATAAAATAATATGCAAAGTGGTTGGAGGGAAGCTTCAGAATGGCAAAGATGTTTTTATTACAAATGGTGTGATCAGATTGCAGTTCCTCTTTAAAGAAAGTACTTGATTACAGGCACATTTCTGTTGTGCAATTTGCATTGGCTTTATTAGGTTGACACTTTTTGTCTGATTCATTATGATATTTTCAGATACAGCTGATACTATAGACAGTATTAAAGGTGCTCATATAGCATTGCTAATTGTTGGAGGTGAGTTTCTGCTGAAGAAGGGATCATTAAGTATCTAATCATATTTTTGGTGTATGGCAAGCTTAGGATATGCTTACATTATGTAATTTCTATGGCATAAAGAGATTGAAGTATCATTCTTTCGTCTGAAGTTGATTTGATAAGCAGAAGGATATACTGTCCGTTTAGAGACAAATAAATCTTAGCGCTTCATAACAAAGGATAAACTGTTCTGTAACTAAGGGCACGTGACTGCTTGGAGGATCTGTAGCAGATATTCTCCTTCATCCCTCAAAATTGCTTTGACTATGACAGTTGCTCAGACTGAACAGTACACTTTTTCGAGTTGAGCTTTTCCTTATGGCAAATGATTATCAGTGACACATTTGTTTCTTATGTTCTTTCCTCTGAACAGTCTGACATCATGGATCAAAACTTGTTGAATTTTCTACCAGAACAAGAACATTCAGACATCTATAAAATCCTGTCTTCACATATGCTTGTGACAGATTCTGCATCTCTAAATTATTTGAATTGTGAGTTATATTTTCATTATAATATCGCCAGTTGTACAAAGGGCTGCCTAATGAACAGAACGGCTCTAAGCTCATATTAATGTATTTTCTTCTTTGCTAGATTTCGTTAATATCATTTATAAACATTGATATTTCTACATTTAAAGTACACAGGTAACTCATTTTTAGGAAGTACAACTTTTTTTTTTTAACAGTATGAAGAAATGCAACTTTTTAAGGAATTTACCAGCCATCTCATGTTTTTCTTGTAGGGTGTGCTTCTAGTTATTAATGGACAATCCCACTGTGTTTCCTAATTGAAACCTGTGTTGCTAAATTCTGGGGGGGCTACCATTGCTGACTACCTTTCAAGAATACAATTTGCCTGGCTATCTCTATTTCAGTTATTTGAGTAACCTGGAATCAGCATACAGATTTGAAATTTAGAGTGAAGTCAGAGCATCTAATCTGCATACTTGTTCCAGGTCAGTGACTCTGAAAGTATTGGTGCCACTAGATCCTGGATAGACATGAGATGCCATTTGCCTAATTCAGACTTTTTGAGAGGGAAAATCAAGTGGATTGGTATGAATATCTTGTCCAATTGCTATTCTTTTCCCCAAAGATAAGAAGGAGCTAGAAGCCAGCTAGCCAGCTAAAGTGTTTTAGTTTTGAAATGTTATCACATTGGAAGTTAACAACATCAGCTATAATGTTGCACAAAACAATTGTCAACTCTAAAGTATTAAAGCGGTTCTCTGCCCTGATTGAAAAAAGTTACAGTCAGCTGCCCACTGCGCAAGTGCGAGCCGTGCTACGCTTTGTGAATGAGCCACAGCAATCAGACCGGAAGTGGGTACCTGTCAGAACCAGGTACCCGCACCGCCCCCCCCCCCTTCCAAAGAAGTGCCACAAATAGAAGGAGGGGGTGGCATAAAGCTGTACTTCCCCTTCGGGGTGAAGTTTTGATTCCATAGGGGAATAAGAAAAGTAACCTAAGGTGAGTGCAGAATGTAAACTATACATGTCTTTATGTTTAGAGACATGATTCTATGATGTATAAATGTACCCATTAGATCTTAGGTGATTGTTCACAGTCCTGACATTTACAGCAAAATGAGTTCCCTTTGATAAGTCTGCACTTTAAACACACATTAGAAAACCTTCCCACATCTTAATCTGTATCTAGTGACAGTAAGGCTAACCATACTCATGTATGTTTCTCTCATTCAGCCCCACAGGCTAAACAAGAGAAATGATTAGATTTCTCCATCCACGCTGTGGAGGAATCTGCAATACTATCTACTGTATTCAGACACAGCACCCATGGTTGTCTGAATGCCCAAACAGTAATTGCATCTGATAGGATGTAGTCACTGTGCGGCCAACATTGTTTCCACCCAGCTCAGTTGATTTTTTAATGGAATTTTGTCAAGCCAGATGGTGCCCACAGAGCCACTTATGACTCAAATTTTATCTGATTTAGCAGGAATTGGATGACATTTGAAACATATATGGCTATTAGGGATGAGCTCGATGTTCGGGTTGAACATAAGTTCGACTGGAACATTGGGTGTTCGCCCGTTCGCCGAACAACGAACATTATGGGGTTTTCGCAGAAAATTAGAGTGCCGCGGAATGCCCCATAATGCACTGCGAGATCGCAGTGCATTGCTGTATGATGATTGGCCAAAGCATGCACCTGACCTGCATGCTTTGGCCAATCACAGCGTGCTCTGCTAAGAGAGCCATAATTGTCCAAAGGCAGAGTGCCTTTGGCCAATCATGGCTCAGGGGGACTAAGTCCACGCCCCACACTATATAAGGCTGCCTACACGGCGTGTGTAGTGTTGTTGGCAGTGTATTTGAGATATATATATAGATATATATATATATCTATATATATATATATATATATCTATATCTATATATATAGATATAGATATATATATAGATATATATATATCTATATATATATATATTACAGTCAGTCTAGTACATATATGTAGCAGGCATGTTGTAATGCAATTTCTCCTTCTGGCCACAAGATGGAGACAGAGAGATGCCGCCTTGTCCTTTCGGAAAACTCAGAGACACAAAGCACACTGGGGAAAAAGGGGAGTTTTCAGGAAGTGCTGAGGTAAATGAGGAGAGGGAAGTGCTGAGGTGAGAGAAAAGAGAGAGAGACAGGTTTTTCCACACAGCACTACAGAGAGAGTGCTGACAGAAAATCTGAGGAGCGGCTGTGTCACAGTAACAGAGGATCTGTCTGTGTCTCCTTCCCCCGCTCGACCCCCACTTTTCTCCTGTCAGCTGTGTGAGAGACAGAGACTGAGCTGCGCTGATGAGGCTCCCTGCCTGTTCCTGATTGGATGAAGGGCAGAACCAATGACAGGAGAAGGAGAGAAAAGCCCACGAAAGGAGAGATGTGAGGAGAGTGAGAGAAAAACGCTGTGAGAGGGATTTTTGGAGCTGAGGGGAGAGTGAGACACACACTAAGTGTGGCTTATTATAAAGGAGGGAGAGCTGTCTGAGGACAGCGGGCTGAGGTACCAGCATCAGGCTAAAGGAGAGAGAGACACACACTGACACCAGAGAGTGTGTGACCTATTATAGAGAGAGGAAGCCAAGCCTTTCCAGAGACTGCCAGGAGAGAAAGTGTGGTGAGGTGACCAGACTGTGTGGTGGAACTCCACCACAGAGAGTGAGAGAGACACGTTTTTCCTGAGGCGACCAGGAGAGCACTGCAAGAAGATAGAGGGGAGCCAGGATCGGTGTCACCCACATGTTCCGCCACCGTTAAGCTCAGGAACCCTGATCGGTGACACAAGCAACACCCAGCTCAGAGGAGACGACCCACGCCGTTTCAGGGATCGCAATATCCATTCAGGTATCGGGTTGGCCGCTGCCTCTTCACCTTGCGAGTTTTGCTACCAGTCATCTCGATCGGCCCTCAGAAGGGGATCCAGTGCCTTACAACATCGCTAGGAGCATCAGGAGCCTGAACCAGAACCTGAGATTATCGTTTTGTCATCGCACAGAGGATTGGTGAGAGGGTGCAAACCCAACATCCTTCTTGACACCATACTGACCCTGCACGCAGACACCAATTTCCCTTTTTAGTGTCACAGGATGCTTGTTTGGAGTTGCCATCTCTAGTAGTTTGCCCTTTTAAATCCCTATCGGAACATTCTAACGGAACATTCTAGAGGATTACTGCTCCATGCAAGCTTGTTTAAACCTACTCTTTTAAAATAAGGGCCCCACCGTTTGCTAGCAGAAGACACTAGTATTCTTCACCTCAGGACCTGCAAAATTACAGAACCGTGCCTACTGTACTTATGTAACCCTTTTCTTTTTACTGTGTGTTTGCCTCTCAAAGGTGTTTGTGGCCCAGAAGGAGCTGAGAAGTTGACAAGTCTTCTCTCCTCCATCTCAGTGCCTGTGTTAAGGGCATATAGATAAGTATTGAAGGTTGTCTTTTCTAATGTATTAATTCTTTGCAGAAAGGTTTAACAGTGTTGTAAGCTTCCATATGCTTTAAACCGTGAAAATATATTTAATTTGTTTATCCCTACCAGGTGTGTGTGTGTTTTTGGTGATAATCCACAGTAGGGATAACAGTATTTTCCACATTTGTCTTTAAAGAGGAAGTAAACCCTGCATGTTTGTTTTAGGTTGGTAATACAATAGGGAGTAAAGCTATAAACTGGGTCATATCTTTTAAACCTACATATTTAAAAACAGGTTAACTCTCTAAACACTCCCATAGCACCTTTTTTTGTCATTGTTTTTGCAAGTTTAATAGTTATTTTATCTTTCTATCAATTTTTCAGCTGACAGTGATTTGGAATTCTGCTGTCATCTTCTTAGAGGCACTTTAAACCCCGAAGAATATCAAACCTATGAATATATTAAATTTGTTGGAAATTTCCGGTCATGCAGCAATGGTAAGCAGCCGGTAATTTAAGTTTATTCTATTTGAGTGTAAGTTTATGTTTATTATAATAAAATGACCCATGTGTTCCTTAGTATACAGTAGTAGCATATAGCCCATTGACAAAGTATTTCCTTTTCTCACTCACCTGTGCATATTTGGTGCATCCTTAAAAAGTGAAGTACTGATGTGAATATAGATACAGCTCTTGGATCTGAATATTGCATAAGGCCAGTCATACACGGTTCGAATCTCGGCAGGTTGGGCAGGAACCGGCCAAGATTCGAACCGTTAAAGTGGATGTAAGCTCAATTTTTTTTTTTCTTAATTAAGACTTGCACCTTGTACAGTATAGGATTTCATGTCCTCTGTGCCCAGTCTTGCCACAAAGAGTTAATCCAGCTCTGAGCAATCCTCTTATCTTTTTTCAGTGGGATAAAAACGGACAGACAGAGAAATAGGAGTCTGTTTCTGCCCTGGCTGTGAGTGACAGGTGATTTATATATCTCATGCACTTGCCTGAGAGAGACATTCTGTGTACTTCAGATCCCCTCCTCCTTTCTTCTCCAGCTCTCCCACTATTGGCTGCTCCACACCTCAGCATGATTGGGCATGCCGAAGTCACGTGGTGACTTTTCTGGGTTTTGACTGGATGTTAGTGATCATAGCAGAAGTTCAGTGTAAGAAATACACAGAAGAAAATGTATGTTGATAAGGAGTGTAGAGGTGGGCGGGGAGTCTACTGACATCACGACTCCACACACCGAGCTCCGGACAACAGACCCACCCACAGAATCTGCCATTTTTCAGGTCTCATAATAGACAGAGGGGAGACATTTGACAGGTAAGAATACATGCAGGAGGCATGTATATTCTTATAGAAAACCACTATGGCAGTAGTTTAGAAAGGATAAGAGTGGGTTTACATCCACTTTAATGGGCAGAGTGAATGTACTGCAGCAATGTATCTTTAGAAACAACACCTGATCAATTCTACAATTCGGGTAGCATACAAGTATTTTTAATTCCTGGGATATCTGTGTATCCTTCCTTAATACTTTTTTAGGCAACCCTAACTTCATTCCTCACTGTTTTCTGAGTTAAATCTAGACATCTGATGGATAAACGTGGAACTGATCCAATTAGTATGTGATGATTTGGCCTTTTCAGTGGTACATCCATATTCTATATTTCTTGTGCTTGCTTCCTAAAGTCTTGTATGTGCATGTGCTCCTCAATTTCTAAGATTGGTTTTGTCGTAACTAACTAATAAAATACATTAGACCATAAGACCTCTCTTCAGGAGAGTCTGCTTGTTTCTACTAGCAGAGTTCTCTATCAAGAATGTTGTTCCAAAACTTCACCTTAAAACCAAACTAAAAGCCACTACTTTGCCACACCTCAATCAAACTCCCCAGCAAGTCAGAGTGATTCATATAGGGTCTCAACTTTTTAATACATATTATAATAATACTTGCATAGCTTTAGCTGTATTCCTACTGTGAGGTAGATATTGATTGATTAAAAGAAGTTAGATTAACCTGGTATTGTTCTTTACCAATTCAACAGATATAAGCTGGTTTTGCTCTAAAGTAGCTACAGAGGGCCAAGGGGAGGCAGTCTGACATGCGTATGTTCAAAATGGGTAAAAAAATTGAGACAGTAGGAGGGATTAATGCATAAATCCACTTTTATTTTATGCATTTATTTGGCACTGCAATTTCATATTTTTATTAAATTTCTTTGATTTTATTGTAATGGGGCAATTACAGTCATAGAATAGATTAAACCTTCCCTTCTCAGATTTTCTATCTGCCCTAAAATCTAAAAATAGGGTAACTTAAGTAAACATAATACCTTTTGTGTTGTGTGCTAGGATAAATTGATTAGATGAGAGACAGACCTAGAGATTGGATCCCAGAAAATGGCCCTTCAATATTTGGGGCCACAACACAAGTTAGGCTTTTGCACCTTAGAATTAATGTATTACCAAAGGTTATTAAGAAAGTCACATTCAAGACTGTCTGCTCTTTTTTCACAGGAGAGACTTTCTGCACTTTTTTGCCTTCTTTATTGCAGAGAACAGTGATTGAAATTCTGCTGGTATCTTTCCAAATAGGTCATCCTTTGCAGAAATTCCTCAGCCTGCCTTCCAGAAACCACACATCCCTTACAGGCAGTGTGACTCAGTGCCCTCATTTCACCTTTGAGGTCCAAAGCATGTTTATAACATGTAGAAAAGCATTTGGGGAAGGATGTGCATATTTTGTGTACAGAGCCTTCATTCCAAATGTCATTTTGTATTATAAGGAAAAAAAAAATCAGGGCAATGTTTTCAGCTCGGGCCATGTTTTAGCTTATTGTTATGTTGGTTTTCATTTTCTTTCAGTGTGACTCACATTTGGAGGCAAATCAAATGACATTGGATTTGTTCCTAAGAATACTATGATGAAAGCATTTATAAGAAAAGTAAAAAATCAGTTTGTAATGCAATGGATTTTTAAAATAACATTTTGTGGAGGTCCTTGGCTACATATTGTAACATGCCAGGAGAATAGACTATGATAAAGAGATTAAGGTGATTTTCTGTTTTAAATGGGAGTTTTTATGAGAAAGGAAACTTTCCGAAATGACTGTGAAAACTACATTTAATTATTACAAAATCCTAATACATTTTTCGATGGATCTCAAAAGGACTGGCTGTATGTGGAGCATGCTGCTTTTAATGTCTTCTTCATTCAACTAAAAGGAGTTAGAGGTCTTTACTTTAGTGGTTTCCATTATTTGTTTTAGTATACTGGTTACCACTGCTATTCTTGTAATGATAGAGACTTTCTTAGGGACAGTTTAGTAAAAAAAAAACTTTGAGCATAATTAACATATTGATTCTGGAGTTGTAGAGGAACAATAGAATACTGCAGTAACAAATTTGGAATACAAAGTTTCATGTTGTAACCTTTTTTATATTTTCTTTACAGTCTAGCCTCTACAGTCCCATAGAGATATAGAAAATAAAATATCAGTTTGGGTGGAATTACATTCAACATACACATTTTAAACAAGGATTTGGGTAACTGCAACATTAAATAAAGGGCAGTCAAGCAGTGGTTGACAAAATTCCATGGACCATGAGCAACTTAATACCAAGCCACAGATGGGGCAGACCATGTAACAATACATGCCTGTAAAAAAAGACCCTAGGCACAAGTGAATTCTATGTGCTTTGTTTCCCTAACCCTTCATTGCTTTAAATTCTATTGCAATCGTCCTACTATACATTTGTATCAGTGCTGTAACATGGCAGTAAGGGGAGAGAGTCCCATGGCCCCTAATATTAGAAGTACCTGTTATTTTTCTTCACTCCTGGCAACTGGAGAGTGAAGGCAAGGTAAATATGTGCTGCCAAAGGATTAAAGTGTATGTAAAGACAATACTTTTTTTGTTTTTTTTAAATGTAGCGTATGAAAGGGTTAAAACCTGTGCCCCACTGGGGGGATTTCCCTTAACTTCCTGTCCTGAAGACACAATAGGAAGGAAATAAAAATCTCTCTAAAGCGAACTGAATGTCCCTACGGGAGCATTTTCCCTCACTTCTAGCTCTGGTGACAGCTCAAAAATTTAGATTTCCCATCACTTTTTGTCATTGACAGTGGTCAATGGGACAAATAGAGGGGTAAATCATAAGATTGCATTTACAATCGATATTCAAGATTGTGTATCCTGGCTACAATTATTGTCCACCACAGATGCTAAAGATGCCATATTTTCTTTAAAATATAGTACATGTACACTTTCATTGCAGTGCAAATCCCTTCATGTAATGGCTATGAAGGAGCTGTTTCAAGAACATACAGATCACAGCTGAACAAGCAGGTTTTCTTCATTGCTACTGTCCGGCTTGCAACACCTCAGTTTTTAAAGGTAAGTGGTAAGCCTCATCAGTAGTACCAACATTGCTAGCTAAATAGTCACTATCTTTTTGTTTTGACAGACATTCTGTAAATTGTTTTAATTGGATAGTTTTATCTGCATACTTTCTTAGCAAATTTCATTTTAGGGAGCACCGCAGCAAATAGTCCTTATTTCACCTTTCTTCAGCACATTTTCAACCCTAAACATACAGCCAGAGCTACAATGGATTGGTTTATATCCCAGCATATTCATGTGTTAGAATGGCCCAGCCAAAGTCCAGACCTAAATCCAATTGAGAATCTGTTGCAAGACCTAAAAAATTACTCTCCATCCAATCTGACAGAGTTTGAGCTATTTTGCTATATTTGTTGAGACATCCCCAAAAAGTCTTGCAGCTGTAATTGCAGCGAAAGGTGGTTCTACAAAGTATTGACTCAGGGAGGCTGAACAAAAATGCACGCCTAGGAATTTGATCAGACAGTTATACAATGGGTTCTTAGGGTATGATTGCACTTTAGGTCCCCTTCTTTTTTTTTTTTTTTTTTGTAGTAACATAGTTGAAGATGGTGTCATGTTTAAAATCAAAGTAATGTTATATAAAACGTTCTCAGGTTTGCACCTCATACCTTAAGAGAGATGCATCGTGAGCATTCACATTATGCCTGTATAAGTAATTTAGGTTGCTTTAAAATAAATTTACCAGGCTAAATTGAAGTGTTGGGAAAAATCAAGGGTGCTGCTAATGAATTTAAAACAATGTGGGCATTTTAGAGTATCAGTAAAGGAAAATTGTCACAAAAAAAGTTATCAACTATTGCAAAGCAACCTGTAAAAAACTGTGATGTAGTAGAATTTACTAAATCATCACTTGCTAGAATTAGCTGTTTAATGCGTCAGTCATAGCCGTTTTAAGCTTACATTTACTGTTTAAGGTGGCATTTCTTCCAAACATTTAATATCTTTTTAATATTTGGTATAACATTTGAGCAGCTGGCCCACCCAATACAGGGCTGCCTGCAGAAAGCTACAGAATGGGGTTGGATATGAGGCCAGTCACCCAGCAAAAAATGAGAGAGTAGCAGTGATTGGTCAGCCCAGGAAGCTCCTGCAAAGCTTCAAAGTACTAAAAACAGAAAAAAGTGTAGCGCTAAAACCTAATCCACCATGGGTGGGTAGGTACACAGTTAAAAGGATCACCAATGAAGAGACCTGTTCAAGGCTGAAAAAACACGTTATGCATGTTGAGGGTCTAACAGTAAACAACAATGTTTCAGTCTTAAAGATGAACAATGTATAGATCCAGTATCCCAAAACAGCAGACAAGCTGGCTACCACCGAGAAAGATGAAGGCTTACCAGATATGGTGGACCCAGTAGGGCATACGCCCAACTGGGTCGGATAAGGCTTGGGTGGTAGAAAGCTGCGGATGTCTGTAATGTCGCAGGCTGCCTGATTCCTCCAACTGTTGTTCAGGTTCTGGGTGATGTGTGGGATTCAAAGGATGTGGGTAGTTCTGTGAGTCCCAGGAGGGAGGGGGTGAGGTATTCCGTGTGTGGTTCCCTCAAAACGGTCATTCATTGAGTATAAGTGAAGAGGAAAAGAAAAAAGGGCCACATAGTGTAAATCCGCATCAAAAGTTTATTTAAAAATATATAAATAGGAAATACACTCACGTATATGTCCACAAGAAAATGCAGCGCTGAGAAAAAGTGGCGACAATGGGGTCCTGCCCAAAGCTTCAAAGTACTACTGTATGGATCTGGAAGAAATTTACAAACAACAATATTTTAAGTAGGAAAACACATGCCTTTTGTAGTTAGACAATATTTGCTTATCCCGGAGAACAGCTCTACAACTTTTCAAAAATTTCAATCAAATTGTAAATCTTCCTTCATGTACACTGCGGGGGTCGACAACGCGTTGATTGCGGTCCACCTGTCTACTGCAGGCAGGTGAATGTTAGACCGCAAACGGGTACCTAAGTGCCGGTCCTTGTCTCTCCTCCCAGCCTCACGCCTCCCCTATGGCTCCGCTGCGCCTTCTATGTCCTGCTCCTTCTCTCTCCCTCCCACCCGCAGCCTTCTCCGCCCCTGTCATCAGTGAACGGCGGAGACCGGGAAGCAGCACAGCCCAGGATGGAGGGCGGGAGGAGGAGCTGGCCAAATTAACTTTTTATGTTAAACCACAGGTGATTGGTTGCTAGGACAAAGGATGGTCCTAAGCAGCCAATCACCAGCTTGCTAATATGAAAAGTCACTCTGCCAGCTCCTGCCCTCTGTCCAGAACTGTGCTTCCTCCCGGTCTCCGCTGTGGAAACAGGTAGGACACTACGTTATGGGAGGTAAGGGGTGGCAGAGTTTACTGCCTTAGGGGAAATGGGGGGCAGAAGACACCACTGTGTGTGTGTGGGGGGGGTGATGTAAAGGCAGCAGAGGACACTGTTATGGGCTGGGTCACCCCCATAGCATTGTCCTCTACCACCCTTCACATCACCCCCCACCCCCCCTGAACCCTGCATTCTGAGCCTAACATACTCCTGATTCCTGCATTCTGAGTGCAACACACTCCTGACCTCTGCAATCTGAGTGCAACACACTCCTAAACCCTGCATTCTGAGCGCAAAGCACTCCTAAATGATCCCTGCATTCTAAGCGCAACGCACTCCTAAACGATCCTTGCATTCTGAGCGCAACGCACTACTAATCCCTGCATTCTGAGTGCAACGCACTCCTGATCCCTGCATTCTGAGCGCAATGCACTCCTGATCCCTGCATTCTGAGCGCAACGCACCCCTAAACCCTGCATTCTGAGTGCAATGCACTCCTGATCACTGCATTCTGAGCGCAGCACCCTCCTGATCCCTGCATTCTGAGCGCAACGCACTCCAGATCCCTGCATTCTGAGTGCAACGCACTCCTGATACTTGCATTCTGGGTGCAGCGCACTCCTGATCCCTGCATTCTGAGCGCAGCACACTCCTGATCCCTGCATTCTGAGCACAGCCCACTCCTGAACCCTGCATTCTGTGCGCAGCGCACTCCTGAACCCTGCATTCTGAGCGCAGCGCACTCCTGAACCCTGCATTCTGACTGCAGAGTACTCATGAACCCTGCATTCTGAGCGCAGCGCACTCCTGAACAACACTGTGCCCCGTTGATCTTTGACTTCATCAGTGTTGTTCAGTTAGATCTCCATCTCTCAAAGGTTGCCTACCCCTGATGTACAGTATGTTTTTCAAAGTTTATAGAAGGGATTGTATTGTTTTTTTCAATTGTAATTTTTGTCTCTATTTATTTTACATCCAAGTAATGCTTAGCAGAATTCTTTAAAGTGTTCTGTCTTTGGATTTGCAGGAAATGTGTATAGTTGATGAGTCTTTCGAAGAATTCACATCAAGGCACAGTCTTGAATGGAAGTTCCTATCACTAGACCAGAGGTACAAAACAACTCTATTAGAGATAGAATGGACCACAATTAGCAAAAAAACTGCCACTGCAAATAAATTGCAGCAATTGTGCTTTTAAGGGAAACCTGTTTTGAAAGAAATGCACAGACTGCCTAATAATGCTACTTGCCTGACTGTGATGCTATTCTTGTGGCCTCAATATTTTACTCAGTGATAAATACATACAGTACAATAACTTTGTGTGGACCCCAGGGCATATTTTTAGTTAGATCCCTACTCAAATTGCAATCTTAAAGTAGAACTACATTATTTTTTACTTTAATTTTGGATAGAGTAAGTGAGGGTTATTACTCCTGTCATGTTTTTTGCCATCTGTGTCCCATATAGGAGATTTCCCTTCACTTCCTGTCCCATAGCAAAAACCTGAAGTGAGAGGAAAGCCCTCCAAAGTGAGGGAATCCCCTGATTGTCACCATCACTAATGTCCCCATTGGAAGTTTTCCCTTTTATTCCTGTTTTGTGAAATTTTCTTTCACTTTTGGTGATAACAGTCCACAGTAGAGGTTGAATCTCGTTAACAGTGGCACAGACTGCAGTAAAAACCTGACAGGCATTCTAATGCTTCTCCACTCTATTTAAAACAAAAGAAGCTTTGCCTTTTTTGTTAGTTATACTTTAAACTGTTTGTACACCCTAACAGTGAACTTCTATTAATAGTTCCCTATTTCCTCCCACCCTCTTATTGCAACTCCCTTTCCCTGCCCATTGTTGCCCCATTTATGGTCCTTAATAGTGTGCTAAATAAAGACGTGATGTAAAAATATCCCCATTAGATGACAGGGAAACTGATAACCAATGCAGTGACATACACCCCCTTCATTTGGTCATGTGATCTGTGATGTTACATTGGAAGAGAAAGTACAAAATGGCCACTTGCTCCTAAGAAATTGCTGTGTATCGTGAAAGATCCCTCCCTGTATGCTGCATTTTGAGTACACTTACCTTCATTTTGCAGTTTAAGTAATTTAAAATCAGATCCTGTGCACAATCTAGCAAGATATCTCTCATGAAACGACCAAGAGGTATGAGCTCCACAGTACACTCTTCACCTAATCCTATGGAGAGTTCCTACTATACGCTCCAGCAGAGTAAGAACTTTTCTTAAGACTGAATGGAGAACACAGTGCGCATCAGTATGTCAACGTGTGAATGCAACAACTGTATTTTGGTTGTCACCCAGCCTTGACCTGACCTTTAAACATAAACCTTAAAGCGGAGGTCCGCCTGAAAAAAAAATTAAAGGTCAGCAGCTACAAATAAAATAAGGACACTTACCTGTCCAGGGCGCCTGCGATGTCCTCACCCGAAGCCGACCTGTCCCTCGGCTGCGGGTGGAGACGCCGGCATCTTAAGTAAGGGAATCAGGAAGTGAAGCCTTGCGGCTTTACAGCCTGGTTCCCTGCTGCGCATGTGAGTCCCGCTGCGCGTTCTGAGTGGTCCCTGCTGTCTTCTGGGACCTGTGTGTTTCCCAGAAGACAGTGGGGGGGGGGGAGGAGAGGCCAGACATGGTGTATTTTGCAGCGGATACTGCAGCGATCGTTCGCAAGAAGTGGGAGCAAATACCTGTATTAGACAGGTATCTGCTCCCCCCTCCCCCTGAAAGGTGTCAAATGTGACACCGGGGGGGGGGATCCGTTTAAATTTTTGGGAGGAACTCTCCTTTAAAGTCTGACTACAATTGACATAAATTCTGGTCTGATGAAATTGCTTTGTTTTTTCAACTTTTTTTCTATCCTAATGAATTTCCAAATGAGAGGGTGCAGCTTTATAATCACCTATTGCAATCTTAGCGTTAAGATAAGAAAAGTTACAGCAGTTTAGATGAGGATGAGGCTAAAGTCGGCCATACATGGACCGGAATTCAGCCGGTTCATTGGAGACCGGCCAAGATTAGATCCATATATGGGCAGGCTGATCTATTGATTGACTTGGGTACAACCAGCCTGATGGGTTTTTTACAAACGTTTCTGCTGGTGGCTATAGCCGTGTTGGGCCAGCCGTGGTTTAAGGAAAGTAATTTTCAACCATCTAATGTATGAGCTGTATGAGCTTAACCTGATATTTCAATGATGCACAGATCTCCTGCAGATTCCCACATTGCAACACTTATATTTCTGGACAGTTTTAGAAAATTGCAACATATGCAGAGTGAAATGGAATGGTAGTCTTTAAGGTTTTCTTGAACACTCTAAACCCAAAAACAAACATTTAAAATAATGCTGCTTTGTTGCTGTCTCTTTGATTGTGAGTGATCTTGTGCATTTAAGTAAATTGTTGATACAATCGACCCAGTTTTCCATGGACAGTGAGATATCACATTCTTGCTCCCATTTGTGCATATAAGGAAGTTTATTTTGACTATCAATGTTAATCAGATTTGAATATATCTCAGATCTCAATCCTGCACCTCTCGGTGATCTAAAACATATGTTTTCATAAAATGTGTGTGATTTTGTTTCCGTTATTTGAAAATATGAGTTGTAAAAGATTCTTATTTGGAGGAATCTCCGGAGTTCATTATTAGGGATCTTATATTTGGTTTTTAGTGAAGTGAATGAGGTAAAAGCGGTGTTTTCTAAGTTATATGAGGGTGGTTAGATTGTTGTTAATCCACCAAGTGAATGCCCCTGTATCTTGGTGGATTGATAAAAATGTGTGATCTCCTATAAAAGAAGCGTGTGGGGGGAGGTGGAAATAAGTTCACATTTCTTATTGTGTAGCCTCCAAAGTTGATATGAGTGTGCGACTAACTGATTAAGAGTTTCTATGGTTTGAAACTTTGTTGCCCCATAAAAGACCAGAAATAGAATATGGAAGGATTGAATCTTTTTCGAATCTGACACATGGGATTTTAGGGTTGTGGATGTGCCATTGGGCTATTTGGGACCATCTGGCAGCTAAATAATATAACCAGAAATCTGGGAGACCAAATCCTCTGCTTTTTTGTGATTTATAAAGCATCATTCTTAACTTTTGCAACAGAGGTAGGTAATTTTTAGAGCATAAATTATTAATATCTGGGGTGAAATGGGAAAGTAAAGGAGACTCTCTGTTGTCCATTTGAAATTGAATGAGGTGCGAATGGTATCTAATTGGGATGGGGGTATGTTTATTGGCATGCCTATAGATTTTGATACATTCACTGATAACCCTGACAGTGAAGAGAATGTTTTTAGTGTATGTAATAGGTTTGGTAATGCTATGTTGGGTTGAGTAAGGAATAATATCATGTTATTATACACTTGCAAACCTCCACTCCATTTTCTCTTCAGTCCCTCAGACATGTTTCAAAGGTTGCATTTCTATAGGATAATTTTCACACATTTTTTGGGAATGTGAGAAGGTATCACAGATATGTAAGCAACTTGAAAAATTTGCTTCCAAAATTTCAGAAAATAATACACAACTCACCCTCTCCAACTGTTTATTATTCACCCCTATCTTAATAGGACTAACTATCTATCACATGAGACTGGTACACACAATTTGTATTTCTATACACTGGCTTATTGCATACCATTGGAAATCTCCATCGGTACCTTTAACCCAACTGAAAACAAGAATTAACAATATCAACCTCATGGAAAAAATATTTCACATTTTATACAATACAAAACATCTGTTTGACAAGAAATGGGACCCATGGTTCACACAATCGGAACACCTTTTAAACCCTGAATAAACAATATTTTCTATTAAAAGTCACTCAGGAATAAATGATGTCTATATATTTCAATAACAACTTGATTGTATGTTGGACAATCCTAGCTTTGTAATTATA
The DNA here is from genome assembly GCA_037952925.1 of Lithobates clamitans. Classification (NCBI taxonomy): domain Eukaryota; kingdom Metazoa; phylum Chordata; class Amphibia; order Anura; family Ranidae; genus Lithobates; species Lithobates clamitans. The sequence goes on along the minus strand of JBBGZY010000889.1, from coordinate 625,719 downwards.
TCATTCACTATATATGTTAACTTGTAATTATATCATTCACTATATATGTTAACATAATTTTCCATATTAGTAAAACATCTATACTGTATTTCTCTTGATATATGATATTACATTTTGTACCTTTATTTTGTACCTAATAAAAAATTTGTAAACAAAAAAAAATAATGCTGCATACCAGTCCTTAGATCTGCATTCATTTTCAGGTTTTTCTCTATTATTTTTACCTTATTTTGTAATCTTATGAAAAACACATTTCCTGTCCTAGGGTAACTACACCCACTCACCCTTTTGTATCTATAGAGAGAGCCATGGTTGTCACCCAAGCTGCTGTCTTGATTTTGACTACAAACACTTCTTCTTCTCTTTATCTTCATTACGGGGGGGGGGGGGGGGGGCAGGGAAAATAATAGTTTACAGATTATAGCTTGTAAGTAAGATAAAATTGTTTAACCACTTGCCGACTGCCTCACGCCGATATGCGTCGGCAGAATGGCACTCCTGCGCAAACTGACGTACCTGTATGTCAGTCTGTAAAAGCAGGATAGCCGGCGCGGGCGCGTGAGGAGAGGCAGAACAGGGAACTGCCTGTGTAAACAAGGCATTTCTCCATTCTGCCTAGTGACATCTACTGCTCCCAGTGATCGGGAGCAGTGATCTCTGTCATTTTTTAGTAAGGTATACAATTGGGGAAGGAAAGAGGGGTGGGAAAGGGTGCAAAGAATTCGGGTGGAACTTGGGTGGGGGCCTTTGTGCAGCCATCTCTAGACCCACCCCCAAATTAAATATTTTGTAACACTTCAGGTTCACATGGCTAAAAGGATTGGGGTGTGTGTGGGGTTTTTTTCCCTTTTTTTGGGGGGGGGGTATGAGAACACAAAACTATAAGGGTGAAATAGGGTAGGGGATATATATAGATGTTCCGCCCCTAGGATCACCCCTTAAATAAAGTAATTAATTAAACACACAAGTAGGGTGTAGAAGGGAGGGAAGGAAGGGAAAAGGGAGTATTTTTTTTACCCCCTCTTGCTCTCAAAAATGGAGTAGATGGAAGGGGGAACCTCAGAATTGTATATCCACATTTAGGAGATGGAAATACTGTATGATTTATATACCTTAGGAATGTCATGTATCATGTTTATTGTGATTTGTGAATGTTATGTAACTAGTCATGTAATTTTGTATGCTGAGATTTTTGATTGTTATGTAATAAATGTTTGTCTTTTCTAAAAATTTATAAAAACAACGTAAACACAAAAACTAGGATATAATTGACTACTTTTTGACTACTATTTTACTGTAGTTTTGTAACTTTCTAAAACCACCACATGAGCACTGACATTACCCTCTTATTTTGCAGAGCTCCACCAATCATTGGATATTTACCTTTTGAAGTTCTTGGTACATCTGGGTATGACTACTATCATGTAGATGACCTGGAGATAATAGCAAAGTGCCATGAACACTGTAAGTACTCAGATGAGTTAAACAAAAAGGTAGAAATATAGTAGGAAAAATTGCTGTAGAATACTATAAATACGAGGGTTCCAGAGCTGAGAAAGGCTGTGGTATACACATAGGTGTGAAGCCAACCTTAAGCTGGCCATACATGGATCTAAATTCAGCCTGTTCAGCAGGGAATGGCCAAATTATGATTCATGTATGGCCACTGTGGTTGAACTGACATCGATCTACCAGTTAAATCTTCAACCACCCATTCATATCTTAGCTGCTCAATCAGCACTGCAAAAAAAAAAATCTGTTACTACTACTACTTGTTGTGCATAGTATTTTTTATATATATATATATATATATATATATATATATATATATATATATATATATATATATATATATATATAAAATGATATCTATGGGAATCTTATGTTTGTGCGCTTTAAATTGAAACTCAAAGAGATCCATTTTATCTGAAGAACAAGTCACAGTACCAGGTATGACTTAGGGTTAATTTACTAAAACTGGAGAGTACAAAATCTGGTGTAGCTATGCATAGAAACCAATCCGCTTTAAGGTTTTTTTTGTCAAAGCTTAATTAAAGAAGCAGAAGTTAAAAGCTGATTGGCTACCATGCACAGCTGCATCAGATTTTGCAATCTCCGGTTTTAGTAGATCATCCCCCTTGTAAACTTAACAAATGCAGGAGTGCAAAATGTAATGAGATAAACTATATTGTTAATAACAATACAGTACAGGTATAACTAAACTGCACAATTTTTTTATTGGAAATGTTTATTTTTCTTTTTTTACAGTAATGCAGTTTGGTAAGGGAAAGTCTTGCTGCTATCGGTTTCTAACCAAAGGTCAACAATGGATCTGGCTTCAGACTCATTACTATATCACATATCATCAGTGGAACTCCAAACCAGAGTTTATCGTATGCACACACACTGTTGTAAGGTATGTAATTATCTCTAGCTTCTTGTGACATTTAACGTGTCCGAAAATATTTCAGGAGAAATATCAGTTGTAAATATCTTCTCTACTACAATTTCTGTTACACAATGACTGATTCTTTTAGCCCTGGTTCACATTGGTACGATTTGACATGCGCTTTGACATGTCAAAGCGCATGTCAAGTCGGTGGCAATTGCCAGCAATGGCACCGTCCTAATCGGTGTGATGCTGCATTTGTGGCGCTGCACCGATTTCAAAAAGTAGTTTTTGTACAACTTTTTGCGATTTCTGGCTGTGATTTACATTGACATCTGTGCAGAAACCACACAGATGTCTCTGAAATCGCGGCCGAAATCAGGACTGACATGCGGGAGTGAAATTGTGCGATTTTAGCTGAACTCGCATGGATTCATTCCCGCAGCTCAGTGTGAACCTGGGCTTATTGAGACTCAGGCAATCTGGCTTTTTTAACCAATATCCAAAATAAAGCCGAAGAAAGCTGACAAGCTTTGAGTAGGTTTGCAGTCCTGATGATGGTTCCAGTCAGCTGATCAGTGAAGCTTTAAAGTGTATTTCCACTTTTGCAGACAGATTGGGTTAACACCCATTAAATATTTGTTACATGTTTCTATTCACATAGCATAACTTCAAAAAAATATTTAAAAATTGCAGCTTACCTTTTTCAGATGCTCTAATCTGGACAATCCTACATACAGTATATCTCTTTGTTTGTGAGGGGCTGGGCAGCTGTGTTTGCCACAAATTACTGTGTTTGTACAGTGCAGGCAGATCTTCATTATCAGTTGTTACTAGATTTAAACACTGTCCTAACAAAGGGTTAAAAATATAGCAACCACCCACCTTCATTGTATCTTAATAATGACAAACCTTGGGACAGATTCACTTTGAAGCTGGGTATATACGCAGAGTATTTTTTTCATTCAACCAGCAGGATGAACGAAAAAATACCTCACAGATCTCTGAATCCGCACAAGCGTCTCACCGTGCTTTTGTATTCTGACAGCTGGGACTCCCCTTCATCAGAATACATGGATCAGCACTGCAGTCATTGGCTTCAGAGGCTGATCGAATGCTGTTTTTCTAGCAGGACCAAATCGACAGAAGCCCGACGAATGATCTGCTTCTGTTGAGGAGACAGGGCTACACATGTACTAAAATTCAGCCAGTTCCTGCTAAACTGGCCAAATTTCAATACGTGTATACCCAGCTTAAGCTTGTTCAAAAAACTATACAAGTCAGCTAAGATACCATGTCCTGAGAAACATCTAAAAAATAAGAAATATTTCTAACAAAAAATAAATAAAAAATAGGCATGCTGTGTAAATGGGAACGCATAACAAACATATAGCAGGGTTTTCTCAAATTTGACAGCAAAAGAGCAAATACGCTTTAGGGCACTTTCACACTGAGGGGCGGGGGTGTCGGCGGTAAAGCGCCGCTAGTTTTAGTGACGCTTTACCGTCGTTTTAGAGGCGCTTTTCGCTTTCAATTTCAAAAGTGCCTCAAAGATGCTGCTTGCAGGACTTTTTTTAACGCCCCAGTGTGAACGTAGCCTTAAAGTTTGTGAAGCTCACTACGGTCTGCCATTTACATCTAGAGCAGTGTTTCTCAACCTTTTTTCAGTCAAGGCACCCTTTAAAATTTCGAGGCACTTCATTCTAAAATGTAAAAAAATTAAACTAACAGTTCTACATAAAGCAGCAGTATCCACAGACATTAAACACCAAACATTAAAGGTAACTGATTTTTACAAAGCAAATACATCTTTGCACAATGGTACTAACTAGTATTCAAGCATTTTTCTTCTCCTTCACTTTCTGTCCCTCACACAGCTAACATTACTTCAGTTTCTGATGAAAAGGGGCAGGGGAGAGACAAACAAGAATGCAGTGAAAATGCCCAATGTGATCCTTATCAGCCCATGAAGTTTTCAATTTGTTAGGATGCCAGTGGCTGGCCCACATGGTGCCCAAGGTGGTAATGCTGCACAATAAAAACCTGGGACTTTGTGCAAAAAAAAAGTCAGGCTGATTGTCTTTTCTGCTTGTTGACAATTTTTGGGCAACTTGGGGCAATTTTGCCACAGCATCCTAGTTAAGAAAGGCTGCTTTAGAGGATATTTTACTATTTGTATTGAAAGAGGACATGTCTGAAATATGTGGTGACCACTCATTATTAATACAGCGATCAGCCTAATTATCAGTGGAGTCTTATCCATAGGGGCTCCTGGGGCAGTGCCCCACCAGTTTTGTTACAAAAAAAGGAAACAAATAAAAAAAATAAAAATAAACTATAATTATTTTATTTTTGTTTCGCGTTTCTCTCTGTGCTGTGGTGCTGTTGCTACTTGCTAGGTAGATTGGGAAAAAAAAAGTCTAATCTGCCTAGTATCAGGACATCCGGCCGAAAAAATTTTAAAAAGTTGTATCTAGAACACTGTAAAATGAATTCTCCACCGTTACTGGCTGCTCGCCAGTATTCTATTAAGTTAATAGGAGCTTGTTAGGGCGGGCCGAAATAGTGACTCTGGCCCGCCTAGTCAATTGGTCTGGACGAAGGAGAGCAGACTGAGCAGAGGCGAGTAACTTCCTCCTGATCTCTGGGCACACACTGCACACTGGATAAGTGTGTTATGTGGATGGCTCCCCGGCCACAGCACACATTGCACACAATTACAGGAAGCAGCCTGTTACAAAATAAATGTGAGAAGGGAGAAAAAGGTGTATAATTAGGAAGCCTCGATTGGGGGTTGATATAAAGTGAAGTTTTAATTTTGGTTTTGAATTGAGAGTGCTGATAATCGGCTGTCAGGATGAGGAGGCTGATAGCTGTGCCAGGCTGGAGCAATCAGCTGGAGGTAGGTAGGTGTGTGGGTAGGTGGGCACTGTGATGAAGGACCCTGACTGAATGTGCCCTGTGGAGGGAGATGGTGATGGTGTGTGTTGGTGGGCGTAGGGCTCCATCCTCAGAACATGGGCAGGAATGCTGGGCACATCACCCAGCTGACAGCCTATTTCCAGACCTCTACACAGCTCTGGTTTCAGCCTGCAAGCAGGAGGAAACCTTTTGCAGCACTAGCATCCCATAGTAACCCATGGATTTTGCACAAGTATTTTCCCCAAGTCTGTCATATGGTGACCATTCACGCTTGTCATATGGTGACCATTCACGCTTCTCTTTAATTTCTTTTCCGATCCAGCTCTCCAATAGGATCTGTAATGGACAACTTTTTTGATCAATATGCTACAAGCAGGGATTTTGATCAATAGTTGGAAGATAGTGCCTTGCATATCTATTTTCACTTTGCAGTCTCATATTCTGATCACTTGGAATCCCATCAAATCATGAACAAAGCATCTCAATGCAACATAATATCATTTACCACCTGGCAGTTTGATCAAATCAGATCTAAATCGATCGGAAAGGAAGTTATGCCTATTTAATCATTGGCCATTCATTCGTTTGCCACTCTAATGATTGACTCCTCTTGATCAGGACTGTTGGTATATTTTTGTTCCATCACCACTTGCAGCCTATTGGCAACTGATCATTAGATTCTGACAGGGGAGGAGTTCTGCTATCAGAATACAATAGCACAGCAAGAGCTGTACTATTACTACATCTAACAATGCATTTCCAGCAACAGCATTTTAGCTACATATACATGTCTGATTGTCTAAGCTGACCATAAATAGATCGATTTTTTGATCAACCACCTGGCTGATCAAAACAAAAAACAAACGGATTCCCCCATCCACACATTTGATGTGTATGAAGGAATACGTTTGTTTTTTGTTTTGATCTATCTATGGTCAGCTTAGATCAGGGATCCCCAAACTACGGCCCTCCCAGCTGTTGCGGAACTACACATCCCATAAAGCATTGTAAAACATGAATAGGCATGATGGGAATTGTAGTTCCTGAACAACTGGAGGGCCATAGTTTGAGGACCCCTGGCTTAGATAATCAGGCATGTATATGTAGCTAAAATGCTGTTGCTGTAAATGCATTGTTAGATGTAGTAATAGTACAGTTCTTGCATAAGCTGCATGGTGACCATTGGGTGAGCTGCATTCCCAGGGGCGTAACTAGAACCTTCAGGGGCCCAGTGCAAGAAACTTTGAAGTGCCCCCCCAAGACTCCTCCATTGGTCCCGCTGCCATCCCCACAGATCTATTCTGCTGTGGGCCCCCTCCCTACTGTCTTGTCCCCCCCTCCCCCCACGATGGCAGAAAGCAAGAAATATGTCACCAGCACACCAGGGAACTCCATATAGGGGGACCAATGCAGTGGCAGAACTACCAGGGTTGCAAAGGTTGCACTCGTGACCGGGCCCTGGTGCTCCCCAGCCTACTCTTGCTGTCCTGCCCCTGCTATTGACATTGCTGGTCTGGAGTCTCTGTCTCTATGGCAGCGGTGGCAGTCTATTAGGACCCAGTACCAGGTACATGCGGGGGGAGAGCTGGCACTATTGGTTGTAGACAGCTGGGCCCCCTGCAGGTCACCTAGCAGTGGTAATGTTGTATAGCCTTCTCTGTTGACATGCTGATCGGGATGTGATCCAAGTGATGCTCCCAATAGAATCTAATAAACACAGTATTTATTAGAATCAAAAGTACATTCACATTTATATCAACTATATGTTCAGCAGCCATGTGGGCTCCAGGCCAGTAAGGTGGGGGGCTCTGATCAGTAAAACCGCTAACATATTTAATATTAGATTCAACTGGGAGCATGACCTGGATCGCATCCCAATCAGAATGTCAACAAAGAAGGCTATGTAGCACAACCATTGCTAGGCAACCTGTGGGAGGCACAGCTGCCTCCAACCAATTGTGCTGGCCTTCCTGTACATGTGCTCTTGAGCCCCATAAAGTAGCCAGCACTGGGTCCTAATGTGCTGCTGTTGGGTTGAGGCTGGTAGATGGGGGCTCATCATTGATACAGATAGGAATGTGTTGTGTAGCAGGATTCTGATTTTTATATTTCCCGCCCACACATACTCCCTCTCTCAGGCACAGCTGCACACCAGGGATAGGAGAGTGGGTGGGCCAGGCATAGACAGGAGGAACAGGGGTGGGAGGAGGTGGAGTTTGTATTCCTTTCTGCTCTCCCATTCGTGAGGGTAGGGGGGAGTGTGCTCGCTGGGCTGTCACAGACACTCGACTCAGCTACAGCCATCAGTCTGTTCATTTACAGGCTGATTCTCCTGTCCTACAGAAGGACAAACTGATGGGAGGTTGGCAACACTGCTTTGGCCCCCTGAGGTGGTGGAACTGCAGGGCCCAGTTGCAAGTGTGACTTCTGCGACCCTGGTAGTTCTGTCACTGTGCATTCCATATGTTTGTATGTTGTGGAAAACCTTAAGGGCCCATTTAGATATGTGCCTGTGTGTGGAGTGTGTTCTTTTGTGTAGCATTAATGTTGGACGAGAAGGTCTGGCTCGCAGTCTCCATTCTAATTCATCCCAAAGGTGTTCTATCGGGTTAAGATCAGGACTCTGTGCAGGCCAGCCAGGTTCCTCCACCCCAAATTCGCTCATCCATGTCTTTATGGACCTTACTTTGTGCACTGGTGTGCACTCATGTTGAAACAGGAATGGGCCATCCCCAAACTGTTCCCACAAAGTTGGGAGCATGACATTGTCCAAAATGTCTTGTCTTGGCCCATTTAGATCTGTGCCTGTGTGTAGAGGTGCATTCTTTTTTTTGTAGCATTGGGTAGGTTTCTTGCCATGCCTCATTGTGAGTTTCTTTGGTGTGTTTGCATTTTGATGTGCGTTTGTAATGCGGTTTTGAATTTAGAATATGGAATGGATAGGGTTAACAGCCATTGATCAAGGCTTTATAAGCGGATATTCACCCTGTCCACCCAATTTCTGGCATTCCACTCCTACCTTCCTCCTCTCTCTCAGTCAGATTTTTTGTTGGGGGGGGGAACACAACCCTGCACTTCTGGACGCCTCGCCTAGGTGAGAATGACATATCAGCTGCTTTGTGGTATACTTGCATCATGAATCCCAGGAAGTCTCAGGGTACTATACAGTGCATGCAGTGCATCATGGGGGGTGGCTGTCTATTCCTAGTTTGATGATCTGTTATTGTGTGTATGTATACATTATATATATATATATACTGTATATATATATATATATATATATATATAATTAAATTATATATAATTAAAAAAAGAATGTTGGAACGGAGCAAGTGGAGTCTATAAGAGGTGGGTGGGGCTTCTGAGAAGTAGGAGGGGTCAAAAAGGAAGGGTGGTGTCTGGCACCCCACCATCTTAAAACTTCACCAGCCTCCACTGCTAATTATACACAATAACTAGTCCTCTGGTTCTGAGCTATGTTATACTCCATCTGTCTGCAGAGCAAATATTATATTGTACACTTCAAGATAATGTACAAAACATTTGAAGGACAAGGAACACATGCACAAAAGTGTCCCCATTCACCTTTACAGATAAGATAGGATGAAATTCAATCAATACCACTTTGTTTAGAAGTGTAGGTTTTACTGCATGTGGCAATGCACACAACAGCAGCATTCTTCAGACAACATTTCTAAAAATGTAACTATGAATCATAGGATTTGTATTTATACCAGTAAGTTAGTCAACCTTCTTCCATAACAAAAAAAAAAAAAAGCAAAATTCATACTTGGGGACTTGCCGTAATTTTCCTTTTTAGATGATTTTCATAGCATCACATTACCAGGGTTGGGGGTTAGTCTGATACCAGGGAGATGTCAGGAAAGGAGCTTTATTGATCACTTACAAACTAAGCATTTTAAAACAGGATAAATAATGTTTGAATAGGACATAAGGAAATAGATTTTCTGTTCAAGATATTATCTCTGTTGTTAGTTATGCAGATGTGCGTGTGGAAAGAAGACAGAAAGTGAGCTTAGATGACACCTCATCAGAAGTCATTGTCACATCTGCACTAAAGGTAATGAATGTTTTTATATAACATGATACTATTTTATTGTTTTACATAAAACCAATGCTTAAAATGACTGTAGTAAGAGGGTAAATTCTTAAAAATGTTTCTAAAGGTTCAATGATAAAAAAATAAAAAAAAAATAAAAAAAAAGGTTCAATGATTTTTTTTTTTTTTTTAATACACGTCATATTTACCTGCTCTGTGCAATGGTTTTGCACAGAGCAGCCCCAATCCTCCTTTTCTTGGGTCACCCGCCATGGTATGCCATGGTATTCTGCGTTTGTTCCTGAAACTCATTAGAGACGAGGAAGCTATTTGGATGAGTAGCAAAAGTCTTCACCTCCTCGAGAGTCCAGTTAAATGTAATTAACTAGTTTAAAATCAGATCTTTTTTTGAAGTTATACTTTGAAATTAATCCTTAAAATGCGATCGGGAATACAGCCTTCCTGCTATGTGTAATCTTTTGATGTAGGAACCCCTTCTTACCTGTTTGTAATGCAGAATTGGATCCAACTACTATAGGATCTGTGCTATATCTCACATACATAAAGGCTTATGTATGATTATGTAAGTAGTAAGGAGTTTTTCAAAGTCAACAACCAAACTCAAACCTGCCTTTCTCTGAATATTGAGAAATATGAAGTTATACAGCACAGGCTTCAGAAAGCAAACACCCCATATGTGAGTTGATGTGTGAAGTATGTCTGCAGCGGATTACAAAGAACAAAGAAAAAAAATCTACATTCTGGGCTGCTTTTTAAATTAGCCATGCAATGGGGAAGTGTAGTATCTGTTGTTTGAAAGATCCATCCACTTTTTTACATGTATTTTGGGAATGCCCGGTCATTAGGCCCTTTTGGGCAGAGATCTCTATTGCCTCGTTTCCACCGAGCGGATCGGTTCGGTTCGGTTCGGTACGGTACGCTATTTTGGGTGTTTCCATTATGAAAGCGTGCCATACAACCGAACCGAACCGTTCCATTCAGGGTCCTGCTTCAGATGTGGGGCCATAGAAAATAAAAACGGTTCGGTTAGGGCGGAGCTACGATACTTGACACTGATTGGTGGACGTGTGACGCCATGACGGCATTTTTTCTAAACCCATGTATGGCCCCTGTCGGTCCCACTTGCAGTGGAAACGCTCGCCTGAATAGGCCGGACCATTCTAGACCGTCCAAACTGATCCGACCCGAACCGATCCGCTCGGTCGAAACGAGGCATTTGTGTATTCGGTCATTCATGACTGTTTCTGTGCCCCTATCTATTGATGTTTGTATACTGGGTCTTGTACATTTGCTGGCCACATCTGGGGCTATGAGCACTCTGCTAGGATTGTTACTGTTCTACACACTCGTAGGACTATGCGCCTTAACCGGAAAGCCCCTCAGGCCCCCACACTAGATTTCTGGAAATCCATAGTTAACAAAATGGTGCCACTGTATAAATTTACCTTATGAGTCTAGAGGATGCCCAACCAAATTCTCTATGGTCGGGGAAATTTGGACTAAATCTAAGGAGACTGTGGCTTCTGTCACTGTGCTCCTTTAGAGCTTTACCAATAACTCCTTGGTAATGGTTAGGGAATACTTTGGTGTGCTGTGGAACTGTTTCAACCAGTATGTTACTTATCAAGCTTTCAGTTGAATATTAAAGTGTTTTAGGGCATTGGTTGCCATACCAATTTTGTTTTTGTTTTTTGTTTTGGTTGTCTTAAATTGTATTTTTTTTAAGCCTGGGTATGCCCAATAGGCTTTGTTTTGTATAACTATGCCACTTTAAAGTCAATATAAAAAAAAGTGTAGTATCTGTTCTTATCAGTGATCCAGTAGGGGTGCTGTGCTGTCATTCTGGCCTGACCAAGACTGGAGTGTCTGGCTATGTTTCCCTGCAGGAATGATGGGGGCTTGGAAGGTAAGTACCAGCTGGGACAGAAATTGGGGCGCCCACAGGCAGTTTGCGCACAAGAGTAATCCCCCTATTAAAACTGTAAGAGCCCAGTACCTCCTGATTTGAATGGCTCTACCTTATCTGGCCATGGGCTGGGAAGGCAGAGAGTCTGTGGTGTCTGTGCCCCCTGGGAATGGTCGCCTTAGGGGTGCTCTTACTAACACTTGGGTGTGGGACCCCACTGTGTAAACAGGCACAAGGTCACAGTCACCAAATGCTTATTTTCTGCACTGCGCCTTTTAGGGCTGGGTCTTTAGGCCATGTCCGGGGCTATTTCTGTCTTCGAGGACTCAGGGCCGGGCCAGTGCACTATTGCACGGCCACTTATTTATTAGATTTATTTTTCTCCCACTGTTTGTCACTTCTTTCACTTTTGTGAGTGTTTTCTCAGGAGCCTTGTGCCCCGGGGGATCAGGGTAGAGATCCTACCCCTTCGAGGTGTTTCGTATGTACCTCTCTTGTTCACTTAATGTTTTTTTTTTGTTTCAGGTTTTTGCACCACCGCAGACTTAAAAAAAAAGGGGTCCCCCCAGCACGGCATAGGTTAACGGCTTGCCAACCAGCGCACGCCGATGTACGTCGGCAGAATGGCATTGGCAGGCAAAAGGGCGTACAGGTACGTCCCCTTTAAGAAGCGGTGTCGCAGTCGCGTGCGAGCCGCCACGGGTGCCGCGGACTCAATGTCTGCCGGGTGCCTGCGATCATGTCACGGAGAGGAAGAACGAGGAGATGCTTTTGTAAACAAAGCATTCCCCATTCTGCCTAGTGACAGGACAGTGATCTACTGCTCTCTGTGATTGAGAGCAGTGATCACTGTCCTGTGTGTTCAAGCCCAGCCCCCTCACAGTTAGAATCACTCCCTAGGACACACTTAACCCCTTCATTGCCCCCTAGTAGTTAACCCCTTTACTACCAGTGTCATTTACACAGTAATCAATGCATTTTTAATCGCACTGATCACTGTATAAATAGCAATGGTCCAAAAAATGTGTCAAAAATGTTCGATGTGTCCGCCATAATGTCGCAGTCCTGGTAAAAATCGCAGATCACGTCCTTACCAATAAAAAAAAATGTAAACTAAAAATGCCATAAAACTATCCCCTATTTTGTAGACGCTATAAATTTAGCGCAAACCAATCAATATACGCTTATTGTGATTTTTTTTACCAAAAATATGTAGAAGAATACATATCGGCCTAAACTGAGAAAAAAAATGGGTTTTTTATATATTTTTGGGGGATATTTATTATAGCAAAAAGTAAGAAATACTGCGTTTTTTTTCAAAATTGTCGCTCTTTTTTTGTTTATAGCGCAAAAAATAAAAACGCAGAGGAGATCAAATACAACCAAAAGAAAGCTCTATTTATGGGAAAAAAAGGACGTCAATTTTGTTTGGGTACAGCGTCGCACGGCCGCGCTATTGTTAGTTAAAGCGACGCAGTGGCGAATCGTAAAAAACGGTTGGTCTTTGGGCAGGTCTTTTGGGTGTTGGTCTTTGGGCAGCCACATGGTCCGGGGCTGCAGTGGTTAAATGCTCATTTGGCTAGGCAGTGGGGGGGATAGGTTGAAATATACCTTATTCCTTGTCTACATGAAATCGGTCCCCTGAAACTGCTTCACTTCACTGCCCAGCCAGTCGCAGGTCTCTGATGTCACCATGTACAATGCAGGATCAGCAGTCCTGCAATGTACAGGAGAACAGCAAGGGTCTGCCCACATATCGTAGTGTTGATCCAGCAGAGGGGAGTGCTGGCTGTCAGGATTAGTATCTGCACTTATTACCACCACCACCCCCCCCCCTTCTCCTACCAAACATGTTATTCCATGCATTGTCGATAAAACATGTAGCGCTCACCCCCGAAGGAGCAGCTGATTTATTTGGGTCTTATCTGTATTTCCACCAGACACGGGACTTAGAGTCTATATTAGGCCTTGCGCCCACCAATGTATGAACCAGTCACTTTGTTATGTTTCCAATGCTTTATTGCAAAACTTTTTAGGAAGTAGCAGTAAAGAAGTAGAAAGGGAGTTGCAGGAGGGTTCAGATACCTTATGCAGATCACTGAGGAATTTGAGATCCTGAAGACAAACACACCTTTAGTCAACAGATCTTTGCCCACCCGGATAGGCCTCTCTCACTGACCTAGCAGCCGGAATTCCGCACGGACGAAATGTCTCTGCCACAGACTTGAGAAGAACAAAATGGTTGCACGATCCTCTGCCACAGGATTTAGTATTAGATGAACAGCAAACACAGTACCAGAACCTTTAAGCCGATCCGGCAGTACTGTGCTGTAAGTTGGTTAGATATAGGTGCGTCCTCCAAGTAAGTTACCAGGCCCTCCCAAGAGACCAGCCTTCATCCTGGCTCTCTCAAGCAAGGGTCCTCCCCTGGATCTCCTCAGCTTGGCTCGGCTTCTCCTCCACCTCTGCGGTGGTAGCCCCAGACAGACTTCTGGGCCTACTTGTAGTCACATAGCCTCGGGCCAGCGTGGCCCCAAGGCAGGACAAAAGTTACCACATACTTTAGGTCAGGAGGGCCAGGAGGTAAGAGTTCGAAGAAAATGTCATCTGCCCCTTAAGTATCCTCTCCCAGAATGCACAGCAGTGGACCATCCCCACTGGGCTGTTTCCAAGAAAGAAGAGCACTCAATACACTTCAGCCTGTTGCTCTCCCAACACTGGTCTGTGGTGACAATGACACCTACAGACAACAATGTGAAACTACATGCAAAACAGCCAAAGCTGGAACAGAAGCTAATTTAGCCACAGATTAAATCTGAACTGTGTACAGAACAGATAACCCCCTAAATTTACATGCAAGCGCCTGATCAACAGGAGCAGGACTACAAACATAACTGCATAGATAAGTTTAACAAAAGTTAGAATTGAAAGAAGTATTAAGCCCTCAAATATTATTTATTATTTCCCTTTCCATCAATGTTAATAGAAGTGTTTTTTTTTCCACAAATATAGCTTTCTTTTGGTGTTATTTGATCACCTCCGCGGTTTTTATTTTTTGCTCTATAAAAAAGAATGACAATTTTGAAAAAAAAAAAAAACAATATTTTTTACTTTTTGCTATAATAAATATCCCTAAAAAATAAAAAAAATAAAAAATCAGTTTAGGCCAATATGTATTTTACTACATATTTTTAGTAGTAAAAAATATCAATAAGCGTATATTGATTGGTTTGCACAAAAGTTATAGCATCTACAAAATAGGGAATATATTTATGGCATTTTTATTATAATTTTTTTTTTTTACGAGTAATGGTGGTGATCATCGATTTTTAGCAGGACTGCAACATTGCAGCGGACAGATCGGACACTTTTGACACTTTTTTGGGACCACTGACATTTATACAGTAATCCGGGCTAAAAATAGCCATGGATTACTGTATAAATGTCACTGGCAGCGAAGGGGTTAACACTATTGGGCAATTAAGGGGTTAAGTGTGTCCTAGGGAGGTGTTTCTAACTGTGGGCGGAGTGTACTTACTGGGAGTAGAGAGAGATCCCTGTTCCTGATCACTTGGAACAGCAGATCTCTCTCTACTTCCCTGACAGAACGGGGATCTGTCTCTTTACATTGACAGATCCCCGTTCTGTCTCTCTGAGGAGCCACCGCACTTCGCCAGCGGACATCGCGGCTTCCGTACAGCTACGGTGATTCACGCAGCAGTACCAACTTGCCACCATATAACAATGGTGGCTGGTCAGCAAGCAGTTAAAATTAAACTAAACCCATATCCTGCCCTCTTAGCCTCTGCAACTGCCATGGCGCTACACATGTGATAAGTTATGACACTGGTCATTTGATGGTTTTACAGTTTAGTTGAAAGCAGAAGCAAATGTAACAATTAGCAATCCCGGCCTGCTTGGAATGTAACTGTTTTTTGAAACTGTTAAATCGATGGTTTTAGTTCTGATTTCAGATCAACTCAAATTTGGCACACGGGGGTGGGGCTGTTATATGTTACTACTTTATTAAAATATTTAAATATGTTTTACATTTACTTAATTGGTTCTTCATCAGGTTTGCTTTGCCTGTGATTGACAGCAGATAGCATTGAACCAATTCGGTAGCCACTGCTCAGTCCAGTAGTGCCTTGGAATCCGCTCACTGCCATTCCCTATCAATCACAGGCAAGGCGGACCTATTGAGGAAATAGTCTCAGAGTTTCCTTTCAAGCTCGGCCCACCAGACAACTCAAACTCACAGCTGTTGTGCCTGTTGGGTTGGTCCGCCTTGACGGTGATTGATAGCAGATAGCAGGGGGCAGATTTAAAAGAGTGGCTGTCAATCTGCCCACTGCCATGCACTGTCAAAGAGAAAGCTGGCCTAAAGGGGGCTTAGTCTCACAGTTCCCCATCAGGCTCCTCCCACTCTTACTACAAAGAACCTCTGCTACGCGCCTGTCAGTATAACGGGCACAATTGCCAGGAAGGAGGGAGTCCCCTAAGGAAGGAGTGTCCAGTGTGGATACTCCAACCTAAATTCCGGCATTAACAGATTCATGTACCTGTCTCTGAAAGGTACATGAACAAGGTGCAACGCCATCACTTTTAGTGCTGCGCTCTGACAGAATACTGAGGGGTGTCTAAGACACCCTTTATGAATTCACCAGATAGTGATAAGTGAAATAATGTGTCACTATAAAGTGGTAACAACATATTCTAAATTGTTTCATATATATATATATATATATATGCTAGGACAAGGACCTGAGTGTGGACAGTGACCCGTATTACAGTGTGCTAGAAGTTAGTGCCTCCCTTCTCAGCCCCACCCGCACTCCATCAGTTTCTTCAAGAAGTTCCCACAAATCTTCTCAGACTGCAGCCTCAGAACCTGCACGTGAGTAAGCAAATGTTGGCAAAGATGCTTGTGTAACAGCATTTTATTTAAAATTGGCTTCTGCTGCAAAAAAAAACATTCCAATTTTAAGATAATTTCATACATAGGAGTTATATATGGATGTGCACTTACCGGTACCTATTTGGTTGGATCTCTAAAAATACAGGAGGTTAGAAAGTGCGTGCATCCCCTCAGGGAATAATCCTTCTTATACACCCGTATCCACTTTAATAGAGCTTAGGTTCAGACCAAAAAGAACAAAACTTCTTAGTGCTTTATATTATAATATTTATTAAAACTGCCCTACAAGCAGGGGCGTTGCTAGATCTGCAAAAGATCAGGGGCTAGAGCCCATAGCAGCGGTCACCAAACTTTTTGCATGCCCGCGGGGGGGGGGGGGGGGTTGGGGGTTTTTGACCTAAGCAATTTTTCACGGGTGATGGCTGGTGTTGGCGCTTCAATCATCATGGCACCATGGTTGATATGGTGTCAGGGTGATTAAAGTGCATTATTTCTATTGTTACATTCTAATATATAATGAAGTAGTGGTTCAACTCACCATACTGCAGAATCAGTGGGAGCCCTGGGCGTGTCACTTGCCACATCTCCTACCATCATTTGCAGATTGCCACATCTCCTGCCACCATTTGCAGATTGTCACTTGCCACGTCTCCTACCACTATTTGCAGATTGTCACTTGCCACATCTCCTGCCACCATTTGCAGATTGTCACTTGCCACATCTCTTGCCACCATTTGCAGATTGTCACTTGCCACGTCACCTGCCACCATTTGCAGATTGTCACTTGCCACATCTCTTGGCACCATTTGCAGATTGTCATTTGCCACGTCACCTGTCACCATTTGCAGATTGTCACTTGCAATGTCTCCTGGCGCAATTTGCAGATTGCTACATCTCCTGCCACCATTTGTAGATTGTCACTTGCCACCTGATGTGAATTGTAACTTGCCATGCCAGCCAGTGCTACCAAATGTGCATTGACGCTGCATTGGTGGCAGGCTGACAGCACTGGTCCATTTAGTGAGAGCAGGAGAGCAGTGATGCAGTGAGAGATGATGTCATCTCGCTGCTCCCCGCTGCACCTCCGACATTGAAGCAAGGGGGTCTGGCTCAAAGTGGAGCTCCACGATGACAGGAAGCACGTGACCTCCACTCCATCGTGCTGTGAGGGTGGAAGAGCACTGATGTGTGACGGGCAGTGAGAGATGATGTCATCTCTCTGCTGCTCTCCGCACCTCGCTCCCAAATTGAAGAGGCCCGGCTGTGAAGAGCGCTGATGTGGAGTAGGCAGAGAGAGATGTCATCTCTGCTCGTCCACCCGCCCGCTTCTCTCTTCTCCTCCAGCCTCTCTCATGCAGCCAGCCTGCAACCTGCTGGTTAGGCAGGGAGCCTGCAGCAAGAGACTCTGGGCTATGTGCCCCCAATCCGGGGCTATAGCCCCAATAGCCACCCCCTAGCAACGCCCCTGCCTACAAGTATAAAAACACTCACATTCTACAAAAACACATTGTGTAAATCATCAGGTGGAGACCTCCCTTAAACATCGCCTGTCATCATGTCTGCTATGGGACTTAACATACAACTAATATCTATCCCCTCAGCAGGGTGCACTTGCCCAGCATGATGGCGTCACAGAATGGAACTCAGCCTTACAAATTACATCCCCCAGAACTATGGGACTATGATATTTTGATTTTTTTTGGTCGGAACTATCAGTTCTATTAAAATGGATACAGGTGTATCCGCCTGAGGGGATGCAAGCACTTTCTGACCTCCTGTAATTTAAGAGGTCCAGCCAATTAGGTGAGTGCACATCCATATATCACTGATGGTCTAAAAAGTCATCAAAACTGGTTGTGGATTAATACAGAGGATTGCACATTGGATTGTTTGCTGATGAAGTCACTGAGGACATTTTTTTGCACAGAAGTGTGCTTTATAGTAGATTATTTGGATTGTCACATGTACAGTATGTATGCTTGCTTGCTTGGATTTACTATAATCCACAGAGAGTGAGATTTATGCGCATATAAATTATGGATATGGGTTTATAGCGCTGCACTGTATTTTTTATTCTTTTGTGAGTTTGTGTGAATCAAATATTGTGCCAGCTTGTTTTTTGGTCAAGTTAGGGGGTGAATTACAGCCGCACGGGGACATCATATGTTGATTGCAAATAGTTTTCCACAAACAACTAGAAGCTGTCTAAGAAGATTACTTCCTTGAATGCAGTGAGTAAAACCAAGATAGGCAAGAATCATTAGTGCAGGGTGCTAAACAATCCATGATAACTGACATACATTTGCAGGTTTATTCAGTAAAGCTGGGTATAGACGGTTTGAATCTCGGCAGGTTCAGCAGTGACCTGTCCGAGATTCGAATCATGTATGGGCAGGCTGATTGTACCCAGCCTGTCTGACTTTTCATGTGATTATTGTCAGCGGCTATAGCCACTAGCAATAGTCACTGTGCCATCTCCCTGCCGGGAAGGCTCCCAAGTACACTAATACAATAGAAACAGTATTTCTTCTTACTGTGGCCAGATCACTTTAGCGATTTTTTACTAACTAGTTCCTATGGGGTACTGCCATTTACATTTTTTGCATTGCTCTTGGTACTCTCCCATTTAACAAACACAATGCTATACAATTATCATATAATGCAATGTTTACATACCACAGATATGGATGCCATATAGAGATGAGTATCTTACCACTTCCATACCGGGCCTATTTTGGCACTTCTCTCCTATATGTAAAAATCATAATTTTTTTACTAGAAAATGACTCAGAACCCCCAAACATTATATATGTTTTTTTAGCAGACACCCTAGGGAATAAAATGGCGGTCATTGCAACTTTTTATCTCGCACGTATTTGCGCAATAATTTTTCAAACGCCTTTTTTTTTTGGGAAAAAACAAACAAACAGTTTTGTGCTTTAAAAAAAAAAAAAACAGTAAAGTTACGCCGAGTAAATAGATACCTAACATGTCACGCTTCAAAATTGCACACACTTGTGGAATGGCGCCAAACTTCGGGACTTAAAAATCTCCATAGGCGAAGTTTGAAAATTTTTACAGGTTACCAGTTTAGAGTTACAGAGGAGGTCTAGGGTTATAATTGTTGCACTTGATCTAACGCACACGGTAAAACCTCACATGTGTGATTTGAACGGCGTTTACATATGTGGGCGGGACTTGCGTGTGCGTTCGCTTCTGAGCGCAAGCTACCGGGGACAGGAGCGTTTTACTTTTTTTTTTTTTATTCTTTATTCTTTTATTTTACTTAATTTTTTTTACATTTTTTTTTTTATTGTAAACATCCCTTGTAATAAGAATCTATTGTGGCAGGTCCTCTTTATGGAGAGATGTGGGATCAATAAGACCCCACATCTCTCCTCCAGACTGGAAAGCATGAGATCAAGAAAAAAAATTCACCGATCTCATGCTCCAACGGTCATAGAGATGACTGGTGACCATCTGGTCACCGGAAATCTCTATCGTCGTCATCCGACGCCAGCAGATTTTTTCTCCAGGCCCGCGATGGCACGGGAGAGCCCAGAGAAGCACCAGATGGTGGCGGAAGGGGGGGACGTCCCCTCCCGTCGCCTATAAGAACAATCAAGCGGCCGAACTGTCACTATGATTGTTCTTATTGTGCACAGAATCGCCGGCTGGAAAGAATATCTGAATGATGCCTGTAGGTACAGGCATCATTCAGATATCCCTTACAAAGTCAAGGACGTCATTTTACTATGGCACGGTAGGGAAGTGGTTAAATCATCCCAGCCCCCCTCCCTAGCTACCCCCCAGTACATTCTAATGTTCAGCCTCTTATTTCCTCGGATCGCTGTGGCTTCCTATGCTGCCTGCAGCCTGGCCAGCACAAAACACAAGCTGCCCGCGCCTGCGCACTCATATCCTATAGACTTGAAAGGAACATACCCATATTGCAGGGGCCTGGCACTAGATTTTTACCAACCAAGCTTCAGACAGCACTGGGGGCTGAAGCTGTCAGGAGAGGCATATGTGTACCTGTGGGGGGCTAGGGAGGTGGGCTTGTGTGATTATAATAAATTGGAACTTTAGGTTCTACATGCTTTTAGTGCCACATTACAATGTAATCTCATATGATCAGTCATTCTGGCAAATTGGATGTAATTCATACTGTTTCCTACAGCTACTGCCACAGAGCTAACCACAGACTCCAGTCCGCAGTCACTGCAGAGAGTCTCCAGTAGGCAACCAGACCTGTCATTGCAGTTAATGAGTCAACCAAACCTGGCACAGGTATGAATTACCATTATATTCTCAAGTGGAGGGAAAGAAGTGTTGTCGGTACAAATACTGGTTTCTTGTTCTAAATAAAACAATACATACAATGCCTTGAAAAAGTATTCATACCTCATGACATTTTCCACATTTTGTCATGTTACAACCAAAAACGTTAATGTATTTTATTGGGATTTTATGTGATAGACTAACACAAAGTGGCACATAATTGTGAAGTGGAAGAAGAATGATAAATGATTTACAAAATGTTTTCCAAATAAATGTTCCACTAAAATCTAGTGGAACTAACTGCCTTCAGAAGTCACCTAAGTAGTAAATAGAGTCCACCTGTGTGTAATTTAACCTCAGTATAAATACAGCTGTTATGTGAAGCCCTCAGAGGTTTGCAGGGAGAACCTTAGTGAACAAACAGCATCATGAAGTCCAAGGAACACACCAGACAGGTCAGGGATAAAGTTGTGGAGAAGTTTAAAGCAAGGTTATGTTATAAAAAAAATCTCAAGTTTTGAACATCTCACGGAGCACTGTTCAATCCCTCATCCGAAAATGGAAAGAGTATGGCAAAACTGCAGACCTACCAAGACATGGCCGTCCACCTAAACTGACAGGCCGGGCAAGTAGAGCATTATTTAGAGAAGCAGCCAAGAGGCCCATGGGAACTCAGGTGGGAGAATCTGTCCACAAGACAACTAATATAGGGCGTACACACGGTCGGACTTTGTTCGGACATTCCGACAACAAAATCCTAGGATTTTTTCCGACGGATGTTGGCTCAAACTTGTCTTGCATACACACGGTCACACAAAGTTGTCGGAAAATCTGATAGTTCTAAACGCGGTGACGTAAAACACGTACGTCGGGACTATAAACGGGGCAGTGGCCAATAGCTTTCATCTCTTTATTTATTCTGAGCATGCGTGGCACTTTGTCCGTCGGATTTGTGTACACACGATCGGAATTTCCGACAACGGATTTTGTTGTCGGAAAATTTTATCTCCTGCTGTCCAACTTTGTGTGTCGGAAAATCCGATGGAAAATGTCCGATGGAGCCCACACACGGTCGGAATTTCCGACAACACGCTCCGATCGGACATTTTCCATCGGAAAATCCAACCGTGTGTACGGGGCATTAGTTGTGCACTCCACAAATCTCACCTTTGAGAAGAAAGCCATTGTTGGGAGAAAGCCGTAAGAAGTTCAGTTTGCAGTTTGGGAGAAGCCATGTGGGGGACATAGCAAATATGTGAAAGAAGGTGTTCTGGTCAGATGAGACCAAAATGTAACTTTTTGGTCTAAAAGCAAAATGCTATGTGTGGTGGAAAACTAACACTGCACATCACCCTGAACACACCATCCCCACCGTGAAACATGGTGGTAACAGCATCATGTTGTGAGGATGCATTTCTTCAGCAGGAACAGGGAAGCTGGTCAGAGTTGATAGGAAGATGGGTGGAGACAAATACAGGGCAATCTTAAAAAAAAAACCTGGGAGAGTCTGCAAAAGACCTGAGACTGGGGTGGAGGTTCATCTTCTAGCAGGACAATGACTCTAAACATACAACCAGAGCTACAATGGAATGGTTTAGATCAGTGGTTCTCAACCACTCTAGTGCTGTGACCCCTTGATAAATGTTCCCAAGTTGTGGGGACCCCTATCAGTAAAATTATTTTCGTAGCGTGGGTTGTCAGCACCCAAGGCAAGACAAGCAATTTGCGCCCCTAACCCACAAACATTTAGCGCTCCCTGAGTCCCTTCCCCTAGTACAGTATTAAAACCCCTTATGCCTTGTACACACGATCGGACATTCCGACAACAAAATCCATCGGATTTTTTCCGATGGATGTTGGCTCAAACTTGTCTTGCATACACACGGTCACACAAAGTTGGTCGGAAATTCCAAACGTCAAGAACGCGGTGACGTACAACACGGATGACGAGCCGAGAAAAATTAAGTTCAATAGCCAGTACAGCTCTTCTGCTTGGTTCTGAGCATGAATAGAACTTTGTGCGTCGGAATTGTCTACACACAATCGGAATTTACGACAACGGATTTTGTTGTCGGAAAATTTTAGATCCAGCTCTCAAACTTTGTGTGTCGGAAATTCCGATGGAAAAAGTCAGATGGAGCGTACACACGGTTGGAATTTCCGACAACAAGCTCCGATCACGGCAAAGTCCGATCGTGTGTACAGGGCAATATGGTGCATTTTAGGGTGTACCACTTTCTGTGTTCTCCTTTCTTTCCCTTTTATCTCTCTCTATCCTATTTTCTTGTTTTTTTTCCCTATCCCTCTCTCTAGCCGTCTTTTTCTTATTCTCTCCCTTTTTCTTTGTTCCCGGACCCTCTTTCCCTCTCTCTTCCATGTATTCTCTATTTTTATTCCTTCTCTTATGCCTTGGGGGGTGGGGGGAATGGGATGAGTGGGAGTGCTGGGGGGAGTTCTGATCAGTCAACTTAAGTGCTCTTGATCAAGGTCATCGGCTGATCTGAGAACTGTAGTGGGGACATTTAATGGCAACTCTAATCACAGGTGGAGTAACTCACTGTGTATCCGGCTTCACTGTGTCTCCAGCTCTGTGGTGTCTCGCAGCATTGACGCATATGCCGAAATCAGAAGATAGGGTCTCCACCAGCCCCTCCCACTTTACATTCCTCACCAGTAAGCTGACCTCTAGTCTCTGCCCCCCAGCCATGGTGTGAACTGAATGAGCGGCTGGGAAGAGGCTGAGTGAGCAGCCGCTGGCTCCAGAAACAGCCCAGCTGGGCTTCCACAGGTCTCATGGCCAGCCTGCTGGGCGGCCGCAAAAATGCTGGGAGAGCGGTGCAGGCTTCAGGAACAGCCCAGGATTTGGTGACCCCTGGCAAAACGTCATTCGACCCCCGAGGGGGTCCCGACCCCCAGGTTGAGAACCACTAGTTTAGATCAAAACATATTTATGTGTTAGAATGGTCCAGTCAACAACCTAAATCCAGTTGAGAATCTGTTGCAGGACATAAAAATTGCTGTTCACAGACACTCTCCATCCAATCTGACAGAGCTTGAGCTATTTTGCACAGAAGAATGGGAAAAAATTCACTCTCTAGATGTGCAAAGCTAATAGAGATATCCCCAAGAAAACTTACAGCTGTAATTGCAGCGAAAGGTGGTTCTACAAAGTATTGACTCAGGGGGGCTGAATACAAATCCCCCCCCCCCACTTTTCACATATTTATTTGTAAAAAATATTAAAAAAACATTTATCACTTTCCTTCCACTTCACAATTATGTGCCACTTTGTGTTGATCTATCACATAAAATCCCAATAAAATACATTTACATTTTTGGTTGTAACATGACAAAATGTGGAAAATTTCAAGGGGCATGTATACTTTTTCAAGGCACTGTATTTGATTATTTTGTGATTGTATATAAGTAATTTATCAGAATGTTTTGAACCTGTATAGGCATCAGCACCATCACAGCAGTGCGATCTCCTACAACAATCATTTGTACCACAAAATCAGCTACTCAGTGAATCACCCTCTATAACACAGGTAGGTAGATCTGCTTTCAGTACCATTTAAATTGTTCAATTATATATATTGTATAAAGTCTTTAATATAGACATGCCTCTCATTTTGGTAGTTTTTTTTTTTTTTTTTTGGGGGGGGGGGGGTTACCTGATCTAACCCAAAAGAAAATCATTTCCCAAAAGGAGGAACAATTTCAGGAAATTTACTAACTAGCTTTCCTACATACCATTTACCTATCATGCTCTCATGTATGTTTTAGCAGGAGGGCTTCCTGCATGTATATTAACAGAGGGGGAGAAAAAAAAGTCTAATCTCCATGTGACTGTATGGGACTGTGCATCTCTTGATATTGGCAAGTGACTAAAATCTAGATTTCAGACAAATAGGATATTTTAACTAGTAGAATCCTATGATACTGAAACCTCTTCCAGACAGCATAGCTAGGTCTAAGGTTCCTAAACTTAGCAAAAACTAATATACATGTCATTAGCAACATTTGGGCCACACCTGTATATTATCACAAAAGTAAAACGAAAGTAAGAGATTCAAACGCTAGTTATATTACTTTAAAAACAATAAACCTGTTTTTTTACATGCAAAAAAGTTAGGGGACTTAAATTCTGAAAACATTTTCTGAGTGAGAACCCAACAAAGGATATTAACACACTCATCGAGAAGCATTAGCCAAAAGTTCCTGTCTTTTTATAAAGACTTAAACCTAAATTGTTGGCAAAATGCTTTTGACTGTGACCATTCTAAAGTTTCCTTTTTTCTTCAACAGTACAGCCTACCAAAACTCTGTCCTAGAGTCTAAAGCCGACCAAACATGGATCAAAATTTGGGTATGGGTAGGCTAATTGTACCCAAGTTAATACATCGATCGACTTGGGTAAAACCAGCCTGTCGAATTGTTTACATTTGATTACTGCCGGTGATTATAGACACTAGCAGTAATCAATGTGTTCTGTAGGCCTGGAAGGCTTACAATAGCACTGAGGAAGGCTACCTTGCACAGCTGCACCAGATTTTGCAGTTTTAGTAAATCAACCCCCATGTGTCTTATTACTCCTTCTATATGTAAATATAAGTAACCTTGCAAAACTTATTGCTTCTTCCATGTTTGTACTCACATTTTTAATAACATTAGAATTAAACTTTATATTAAAGATTTAAAGTAAGAGGTGTCTTTACATATAACTGTCACATTTAACATTGTATTGTAATTTTAAAAAGCTGACATAACAAATTGGAGTAAAAAAGGATCACCTTTGGAGGTGATCATTATGTATAAGGACCCCTCTCATTGTGTGCATTTTCCTCCTTTCAACATGCAGAAGGGTTCTCTGCAATGTGCAATTTATCCCTACCAGATCTGGACAGCATTGATTGTAGTTGCTACCTACATTGGCTTCACTTTGTACCATTAGTGCCTGTATTTACTAAATAAGCCATTGTATCAGTATTGTTTTACAAAATATAACTATTGAAAGCATTTTCTTTCATTCTTCTGTCCTCAAAAGACACCCCATAGTAACAAATTCATTACTTTATACTACTTTTGCTTTCATTTTTATGTTAATGCGTCTTAAAACATGATTTGATAAAATATAAAAAGAAACACTGTATGTATTTGTATTACACATTGGATTTGTATTTGTATTAATAATGTGAGTTCCTCTTTTTTTGTGGATTGGGCATTTTTAAACAGATGATAAAAAAAATACAGCAAAGCACATGTGAATTGACCTCTTTGTCTTTTATTTTTAGTGTGGGTACTTATGCAAGATTTACTCTGAATGTTTCATTTTTGTCATTTTTATTTTCTAAATTAAAGTTACAGATTTGCTTAGAATATCACAAGTAGATTGAAGGGAAAAAATATTTTTGCCTGTCAATTTATAAAGACATTATAGACAGTAAAGATAACAGTAGATAGTTTAGTAACTCAATCAACTAATCAGATTTCAGGTTTTTACCAGTTTTTTTTCATTATTCTGATTGCAATAACTGTGACTGCTTAACTCTGTGGAATTAACCATGAGTTTTTTTTCCTTTTTTTCTGCGTAAAAATGACTGTAAAATTATCATTTGCAATATACATACAACTGTTTCTATATAACATTGCACAAACTGAGGGAACACCAACTACAGTCTTTTCCTTTTTTTAGTTTTCTGCACAGATGTTCCAAACCGTCAGAGATCAACTGGAACAACGGAGACAGAATATCCAAGCCAACATAAGATGGCAACAGAAGGAACTCCAAAAGATCTTGGAGACCCTAAGTATGGTCCAGGATCCCAATCCACAAGTGAGTTACTATTTATTACTGGGGATGCAGAGCCGGGGCCATGACTAGGCATTGAGCTCAGCTTAATGCTGGAAGACTTCATATGCAGTGGCTATGCAAATAGATAGAGCTAGGCCTTGTGTACATAGTGGGCTTAAAAATGTTAG
The DNA here is from genome assembly GCA_037952925.1 of Lithobates clamitans. Taxonomy (NCBI): domain Eukaryota; kingdom Metazoa; phylum Chordata; class Amphibia; order Anura; family Ranidae; genus Lithobates; species Lithobates clamitans. The sequence goes on along the minus strand of JBBGZY010000889.1, from coordinate 599,240 downwards.
AGACATTTGACCTTTTTTTCTGCCTCTAAACTCCCCTCTGTGTTAGCCTATGTGTCCCTGGGTTTACAGGTGTTTAGAGGCAGAAAAAAAAACATCACTTATGTAAGTATGTTATTGGGTTTTTTAAGGTTTTTCTGTGGAAATGTAGTACAAAGCAAACAGATATACTTTAAAGCAGTGTACAAAAAACATTAGAGGCAAAAAAATAGTAACGATTCCATGAGATACAGTTGGGCTCATAAGTTTACATACCCTGGCAGAATTTATGATTTCTTGGTAATTTTTCAGAGACTATGAATGATAACACAAAACATTTCTTTCACTCATGGTTAGTGTTTGGCTGAAGCAAATTATTATCATTCAACCGTGTTTACTTTTTAAATCATAATGACAACAGAAACTACCCAAATGACCCTGATCAAAAGTTAACATACCCTGTTGATTTTGGCCTGATAACATGCACACAAGTTGACACAAAGGGGGTTTGAATGGCTATTAAAGGTAACCATCCTCACCTGCGATCTGTTTGCTTGTAATTAGTGTGTGTGTGTGTATAAAAGGTCAGTGAGTTTCTGGATTCCTGACAGACCCTTGCATCTTTCATCCAGTGCTGCCCTGACGTTTCTGGATTCTGAGTCATGGGGAAAGCAAAAGAATGGTCAAAGGATCTGCAGGAAAAGGTAGTTGAACTGTATAAAACAGGAAAGGCATATAAAAAGATATCCAAGGAATTGAAAATGCCCATCAGCAGTGTTCAAACTCTAATCAAGAAGTGGAAAATGAGGGGTTCTGTTGAAATCAAACCACGGTCAGGTAGACCAACTAAAATTTCAGCCACAACTGCCAGGAAAATTGTTTGGGATGCAAAGAAAACCCCACAAATAACTGCAGATGAAATACAGGACTCGCTGAAAACATGTGGTGTGGCTGTTTTAAGATGCACAATAAGGGGGCACTTGAAGAAAGTTGGGCTGCATGGTCGAGTCGCCAGAAGAAAGCCATTACTACGCAAATGCCACAAAGTATCCTGCTTACAATATGCCAAACAGCACAGAGACAAGCCTCAAACCATCTGGCACAAAGTCATTTGGAATGATGAGACCAAAATTTAGCTTTTTGGCCACAACCATAAATGCTATATTTGGAGAGGAGTCAACAAGGCCTATGATGAAAGGTTTTTTAATTCCTACTGTGAGATATGGAGTTGGATCACTGATGTTTTGGGGATGTGTGAGCTACAAAGGCACAGGAAATTTGGTCAAAATTGATGGCAAGATGAATGCAGTATGTTATCAAAAAATACTGGAGGAATATTTGCATTCATCAGCCAGGAAGCTGCGCATTGGACATACTTGGACATTCCAACATGACAATGATCCAAAACACAAGGCCATGTCGACTTGTCATTGGCTACAGCAAATTAAAGTGAAGGTTCTGGAGAGGCTATCTCAGTCTCCTGATCTCAATATCATTGAGCCACTCTGGGGAGATCTCAAATGTGCAGTTCATGCTAGACAGCCCAAGAATTTACAGAAACTGGAGGAGTTTTTTGTCTTTCGGTCTCTCTGGCCACTGTTTTTCCCCTGATCATTGTGTTCCCTGTTTTTTCCTTTACTTTCCTCAGCCCTTCTAGATCAGAACAAGGACGCAGCTCTCACAGAGGCGGAGCTACGTACCTACGTCATACGCGGAAGTCGGAGAAAGTGTGGAACGCAGCTGGGGCGCACGCCGCTCAGCTGACTGCTTGCATCCACGAGCTCTTCTCCGGGCTTGATCTCCCTTGCGCAGTGTGATACCTACACTCCTTATTGGAGTGATTAACTGTTTTTAATCTTCATTCAATTTTTTATTTATTTATTTTTGGTCGTTGTACTTAGCTTATATTTTTAATAAATTTATACGGTATCACACTATGGAAGCCCTGTTTTCTTTTGTATGAAGAAAAAATCTAATCGTGAAGGACACCCACATCCGGAGCAGAAGTCCTTTAGGAACAACTCCATTGGATTTCAAGACAACACTGGTTACTACATACTTATTACCCCTGCTGGGGTGCGGGGAGCTGGTGAGTGGGGACCCTGCACCTAAGTCACTGCAGATTTATCGTTGCCATCATTAAAGTCACTCTACGCAGGAACCCCTGAATGAACTGATGGTTAATTAAGGACTCTCACAAACACTGACTTTCATCAATTCACTAATCATTTTGCATTTTTTTTATTTCAATTTTTGGCACATTTGTAATTTCTTTGGCATATTTTGGTTTTTACATGCTGTTACAATTCACAACTGTTTGTTCTCATGGTGAAGAAGAGGGCTGGGTTTGCTTCACCAGCTTTATATATTGTGCACAGCGGAGATATAGTGTGAATACTCAACCATTATACGGCACTGGCCATGGACTGATTATATAGTTATTTCCAGCTAGTTTAACAGTTGGAAGGAGTATTTGGTCTACGTTAACCCCTTATACAACATTAGGGGACTGTGTTATTGCTACACTTAGTATTTATAAGTTGGTGTCACCACCACTGATGAATTGTTTGCATACCTGTTTTTGATATATATATTTTTATGCATGCTCGTCTATATTTGTCTGCACCTATAGGTATGGGATATTAATCCCATTGGGTACATATACACACAATTTTAAATATATTTTATATATATTTTTACTTTTTATTTCTTTGAAAAAATGCACTGTTTAGCCCACTTTGAGGAGAGTACACAGGATATATAGCTTTTTTAGCCTACACACAGTTTTACTTATCCAATTTAGGTAGCGCCATCTGCCCCTATTCACATATTATTTTCCTTGTTTATCTCATCCCTGTGGGGGGTGAGTAAGGGGAGGCTGCAAGCCTTTGGTCTGTGAGTGTGGAAATCCTATTTACTTTCTCACAGAGGACGTGACTCTTCAAAATCGCACCACCGGCGCTCCTTTTCCAGGTCTAAGCATCACGGTTCACCCTCAAGATCGGGTCACTGTAGCGAGGAATGGTCTTATTCTTCAAAGGCTCGCTCCAGTCACTCAGCTAGTTGTGTCTGCTGGGGCTGTAGAGTAGAACACCTGCAGGAACGTCTCTATGTGATCTCTGCTACGCCAAGGCATCTAGTTAGAGAGGGGATGCAGACCAGCAGCTTAAGACCCTGGTCTAGAAGGTTGTTAAGGAATCCCTCAGGGGTATTGAAACTAGCCAGTCCTATGTTCCTCCTGCTGAGCCTCCACATTCTCCAGTAGGGGAGACACAAATTCAAGATACTTGGGAGTCCTCTCTGTCAAGCCATCCTTCTGCGGCCATCTCAGATAGTGACTCTGATGAAAAGAGTCCTTGTGCGAGGTTCGATTTTGCTCTGCTTTCCCCCTTGATTAAGGCCATTAGGGAAACCTTAAATTGGGAGGAACATGTGGCCGCTCCCTCCAAACAAAGGAAATTCTTCAAACAACTAAAGAAGGAACGTGTCAATTTTCCAGTCATCGCCGAACTTGGTGAAGTCATTACAGACGAATGAGGCAAGGTGAAAAGAAGAACTCCATGTTATCTAAAGTTTCAAAGCTCTATCCCTTCAAGGAGGAAGAGGTCAAGTATTTGGAGTCGGCCCCATTGGTGGATGCAGCCGTGATGAGGCTGGTAAAATATGTGACACTTCCCCTGGAGGATACAGTCTCCTTTAAGGATGCTTTAGATAGACGGATCGATTCTGATCTGAATAGAGTTTATCTTACAACAGGTATGGCCTGTAAACCAGCATTAGCTCTGGCGGCTATGTCTAAGGCCATGGAGGTCTGGACTGATAGTGTGGACGAGACACTTAGGAAAATCTCAGAAGATGTAGCAAAGAGTTCTCCTATCCAAGAATTGAGGCTAGCATCCGATTTTCTGGGGGCTATCATCCGCCTGGTGGCCCAGGTCATGCTTTCTTCTGTCACCGCCAAGCGGGCCCTGTGGCTTCGTCCCTGGCTGGCTGATCCAGCTTCAAAACAGGTATGGTGCCGAATCCCCTTTGAGGGGTCTTCTCTTTTTGGCAACAAATTGGATAATGCCATAACCCGGGCCACTGGTGGGAAGTTGGAGTTCCTTCCTTAAGATCAGTGTTTGCAAGGCCAGAGAAGATCTTTTCCAAGAAAACAGTATCAGGAGCGAACCAGGGAAGTCCACAGCTACAAACCAGGCAGTGAATTCTCCAGGTCTTGGAAGGCAAGACAATCGTCCTTCAAGAAGTCCTCCAAGAGCGGTTCGACAGGGGAGAGAGAGACGACCAGATCTTTTTGAGATTGGGCCCACTCAGACAGGCTAGGTGGGGGCTCGTCTTTTCCACTTTCGGCATGTCTGGGCAGCCTCAATTCAAGACTTTTGGAAGGTCAAGACGGTCTCATCAGGTCATGCCTGGATCTTCAGAGGCGCTCAGGGTCCCCACCTCTCTTCCGGCTTCAGAAGAAAAAAGGCTGATTTTCTTAGCTTACGTAGAATCTTTATTGGTTCAAGGCGCTGCTATCCCTGTCCCAGTCAACCAGTGAGGCATGGGAAATTATTCTCCTCTCTTTATGGTCCAAAAGAAAAGTGAGGATGGAGGATTATCATAGATCATCATAGATCTGACCCATCTGAACCGCTTTATCAAAAAAGAAAAGTTCAAGATGGAGACGCTGTCCACAATCCAGCAGTCCGTCCAATCGGGAGACTGGATGGTTTCCATAGACCTCAAAGACGCTTATTTTCATGTTGCAGAAGATTTTCAACAATTTCTCAGCTTCTCTGTGGGCAGGCTTCATTTACAGTTCACGTGCCTTCCCTTTGGGCTGTCGACTTCTCCACGTGTCTTTTCAAAGGTCCTGTTAGCTGTTGTGGCCGCAGATGAAACCTAGATTCCCCAAATGGGATCTATCACTAGTTCTTGATTTCTTCTCACAACTCGACAAGACTTCTTTTCTGATAGCCATAACTTCGGCAAAGAGAATTTCTGAAATTCAGTTCATAGGTTCAAAGGAACCCTTTCTCACTTTTTTCCGGATAGAGTGGTCCTAATCCCGATGCTAGGGACAAATCCCAAGGTCACCTCAGTCTTCCATGAAAACCAGGCAATCACACTCCCTACATTTAATTCTGCTGGAAGTCTGGATCCACATCCTCTCGATATGGGAGTTACCTTGAAGCAATACTTGGAGGCTACAGCTTCTTTTCGACAATCTGACTAACTCTTTGTTTTATTAAGGGGATATAGGGGTGGAGGCGCGGAGGCAGTTGCTGCCACTGCCTGTTCGTGCATGCACACCTAAAGTTGAAAATTGGGACTATCACGGCACTTGTTAATAACTCACAGTTGAAAAAAGCATAAAAAGTATAAATTTTAATAACTAACAATACAAAATTACAAAATAATATATACATACAATATTAAAATCAAATGTATACGCCACACTGAACACAGTAATTTACGGGTAGAACCCGTGTTTAGAGGGGGGTATACAGGATTTTTGCCTCGACCGGTTTCGCGGTCAAAACCGCTTCTTCAGGAGAAAAAGGTCTATAAAACAATTAATAATTTTAATTTATAAACAATATAGAAGGTATGCAGCAAACATAAGGTAATCACAAAACACCATGATACAAAGATAATAACAAGGTTGAAGACCCACTCAGACAGGTTCAATGGGATAGCAGGACCCAACACAAATCCCCCCACGGCGGACACGGGGGATTGTGAACAGATTCTGGTTAATAAATGGTGAAAAATATATGAATAATAATGATATGGAAGCTGAAATGTAAGGGGGTGCACACCCGGGTGAGGAGGAAACTGGAGTGAAGGTGGCAAGAGTAGGAACAGAAGAAGGGGGACAGGGGGAGAAAATGGGGGGGAGGGGAGAGAGGGAAGGGGGGGAAAGCAGGGGTAAGGAATAGGGGGTGGGAAGGGGTGGAAAGGGTCGGGAAGGGAAGGGAAAGGGGAAAGGGAAGGGAGCGAGAGTGAGGGGAGGAGGGGGGGAAGAGAGAGAGGGGGAAGGAGGAGAGGGGAGAGGAAAGGGGGGGAGGGGGAAGGAGGGGGGGGAAGGAAAGGGGGAGGAAAGGGGAAATGTCTAGGAAAGACGGAAGGAAAGGGGGGAGGGGGAAAGGGGAGAGGTAGGGGGGTGTGAAGGGTGGAGACACGAGGGAGAAGGGAAGGAAAGGAGGTGCCAGAAATAACCCCCAGGGCATAACAGTGATGTGAATAGGGAAAAAAGGATAAGAAAATAACAGGCAGACACTCACCAGGTGGTTAGTTAGCCAGAAATAGATGCATGGGCTGTCTGTGGCGAGGTCTAATATGAGGCATGTAGCATCAATGGGGGGTACAGGGATAGTCCCGAATTCAAAGGTTGATCGTTCAGGTTTTGGGGTTACAATGATGCTGAGTGGAATACGTGCATAGCAACCTCGTCTAATAATTGAAGACAGAGGTCAGAGGCCAGAGGAGGTGAGTAGAGAGAGAGAGACAGGAGAGGGACACATAAAGGGGGAAGTTGACATAAGGTGAGAGAAACAAGCACAATCCTGCAAGGCTCGCAGGGACGTGCAGACACAAGAGGGGGAAAGAACAGAAAGGGTGGTGAGAGAAATCACATCCCTGCATGGCTCGCAGGGACATGTTGACATACAATGCCCTAATGCCACACCAGCAATCAACTCTTCGCGAAAAAGACTACGTTATGGTGGAGGTACCCCACCAGCTAACCCTAAGAAGGATAAAAAAGGCCCTAAAGGTCCCAAATCTGTACGTGCATTCCCTACACAAACCTCAACCGACACTACTACCCCTGCGGAAGGGGCGGTGGGTCATTCCACATTACATGGCACTATTCCGAAAGTTCTCAGTTCATTTCTTATGACAAATAAGTACACTAAGATCAATGAAGATCTAATTTTTTTAGACCTAAAGAAGCAACAGAGCAATTTAGACACTTATGTCCTGAAACCCACACAACTTTCACAGAACACCCCCCCCTCCCCCCCCACGCGACACCAACCTTAACGTCATAAACCTTACTCACTATGTGCTGACTGACAAGGAAACCTCGTTATTGCAATTAGGTTTGGGCTTTTGCTCTCAAAGTCACCAAGACCATCAAGGACTTATATCTTTTCGCACAGAATTTCACATTCAGATTTATTTTTGACACTGATCATACTAACCATAACTTGAAGCGTACCAGACACTTCAGTATGGAGGAGTTTCGGGCGCTCCGTGATCTTAACGTCATAACCTTACTCACTATGTGCTGACTGACAAGGAAACCTCGTTATTGCAATTAGGTTTGGGCTTTTGCTCTCAAAGTCACCAAGACCATCAAGGACTTATATCTTTTCGCACAGAATTTCACATTCAGATTTATTTTTGACACTGATCATACTAACCATAACTTGAAGCGTACCAGACACTTCAGTATGGAGGAGTTTCGGGCGCTCCGTGATCTTATGCTCCTGTATGACGAGGGGGAAACTGGGGACTTGGGCCCTCCCCAGGGTGCCCGGTCCCCAATTGGTTCTTCTCAGCGAGTATCCTCTCTGGGGACCCCTTCTCACCATCCTCCAACTAATCTTTCCAGCCAGACTGTCACCTCTAACCAAGCATCACAACCTAAACCATTTCGTCTACGGTCTCGTAGATTTCCAGACCTCAACACCTGCCCAGACATCTGGGCTTTCCTTCAAGCCACTATCAGAGACCTTAAAAAACAACAATGGCCTGAATTCCCCTCTAATCTCAACCCCAGTCAAATTAAAGCACTCAAATCCTTGCAGAGACGCTCTGATGTCGTCATCAAACAGTCTGATAAAGGCGGTAATATCGTCCTAATGACACACAACCAATACCACTCTATGTGCCTGACCATTCTTAATAACCGCAATTGGTATCAACCCATCACTCAATCCCATGTGTCGTCCTTTGCACAGGAACTTCAAGTTCTTTGCACTGAGGCCTTCCTTGCAGGCCTCATTGACAAAGATACGTTGGAGTTCCTGGTCCCTAAATTTCCCTGTGTCCCCACCTTTTATTCCCTTCCCAAGACCCACAAAAATGTCCGTACCCCCCCAGGAAGACCGATAGTCTCGGGGATAGGTTCTCTAACTGACAACGCCAGTAAGTTCAATGATACGTTTCTGATGCCGCATGTACGTAGCCTCCCGTCCCATATTAGAGATACTACCGATCTGTTGCAGCGTCTCGAGGGAATCCAGATCCCTCCTGACGCCCTGCTCGTGGCAGTTGATATTGAGGCGCTTTACTCTAGTATCCCCCACGAGCAGGGCGTACGGACGGCTAGTTCCTTCCTCTTCGAGCAGGATACCACCACATGGCCTCTCAACCATTTTGTTCTTGCATTATTACAGTTCATTTTAACGAAAAATTATTTCACCTTTAACAATCAATTGTTTTTACAAACACAAGGAGTCGCCTTGGGGACATCCTGTGCTCCAGCTTACGCAAATCTTTATTTAGGCGGTTGGGAGAGGTACGTCCACTCGGATGATAGATACACAGAATTTCTAGACGACACCCTGTTGTGGTATCATTTCATTGATGACCTATTCTTAGTATGGACTGGATCTAAGGACAAACTTTTGAATTTCCTCCACGAGTTGGTTGATAATGATCTTAACCTCAAGTTCACTTTTAAGATCGATACGGATCAGATCTCATTCTTAGACCTTAACATCATTAAACAACAAGACGGCACCTTAGGTACGGACCTCTATCGTAAACCTACGGCCGGCAATACTCTACTATATGCCACCAGTGCCCACCCCAGGTCACTGGTGCGCAGCATACCCTACGCATAATATCTGCGTTTGCGTAGAAACTGTACGCTGGAGAGCGACTTCAGGCTTCAGGCCAAGGCATTACGTAAACGTCTCCTTCTGCGAGGATATTCCTCTACCAACCTTAGAAAAGCATTTAATAGAGCCCTGTCACGTCCTCAGAATTCCTTATTATTCAACCGCCAAAAACCCCCCTCTCCTAATGATTCCGTTCATTACTACATATTCAGCACACCATCATATACTTCGAAACATCCTATCTAACAACTGGCATTTCCTGGCTGAACATCATACCCTACGCAAATATGTACGGTCTGCTCCGGAACTTGTGTTCCGCAGAGCTTGCTCCCTGCGGGACCAACTGACTTCCAGCCACTACATCTCTGAAAAACCCCCTAGGATAGGACCTAATGGCACTTTTAGATGTGGGGATTGCCCCCGCTGTCCCTGGGTTTGTGAGGGAAAGCAGTTCGTTTTACCCAACGGAGAACTCTTTGTCCCACGAACCTTTGCAGACTGCGGCACGAGAGGTGTGATTTATTTGATGTTATGTAAAGCTTTTTACGTTGGAAAGACCATTCGAGAACTCAGACAGAGGATTGGTGATCACCTCTATTATTCCGAGAATGGTAAACTGACCACGATCATAAGACATATTGGACTATATCATAGATTTGACAATTCTGTTGTTCAATTTTTACTCCTTGAGGTGGTGCAACCTAACTCCAGGGGAGGTGACTGGGACCGTACAGTCCTTCAGAGGGAAACTTTATGGATAGAACGGCTCAATGCCACTTTCCCTCCTGGCCTCAACGAAATGGTATCTTACAAACCTTTTTTGTGACTCTTTTTGTGATTCTTCGGAAGACACCCCTCCCCCTTACCCCCCCCTTGTTTCCCCCCCTCCGTTTTCTCCCCCCCCTCCCTTGTGCCTCATTCCCTTCCTAGCCCTCCTTTCCCATTTTCCTTCCCCTCTCTTCCCCCTCCCCCTTGTCGGGAGTTGATACCCCTTTTATGATGACTGTATTGTCCTATTAACACTTCATCTATGTGAATGATCTACTGGTCTGTGTTAGGATCTGTGACATTCCTGGGGTGATATTCCCAGAGATATATATAGTAATTTCTTTATAGTTTATCTGTATCCTCATTTAAGTTTTCTTTGTTTTTATTTATTGCTGTAAGAGGACTCGCTCCCTCCCCCTTCCTCAGCGGTTCTGGTACCATGCGGAATCTTTTGCCTTCTCTCCCTCCGGCGGACATGTGTTTACCCTGGCAGTTTTTTGTTTTTCTGCTTGCACTGTATGTCTTGGATCCCTAGTTCCTTCAGACATCAGCGCGGGCTTGCGCAGTAGCAACGGGTCCCATGCACCTGCGCAGTGCGGGTAAACAGACCCGGTTACATCAGACGCCGCCTAAGGCGGCGTGCTCTGACTTCCGGGTTGGGGAGCTCTTATAGCGGCCCTAATTGGACCGCTTTTCGAGCACGAATGGACCCTCTTTGCAGAGCTGTTAGGATGGACCATTCCTTCTGAAGGTCAGTGTGCCTCTGTCTTGGGTGTGGGAAGCTCTCTTCCCCCACCACCCTTGTACCCCTCCTCCTCCTGTGTCAGTGTGTCCCTGCGAGTAGTGCAGGGATGTGCTTTTCCATTGCCCCCTGCACCCCCTTCTTCCTTGTATGTTAACATGTCCCTGCGAGCCATGCAGGGATGTGATTTCTCTCACCACCATTTCTGTTCTTTCCCCATCTTGTGTCTGCACATCCCTGCGAGCCTTGCAGGGTTGTGCTTGTTTCTCTCACCTTATGTCAACTTCCCCTTTATGTGTCCCTCTCCTGTCTCTCTCTCTACTCACCTCCTCTGGCCTCTGGCCTCCAGAGCTCTGACTCCATCCATGTCTTCAATCTCTTAGACGAGGTTGCTATGCACGTATTCCGCTCAGCATCATTGTAACCCCAAAACCTGAATGATCAACCTTTGAATTCGGGACTATCCCTGTACCCCACATTGATGCTACATGCCTCATATTAGACCTCACCACAGACAGCCCATGCATCTATTTCTGGCTAACTAACCACCTGGTGAGTGTCAGCCTGTTATTTTCTTATCCTTTTTTAATACTATTCACATCACTGTTATGTCCTGGGGGTTATTTCTGGCACCTCCTTCCCTTCCCTTCTCCCTCGTGTCTCCCACCCTTCACACCCCCCTACCTCTTTATTAATTATTGTTTTATTGTTTTATAGACCTTTCCCTCCTGAAGAAGCGGTTTTGACCGCAAAACCGGTTGAGGCAAAAATCCTGTATACCCCCCTCTACAGATACACGGGTTCTACCTGTAAATTACTGTGTTCAGTGTGGCATATACATTTGATTTTAATATTGCATGTATATATTATTTTGTTATTTTGTATTGTAGTTATTAAAATTTATACTTTTTATGCTTTTTTCAACTGTGAGTTATTAACAAGTGCCGTGATAGTCCCAATTTTCAACTTTAGGTGTGCATGCACGAACAGGCAGTGGCAGCAACTGCCTCCGCGCCTCCACCCCTATATCCCCTTAATAAAACAAAGAGTTAGTCAGATTGTCGAAAAGAAGCTGTAGCCTCCAAGTGTTGCTTCAAGGTAACTCCCATATCGAGAGGATGTGGATCCAGACTTCCAGCAGAATTAAATGTAGGGAGTGTGCCTCCATCCCTATATCCCCTTAATTCTACAATACTGGGATGATGGCACTGATAGCTGGTTTCTACTAATGTGCAATTGAGGCCATACTCTCCTTTTTGGTAACTCTTTGTTTTGTTCCATGTAAAGAACAAGGGCTTCAGGGCTTCTGTCAAATCCATTGCGGCATGGGTGGTTCAAGCTATCCAATGGGCTTACAAAGAGAAGGGCTTGGCTCCTCCTGAGGCGGTTACAGCGCACTCTACTAGAAGTCTCTCTATGTCATGGGCGGCCTCACGTCATGTTGCGCCTAAAGATACCTGCAAAGCAGCTTCCTGGTCAACCGTTCATACTTTTATGTCTCATTATTGTGTTGAGCCAGCGACTTTATCTTTTGTCAATTTTGGTTTTTAAGGTGCTGTCAGTTGACAGTGTTAAATAAATCTTTTTGTTCACCATTTCTTGCCCACTCGGGTGTGTATGGCGAGTTATTTTCCACACGTTGCTGCCATGGAGTCTGTCAGGAAAGTGGAAAATTCCTATCAAAATACTTACTGTAATTTTCCTTTCCTGATGGACTCCATGGCAGCAGGAGTTCCCTCCCAAATGACTGGAGTAGGCTAGTTACCAAACACGGCCGTGGGCAGGGAGCAAAGATTTATGGGAGTAGTGTCCTATAGTAGAGGCCGGACTAAACCCACATGTTGCTGCCATGGAGTCCATCAGGAAAGGAAAATTACGGTAAGTATTTTGATAGGAATTTTCCATTTTATTGAAGGGGGAACCTGTCATGCATCACGTTTTGCATTCTGTGAAAATAATACAGGGAGTTTTGTGAATGGATGAGTGGGATGTAAGGGGAAGGCCAGTGGTGCGATCCTTCACTGTTAAAGCCAAGGCAGTTAACCCATGCATAGCTGGACATTCAGCGCTTTGAGAAGGATTCAGCATCAATTAAGGATGAGAATTTTTACAGTAACAAGCAGCCAGCAGGGTGTAGAATACACTTCATTAGAGGTATGTTATGTTTTTCGGTCCTGTATTCGCAGAAACATTTTTTTTTACTAAATTTCAACTTTAAAGTGAAAGTACAGATAGATTTGTCATCAATGTACATTTTAGCTTTTTGTATTGTATGTAGTTTGAAGATGTAGATTTGGAAAAGGTACAAACCTCAAAGCTGAACTCAAGGTAGATATTAAAAGAGAAGTATGGCTCTCTGTTCTGCCCCTCCAGTGCTCATTGGAGCGCTGGGCTGTGAAGGGGGTGGGAGGGGCTGGCTAAGCCTCTTAGCAGCATGCTAAGAGGCTGAGCCAGCTGCCGGCCCAGGCATCTGGGTGGATCCCATCCAAGCCTTCATCAGCTGAGTGACGTCAGCTGACAGTGAGCTTCAGTCCGCTGTCAGGTGAAAACTGGTCACAAGAATGCAAAACAAACTGCACTCCTGTGATCCATAGGAGAAGTATAGTCAAAATAGCTTTGGCTATACTTCTCCTTTAAGTAACTAAAGTAGTTTTGGTATATCAGCCTCTTGCAGTCTAATGTATAAGTCTGTACAACAGAGCTTGGAGGGAGGGAGAAGCAGCTTAACCAGTTGTGCTGCAGTGCAGGAGCATGCTGATATGAGAAGACAGCATATTGACAGATGATTTCATTTGTGTGCTGCTTCTCCTTGCACTGTCCAATCACAGGGAGGGTGTGGCCAAGGGGCCTATGAATATCTAGCTCCCCTGCCCTACTAGACATGGCTGTGCCTTAAGGCAGAGCTGTGAAAATCTCAGCACATACTGTATATATCATGCGTATGTTTAGCTATTTGCCTGAAGTTCAGCTTTAAAGTGGTGTTCCGGCCAAAATTATACTTTTTAAATAAAAATACCCCTATAATACACAAGCTTAATGTATTCTAGTAAAGTTAGTCTGTAAATTAAAGTCTGTTTTGTTAGTTTATAGCAGTAGTTTGTTGTTTTATAAACTTACAGCAGGCCGTGGCCATCTTAAGTGTGGGCATCTGGAGCCAGACTGTATTTCTTCCTGCATCTCATCCTTGTAGCACATGCTCAGTGCAGCACAAGCAGTGTAATAGGTTTCAGGTCAGGTTTCCATAACAATGGCAGTTTCAGAGGAAGTTGCCGCCCCACATGCTCAGTGCAGCACAAGCAGTGTAATAGGTTTCAGGTCAGGTTTCCATAACAACGGCAGTTTCAGAGGAAGTTGCCGCCTCTTCCCAGAAGGCATTGCAAACAGGAAATGATGCGATGGGCCGCGGCCAGGGAGGAGGAAGTGAAAAATGAACACAGCAGATATACAGTAGGTGCTGAGAAAAAGAATAAAAAAATATCCAATTTGTTTACAGTGAACAGTTTAGTGAGGGATTCTGAAGAGTTGTAAAAGTGGGTGGAACTCCACTTTAATATTACGATTTTTGTTTTTCATTGTGATTAGATGCTTTACCAGCCACAAATTGTTTCAATGAGCTTTAGCAATATGCAACAACCAGAGCCTCAACAGCAAATTAATAAACAGTCTGCCATGCAACAGCAGATGATGTCTACTTCTTCAACTCATGGACAAATATCATCTTCCCAGACTGCAAGCCAGCATCTAGTATCATCACAATCAATGCTACCGGATACAAATGTTCTACCCAACAAGGTAATAATATTTTAGTTCTGTATACTGCATTGTAGTACCAGTACCATATGAGGCAAATATCGCTGCCCATATATTACTAGAAATAGGGAAAATTCTGTTGTTTTTTATGTCTGCATAAAGCAGTTTGAAGTCCTTTACTGCCAAATATGACTGGCATTACTGGCGATGGTGTAGGTTGCTGAGAAGCACTAAACATATCTAGCAGCACTAAGCTCAGTGGCTGAAGGCTTGATGTATTTGAAAGCTACATGCAGAAGGTATATACTCTGTAGAGAGACCTTTTTCACATTAAGTAGGGCAGTGGGTACTTTTTGTACACTTAGGCTGAAGAGGTCAAAATGTCTTCTGTTGGCTAACAGAAAAAAATATTGGAGATGTGATACCTTTTAATAGTTTAGCTATTTCGAGAATATAGCTATATATACAGTGAGATATTGAGATAGATGGATGAATAGATTAAGTGTACATGACTGTAGTTACTTATTAGCTTTATATATGACAAATGATGACTGCTCACATTTGTGAGATAATAATCAAATAAAGGGACCAGACTGTTTAATCCACCTCTAAAAGTGGGTTAATTTATGTTTAAAGTTACATAGCAGGCGAGGTTGAAAAAAGACACAAGTCCATCAAGTCCAACCTGTGTGTGTGGTCGTTCAGGTGCTTATCTAATAGTTTTTTAAATTATCGATGCTCCCTGCTGAAACCACCGCCTGTGGAAGAGAATTCCACATCCTAACCGCTCTTTCAGTAAAGATCCCTCTACGCAGTTTAAGGTTAAACCTCTTTTCTTCTAATTTTAATGAATGTCCACGTGTCTTATTAAATTCCCTTTTGCGGAAAAGTTTTATCCCTATTGTGGGGTCACCAGTACGGTATTAGTACATTGAAATCATATCCCTTTTCTAGCGTCTCCTCTCCAGAGAGAACAAGTTCAGTGTTCGTAACCTTTCTTCATAACTAAGGTCCTCCAGTCCCTTTATTGCCCTTCTCTGGACTCTCTGGACTCTCTTCAGTTTCAGCACATCCTTCCTGAGGACTGGCACCCAGAACTGTACAGCATATTCCAGGTGCGGCTGGACCAGAGTCTTGTAGAGTGGGAGAATTATTGTTTTATCTCTGGAGTTAATCCCCTTTTTGATGCATACCAATATTCTGTTTGCTTTGCTTGCAGCAGCTTGGCATTGCATGCCATTGCTAAGCCTGTCATCTACTACGACCCCCAGGTCCTTTTCCATCCTAGATTCCCCGAGAAGTTCTCCCCCCCAGTGAGTAGATTGCAGTCATATTTTTGCCACCCAAATGCATTATTTTAAATTTTTCTACATTAAACCTCATTTGCCATGTAATTGCCCACCCCATTAATTTGTGCAGATCTTCTTGCAAGGATTCAACATTCTGCAGAGAAGTTATTGCCCTGCTTAGCATTGTTCGCAAATACAGAGATTTAGCTGTTTGTCCCATTCTCCAGGTCATTTATGAATAAATTAAATAGGATTGGTACCAGGACAGAACCCTGGAGGACCCCACTTTCCACCCCAGACCATTCTGAGTACCCCCCATTTATCACTACCCTCTGAACTCGTCCTTGTAGCCAGTTTTCAATCCATGTACTCACCCTATGTTCCATGCCAACTGACCTTGCTTTGTACAGTAAACGTTTATGGAGAACTGTATCAAATGCTTTTGCAAAATCCAGATACACCACATCTACAGGCTTTCCTTTATCTAGATGGCAACTCACCTCCTCTTAGAAGGTTAAAAGATTGGTTTGGCAAGAACGATTCTTAATGAATCCATGCTGATTACTGCTAATGATACCGTTCTCATTACTAAAATCTTGTATATACTCCCTTATCATCCCCTCCAGGGGCTTGCATTCTATTTCTACCTCTGGACCCCCCCCTCCCCCATCGCCTAGCTTAAAAGCCCCTCTAGGCAACGGGGGAGGGTCCAGAGGTAGAGATAGTCAGAACATATTCCAGAGGGTAAAGTGATTGTAAAGTCTTGTTTAAAAAAAAACAAAAAACTGTAATACTTATATCCTCTGTGCAGTTGGCTTTGCACAGAGCAGCCTGGATCATCCTCTTCTTGGGTCCATCTTTGCTGTTCCTGGCCCCTCCCCCCAGCAGCTTCCTATGGGGGCACCCGAGCTGAGTCAGAGCTCTGTGTATCCATTCAGACACGGAGCCCTAACCCGGTCCCACCCCCTCTCCCCCCTGATTAGCTAACTGACTTTGATTGACAGCCGCGGGAGCCAATGGCACCGCTGATGGACGGCTTAGATACTTGTGGACATCGCTGGAGAGAGATGGGGCTCAGGTAAGTAATTAGGGGGTGCTGGGGGGGCTGCTACACACAGAAGGTTTTTTTTATCTAAATGCATAGAATGTATTAAGATAAAAACCTTCTGCCTTTACAACTCCTTTAAGACAATATATCTATTTTCAAAGAAAAAAGTATTAACTGTCAGGAAATATACTAAGATTAAGGGTCTTAAGTATTAAAGCAGTATTACACCCAAAAGAAAACATTTATTATATTGCAGCTTACCAACTCTTAGATGTGTTGGCTGCATTTGTTTTCTTTTTTTTTTTAGGCTGGTGACCCAGCCAGTAAGTCGCTTGTTTTTCCAAAATATAAGCTCCGCTGCAGATGTATCAGTTACAGGGATGAGACAAACCATATACCACTGATGGGGTGCTTATAATGCTCAGCTTTTATTTATTTATGTAAAGCCTTTATCCGAAAAGGAACAAAACTGTTTGCTGTAACTGCTTATAAAGTGTTAGCTGGAGTTCAGCTTCAATTTGTTGGTGTGTCTAAATCTACTAGTACATCTGATACCCCCCCAGGCTGACAATGCTGCTGTCCAATGGTACCCCCTGTGCTCATTCATCCAGAGGGGCACTCTTAAAACAGGGGGTTTATTACTGGCCAGATCACCAGGTGAAAACAGAGGGGGAAAAGCCTAAAAAAAGAAAATTAATACAGCCACCACATCTAATGATTGGTATCCTGCAATATATTACATTTTTTATTTTGATTTAAGACACAAACGAGTTAACAATATTTGTACTACTACAGTCAGTACAGATATCAATTTATATATGCCCAAAATTAAAACAGGTCTAAGCTCTGCTAATTACTGGTTGTTCAAAGGGAGAAATGTCCTGTCTTTGTTGATCCAGATATTGTGGATGCACAACTCCTTTCTAGTGCTTCAGCTAGTGACAACCAGTAATATAGTTGTGGGCTGATGGCAATGGCAGCTAGCAATTAATGTAACATCTAAATTGTAAATAGCTTGACTACAGCGTACTAATTTTAGTTAATGTAGATTCCAGAAACCATACTCTCTGTAGTACAGTCAAGCAATGTATTGAAGCACACATTTAACAATAAATTTGTTTTCATAATCCGTATGTGTACGTTTTCAAAATCTATTATAAAAGTTTTAAAAGCTTGAACTTGGTCTCAGGGACAGAAATCAATGAGCAGCATGCAAGGCATACCAAACAGAAGCCACTCGACCAGCAGAAATGCATCTCAGCTCAGCAGTCCTACAGGTTTGTTGCAGAATATCAACACGGCTTCCTCTAGTGGTTCACAGCAGGACAACACCCAATGTCAGAGTGCCCCAGACTTTACTCATGACAGGCAATTAAGGTAAAAGTTCCAAATTACCTTGTGCATCATTTTTTGAGGGTGATTGTGTGATCGTTTGTATTACTTGACAAAATCAAAGCAAAAGGAGAATAAGGAAGGTAGACAGTGATTAGGTTTTGAAAGTATTTTAAAACTGACATAATTGTTTCTGGCATGAGTGCATTAGACCTAAAGTTTATGGGACCAATAGCTTTTTACTGCCAATATATATTTGTCAACAGCACTTATCATGCACTTAATATTTTGGTGTAACAGTCAATCTAAAATCCATTTATTTACCATAGCCCATAACATAACTCTAAGGCCTCGTACACACGGCTTTGCCCTGTACACCCGACCGGTTTTGCCGTTGGAATAAACTCCAAAGGTTTCTCAGACAGAATTCCATTCAAGCGGTCTTGCCTAAACACGGTCAAACCAAAGTCCGACCATCCAGAACGAGGTGATGTACAGCACGTACGACGGGACTAGAAAAAGGAGGTTCAATAGCCAGTAGCCAATAGCTTCTGTCTCATACTTGCTTCAGAGCATGCGTCGTTTTTGGTCCATCGCAAAAGCATACAGACAAGTGGTTTTCCCGATAGGAATTGGTTCCGTCGGAAATATTTAGAACGTGTTCCATTTCTAGGTCCGTCAGAATTTTTGAAAAAAAAAAGTCCGATGAGGCATACATACGATCGGAATAGACAATGAAAAGCTTCCGTCTGACTTTTTCTGCCGGACATTCCACTCGCGTGTACGCGGCTTAAGATTGTTGGACGACTGAGCATCTGATTTTTGTCAAAAGGGCGTGTGCAGGATTTTGTCTAGCATACTAACTATCCGCAAATTGTCACATGACAAACACGAATGTAGTGACGTACTATGAGAGTATAAAGAGGAAGTTCATTTCTCAAGCGCCACCCTTTGGGCCCCTTATGCTAATTTAATGTTAGTGGGAGTTTGGTGAGCGTTGATTCACGATTTTCAGATTGTACAAAACAAATGCCTTTTAAAATACGTTTGGCATAACTACATGCGAAGCAGCTTCCTTATTATCCCATTAAAGAAGATGAGAAAGTTGACATTTCATCAATTGGCGCGTCATGAATGTTAATTCTAGATTACGAACAGTAGTTTACAAGACCGAACTCTTCCCAGTCGTTCCTTTAATTTGAGCATGCGTGTTTATACTTTCGACTTTTGTGTGACGGATTTGTGTACTGACCATCCGAAAATCAGACGTGGAGCCGTCGTTCGCCAAAAATTTACTAGCCTGTCGTCCAACATTTGTTGTCTGAAAATTGGAAAACAGTTGTCGAAAAGGAGTGAACTAACGGTAAGAATTTCGGACGACAGCCTGTCAAACGACAATCCCCTTCCAGATTTTGCATCGTGTGTACAAGGCTTAAGACTGGGTATATAACACATGTCTGTGCAAACCAAATTTATTTTATTTTTTTTAAAGGAAATAGTGAAGAAGCAGATGGAGAAAGAAAGGAAGGGGAGAGAAAGGGACATAAAAAAAGGGGGAAATGAATAAATGTTGGGGGAAGGGTGGTTTGGATGGGGGGGAGGGGGTCACCCCCAGAGAGCAGGGGTCAACAGCATCAATCAAGCAAGGGAGATCACAGAAAATGAGTCTTAATCAGGTATATTGGAGGAATTCGTCATAGAAGCGAAAATGAACCAAATAGAACCATCTGGACTTATGTTCCTCTGACTTATCCCGTAAAGCTGAGGTCAGATCTTCCATTTGTTCTCAAATATATCTGTTTATTAATTTTCCAAATAATTCACAAACACTAAAACACTTAAAACAAACAAACAACACAATCTGCTACATACATATCAAAATGAAAAAGGTCTACAGTTCTTCATCACTTAATCTTAAATCAGATATTATACAAAGAAAATAAAAACAAATATATAGCGATGCACCAATGTAGAAACCTTTAAATACTCTTAAATAGAAAAAAAAAAGGAAAAAACATCAAACAAAACAAAACTAAAAAAAAAAAATTTATAAAATATTAATAAAAAAATAAAAGGGGAAAGGGAAGGGGGGAGGAGTAGGAGTTTTCCCTTCGTTATTCCCAGGTTTTATGTTAGTGATACTTGAACTTAAGCCTCAATGAAGCTCAGACAAGAAATCCACTAGCTTTGGTGAGTCTTTAAATGTTAACCATGTCAACCAAAGCCTTTTAAACTTCTCCATAGTATCATTATTTTCAGCTACCAGTTCTTCTATACGCATAACACCATTTAGAGTCTCAATCCACTCCATAAATGAAGGGATGGTAGATGACTTCCAATACCTAGAGATAAATTGTCTTACAGCTGAAACAAAGAAGCATAGAAGAGATTACCTAACTCGAGGTAAAGTCTGAGGTAAAAGAGAAAGAAGGGTCACTTCTGCAGAATTATGAACTGACTCGCCTGTAACTATATTGTAAAGATTTAATATACGTTCCCATAGTTTGTTAATAGGAGGACAAGCCCACCAAACATGTAGGAAATCTCCCATAGAGAGACGACAGCACCAGCACAATTCCGACTGGGACAGAAAAATGCGATGTAAATTGACTGGAATGCGGTACCATCTTGATAGCAGTTTAAAATTACGTTCCTGAGTATCACTAGCCACCGAAACACATCAACATGGAAACATCAGCATGGAAACACATCAACAGGCATTATCATTATATAAACTCTAATATCCTAATTATAAATCATCCACTAAAAATAACACAGATCAATGCAAAATAGGAAAAAAAATAAATTAAAAAAAGGCAAAATTATATAGAGCATGGAACCACCCACCACACCAACAGGCCTTATCATTATATAAATAAAATAGCACCTAAAAGTCCAAAAACATCCTGCGTCCCGACAACGCCACAGCAGCGCTCATGTCATGCCATGGCACCATAAGGACACAGGACCCCACCATACCCCGAAATGCCACTCCACTCATCCAGATAATTTTTGTTTCTTTCTTTTTTCCTTCTTTTCTACCTTTTGTTCAATGTCCTTTACTCTTGTGAGCCATTGGGTCACCGTCGGTGCAGATTGTTGCTTCCACAGGGGTGGAATGCAAGCTCGTGCAGCATTAAGGAGATGTTTAAGAAGAGATTTATGAAAGCATTTCCTTGATAAAGGAGTAAGGTTAAGTAGGACCGCTGCTGGGTTATCTTACAAAGAAATGTCTGTGAGTTTATGTATGAGCTTGAGAACTGGTTGAGGCTACATCTTTGAAAACAAGTCAGCTCCCTGTTCTGTGCTGATGGATTTCTTTTAAAAAGCCTGACTTTATAGCTGAAAGTATAACCACAGGCAATACTTTTTTCACTTTGGATAACGTAACGGAGGCTTATAATTCCTTGCTCTGTTAACCACTTCCTGCCCGCCATATAACAAAATGACGTGCGCAAAGTTGTTAAGTTATCCTGACTGGACGTCATATGATGTCCAGCAGGATAAGCTGCGAACACGCGCATGCAGGGGCACTCAGTGCGGCGATCGTTGGTGTAGTGTGTCAGTCTGACACACCGCATCTCCAATCTAGGTAAAGAGCCACTAAAGTAGGCTCTTTACCATGTGATCAGCTGTGTCTAATAACAGCTGATCACAGTGTAAACCAGAACAGCTTTTTATCGACTTTTCCTCCACTCGCACTGACAAACGCGAGTAGAGGAGAGTCGATCGGCTGCTATCCTGACAGGGAGGAGCTGCACTGATTCATTATCAGTGCAGCCCCCCCTCCGAGGATGCCCACCAGGGATGCCCACCCATGACCACCAGGGATGCCAATCGGTGCCCATTAGAGGTGCCAATCTGTGTCCATTATAGATGACAATCAGTGCCCATCAGTGATGCCTGCTAGTGCCTCCTCATCAGTGCTGTCTATCAGTGCCATCTATCATTGCCCATCAGCACCACCCATCAGTGCCACCTATAGGTGCCCATCCATGCCACCTATAAGTACCCATCAGTGCAGCATTTCAGTGCCCAACAGTGTCACCTATCAGTGCCCATCAATACAACCTATGAGTGCCCATCAGTGCTGCCTATCAATGCCCATCACTGCTGCATATCAGTGCCCATCAGTGCTGCATATTAGTGTCCATCATCAGTGCCACCTCATTAGTGCCACCTCATCAGTGCCTCCTTATCAGTGCCCGTCAGTGCAGCCTCATCAGTGCCCATCAGTGAATGAGAAAACTTACTTATTTACAAAATGTTATAACAGAAACAAAGAAAAACATTTTATTTTTTCACAATTTTTCTGGCTTTTTTTATTTGTTTAGCAAAAAATAAAAACCCCAGTGGTGATCAAATACCACCAAAAGAAAGCATATTTGTGTGAACAAAATTATAAAAATTTTGTTTGGGTACAGTCTTGCATGACCATTCAATTGTCATTTAAAAATGCGACAGTGCTGAAAGCTGAATATTGGCTTGGGCAAGAAGGGGGGAGAGTGCCTTGTATTGAAGTGGTTAATTTACCATTAAAAGTGTTTTGATGTTTCTGTTCGATAAGTGAAAAAAAAGCCCGTTGATTCGTACAGAAGCCCAGTGTTCTTCTTTGCTCTCTGAAATGTTATCTCAACATTATCCGTCCTGCCCAGGACAGAACACCCCCTTCCAACGGTATAAAGATCAGGAGAGAGGGAGGTATTCTGTAGTCCTAACACACTTCCTAAGGTATCAATGCTGTACCTCTATAGATACAGAACAGTGGGTAAGCACTGTAAGCCGAGGACAGTATGTTATTAGCATGATCACCAGGTAAACATAAAAGAGCCTGAAAAAGACTAGTAAGCTCAAATATGTTACATGTTTTTTTCTTGGGTTTAGGTACGCTTTATTTATGCAATATGTAGTTGAACTTAACAGTGTTTTCATTTTTCATTATGCAGACTATTGCTTAGTCAACCTATCCAGCCAATGATGCCAAGCCCCTGTAGCACAAGGCGGTACTCAGATAGTGGACATCAGA
The DNA here is from genome assembly GCA_037952925.1 of Lithobates clamitans. Lineage (NCBI taxonomy): Eukaryota > Metazoa > Chordata > Amphibia > Anura > Ranidae > Lithobates > Lithobates clamitans. The sequence goes on along the minus strand of JBBGZY010000889.1, from coordinate 576,469 downwards.
TAAAGTGGGTGCTCTGTCATAATGTAATACTGCACAAATCTACTGTTAGACTGTGTTTGCCATACATGTCTAGATGACTAGGGGTTAAATTAAAGCTGAATTCATTAACTTAGCCAATTTGACAACTGTGCAGGCACACTTTGACTTAACTCATAGTGTACCTGCACCTCAATTGACTTAACTCATAGTGTGCCTGAACACTATGACTTAACTCATAGTGAGCAGGTATACTATGAGTTAAGTCAATTGAGGTGCATGCCACCTAGTGGACTTATCTTTTTAATTTACAACTGACAGTTTTGTGGGGCTCTAGAAGAATAGCTATCACTATAGAGCTCTGACGCTGGACTTTCTGGTCTCAGCTCCTTCAACTTCAGAGTTGCATGAAGCTGCTGTGCCCACTCCTCCCCTCTGCTGCCCATTCACAGCAGCCTTTGTTTTTTTTTTGTAAACTTATTCACAAAATACAAAGGAATCTGTGAATGGGCAGCAGAGGGGAAGGATGGGCAGAGATGCTGCTTGTGAGAACACAGTGGGGGTTATTTACAAAAACTGAAGCTTGCAAAATCTGGTGCAACTCTGCATAGAAACCAGTCAGCTTCCAGGTTTTATTGCCAAAGCTTAACTGAACAAGCTGAAATTAGAAGCTGATTGGCTACCATGCACAGCTGCACCAGACTCTGAGTGCACCAGTTTTAGTAAATCTCCCCCAGTGTCTCACTTTTCATAGACCCAGAGTGTAGTGATAGCTATCCTCCTCTGGGAATGCCATAAAACTGTCAGATCTAAATTAAAGAGATAAGACCACAGGTGACATGCATCTCATTGGACTTAACTCAGAGTGTGTCTGCAAATTTATCAAAGTGATTGAATTCCTAGAATTCAACTTTAATCACCTTTTTTGTCATTTTCAGTGATGTATTTTTATAACAATGAGATAGTAAACCATTTCTATCAAAATGAATGTATTTAACTAGAGGTCGACCGATATATCAGCCGATATTTGGCTTTTTTTACTTAATCGGCATCGGCCGATTGTGCTGATAAAAAAAGCCGATTATACTTTCAGCAGGACTTGCAAATGACTTCTGTAATAGAAGTCAATGCAAGTTTTATGAAGTTTTCTTCTCTCCTCCTCTGGGCAGCCTGCCAAGTCTGATAAGAAGATACATTTGTATCTCTTTCAGGTTCTTTTATCAATAGACTGAACTCCATGGAGAAGTTCTCAGTTTAACCATTTAAAGACTAAATCTTTTCTGACACTTATTGCTTACAAGTAAAAATCCTGTATTTTCTGCTAGAAAATCACTTAGAACCCCCAAACATTATATATTATTTTTCTAGCAGAGACCCTAGGGAATAAAATAGCGGTTGTTGCAATATTTTATGTCACACGGTATTTGCGCAGCGGTCTTTCAAACGCAATTTTTTTTTTAAAAATACACTAATGAAATTTAAAAAAAAAAAAACAGTAAAGTTAGCCCATTTTTTTTCGTCCAAAAGTTTTGATTACCTGTTTTTGTGTATTTAATATTTAAGTTATTTTTTTTTTAATCTAAATTATACATACAAGTGAACTGATTGGAGGTTTGTTTTGTTTAATAAATGTTTAAATATAAAAAATTTTCTGTATCACTTATTACTTAAGGCTGCTTTCACACTGGAGCGGGCATGCGTTGACGGTAAAACGCTGTTAGTTTTAGCGGCGCTTTACCGTCATTTTAGCGGCGCTATTCGGCAGCTAGCGGTGCGCTTATAACCCAGCTAGCGGCCAAAGAAGGGGTTAAATGCGCCCCTGAAGCGCTGCTGCCGAAACGCTTTGCAGGCGCTTCGGCAGCGGTGCACATTCATTTCAATGGGCAGGAGTGGTGGAGGAGCGGTATACACCGCTCCGAAGATGCCGCTTGCAGGACTTTTTTTTAACATCCTGCCAGCGCATCGCCTCAGTGTGAAAGCACTCGAGCTTTCACATAGACTGCAGGGGAGCCGTTTTACAGGCGCTATTTTTAGCCCAAAAGCGCCTGAAAAATGCCCCAGTGTGAAAGGGGTCTAACTGTTAGATTTTATGCGATGAAGGGAAAAAAAAAAAAGAAATCGGCCTAATATATCGGCCCAAAAAAATCGGCATCATATATCGACTATCGGCCACCGCGATTTCTAAATATCGGCTTTGGCATCGGCCAGAGAAAAACCCATATCGGTCGACCTCTATATTTAACATGTCTTAAAAAAAAATACGTAAAATTAGCCTGTAAGTATTATAGTTTTATTATACTTACTGTTTACTGTAACTGAATTTGATAAAATATGCAAATCAAGATAATGAGCAGCAACGATTATATGCCATGTAAGAATGTATTCTTTATCAGTATGTGCAATGTTCATTCTATAGACTGACAACATTTTCCACCAAGAAATTGGGGATCATCCAGGGGCTGATAGTGAGAGTCAGTATATATTAAATTGCAACTCTTACTAATTATTAAACAGGCGAAAATAATAATTTATTGTGAATGGATATTTTTATTCTATCTCAAATAATAAAAAATAAAAAAACCTAAAAACTTTGACTCTCACTATCAGCCTCAGGATGATCCCCAATCTTTGGGGCAAATTTTGTTAGTTTATAGCATATTCAATAGGGGCTTACTATATGTTCAACAGCAAACTGTAGTCTTGCTTTAATGTTTTTTTTTCATACAGCAAAGACTTTTTCTTGGCAATCTCTTTCTGATTGTAGATTCATGCACCTTGACCCCAACTTTTGTTAGAGTTACTTATACACACCACAATTAAATTTTAAGATTCTTGGAGACTTCTTTTAGCATCAATCAGTCAGCCCTTGGGCTGAATATGCTTGGCTGGTCACTCCTGGAGAAATCTACTAGAATATTTTCCTTATAGTAGAATGATTGATTTCAAATCATTTGGCAAGCTTTTTTAATTCCGATGCCAGTCTCATAGGAATCTACAACTTTCTTTCTAAGGGCTTTAGAAAGCTCCATTGATCTTGGAATAATCACACCACACATTCTAATAACAAAGAGAACACCAGTCCCTAGATATCTAAGGTTTAACAAAGACAGGTTACACCTGCCTACTGCCTAAGGATGGTCTAATCTTTTGTACCTAGTCTGGTATATGTCGTTTTTGCAAGTATATCATCTTTATCTGTAGGCACTATTTTAGTCAAAATCCTATTTTACTATTTAAATACTATTTTAGTCAAAGTACTATTTTAGTCAAGTTGGCCTGTTCTAATATATTAATAATGTCAACAATGGGGTGTACTTACGTTTTTACATGACTATAAATGTGCTCAATTGTCCATCTCTAAACCTTAGATTATAACTCACAACTATGAGTATGTGTCCTTATGAATATATTGCTTCTGTTTTATTCCCTGCTAAGAAAAGGCTCTGATAATGTTTTTTGTCCTGTAATACAACAGATATTCACAAAACCCACAAATATTTAGGGGTCTAGAAGTGCAGAGTGCTACCAACAATACTCCAATTATGCTAATGGGTCAAGCCATTTTACATCCAGGATTTACATCAGTACATTCCTCCCAACAGCAGGACCTTCAGGCTATGCAAACTCAGCAGCAACAGCAGCAATTTTCCCAGGTAAAGTATCAGTGGTGTTGGATGTGACCAGTTAATGCCAGAGATGGGTCTATAATTAGAAGTTTGAATTTCTGCTATGATGATGACGCATATGTTAAAGCTGAAGTTTGATTTTATTTGCCTAGTGCATTAAGAGTCAAACTAGCTCAAAAGGTACCTGATTATTGAGGGCTACTGTTCTACACTACTATCAGATGCAAACCTACCTTGGAAATTTTGAATGTTATTCATGATCCAAGATGATGAGAGAGAGATGAAGTTACACATCAAAGCATACTCCCACTGTGAGGTGTTTCTTCGATACAGGCAGCAAGATATCACAGAAAACTTACTTAATGGTAGAAGTGAATAGAGTAAATTTTCTGACTTTAGCGAGGGTGCAGTGTCTGCTGGATAACATTGGTAGCTCAGTGATTTATTTTACTTCGTGCCTGGAGTTGCTGTTAACTCCAATGCAAGTAATTGGCATATGTGTTGGGACCAATCCAGTGGCAACCTGGTGCTCCATCGGTCATGGGGGGTGGCAAACAAACCTGAGAGATCTACCCCCCCGCTTGTTCCAGCCCACCACCCCACACCAATCCCCCCTTCCCAGTTGCGGGCTCGCGCGCCGATCGATCGACACTTACCCCATCCAGGTCGTGGCTGCGGCTTTTCCCCTTTGTCTCCTCCATGTCCCAGGGGTCGCTGCTTTCTCCTCCCAGCTAATCGGGTCTTCGGACTCCCGGCCAAGGTAGTTTTAGGACTCCTGGCCAATCGGGTCTCAGGACCCGCTTCCTAATTGGCCAGGAGGAGAAACAGGAAGAAATTAGCGAATATTAATTTGCTAATGTCACACAACTGGGGGGGGTTAGGGCGCAGTGCTCTGCTCTCCGTGCCTAGCCTTTTTTTAAGCTAATTAGAGCCTCAGGCTCTTACCATGGGCTTAAAAAAAAAAAAAAAACCTCCATTGAAATCCATGCGTCCGGCACCCTGCATGTAGATTTTGGGCCGGGTGCATGGATTAGGGGGGCAGCGCCCCTAATGGACAGGCCGCTACTGGTTGAATTAATCTAGCATATAAGGGAATTTCATAAACTGCATCATACCAGCAGTAAGGAAGCGGTAATGTGCAATCTGCCTTAGGATGTTTTTTTTCTAGAGAGGTGACTCATGATAGCTAAAGTGGTTGTAAACCTCAAAAATAAATATATGAACAAAGCTTATCATAAAGTGTGTGCTTGTCTCAATCCAGAGCACAAAGTGCAATTTCTACCAGCTGCCTCAATACACTGCTATCTGCATGAGTAAATTCTGACAAGTTTTCTCGACACCAACAGGTAACAAGGTGACAGGGGAGGAAGCTGTGATTCGTAGTCTGTGTGTTGTGTGAAGTGGGTGGGTATTTTTCCTCCAGGCAGCTCTAAAACTCTACTCACTGAGCTCTACAGAGTGTACATTCAGCTTACCTCCGCCAGCTTTCTGAAATCTCAGACAAGCTGTGTGAATTCTGCATTTTGTACTGATGTAGAGAACAGATAGATGCAGATAAACAGGTACAACATATGTAGGAGGATTTGTTTCATCTCTGTGTATCAACTGAGGTCTGTCACTTCCCTGAATATATGTAAGGCTTCTTGCACACGGTACTGATGTTTGAGCATCTGTGTCAGGAACGGTGTTATCTCCGGTTTCACCTGCTGGTGGCACTATTACATTCAGCACCAAAAGGGTGTAATTCCAGTGGCCACCAGCGGGTGTCTCCCTGCCTGGACTTCAGACTTGCCATCAGCACACCTGTCATGGGTCTGCTGGACTATATAGACCGCCCTGAACTAAGCCTCAGTGCTTCAGAATTCCTCTGCTAAGCCCTTGTCCCTGCCAGTACCACCTCTTGTTCCAGCCTGTTCCTGTTTGTTCCTGGACCCCGCTTGTGTATCCTGACCTTGAGTCCTGTTCCCTGCTCCTTGGTCTGCTTCATTATTCCTGGTTTCTGTCCCTTTTGCCCATGCCTTATTTTTATTTCATGTTTATTTCCTTGCTTGTGTATTATATTAGTTAGATAGTTAGGTGGGTTTGGGGGTTTGCTGTGTTTTCACCATTTACTTGTTTTTGGTTTGCTGTCCTGATTTCACGTGTATCTTTATCATTAATAATAAACATACTTATTTTTATTTATTTACTTGTTTGTCCCTGATTCCTTGGTGCAGCCCAGCGATCTGATCACCTGCATTGGATGTTGTGTATAACATCCCCTGACAATCTGCTTTTTTGGATGTAACTTCAGGCGTCTGTTTTGCGCATATTTATGCGCGTTCGCACAATACGTTCCTAAGGAAAATTCATTCATATTTATGCTCACATGCACTTATTGGTGCTTATTTGCACGTACTGGTGCAAAATATTAACCAGGAACGCAGATTTTTCTATTTTTTTTTTAAATCAAGAATACGCAGTGCTTATTTATGTGCCTGCACATTGTAAACAATCGGCTGCATTTTAGATCAGTAAAAAAAAAAAACGCTGTACTGAGCTTTTTCAAGCTGCAGTGTACAAGAGGCCTAAGGGTTTATAACCACTTTAATAAAAACAGGAATACAATTACTAGTTTTGTAACGTTGTATCCATAATATGAATTTGGCAAAACTCACGAGAGAAATATTGGGCTGCAACTAACTGATAACTTTCTTTGGAAAACACTAGTTGTGTGGCTGTCCTGCTTTTATTTTGGCCAAATTTCTCAATGAGATGCTAAACAATATGGAACAATATGCAGAGTTGGGTCCTAATCTCTGCTGTAGTGCCCTGGAGTCATGAAACCTAGGGCTGTCCATCATATCTTTTCATAAAGTTCATAAAATGAATAAGTAAATGAATAAAATGCCATACTTATTGCTGGTCAATGAAGCTGTCCATCATAGGTATGGACCAAAAGTGAGTCAAGCCAAGCTTGACTTTCCTTTTTGATTAATGGCTCCCAGGGTGCTTCAGCAGGGATGTCAAGGTTGTGTGTGGACACCAAGTTCCTGCAGTTTACCAAATTACAACAGGTTTACTTTGCAATGTGTCTAAAAGCAAAGTACCAGTCAGGAAAGCCTCACAACACAATTATGACCTGGACATATTCTAGTATTAAGATACACTTTTATACAGTTGCCCTGTTTCTAATATCAAGAACTTAGATGCAGCCCAGGATAATCACAGCATCAATCTGAAGTTTTTCACACAGGTATTTTGCTTTGTGACAAAAAGCTGTTTTCTCAAACAGAACAACAATCAAGCCTTCATATTCACTTACAGATCTGGGTTAGGATTCAAGAATAAAATACGTAAACAGTGATTCATGAGTTGCCAAGGAGACAAGTTATTTTTAGTCAGAGTCATTATTGAACATTCAAACTCTCCATTATGTGTTTCACTTACGTATTTGTGCTTTTTTGGCTTGATGTGATGAAAGCTTTTTTTTTGCAGAGTTTATTGTGATTTTTATCATTTAAGTGTATGACCAGCACAGAAAAATATGTTTCTAAATCACCCAGCCAAACTTTTTAAGTGAAATTCCATTTGTTTGTTTCTTTCCACTAGGTGGCGACAACAAGCACTTTACAGAAGGAACAGCCAGACTCTTTGATTCTGCCAACTTACTCCCAGCATCAAGGGTCTATAGGGTTACAACAGCAGGTCTCACCAAGAAGAACTAATAGTCTATCAGAGACATCAGGTGTCCAGTGATGAAAATGAAAGTCAGACATGTTTTATTTCACCAGCTGGTCTAATATTTCCTGGTGTCTGCCCTGTGGAACATTTCTGGGATGTTATGATCGGTAGGAGGCATCGCATATTTCCTAACAGAGGTTGTCAGCTGCAACTGGGACCTAGTTCATTTACTACTGGTGGGAATTGATGGTTCAGGTTTTATAAAAACAAGTCTGTCTGCACATATTGTTTGTGGCACTTTTCTTTCCGATAAAACACTGTGTTCAGTCAGTGTGACTCAAGAAGACAATCTAGAACTTTTTCAAAAGGGTTTTGACTCGTGGTCAAAGATTTTGTGCCCAATGTGGGGACCTTATCTGTGTCAGGGCTGGTCTGCCCTCTGCTGCTCTATAAGTGTTGCTATTTTGTCCATTGGGTTTAAATTGCCTCTTCATGATTTTCTCTCTCATGTCTGCAACAGCTGAAGGTGCATAATGCTTTGGGAGATATTTGGCATAACAGATAAGTATGAACACAACATTTTATTCACATGAGAAGGTCCCATACACTTCAGTGTATGCAGTGTTCCATTTGTCCTAATGTAAATGGGACTGTTAATGTTCGCAGGATTCACTGCACATTATGTGAGTTCAGTAGCTTGTAAGTGTTTTGAGTCAAGATCGGGGGGAAAAAAATTGAATTCTACAGGCAGAGCTGTTTCTCATGTGACATAAAATATGGGAGCAGTTAACATGACTTAATAGATTTGAAGAGTGTCTGCATGTAGTCAGAACAATTGTTAGTCACTGTTAAATCCACCTTTTAAACAAGAGATTAGTTATATCACTTGGCATGGTGTTCTTTGTGCCTCAGTGATCCTGTTAGCTTCTACAGAATGTTTAGAATGCATTGTTGTGAATACTGGCTAGGACTACCTAATCACGCCTTCCACTGTGTTACAGAAACACTCATATTAAAGAGGAGCAGTCTGCCAAATATGCTGCAGAAATCTCCCTCCACTGAGTCTGGATGCAGCCATTTTAACTGTGGGCAGCTGAAGCTGCTACTTGTTCACTTTCTGGATTTACAGAGGCAGACCTTGCGCTCTGCGGCCCTGGAGCTCTTATTGGCCCTCTTATGACTCATCCCCCCTCCTTTCCAGGCAAACTCTCATGAGAGAGAGAGCTGTGCATGATGTCATAAGCCAAGGCTTTTTACCAGACAGACAGGAAGTGGGCTGCATAAGATATTTACTGGGAGAAAAAAAAAGTTTTACAATCCAAAGTTAAAACAAGGGCAGAAGATTTAATAGATGGAAAGTTGGAAAAATGACTGAATGTCCGCTTTAAGTACTATGAGAAGTTGACCATAGTAAAAACATATTTAAACATTATATTAAATATTATATAACTGAAAACAAACCTTGGTCACCTATACAGTGCACAGAAAAGCAGGAAAAAAGTGCTTAATATTGTGTCAGGTACTTTGTATTTTATTTCAGTCCTGTCTACTCTTTAGCAGAGCACAGAAAGCTTGACTTCTGTAATAACACAGATGCAAACCCTGTGGGTGAACATAAAATAATAGACATGTGCACACTGAAATATTTCGTTTCGGAATTTCGTTTTCGTCCGAAAAATACATTTATTTAGTTACTCCCGAAATTCGTTTTTATTTTTCCTTAAAAATTGCATTTGTCCGAAAATCCAAATGAATTAAGGTCGAATCTGTCATTGAAGGCTTATGGTGTCTGTCGAATGTTCAAAGAAGATTCGACGGAGCAGCTAAACTGTACGATGCCGTATAGTTTAGCTGTTTCGTCGAATCTTCTTAGAACTTTCAACAGACACCATAAGCCAAAGATTCAACGTTTGTATGTTTTTCGCTGCTTTGTCGAATCTTCGTCATTCATGTTGAATGTATATAGTTCAAACAGAAAATGGACTGGTGATAGTGATCACTGATCAGACAGGTAACAAGATAGGGTACATATAATTTATATAGAATCTCAATCTATAATATAGAATCTATAATAATAAATCCCCCCCCCCCACAACACGGGCAGCCTCTGAGGCGCTATCACAACACTAGCAACACTAGTATCACTATCAAGTTCACAACACTAAAACAATAGCAGCAGATTATTATGAAAAAGTTAAGTTGAACTTCACTATTGTTCTGCTGCTGTGCTTATCCTTAATTGCTAAATAATTCAGGTTCTCTGACAAACGGACCAGCTAAGATTGACTGTCTTCTGAAATGATTCAGTGTGTGTCTCTCTGCTAGCAAATCGTAAGTGAAAGGAAGTTGGCTGTACGTGTGTACTTAGTTCTAGCTATTTTACTGCTCCTCCTCTTTGGTTACAATCGGCCAATAACATTCATCATTATTATTTTTATTTTACTTCCCCCACCCAATTCCAGCAGCTATCTTTTCTCCCCTACGTCGAATCTTTTCTCCCCTACGTCGAATCTTTTCTCCCCTACGTCGAATCTTTTCTCCCCTACGTCGAATCTTTTCTCCCCTATGTCAAATCTTTTCTCCCCTATGTCAAATCTTTTCTCTCTATGTCGAATCTTTTCTCTCTATGTAGAATAATCTTGGACTAATAGAGTTAAGGTTAGGCACATTCGACCACGGGTTTGATGGACACAGATTGTTATTGTCAGCATCATGTCAAATCTCCTATCTATATCGAACTGTTGTAGCAACGAAAACGAAAATAAAGCATTTGTTTATGTCGGATCTTTCGTTTTTCGGATTCTGCACTTTCGTTATCGTTTGTTAAAAACGATAAAAACCTAAAATTCGGACGAAAATGCATTCTGACGAAAACGAATGCACATGTCTATAAAATAATGAAATAAACACATCAACAGAAAACAAAGATCCCTGTCTTTACCAATGCAGCACTAAAACAGCACCATAGCAATTTTAAACATACACCTATTTTAGTGTGAACTTGCCTTGAACTTACAAATCAAAAAGGGGAATTGTATAGCAAGCATCTATACCAGTGGTCTCTAAACTATGGCCGGGGGCCAGTTGCGGCTCTTTTCTTGCTTTTACCCGGCCCTTGGGACAATATTTCATCCACTGATACTGACAGTGGGCAAAATTCCCTTTACTGACACCAATAGTGGGGTCCAATTTCATCCAATGACGCAAACTATGTGGCCCAATTCTTTCCAATGACACCAACAATGGGGCTCAATGACACAAATTATGGGGCACTATTCCTCCCAATGACACCAACGATGGGGCACTATTCCTGACACCAAAGATGGAGCATTGTTTTTTTTTCCCTCTGACATTGGGACCTTTTCTACGCCCAGTGGCCACAGTCTGCCTCCCAATGGCCACATGTCTGAAGGACCGTAAACTGGCCCCTTGTTTCGAAAGTTTGGAGACCCCTGATCTATACGTACCTGCACACAGCCTCAGATTCCTCCTCAAGTTCCCTTGGAATGCACAAAACCCAGAGCAGTATGATGCAAATCTTAACTACTTAAGACTTTTTGACTTTATGTCAAACTTTGGATTATGTTTCATCTGATTGACTTCACTACTAGCCTGTGCTGTCTCACTATCCAAAAGTGAAATGCAGAATGGTGTGAGTCAACTTTGAAGAAGTTTAGACTTGTATAACCGCTTGCCGACTGGCTCTTGCCGATATATGTCAGCAGCAGGGCACGTACAGGCATATTAACGTACCTGTACGTTGCCCTTTAAGAAGCGGCTTGCAGTCTATTGTGAAAAAAAAAGAAGCGGCTTGCAGGCCAGGCGCCCGCCGCGAGCTCCGTGAGTGTGATCGCAGGTCCCGCGGACTCGATGTCCGCGGGACATCGAGAGAGGAAGAATGGGGAAATGCTGATGTAAACAAGCATTTCTCCATTATGCCTAGTGACGCTGACACTGATCACAGCTCCCTGTAATTGGGATCGGTGATCAGTGTCATGTCACACATAGCCCATCCCCCCCACAGTTAGAATCACTCCCTAGGACACAATTAACCCCTATAGCGCCCCCTAGTGGTTAACCCCTTCACTGCTAGTCACATTTGCACAGTAATCAATGCATTTTTAATCGCACTGATCGCTGTAAATGTGAATGGTCCCAAAATAGTGCGAAAAGTGTCCGATCTGTCCGCCATGTCGCAGTCACGATAAAAATCACTGATCGCCGCCATTACTAGTAAAAAAAAAAAATTAGTAATAAAAATGCCATAAAACTATCCCCTATTTTGTAGACGCTATAACTTTTGCGCAAACCAATCAATAAACGCTTATTGCAATTTTTTTTTTTTTAACAAAAATATGTAGAAGAATACGTATCGGCCTAAACTGAGGAAAAAAAATGTTTTCCTATATATTTTTTGAGAATATTTATTATAGCAAAAAGTAAAAAATAATGCGTTTTTTTCAAAATTGTCGCTATTTTTTTGTTTATAGCACAAAAAATAAAAACCGCAGGAAGTGATCAAATACCACCAATAGAAAGCTCTATTTGTGGGGAAAAAAAGGACGTCAATTTTGTTTGGGAGCCACGTTGCATGACCGCGCAATTGTCAGTTAAAGAGATGTAGTGCCGAATCGCAAAAAAGGCTCAAGTCTTTTGCCAGCCATATGGTCCGGGGCTGAAGTAGATAATAGAGGCCCCGAAGTTTCAAGGATTTAATGGCCCTTGAGTATAACCTAAAGATTTGTGAAAAAACCTAGGAGGTGCTTGTTTTACAGTTCTGCTGTGCTGGTAGTTTTATTTCTTCATGTTCAATACAGGTTTATTTTTAAATGTAATGCTTGTGTGTGTGTGTGCATGTTGGGAGGGATATTAAAACGTATGTATATAATTAGTATATTAATGCAAGCATTGGGTTGATTTAGTGCCTTTGCTAGTTGTGTAAAAGTTACTGTGGAGGTAATCTACAAAATATTTTTGTTTACAGTTTTTGCTTTTTATTCTCTTTTAAATGCAAATATATATTGATCTAATGCTGCTATCAAAAGAAAGCCCTACTTATTTTAGATTTGTATACAGTACATGCTAAAACTAATGTTGCTCAAAAAAGCTCTATAAAGCAAAGTGGCTATAGAGCCACTCGATCACTTCTACAGGTGGCAGAAGTGGGTCCCCCCTCCTGCCACTGCCCACTGTTTTGAATGGCGGCTTCTGGAGAAACAATGTTGATGTTGTTCCTCCTCCCCTGTGAAATCAAGAACTGGAAGCAACAAGGATTTTGTCACTTCCGGTTTTGGTTTGTTTGTACAAGAATCTGATTAAACTGATCTTGGTTTGATCAGATGTTTTGGAGGCCAGGGAAGACATCTGGGGTCTAATAGAGGCCAGATCTCTACATAATGAGGACCTGTCATGGCCCATGCTTTCACAAAGGACTTTGTTCATCCCTTGTGATAGAAATGAAGTTGATACAAAAATAAAAATGAAGGTACAGTGTTAAAAAAGTACATATATAAATAAAATAAACAATAAAATTAAAAGAAAAATTTTAATTACTTCCATCCCCCTGTGATCACACACAAATGTGCATGTAGGGATGTTAACAGCGATTGCACCACACATGTGAGGTATTGCTGTGGTTTGTCGCCATTCCATGAATGAATCATTTTAAACCGTGACATGTTTGGTATCTATTTACTCGAAGTGACATCATCTTTTATATTTTATGAAAAAACGGGTATTATATTGTGTTTGTATGCACTAAAATTCATTAAAGATTAAAGATATTTTATTCCAAAAAATTTGCTTTTGAAAAACCACTGCGCAAATACTTGACATGAAACAAAACTGCAACACCAACCATTTTATTCTCTAGAGCCTCTGCTCAATAATATATATTTAATGTTTAGGGGTTCTAAGTAATTTTCTAGGAATAAAATGATTTTTACAAGTATGAGAGAAATGTCAGAAGTGTCTTGGGTGGCAAGTGGTTAAAACAATATCTTTTCTTAAAACAAATCTAAAACAAAGAACAAAACTTGATAGTATTGCAGTATTGTAGTGGCGGCACACGTTTTCATTTTTTACACTTTTTTTTTCCCAAAGTAGGCATCATCAAGTGTGAGAACAAATTATCTATAGTCATTAAATATGGCTTCTCTGCTCCCTCGATTACTCCCAAACTTTGATTCCAACTCCCTGTCATTGATTCCTAGATTTTGGGATTTGAGGGTAGTATAAACTTTCTGAAAAGTTATTTACATATGTATTTGGAGCCTCTAGAGTTTTTTTTGCAACAGTATATCAAGGTCACACAATAATGTGTGCTGCTGTGAGAGACAATAATGGTCTTGTTAAACATAAAATCTTGAATGTGTATGTGAGAAGGCGAGAAAGAGGAGACTGGTGTGATATCATATAACTTGCAGTTCTGAATACTGCAGCTCGCTCTGCTTGGATTATTAGACTCCCCCATTACATTTTTTTAAGTGCAATCCTTGCTACTGGAAGACTGGAACCAGAAATACACATCATAGGTGTTAAAACACAGAGGAATGAACGGTGCAGAAATTTAAATGACCCCATTCAGGCAAACGTATTGAGCATTTCCCCCTTTTGAGCCCACAGGAACATATTCCGGAGGGTAGTATTGGGAGCATTAGTGGTAGGTTAACTAAAGCACATAAACCCAAGGTAAATATAGTAACAAGTCCTAGTTGCAATCTTAAAACACCCAATAAGAGGATAGTATGTGACCGGTCTAAACTACGTGGCATGTTCACCAATGCCAGGAGCCTGGCGGACAAGATGGGTGAACTAGAGATATTGTTGTACGAGGAGGATTTGGAATTTGTGGACATTTCAGAGACCTGGTTCAATGGCTCTCACGTTTGGCTGAAAACCATTCAAGGGTATTCCCTTTATTGCAGGAATAGAGAGGGTAAAAAAGGGGTATGTCTATATATCAAGAAAAATGTGCAAGTGAATGTAAGAGATGACATCACTAAGGGAGCTAGGGAGGAGGTGGAATCCTTATGGGTAGAGCTCTAAAGGGATGAAGCTAAGGGGAAAATAATACTGAGAGTTTGCTATAAGCCCCCTAACCTGAGGGGGGAGGCGGAGGTGGACCTCCTATCACAATTTGGATTAGGATTTTGGATTCAAGGATGGGAAGTGTCATCATAATGGGGAATTTTAATTTTCCAGACATAGACTGGGCGAGGAGAACCACGCATTCGTCTAAGGCTCGCCAGTTCCTAAATGTCTTTCAGGACAATTTCATGGGTCAGATGGTAGACGCACTAGAAATAAAGCGTTACTAGATCTACTGATTACCAACAATACAGACCTGGTCACGGATTTGGAAATACGGGGCAGTTTAGGAAACAGCGATCACAGGTCCATTGGCTTAAGTATAAATCACACAAATAGGAAACATAAGGGGAATACAAAGACACTGAATTTCAAAAGAGACAACTTCCCTAAACTACAAACCTTGCTAGAAGACATAAATTGGGATAAAATCTTAGGAACAAAGAACACGGAGAAGAGATGGGTTCGTTTTAAGAGCATATTAAATAAGGTATTAGGCAGTGCAGCCCCTTGGGTAATAAATTTAAAAGAGCGAAAAAAAGTTCTGGATGGCTTAACTCCAATGTAAAAATGCATATAAAAGCAAAGGAGAAGGCCTTCAAAAAAATACAAGGTTGAGGGATCATCGTCAGCATTCAGACTTTATAAAGAATGCAACAAGAAATGTAAGGGTGCAATTAGGGCGGCTAAGATAGAACACGAAATTCCAAGAAATTCTTTAAGTATGTAAACAGTAAAAAAGGGAGGACAGACCATATTGGCCCCATAAAGAATGAGGAAGGACATCTGGTTACAAAGGATGGGGAGATGGCGAAGGTATTGAATTTATTCTTCTCCTCAGTCTTCACGAGGAAATCAGGGGGCTTTAGTGCAGTGCCTATTCCCATGACACGTCACAAGAAGCACCCTCATGGCTAACAGAGGACAGAATTAGAATTAGACTTGGGAAACTTAACATTAATAAATCACCGGGACCGGATGGCCTGCACCTGAGGGTACTTAGTGAACTCAGTCAAGTAATTGCCAGACTATTTTTCCTAATTTTTACTGACAGTCTACTGACTGGAATGGTAGCAGCGAATTGGAGAAAAGCCAATGTAGCACCAATATTTAAAAAGGGCCCAAAATACATCCCTGGGAATTACAGACCAGTTAGCCTAACATCAATAGTATGCAAGCTCTTGGAGGGGATGATAAGGGACTATATACAAGATTTTAGTAATGAAAACTGTATCATTAGCAATTAGTAATCAGCATGGATTCTCTAAGAATCTTTCTTGCCAAACCAATCTATTAACCTTCTTTGAGAAAGTGAGTTGTACTCGGAATGGTCCGGGGTGGAAAGTGGGGTCCCCCAGGGTTCTGTCCTGGGACCAATCCTATTTAATTTATTCGTAAACAACCTGGAGGATGGGATAAACAGTTCAATCTCTGTATTTGTGGACAATACTAAGCTAAGCGCAGGGCAATAACCTCTCAGCAGGATTTGGAAACCTTGCAAGAAGCTCTGAAAAAATTAATGGGGTGGGCAACTACATGGCAAATGAGTTTTAATGTAGAAAAATGTAAAATAATGCATTTGGGTGGCAAAAATATGAATGCAATCTATACACTAGGGGGAGAAACTCTGGGGGAACCTAGGATGGAAAAGGACCTGGGGGTCCTAGTAGATGATAGGCTCAGCAATGGCATGCAATGCCAAGCTGTTGCTAACAAAGAATATTAGCATGCATTAAAAAAGGGATTAACTCCAGGGCTAAAGCGGTAATTCTACCACTCTACAAGATTCTGGTCCAGCCGCACCTAGAATATGCTGTCCAGTTCTGGGCACCAGTCCTCAGGAAGGATGTACTGGAATTGGAGCGAGTACAAAGAAGGGCAACAAAGCTAATAAAGGGTCTGGAGGATATTAGTTATGAAGAAAGGTTGCGAGCACTGAACTTATTCTTTCTGGAGAAGAGACACTTGAGAGGGGATATGATTCAATTTACAAATACCATACTGGTGACCCCACAATAGGGATAAAACTTTTTCGCGTAAGGGAGCTTAACAAGATACGTGGCCACTCATTAAAATTAGAAGAAAAGGAGGTTTAATAAATAAACTATAAGGATGTGGAATTCCCTTCCACAGGTGGTGGTCTCAGCGGGGAGCATCAATAGTTTCCAAAAATTATTAGATAAGTACCTGACCAACCACAACATACAGCGATATACAATGTAATACTGACATATAATCTCACACATAGGTTGGACTTGATGGACTTGTGTCTTTTTTTCAACCTCACCTACTATGTAACTATGTAAGAAGCTACCTAGTTCTATCAAAATAAAACCCAAGGAAGTCTTCTACAATATCTTTACAATTCTCCATTCTAAATGTGATGTTTATAAAGCAGATTTCTGTTGTTAGAAAAGGAAAAAAAAGGTATTACTGCGGTCAGTGGGTAAGGGGAGGAGCCTCTTATTGTACTTTAATGTACATTGTAGTAGTATGCACTGCACTGCTAAATAGTGTCAATATAGACATTAAAACATATTTTGTTGCCAAAGCTTCCATGTGGAATGAAATTTATACAGAGTAATAAGCTGTACATTCAAGCTATTATAAACCTTACATTTATTTTTTTTTAATTATTGGAACATATTTTACTTTATGTCAAATATTATGCTTATCATTTGTACTATATTGTATAGCCAGTAGTTAAAATTTGTTTAGCACCTTCTAAGTAATATTCATTGCAAATGCTTTTAGAATTGTGGATATTCAGGAAAAATGTTGGCAGTTCCAAACTGCCTTACAGTGCTGAAATATAATTCTATACTAGAAGAGAACACAGCAGGGAAATGTGTAAATGTTATTGGGCAAGCTGTCTTAAAACAACCCTGTTGGTAAATACAGCTAATCAAAGACCACCTAGTAAAAGGAGAAAAAAAACTTTTCCAGCTGGTGGTATCCTAAATTTTGTTGTATTACAGATCTCCAGCTGCCGGTGGTCTCTGACACTTGCAAAAATGTCAATTATCTGGTCCACTACCACATGCTGTGCTTCATATTGCCCTCCCTATGTCACTTCTGAAAACCGTAGGGGCACAGGGGATTGGTGGAAGGAACCAAAGCACATGGCAGGGGACCAGGTTTTCGATGCACCCTAAAGAGTGGGATACCAGCAGTGTCCAGAAATCTGCACTACAACAAAGGCTTTGAACACTGCCTGCAGAAAATATATAAAGTTTCTTCTTTTACAGGGAGGACTTGTTTGTTTTGCTACACTCAGCAATGTGGTCACTTCAAAGTAGTTTTCCCACTTTCAAAAATGTTTTTAGTCACACATAACAATGGAGTGCCCACAAGAGCCTCTTTTTTGTTATGTGGGACAAATTTCTGCAGTCCTTCAACTGCGATGAAAGCTGGAGCAGAACCCTTTTTCTATAGTCCACTGAATTGAAATAATTGGATCTGCTAGGGCAGGGGTCTTCAAACCACGGCCCTCCAGTTGTCCAGGAACTACAATTCCCATCATTCCTAGTCATGTCTGTGAATGTCAGAGTTTTACAATGCCTCATGGGATGTGTAGTTCCGCAAAAGCTGGAGAGCCGTAGTTTGAAGATTCCTGTGCTAGAGTCTCAATTAACATTATAGCTGAAAATCCAGAAGTGGCCCACTGCTCTTGTGTCCATCTCCCCCATCTGAAAGTTTTTCACACATTTTCATATTGGAATACATACAAAGTTGTCACTTGGTTTTGGGTAATGTATATCTGCATAAATTAGTAACCAAAGGACTTACTTGTCCCGCTAAGTCTCTGGCTATTCTCTATGTGAGGGCAATCCTAAACAATACATTAAATTCACATCCATAAGTAGGCCTGCACATTAGAGTTGCATAGTTAATCTGGTTGAAAAAAGTCTATCCAGTTCCACCAATTATTGGTTAACTTTACTGATTGAACAGATAAAATCTAAAAAAAATGTATCCAATGTGTGGTCAGCTTTATCTGATATAAACCATTTAACACAGTCACACATGCAAATAAAATGGTCCTCACAGATTGGACTTGAAAGTATCAATTTAAACATGGCACTTTAATTTCAGGCAGGTTACACTTAAGTCACTAACATAAGATTGCAGATGTACTGTAGCAACCAAGAAAAATAGGTTGACATTAATATAACATTGGTTAGATGAATTAATAGAAGCTGCTACACTATAGTGATGTTTGTTAGATAATTCCCATGAAGTTCTCATCAAGCTGCCATGATGCCTTAGCCTTTTGTCAGAAACAGGCAATGCACCTTCAATATGTAAAGAAATATTCACTGTGTTAATTTACAAAAAGTAAATGCAGCACAACACTGCAGGCCTTTTGTATAAAAATATGCACTGTATACAAATGCAGATATTCCCAGGAAAAGTTTCTATTGCCTTTGATAAATAATTAGGAGTGGGTAAAAAAAATATGATACACAATCGCACCACATCAGGAGTTCCATCCTCAAAATTTTTTGTGATGTGATCTTAAAGGTTTGTTCATAGGCAGGATTAACAGGCTACGTGGCATGTTCTGCTCACTCTCTGTTACCACGAACATCTGGTGGCAGCCCGTAATGCCTTATACAAGACTGTGGGGGTTATTTACTTAAAATGGAGAGTGCAAAATCTGCTTCCAGGTTTTATTGGCAAAGCTTAAATTGGTAGTAAACTCTGTACTACCACTTGTACCTACAGGCAAGCCTATATTAAGGCTTACATGTAGGTACTGTGAATATCTCCTAAACTTGCAGTTTAGGAGATATTCAGAGTGCATGCAGCCGATCACCAGCGTATGCGCTCTGAAGGTCCGGCTTACAGTGCATGTGCTGGTAACGATGGCTACCGCGTGCATGCACGGGACTGATGTCATCGTGCACCCGGCCACTCATGTAGCCAGAGGCCGCAAACCCGGAAGGAAGACGGGAAGATGTCAGCCGTCTCTGCAGTGACATAACGGCACGGGAGGGCTTCATTCTAAGGTAAGTCTATCATAATGTGCTAGTATGCAATGCATACTAGCACATTATGACATTGCTTTACAGGGATTTTTTTTTAATCACCTGCAGTTTACTACTGCTTTAAATGAACAAGTTAAAGTTAGAAGCTGATTGGCTACTGTGCCCAGCTGCACTAGATTCTGAGTGCACCAGTTTTAGTAAATCTCCCCCTGAGTTCTTGGTAATGGGAGGAGGTGGAAAGTGGTATGAGCAAACCATGCTGCCTTATTTCAGAGGGGAAATCAATGGATGGTACAGGTTTTCTACCCAGCCTTCCCCCCAAGAGTGGTTGGTCGATGGGTACTTAGTTCGCTTCATAGACATGACTACTTCATTGATGATGCAGCCAAATAGGGCTGCATCAGGCAACTTTTAATCTGAAGTCTCTTGACAGCCTAAGGCTGGATTCACACCTATGTATTTTAAGTGCTTTTTGCATTTTGCTGATTTGCACTACAGAACGTGTTCCATAGGAAACCATGTTAAATGGACTGTAGTGCAAATCTGCAAAATGCAAAAAGCACTAAACCTGCATTAGGTGTGAATCCAGCATAATGCGGACCTTTCAATAAAAATTAACTAACTCCTATCAATTAGTCCCCACCTTATCTAAAATACAAACTAAATACTAACTTGATTCTATAAAAAACACTCACATATTAGCTGAGGATTCCACATTTCATGAGAAATGGCTCTTGCACTGTGCACAAGCAAATCCTCTTAAGATTTGGGATCCCGGGCCTTCCAAGGATCCCACAAGAGTAACACTATCTTAGTTAGCCTGGTCAAGTGCACTGGAAGCCAGAGGTTATGCAGACAGCCTTTTCTTCTCCTTAAGTGTATCGGGTTTTTTTAAGGATTCAGTTAGTATTTTTAAAGTTCAAGTGGGGGACTGATACTAATTCATTTTTACTTGAAATTGCCGCTTTAAGGCAAAGCCAGCATTTCCATAACACTGCTGTTTCAATTTGATTATCAGTTACAAATGCTACCCGCTTATAGCTACTTTACCTGACTACCTATCTCTGTTCAGAGAACTGCACTACACATCACAGTTAGCTTTTTTTAAAAGTGTTAGTATGGGCCTGTTACAGCTTGTGAATATGCCCCATCTATAGCCAGTCCAACTTAATCTGAAAATTATTTGAAGTTTCTCGCTAACAGAAGCATGTGTTCAACTTTGTCTCGTCAAATTCCAATATCTGTAGAAATGCAATAGGAGTCCATAGTGAATCTAAATTCGAATCTGTAATACATGCCTAAAAAAACAATCATACCTGTACTGTTTGTTTACAGTCTTCAAGCAAAAGTGCTATCAGGATATAACAAGTAACCTGTAAAACATATGTGCTGTTCTTGCCTACTGTAAAATACCCCAGCTATTCTGTAAATGTTAATAGTATATTTGTAGAAAAAATGATGCATTATATAAACAGCCCAGTTGTGTGTCATGCTGCAAAAGATTTAATATAGCCCTTTTCTTGCCAAAAGGACTAAAGATTCAATTAAGCAAATGCACTTTTTAATTTCATATTTTGTATAATTTGTTTTGTTCTGTTTATATAAAATGAATTTATGTTGTTATAAATGATAGTGTGTTGTACAATTACTGTAATATGCAGATATTTCTATAAAAAAATGACCATATTGAAAATGTGTTAAGTTATTCCTGATATATTTATTACGTAAAAAAAAAGAGCCCAAAGGCTAACGCTGCGCTAGAACAAACAATAAAACTTTTATGTTGTGAACACAGCTGCTATCACCCCAAAGTCGAATACAAACTCAAACAGCGCTAGTGATATTGCAATTTTTCAAAATTTACAAATGAAAAGAGGTTAAAAATAAAGGATTAAAGCAGAGTCTCCAAATTTCAGTCTATAGATGAAAAATAACAACCATCAGTGCTTAGTATAGATAATAAGCTGTAAGAGAGGAAAACGTGAAAGTCCATCACACAAAGTGCATCCAGCTCCGCACCCAAGTGAGTAGGTAGCCTGCTTAATAGGTCTCTCCAGGACCCTTAATAGTGTCTGGAACTTCTGCTTTACTAGTAACACTCAGAAATATAAAAAAGAATTGCTCTCATAGTGCAGTACTTTAGCAAAACTGAATTTAATAAAATAAGTGGGTTGAACTTACAAAATAAAAGCCATTTGTAGCAGAACAGTATATGGTGTGGTAAGAACCGAAGCGTCTCCAAAAGCCTGTGGAGAGCATAACTACTGCATCGGGGGAGAGAAATTGCATGTTAGGAGGTTTGAATCAGAGAAAGCTCTCTCCTGTGATGGTGAACAGTTGGGCCTCTCTTGGTAACGTCCTAGCAACATCCTGGGAGTTTTCCAGTCAGGTTTCATGAGGTAGGTAAATTGCCTACTGCCATAGCAGGGGCATTATTCAATTTTGGTCACAACTTGTTTTTATCTACAGATGCCTCTTATCTGCAGTTTTTTGGTAAAGGGGGAATAACCCTTTATATTGATGGGTTCAGTTTCACTTTAGGGAGACTTTCATTTAAAGAAAAACACAGACTGTTATAGCAAGACTCAATAGCAAGTCTACAACATTTACAATAGGTGCTTTTCAATAAATGTGTAGTTGCCAACAAAAAAGGCATTGTTTGGAAACCTGAGAAAATCAAGGCGTGATGACTGCTGAAAGTTTGAAAATGTAAGAAAAACAAATTCTAAGGCTGAGTTCACACTAGTACGAGTTGGATGCGGATTTCCCTGCATCCAATTCGCATGACAGGAGATTGGGACCTGCTCTCTATGGAGTCGGTTCACATATCTCCGTTTTGGCTGCGGAGCTGCTTGCACAGTGGTCCTGTGCGTCTTTGGTTCCGTTTCAGGGCCGAATTCAGGCAAAAATTTGTGTCTGAAATGAAGAATAGGGACGCACTGGACCGCATTCATCTTAGATGTGAACTAGAGCTGCAGGATTCTGGACAAAATGAGAATCACAATTTTTTTGCATAGAATAAAGATCACGATTCTCGTGGCGTAACATCTTTCACATTATACGAAAAAAATTGGGCTAACTTTTAAAAGACCGTTGCGCAAATACAATGTGACATAAAATATTGCAACAACCGCCATTTTATTCTCTAGGGTCTCTGCTAAAAAAAAAAAATGTTTGGGGGTTCTAAGTAATTTTCTAGGAAAAAATAATGATTTTAACTTGAAACCAACAAATGTCAGAAAAAGGTTTAGTGTTTAAGTGGTTAACCACTTCCGGACCGCCGCACGCCGATATACGTTGGCTGTTTGAAGAGGGATTTCTTTGTTATGGCAGCAGCTAGCAGCTGCAGAGAATTCTCTGCATAGAAAGAATCAGGAAATACTTTGTTAAGATTGCAAGGGGGAAAAAAATCGCGATAACGATTCTTAATGATTAATCGTGCAGCTCTAATATGAACCTAGCCTAAATGGTGGTCTTGTAAAAGTTATCTGACACTCCACCTGCACGGTACTCCAATAAACAATGCTACTCAGGGAACATGAGCTTTGTTGATTAAAGTATTGTGTGGGGCATTTCAGACTACTAGAGACCTGGGCCCCTGCATACAATGAGAAAGGAGCAGTCCAGTTCTCCTGTGTGTTGATGACACAGAGCAGCTTTTAGAATTGTATACACAGACACTTAAAATGCCATATTCTTGTTATTAAACTTGACTGCATAACAAGTACAAAAAACAAAGCTTCAATTGAGCTTTTATGCTTGACAAATGCTTTCCAGAGCACTATGGATTAGCTGAAGAAAAGGCACAACAATGAATGCCTCGTGCCTGTCTGTATGACTGAAATTTGGGCGTATGTTAAAGCGGAGTTCCCACTGTTAATTTTTTTTTTTTTTAGGATGCATATTTCTTTTATTTTATAAGGTTTATTCAGATAACTCACGTTTTTTTTTTATTAATCCGCGCTCGATTGCCGATTTCATATAGGAATATATCTTATATTCCTGTTTAGTAGCAGTTTCCATAGTGCTTGTGGGCATGTGAAGCCCACAAGCACTATCTTCCGGGGCCCTGGTGTAGCTGAGTGAACATGCACTGCACGTTCTCACGCATGCGCCGTACACTTCAGATGTTGCCATCACAACGGGCGGGGGCGTCAGAAGTGACCGCCCCCGTTGTGAGGGCAACGAAGCCCTCGGCGCTGCCCAGTGACTCCTGGGAAATGATGATGACAGACATTTCCCAGGAGCACTAGGGAGCACGGTCACCGAGGGAAATTACGTCAGGCGCCTTGGAGAGGAAGAGTCAGATTACGAGGGACCCCCTAGCAACAGACCTGAAAAAATATATGACTGGAACTCCGCTTTAATGAGTAAATGCAGCTTGCTTTTAGCTAAAATCGGTACAGCTGAGATCATTCAGACTTCAACGACTGGTCCATTTGACCATCAATTGACATATTATTATTATTATATAGGATTTATAAAAGCACCAACAGTTTGCGCAGCGCTTTACAATGTAGAGTGGGGACAGTACAATTACAATTCAATACAGAAGAAATAGGAGGGCCCTGCTCGTGGAGCTTACAATCTAAAGACATAAGGGTTAATTTACTAAAGTTGGAGAATGCAAAATCAGGCTCACTTCTGCATAGAAACCAATCAGCTTCTAACTTTAGCTTGTTCAACTAAGCTCTGGAAATAAAACCTGGAAGCTGATTGGTTTCTATGCAGAAGTGAGCCTGATTTTGCACTCTCCAGCTTTAGTAAATCACCCCCATAGTTTTAATCTGCATTTGACTTGCTTCTAAACTGCATCATCCTACTTTAAAGCTGAACTCCAGGCACAAAAAGTTTCATCGAACCACTTGCCGACCGTGCACTGTAGTTTTACTTCTACAGTGCGGGCCAGCTGCACAGAATCATATATATATGTATATATATATATATATATATATATATATATATATATATATATATATATATATATTTTTTTTTTTTTTTTTTTTACACATACACAGGTGATGCTCAAAAAATTAGAATATTGTGCAAAAGTTCATTTATTTTACTAATGCAACTTAAAAGGTGAAACTAATATATGAGATAGACTCATTACATGCAAAGCAGGATAGTTCAAGCTATGATTTGTCATAATTGTGATGATTATGGCTTACAGCTCATGAAAACCCCAAATCCACAGTCTCAGAAAATTAGAATATTACATGCAATCAATAAAACAAGGATTGTACATAGAACAATATCAGACCTTTAAAAAGTATAAGCATGCATATGTACTCATTACTTGGTTTGGGGCCCTTTTGCAGCAATTACTGCCTCAATGAGGCATGGCATGAAAGCTATCAGCCTGTGGCACTGCTGAGGTGTTATGGAAGATCAGGATGTTTCAATAGCGGCCTTCTGCATTGTTCGGTCTCATGTCTCTCATCTTTCTCTTGGCAATGCCTCATAGATACTCTATGGGGTTCAGGTCAGGCGAGTTTGCTGGCCAATCAAGCACAGTAATCCCACGGTCATTGAACCAGGTTTTGGTGCTTTTGGCAGTGTGGGCAGGTGCCAAGTCCTGCTGGAAAACGAAGTCAGCATCCCCATAAAGCTTGTCTGCGGAAAGAAGCCTGAAGTG
This sequence comes from Lithobates clamitans, assembly GCA_037952925.1. Lineage (NCBI taxonomy): Eukaryota > Metazoa > Chordata > Amphibia > Anura > Ranidae > Lithobates > Lithobates clamitans. The sequence goes on along the minus strand of JBBGZY010000889.1, from coordinate 551,486 downwards.
CTCCAAAATCTCCTGGTAGACGGCTGGGTTGACCCTGGACTTAATGAAGCACAGTGGACCAACACCAGCAGATGACATGGCTCCCCAAATCAACACAGACTGTGGAAACTTCACACTAGACTTCAAGCATCTTGCAGTGTGTGCCTCTCCATTCTTCCTCCATACTCTGGGTCCTTGGTTTCCAAATGAGATGCAAAATTTGCTCTCATCAGAAAAGAGGACTTTGGACCACTGAGCAACAGACCGGTCTGTTTTTCTTAAGCCCAGGTAAGACACTTCTGATGTTTGTTGTTCAGGAGTGGCTTGACAAGAGGAATACAACATTTGAAGCCAATGTCCAGGATCCGTCTGTGTGTGGTGGATCTTGATGCACTGACTCAAGCCTCAGTCCACTCCTTGTGAAAGTCCCCAATACTTTTGAATGGACTTTTCCTGACAATCCTCTCCAGGCTGCAGTCATCCCTGCTGCTTGTGCACCTTTTTCTTCCACACTTTTCCCTTCCACATAACTTTCTATTAATATGCTTTGATAAAGCACTCTGGGTACATCCAACTTCTTTTGCAATTACCTTTTGAGGCTTTCCCTCCTTCTGGAGGGTGTCAGTGATTGTTTTCTGCACAACTGTCAGGTCAGCAGTCTTTCCCATGATTGTGATTCCTGACTGAGAGACCATTTAAAGGCTCAGGAACCCTTTGCAGGTGTTATGACTTAATTAGCTGATTAGAGTGGGACTAGGGATGAGCCGAACACCCTCCTGTTCGGTTCGCACCAGAACATGCGAACAGGAAAAAAGTTTGCTCGAACATGCGAACACCGTTAAAGTCTATGGGACACGAACATGAATAATCAAAAGTGCTAATTTTAAAGGCATATATGCAAGTTATTGCCATAAAAAGTGTTTGGGGACCTGGGTCCTGCCCCAGGGGACATGGATCAATGCAAAAAAAAGTTTTAAAAACGGCCGTTTTTTCAGGAGCAGTGATTTTAATAATGCTTAAAGTCAAACAATAAAAGTGTAATATCCCTTTAAATTTCGTACCTGGGGGGTGTCTATAGTATGCCTGTAAAGGGGCGCATGTTTCCCGTGTTTAGAACAGTCTGACAGCAAAATGACATTTGGAAGGAAAAAACCCATTTAAAACTACCCGCGGCTATTGCATTGCCGACAATACACATAGAAGTTCATTGATAAAAACGGCATGGGAATTCCCCACAGGGAAACCCCGAACCAAAATTTAAAAAAAAAAATGACGTGGGAGTCCCACTAAATTCCATACCAGGCCCTTCAGGTCTGGTATGGATATTAAGGGGAACCCCAGCCAAAATTTTAAAAAAAATGAGGTGGGGTTCCCCCTAAATTCCATACCAGACCCTTCAGGTCTGGTATGGATTTTAAGGGGAACCCCACGCCAAAAAAAAAAACGGTGTGGGGTCCCCCCAGAAATCCATACCAGACCCTTATCCGAGCACGCAGCCTGGCAGGCCACAGGAAAAGAGGGGGGGAGGAGAGTGCGGCCCCCCCTCCTGAACCGTACCAGGCCACATGCCCTCAACATTGGGAGGGTGCTTTGGGGTAGCCCCCCAAAACACCTTGTCCCCATGTTGATGAGGACAAGGGCCTCATCCCCACAACCCTGGCCGGTGGTTGTGGGGGTCTGCGTGTGGGGGGCTTATCGGAATGTGGAAGCCCCCTTTAACAAGGGGACCCCCAGATCCCGGTAGTCTAGTAGATATCTCGGGTATGATAAAGTTTGAAACACAAAAACATAAATTATAATATAATAAATAAAAATAAATAATTTAAAAAAAAAATAATAATAAAATAAATTTCCCCACGATTCACTATCGCTCAATTCTGCAAGTGTTCTAATTTACTATCGCTGTTTTCTAGCTGGTCTAAAGCCACTTTTGACATAAAGGGACACTTTTTGGTTGCTATGGACAATCTCCAGTTTCCAGGCAGAAAGAACAGTATATATAACATAAAACTGCATGCAGGGCATGGGCCAAAGCACTGGGGACAAAAGGGATGTGAAATGATTTCATACAGTACTGTAATCTGTAAGATTACAGTACTGTATGTGTTATGGTTTTTACAATTTTTTGAATTTGCCGCCAGGCTCCGCTCCCGTGCGTCGCGACGCTCGCAGGGAACGGAGCCTGGCAAGGAGAGGCTTCGGGGGAGGACGGAGCCCACGGACACTGCGGGGGACATCGCAGGATCCCGGGGACAAGGTAAGTAAAGCCTCACCAGGATCCTGCGATGTAATCCCGAGTGTGGCTCGGGGTTACTGCTAATGGTCCTGAATTTTAACCCCGAGCCACACTCGGGAAAACCGCCAGGGAGGCTACGATGTCCCACCAATTTGTTGATCCAGATAAAAAAAACATATTTTCTGCAAAGTACCAAAAAATTAACTGGCTTTCCTACAACACATAGCAGCATCATTTACAACAAGGTTTAAAGAATGAGCACTGCAAGGAATATAGAATGCCCGTGAATTCAAATCCTTGACTCTCTTCTGAACACCAGAGTGCTTCCCTTTCATGTTGGACCCGTGGTCATACGCTTGGCCTCTCATATCACTTAATGTTATGTTCAGTTTCTGAATCTCTGCCATAATCGATTCAGTCAACTGTGATGCACTGGGATGAATCCAAGAAACCTTTCTTCGATTTTCACTTCAGGGCTTGCTGTTATTGAGTCCCCTTGTATGAGTGACACAAACCTAACAATGATGGTCATCTGTTCCACAAGAGCAACATTTGGGGTGCAGTCAAGAATGATGAAATAGTACTTGGCTTTTTTTTAATAGTAGAAGAATCCATCTGGTTATTTCTTTAGAAATAAGGCCAATTAATTCATTTTGTATATCATTTCCCAGATAGTGACAATGAATTTCCGAATTTGTTATTTTTTGAAGGTGGTTCTGCATCACTGTATCAAATGTGGCCAGCATTTCAACAAGTTGCAAGTAATTACCATTGTTTGCACTGTAAAATGTGTCATTGCTTCCTCTGACACTCAAGCACTGCCTACGAAGATATTGGACGATGGCTACAAGGCGCTGGAGAACACTTTGCCAGTGCTGAGTTTCGGTTGTTAATAATCTCTGGTAAGCCCCGTCAATAGTTTTTCCTGATCCAAGCCTCATCAATAACTCATTCCAGCTTCCCCCAGAAGAAAGATGATATGCAGACTGTGTACTGTCAAAATATTCCATATATTTTTCCAGTCATCGACACCTCCAGCAATCAGACTTTTTTCTTTGTTTGCAAACAGTTTGCAACAAAAGCAAAACACTTTGTTTAGCTTGGTAGAGTAAATTAGCCAATGTCTTGTCTGCACTTCTCCGGGCGGACTTTTAGACCGTACTCGTCCGCCGGAACGAAACCGTCAGACAATCCGACTCTGTGTGGGCTTCATCGGACTTCTGACGGACCTTTTCGATCGAAAATCAGACGGACTTTAGATTTGAAACATGTTTCAAATCTTTCCGACGGATTTGAGTCCGGTCGAAAAATCTGTTCGTATGTATACTAGTCCGACGGACGAAAACAGATGCTAGGCCAGCTATTGGCTACTGGCTATCAACTTCCTTATTTTAGTCCGGTCATACGTCATCACATACAAATCCGTCGGACTTTGGTGTGATTGTGTGTAGCCAAGTCCGTTCGTTCGAAAGTCTGTCGGAAGTCTGTCAAAAGTCAGTTGAAAGTCCATCGGAAAGACCGTCGGACCTTTGATGCCGAAAAGTCCGCCGTGTACATGGCATTAGAGGCAGCCCTGGGAAATGCAAAGCGTTCATTTAGTTTTGCTGGGCCTTTTATTACGAATTAAGAAAAAATGACAGTTAGCAATCCCAACATTCCAGGAATATAGATTTTTTTTAAACCATTAAATCAATGGGTTTAGTTCCACTTTATGATTTACTTCTGCTCAGGGGTTCTGGGCTTTCAACAAAATGCCAGCCTTTGGCAAGAAGAAACAGGAGCAATGCTGGATGCAAGTTACAGCAAACACTGATTTTGGTGGCATAATTACTAATGTGAAATATATGTTCATTGCTAAAGAACATTATTTTTTAACCAGTGTAAACGCTTTAATGAGGAAACAGTATGGGAGGGAGTTAATGAAGGGAGGGAACCGGGGGGAGTTATGCATTGTGTGTTTCGGTGTCTGTGTGTGACTGTAAGAGATGCCCATCAAATGCCATCTCACCAGTGCCCATCAAATGCAGCCTCACCTCTGCCCATCTAATACAGTCTCAGCTCTGACCATCAAATACAGTCTCACCTGTGCCCATCAAATACAGCCTCACCAGCGCCCATCAAGGCCGCTTCACCAGTGCCAATCATTGCAGCCTCACCTGTGCCCATCAAATGCAGCCTCACCTCTGCCCATCAAATACAGTCTCAGCTGTGCCCATCAAATACAGCCTCACCAGCGCTCATCAAATTCCATCTCACCTGTGCCCATCAAATACAGCCTCACCAGTGCCCATCAATGCAGCTTTGGGGGGGGGGGGGGGCATTTGGCAATATGAGTCAATATAATACAAATACACACACATTTTCAAATTACATTTCATTGTCATCACATATACAATCTCAGAGAGAAAGCAACAGTTTTTACTCATCACACCAGGTGACGGTCTTGGGCTGAGCAAACTTCCGACAACATGAATGGTGACCCTGTGATTGCTTGCTGTCAGCCTGTTCCTCACTTGCACCAACTCTGCTGTACTGCCTGTGTACCTGTCTGTTGCTTCTGTTCTGTGTCGGTGCGGTGCCTCTTCCAGTTAAAGCCAGGCTCCACCTATCCCCAAGCCCGGAGAGCCACCGCCAGGCACCATGTCATGCTATATCCCATGATCCTCCATGTACTCCGGGGCTGTGCTGCTGGACACAGGACATGGACACTGTAGAGTGGAGAACGGCCTCGGTGGGAGATGACATGTCACAGACAGTGTCAGGCAGAGAGCGGAGGAGGGGCTGCTGCCTGACACTGACACGCATCAGAGAGCGCCCTGGGGGTTGCTGGACACATGTGACACTGTCTGTAACTGGCTCACTGACACCATGATAGCAGAGCACAGAGGGGGGATTACTATCTGCACTGGAAACACATCAGAGCGGAGAACCGGGGGGGGGGGGGTTGCGCTGCTTGACATGGCAGGGCAGGGCAGTAGTTGCAAGCTCTGTGGAGGACAGTGCGGGAGTAGAATAGCCAGCGGCCAGGCACCCTAGGTGGCAGTGTGCCTTAGACGGTTGCCTAGTCCGCCTAGTGGTACCCACCAATTCTGCATTATGGAGAGTTGAACTATTTAATTATATATTAAAATGTAGTAATTGAAATAATTTGATTTTATCAAGCATGGTGTTGGGATGATTTCAGTGCTAACAACCAGCCATTCGCTCAACAAATCACCTGCTGCCAGATTCCACGTCAACCCAGAGACTACATTCAACCCCCCTCCTGGTGGCCCCGCTCACATGACAGTAAGCACATGTTTGTAAACAATGACTGACCCCGCCACATGTTTGTAAACAGTGAGAACAGTAAGAGTACTGTGGTGGGCACATCTCATGTAGGAGAGAGCTCCCATGAGCACATCTGATGTAAGGAGGAGCTCTGGTGGGCACATCTGATGTAAGAGGAGCTCTGGTGGGCACACCTGAGGTAAGAGTGAGCTCTAAAGAGTAAACCTGATGTAAGATGTCTGGTGGGCACATCTAAAGCAAGAGGGAGCTCTGGTGGGCACATTTGATGTAAGAGGGAGCTCTGGTGGGCACATCTGATGTAAGGGGTGCTCTGGTGGGCACATCTGATCTAAGGGGGTACTCTGATGGGTACATCTGATGTAAGGGGGGGCTATGGTGGGCACACCTGATGTAAGGGAGAGCTCTGGTGGACACATCTGATGAAAGGTAAAGTTCTGGTGGGCACATCTGATGTAAGGGGGAGCTCTGGTGGGCACATCTGTTGTAAAGGGGGAGCTCTTGTGGGCACACCTGATGTTAGGGGGAGCTCTGATGGGCACATCTGATGAATGAGGGAGCTCTGGTGGGCACATCTGAAGTAAGGGGGTGCACCGGTGGGCACGTCTGATGTAACAGGGAGCTCTGGTGGGCACATATCATATGTAAGGGGGAGCCCTGAGGGGCACATCTGATGTAAGGGGGAGCTCTGATGGGTATTCCTGATGTAAGGGGGAGCTCTGGTAGGCATACCTGATGTAAAAGGGAGCTTTGATGGGCACATCTGATGTAAGGGGAGCTCTGGTGGTCACACCTGATTTAAGGTGGAGCTCTGGTGGGCACACCTAATGTAAGGGGGTGCTCTGGTGGATACATCTGATGTAAGGGGGAGCTCTGGTGGGCACATGTGATGTAAGGGAGGCTCTGGGGGGCACACCTGATGTAAGGGAGAGCTCTGGTGGACATATCTGATGAAAGGGGGAGCTCTGGTGGGCACATCTGATGTAAGAGGGAGCTCTGGTGGGCACACCTGATGTACAAAAACACACAGTCCTTTTGCAGGTGTGCAGTGGTGCCTTTAAGTCTTATGGGCACTACCACACCCTTTGCTTTTGCGGTCATTCACCTGTGGAAAAACGTACGGTAACAAAATACCATGCATTTTGGTGCAGTAGTTTTGAAAAAAGGTTATACAGGTTTTACATCTATTTGTACCACATTTTGTTTTTCTAATTTCCCACATCGCTAAAGTGTTTGCGTTTGGCTTGATGAGAGCCTACAGAGAATCGCTTTGTAATTGCCGTGGCGAACGTTTTAATTGGGGGTGCACATGGGGGGGCCCAGTATGATGTTGGGGGGGCAGGACCTAAGCTATTTCCAATGAGATGTACAAAATAGTCACATTGTGGCTGAAGACCTTTGAGGTGGGTAATAAAATGACACTTTATAGGATATAACCATTCATTTCACAAAGCATCTAAACAATTTTTATGGCTCTGATTTTGGAAGTAAAATGTCAAGTTTTAAGAAAATGTATAGTATTGGTCATTCCCTATTATTTACACATCTGGTGTAAAGCGCCATCTAGTGGACAAATGTTTAGGTTGCAGTATCCTAGTAGCATGAGCCACCGTTTTTATTTCTCCAACCAAAGCGCTACAGCTGTATGAATGACTGATAACAACATTGTATGTGCGGCATTCTGCATTGATGGGGTGAGATAAACGTTACCAGCCTGGACTCATTATTCCAAAGGGGTCCGGCTGCAGACTGGAGCTCGACTACCGTATCACACACCTCTCCATTACACACACTTCCTATCCATACTAATGACAAGCACCGCCCACACGTTGAACGTGCTGACGTTGTAGGACCCGGAAGCACTAGTGTGCGTAGAGTAAACTTCTCTCCCACAATCCCTTTCTACTTCCTTTCCGTCATTGTCCCTAGAAGAGTGAGTATGTTCCCGTAGCGGGTCTGTGATGGTATCCGTCGCCATCCTCCCTCCTTGGAGCTCATACAGCCCCGCCATCCCCGGGAGAGAAGGCGCAGTGTCTGAGCTTCCAGCCGAGGCCTGTGTTGTGGGTGGAGGGTAGGGGAGGCTCCCGGGAGATGGACACCTCAGGGCTTCTGTCATGGAGCGCTGTTCTCCCATACACTTCCCTACTGGGCACCGCGCGCACACTCCTTTTGGTGTGGTAGATGAGTATAAAGCTATGCCCTGTGCAGGGAATTCAGACAGGCCCTGGTGCTACATCATTCATAGGGCTGGTGATCTGAGCACTGAACGAGCTTGTTATAGACTGTCAGACAGGAGACCCCCTGCTCCCCCACATCACATCTTCCCCAGGATTGCTTGTCAGGGCTGTGTATGGGGACACAGGTGATCTCACAGGAGGTCTTATGTGTGGTGGCCTCTTGTATGGGGACACAGGAGGTCTTATGTGTGTGTGTGGTGGCCTTCTTGTATGGGGACACAGGTGATCTCACATGAGGTCTTATGTGTGTGGTGGTGGCCTTGTATGGGGACACAGGTGATCTCACATGAGGTCTTATGTGTGTGGTGGTGGCCTTGTATGGGGACACGGGTGGTCTTATGTGTGGTCTTGCAGCGATCCTCACCTTTTGCTGATGCTCGTGGGAGCATTCCTCCTTTACAAGCTGTGCGTATATTGCTGCCCAGGTGCTGTGTACAGCCGTTCATAGACAAACGTAGGTTTCTCAATGCAGCTTTGTGCATAAAGTGCCGCAGACGTAACTTCCTGAATGCAGATAGTCTACATCTATACAGACCTATAAATGGCTGTACGCAATGCCAGGGCTCCTAGGCATTAAAGTGTGTACTTTGTAGGAAACAATCTACCCTGTACATGAGGACTTATTAGCTTGACAAACTATGCAGTCCTACCATCACTGCCTGTATGTTTGGGTCAGTAAGAAGTATACACAGCTCTCTCTGCACACATGTACTGCATGGCCTACTTTTGAAGTCACACGGATATGAAAGGTACCCGTTGATAATCATGGGGTATGACTTGTCATGTGACTTTGCAGTCCCAAGTCGCACTTGTGTGAAAGGGGCATAAGGCTCCATTCACACTTGTAGGACTCCAAAGTTGCACAGACTTTGGCTGGTGATAATGGACAGCTGTTGCGCGCACACAAGTTGCGTTATATAACATTCAGGTATGACTTTCATGCAACTTCTGAGGGTTAACATTGAAGTCTATGGCCCTTAAGTTGCATGAAAGTTGGACCAAAGCAGTGCGTGAACTACTTTGAAGTTGCTGCAACTTTAGGTTGCACATATATGAATGATTATTGGAAAACATGGGGAACGACTTGTCATGTAACTTTGATGTCCAAGGTTGCATGACAAGTCGCACAAGTGTGAATGGAGGCTAATTCAGATTCTTACATAGTAAATTGTACCTGTACTTTGCTCATGCCTGGTACTATAGCAGCAGGCACCTTCAAGCAGAAGTAAACCCATAGATTTAAGTTTTAAAAATGTTACTTTTTCGGCACATGCTGGGAATGTATCGTTTACACTGGATGTGCTCTCAACCAAACTGTCAAACCATCCAATGTCTGGTGTCATAACTTATCACATGTGCAGCGATTAAACAAGAGGCCAAGATGGCAGCTTCCTTGGCTGAAAACAATAGGAAGATTAAGATTTACTTCCAATTTAACACCCTCCCTCTTATTCTTCTTGCAGCCCCGGTCCCCTGACAGGACTCTGAAACTGCTGCCATAATCTAGCAGTCAGAATCTATTCAGGGCTAAGCAAGCTCCTCCTGCCATCATGTAATATCATTTCCTACTTGGTGATTGGCCACTTGATCACCAAACCCTCAACTGTTGGGGAGTAAAGGAGACGGACAAGTGTGTGCCAGGAATTAGGAGGTGCTTTTTATTGGCAGATAGATGTTTTGGGGAAGGTATGTACTGACATAATTCTGTGCCTGCTTTGCAGTGAGCACATTATTTTCCCTACTATGGATTTTAGTGCTTTTCTCACCATCAGATGATGTTCATTAAAGCAGAACTAGGCTTCAGGCAGGTTTTTTTTTTTATTGCATACAATCTCTCTTCTACAATAAAATACACTTGGCTGCCTGCTCGCTGTCTTCTCCAGCGATGTACCGAGCAGCAGGAGTAATATCCTGCACCAGCCAATAGACACTGGTAGTTAGGAGAAGATGAGAGACCAGGACCGTTGAAGGAAAGGTAAGTTTAGCCGTGCATTTTGGCTCCATGTACATGGAGCTTTAAAAAAAACGCCAGTTCCCTTAGCAGAAAAAATCACTCATATAGAGCATTCTTGTACACGCATTTAGATTTTTTTTTCTCCTGCCAGAACACTCCTCTCAAAAATGCATAGCCGAAGTTTTTTTTTTCTGCATCTAAATGTTCAGCGCACAGTATGCCTGTAATCATCCTAATGTGCATGGACACATAGGATAACACTGAGCTGCTTCTACAAGCGAAACACTAAACTCCTGTAGAAGCAATATGTGTTTTTTTTTTTGCCAGTGTTCATGGACTCTAAAAGTAACCTTTACCATGCAGAAAGATTATCCATCATGTTTTGTAAAACTGAGTATACAGTGTCACTGACAGCAAAGTGTATTTGTAAATCATTTTAAACAATTCGCTCTGGCTGTGTCTTGTAGCAAATGTGCCAGTTGCCACCCCCAAGTGACAGTAAGCCCAGGCTGTACTAGTGTATAAAAGCATATTGTAAGCTTCTTCCTAATGTGTGATTCTTGTGTCCACAGAGATGGCGCCAGCAAAGAAGGGAGGTGAGAAGAAAAAGGGCCGTTCTGCCATCAATGAGGTAGTTACTAGGGAATACACCATCAATATTCACAAGCGGATCCATGGCATGTAAGTTGTAGAATGGGCCGTTCTTTGTCATTTCCATAGCTACCATCTGTGCTGCTTTGTCATTTTCTGTCATAGCTGAAATCTCTATCATTCATTTCTTCTTCATCTTCATTCACGTTTAATAAACAGTTAAAGAAGTCTGAATTTGTGCAGATTTAATAATGTTCCATTGCTTTGTGATGTTACCAGTTTTAACTGTCATAGTAGCCTATATTGATACACATATATAGAATGTGCGGTGCACAAAGCCTTTTAGTTCGTAAATGTGTATCCAGGTATTCTATGCTTTACTAAATCCATGTGTTTCCTCCTCATCTTGTCAGTGGCTTCAAGAAACGTGCTCCCCGTGCTCTGAAGGAAATCCGCAAATTTGCAGTGAAAGAGATGCGTACTCCTGATGTGCGTATTGACACCAGGCTGAACAAAGCTGTGTGGGCCAAAGGAATCAGGTGAGCATTTCTCAATGGGGAGGATATGATTTATTGAATACAGAAGTCTCACAAATTAAAGTGGAACTTCAGGAATTGCAGCACTTTTAAAAATGTGCTGGCTTATAAGTGGTTAAATCCAAAAAGGTGTATGCCACCTTGTGGGCTTATCTCGTTTTATGAACTAATATGACCAGCAGATTTTTTTTAATTGCTCCAATTCCTGGAGTTCCACTTTAATTCATTAGTAATATTTGCTTTATAAATGCTTATTTGTATTTAAACATTACGATTTTAAAATATTAATACAATAAAACTTTTAGACATATATAACAAAATTTTAATGCCTATCCTATGTGTTTTTACGCAGGAATGTTCCATACCGTATTCGTGTGCGTTTGTCCAGGAAGCGTAATGAGGATGAAGACTCCCCTAACAAACTGTACACGCTAGTCACATATGTGCCGGTTACTACATACAAAGGTATTTATTAGGGGGACACCGAATGGTAATTGTGGTATTGAAAATGCAGGATGCATTTAACTGAAAATTAGTTTTTTATACACCGCTCCAAAGATGCTGCTTGCAGGATTTTTTTATTTTATTTTCAACATCCTGCCATCGCATTGCCTTTAGTGTGAAAGCACTCGAGCTTTCACACTGAGACTGCAGGGGAGCCGTTTTGCAGGCACTTTACAGGCGCTATTTTTAGGCCAAAAGCACCTGAAAAACACCCCATTGTGAAAGGGGTCTAACTGTTAGATTTTATGAGATGAAGGGAAAAAAAAATCGGCATCATATATTGGCTATCAGCCACCGCGATTTCTAAATATCGGCATTGGCCAGAGAAAAACCCATATCGGTCAACCTCTAAGGTACATATTCTTGGTGATTGGCACTGCACCCTTTCCCTGTGTTGTAGCTGACAGAGACAACACACAGGAAGTGCTTAAATTCCTTATGCCTTCTGCGGTTTGGCTATTAGTGGGCCTCTCATTACAGCAAACCGTGGGATCTACTTTGTCATGTAACATGTTAGGAACTATGATGTGGGAATAAATAGTGTTTTTGAGCTGAGTGATGAACAGTGATAGGAATTTTCAATACAAATTGGATGTCTTTAGTTGGTGTTAAATGAACTCTGCTTTAGGAGCTCTTCTGTGATGACACCTAGCTGCCATAGCTGTGCTTGCCCACTCCCACCAGTAAAATATCACAAATCTTTTTAGTTGGATGGTGGCTGCAATCTGTTTTTACAGTCTTGGGCATGATGCCTGTGGTATGAGAACTCAGAATGTTGTCTGTGTGTTCTTATTCATTAGCTGTTACTTTTCACCATCACAGAAGTGAGCTCCCAAATTGCATGTGAAGGGGGGGTTTGAATCAGAAATAAGAGTTTTCACTCCTGTGATGGTGAGCAGTAATGGCTGGTCCTACCTCAGCAAAGCCCAGGGAGGTTTCAGGTCGGGCTTTATGTAACAAGGGAATTATTCAACTTTGGTCAAAGCTTCTCAGTTTGTTTTTATCTGCATAGGTTGTTTGTTTCTTTAAAAAAAAAAAAAGTAAAAATTTAGAAACATTAATCGGCTAACCGATGCATACAGCTGCTAAATTGTCAGGGCATCTAAGTTTCAAGGACAACTGGTGATAAAGGGATTAATGTAGGGCCGAAACAATTAATCGATTATGAAATCGATTACTATTTTCATAATCGATTAATTGGCCAGTAACATAATGGGGTTAAAAAAAAGCTAAAATTAGCCCTTTATAGTACAAAAAGAGCAAATAATCTCTACTGTAAACATTACTTTCACTGTTGCGCAGTAAAAAAACGAAGGGCTAATTTTTTTTAACTCCATTATGTTACTAAATGTCTTAGGCCTGGTTCCCACCCACGTGTTTTTTTTTTTTGGTGCTTTTTGCAGAAATGCAGTAAAGTTCATTTAACGTTCGCATCTATGCTTTTTTCAGCTGCTGTGTATTTGGAAAGGGTCAAGGACCTTTTTCAATGCAAAACTGCTTTTTTGGTTCAATATACTTCGCTGCAGAAAAGCATGTAATATTACAGTTCTGTTTGAAAATCTGCAAAACAGTCTAGAATTTTTTTTTTTTTTTTTCTTTTAAATAAAAAAAATTTGATCTGAGTCTGATATTTACCAGATTCAGATACTATTTACCTAATAGTATATAGAGTATATCTCTCCTGTCTGTTATTCTCAGAGTGGATTAAAGGTTTTACTCCCTAACCATATAGTTGGTTATTTTATATTTACCCCTGCAAATAGGATATTTTAGGAATAAATTGCCTTTTTTTTTAAACTTTACATATTAACTAAATTATACACCACACTTTTTTTTTTTTAAGGTCATTAATCGAAACAATCTGCCAACTAATCGATTATGAAAATAATCGTTAGTTGCAGCCCTAGATTAATGTACCAAAGTCTTGTGAGCACTAAACCACGCTTCTTCCAGCTTAGGCCAAATCATTTATGATGTGCTGGTTGGTGCAGAAGCTGCAGCTCTACCGCTCAACTAATTGAGCGGGTAAGAATTGTTGCCCTTCCCACAGGAGAGGGGCACTGTGTTCATGCAGGATTTTGTGCATCCCTCAACTCTTGCCCTCCAGCCTCCCATTGTTTCCTTCAAATTAAGTTGTATTCCACCCTCCCCCAACTTGTACACTATCTGCTCTTGCTTACTAATTTCCCTGCTTATCCTCTCTTCTGACTCTCCTTCACAGCCAAATTTTAATTCTGCACACCATACTTTTTGTCCCAGCTTTGTTCATTGCTCATCCTGGATCCAGACCCGCTAAAACTTTCCATCCCAGAGGTCTGCAGCCATTTTACTTGTATGCCTTGCTGTCCTTGGACTCCATGACACAAGGCTGCTGTCCTTGGCTCTTAATCCCTCTTTCCTGCACATTACTTCACAGTCACGTGTGTAAAGCCAGCACTTTAATTTGAGATAGCGTAACAAAGGGGTATTGCCTCTTTTAGATTGTTTGCCTGTCTCACAGTGGTAGATTTCCCTTTACTTACTGTGCTGGCGACTCAACAAGCAGAGACCCTAAGTAATAAGATGGCGGACGTTGCAACTTTTTGTCACGGTCTTTGCGCATTGATTTTTTTCAACTGTTTTTTGGGGGGGGGGGGGTTCATTAATAGAAAAAAAAAACTAAAAGTTAGCCCAATTTTTTTATATAATGTGAAAGATGATGTTATGCTGAGTAAATAGATACCTAATGCCTTGTTTCCACTGAGCGGATCGATACGGTACGCTATTTTGGGTGTTTCCATTATGAAAGCGGCCCATACAACCGAACCGTTCCATTCAGGGTCCTGCTTCAGATGTGGGGCCATAGAAAATGGAACGGTTCGGTTAGGGCGGAGCTACGATACATTCCACTGATTGGCTGACAGAAAACCCTCTGCTGTGCTATGCTGAGGCATTTTTTCTAAACCCTGTATGGCCCCTTGTGGAAACGCTCACCAGAATAGACCGGACCATTGTAGGCCATTCAAACTGTACCGAACGCACGTTCATGGAATGGCGCCAAACTTTGGTACTTAAAAATCCCCGTAGGCTGCGCTTTTTTACAGGTTACCGATTTAGAGCTAGAGGAGGTCTTGGGCTAGAATTATTGCTCACTCTCTAACATTCGTGGTGATGCCTCATGTGTGATTTGAATGTCGTTTAAATATGCGGGCGCGAAGTATGTACACGTTCTCTTTTTCATGCAGGGATGCGGGTGCTTCAATTTTTTTTATATTTATTTATTTATTTTATTCCTCGTTTTTACCTTTTTCCCATGACAAAAAAAAATTTGGATCATTTTTATTCCTATTACAAGGAATGTAAACATCCTCTTGTAATAGGAATACAGGGTGACAGGTCCTCTTTATGGCAGGAAAGGCTGAGATCCAAAAAAAAAAAAAAAAAAAAACATTCACCATCTCAGGCTTTCCTGCAGAGTCCCCGGCATTGTTTACTTCCGGCCCGGATGTGACATCATAGTCATACAGGACTGTCCCTCGGATTTCTCTCTTCCGGTGCCGGCGGATTCCTTCTCTGGGTCATCGATCGCACAGGAGAGCACGGAGAAGCAGCAGAGGCAGCCTGTAAGAACGATCAAGCGGCTGAACTGTCGCTATGATTGTTCCTATGGTGCACAGAATTGTCTGCTGTAGATGCAGGCATCATTCAGATATCCCCACTGAAAGTCCAGGACGTCGTATGACCTACCTTGGGCACGAGGTGGTTAATATGTCTGACAGTGGTCACCAAGACAACAAAAGTGTGATGTAGATAAAACCTGACCATCCCCCTGTATCCCTTTATTGTGAGACCCCAGTATATATACTGGAGTATATAGATCAGCAGATGGTAAAGCCACGATCTGCAACTCAGCATTTAGTGCTTTGGCTATGTGCTTCCAGGTTTACTGATATACTGTAAATTCCTGTTTTCCCAGGCTTGCTGGGGATCAGTTGGAACCCTGGAAAAATGCACTTTTTATATTCTTGGCAATCAAGGAATAGAACATCACTTCATTCATCAGACCCATTCATCTAGTTTAAAAAGTTTTAAACGACCACCCCTCGTTTTATGATAAATTTTTATTTTATTTTTTCCCTCTTACCTTTTAATGAAGTACATAATGTATTTCTGTCCTAGCTCGCTGCGGCCCAGGGTGTCATTTTCCTCCTGCTCCCCTGCTGCCTTCTGGGAGTGTTTGTAGCTGCTGACTTGGAAAAAAAAACAAAAACATTTTTGTGACTGGGCTAGAGCACCGCTTTGTTTACTTCCTCTGGTACTGAAGCCAGGGTTGACACATTTTATAATTGGTGCGGGGAGGGGGGGGGGGTTGGGGCGGGCGGGGGCTATGGCAGGAGCCATATTTCATTTTAGTTAAAAATAACCAACACGTAATACTTGCTTGCCCTGTACAGTGGTTTTGCACAGAGCGGCCCAGATCCTCCTCTTCTCGGGTCCCTCTTTGGTGCTACTGGCCCCTCCCTCCTGTTAAATTCCCCCACAGCAAGCAGCTTGCTATTGGGAGCACCCGAGCCGAGTCACTGCTCCCTGTGTCCATTGCCCCCTTTCTCTCCTCTCCTCATTGGCTGACTGACTTTTACAGCAGGGGGAGCCCAGGGTAGCCAAGACAATCCTGCAACATTGTTGGATCCATATGGGCTCAGTTAAGTATTGGGGGGGGCTGCTGCACAAAGAAGGCTTTTTATCTTGATGCATAGAATGCATTAAGATAAACCTGCCTTTTACAACCCCTTTAAGTAAATTAAAACCTTGATTTAATAGTGTGAAGTGAGCTGGGAAAAATCTCCTTCCTTCTGTAACAGGATGTTTTAACACTCTTTTCAACCATGTAGATTACATTTTTACCTTTTACAACAAATACATGAAGAATTAGTATGATGCTGCATACTAATTTTATGTTACATATGTGAAAATGGAAGTATTTGCTGTTTGCTATTTTATGTTTGTGTATTAAACAATAATTTTGTTGTTTTGCAGGACTACAGACAGTCAACGTTGATGAAAACTAAACTTGTTTCATTGTTGAAATAAAAAAAAGATGATAAAACTGAGCAGCCGTGTTTATGTTCTTATTTCACATCTTTATGGCCTCATGCACACAGGTGTCTGTTTAATCACTTGCTTACAGGGCACTTTTACCCCCTTCCTGCTCAGGCCAATTTTCAGCGCTGTCGCACTTTGACAATTGTCAATGTACCCAACCAAAAATTTTATCACTTTTTTTCACACAAATGGAGTTTTCTTTTGGTAGTATTTAGCAAAAAATAGTGGTGATTAAAGAACCAACAAAAAAAGCCATGCAGCACTATACCCAAATTTAATTTTATGTCATTGTAAGTGCCATATTATGGTGTTCAGGACACGGGCTGCATATTTATAGACCATGGGTTATATCACCTTTAGGTGATTGGACACTAGCAAAGCTTTTGAGGACATGTACTGTATAACCTTACCCTGCTCCATAAGTCCTCAAGTTTGTTGCAAGAAATGCAGAGTAACACTATTAGAAGGAAGGGTGTCCTATACTGTACTCCCAAGAAATGTAATTTACAGGTATGTTAAAAAGCTTTTCATCTTAGAGCAGAACTTCACTCTCAACAATAACTTTGTTTAGTCCTTCTGGTGCTAGCTTTAGTGAATTGAGAGGAAAGTATATAATTTTTATTTGTTTTTGAATTTTCTTTAGTTACTGCCTGGTTTTCAGGCTTAGGCAAATTATTTCATACATTCCATGAGTCTTTTGGAGCAGAGCAGGGCTTCTCTCAGTTAAGCACTCCCTCCTGCCTGAGCCAAGGACTGATGCATTCCAGGAAGTAAATGCCACATAAATGATCTGCCCTTACTCAAGATGGCTATGGTTCAAAATGCTACGGGGTCTTTTTCAAAGTGATTTCTCTGCTAAATAAAGCGTGGAGACTTGGATGGGTGGATGAGATTGCTTTAAATATTGAAGATGAATTGAATAACATTTTTGGTGCTCGGATGCAGTGTGGTTCCTCTTTAGTTGTAAAGTACAGGACACAGGCTGAATATTCATAGAACCTGGTATGTCCCCAAGCAATGAATGAGAAGGATTGGCAACAACTAGGCAAACAGAACTGTGCCAACAAGCTCATTAACGGGTAAACAGACCCAACTTCAGAGTGCCATTGCAAGAGCCTTGTGGCCAAATGCTGCATCCACAGAAGATTGGACATCCACCTGTTAGAACTTTGAAACGGTATGAACAGAATAGCGGGTGGCAGCCTTACAAAGCTGGACTACAGAGGCTTGGTGTGTGAATGCTCAGGAAAGCAACCAATCTGGAAGAATGAGCACATAGGAGTGCTGGAAGTGAATTTCCTTTTAGAGTGTAATCTCTTGAGGTAAGTTGTCCTATCAATTTAGCAAGGCCGATTTTGAAGCACACTGGGGGAGATTTACTAAAACTGGTTCACACAGAAACTGGTGCACTAGTAACCAATTGGCTTCTCTTTTAATTATTTTTATTGAAAGTTTTTTAAAGAGTCATGGTTACATAGTCCGGTTGAAAAAAAGACAGGTCCATCTAGTTTAACCAATATAAAAAAAAAAAAAAAAAAACATACAATCCCATGTCCACAATCTTATACCCATGGTTGACCTAGAGAAAAGCAAAAAACCCCAGCAAAATAGAATTTGTTACAGCAGGGAAATCCGATAGGCAATCGGATTTTCCCTTTGCATCATATGTGCATCAGGGATCCTCATACTACGGCCCTCTAGCTGTTACGGAACTACACATCCCATAAGGCATTGTAAAACACTGACATTCACAGATATGACTAGGCATGATGGGAATTGTAGTTCCTGAACAACTGGACAGCCGTAGTTTGAAGACCCCTGATGTACAAGATGTGAAAGAATCCAGGCCTTTTTGAAAGCAATCTACTGAGCTAGCCAGAGCCACCACTGAAGGGAGTCTATTCCACATTTTCACAGCTCTTGCTGTGAAGAAATCTTTCTGTATTTGGAGATGAAATCTCTTTTCTCCTGTTGTCTTCCAGGACCGCCTCTGAGACATAGGGCTCCACCCTCTCGGACAAGAAACACGTTCACCAAACTTTAAAGGCAGGCCTCCAGTTTTTTTGTGTTTCCTACCAGACAGGAAGGTAGCGCATTATTAAACTTGGGGGAGCTCTCAGGGCTATAGTGATTCCTGGTGTTACCTTCTCAGTCTGCGCACCCCTCTGTCCAGCTAGGGAGGAGTAGGGCTGCGAGTCCCACTGCTGCCATAGCTCGGGGAGAGCGGGTCCCCTGTAAGGATGTGGCCCTTGCCACAATATCGCGCTTCATGGTCAAACATACCTGGCTCAGCCAATTAGGGTGCAGGCCATGGCAAGTATGGCTCCTCCTTCACTCACCCACCCATAGTCTGTTTGGCGGGCAGCCTGGCATCCTCTCTGGCTGGCCAACAGGGGAGAAAGGCACCTATTCACCTGACGGTTCCAGGTTCAGAGCGTGGAAGGACGTGCAACATCAGAGATGGGGCTACTGCGCTCCAGGATGGTTCCGGAAGTGCCTTGGCTTCCGGTCGAAGCTACATTATCAGGTGGTGCCCAGAAATGAGGTTACGGTCTTGTGGGCCCAATGGTCGGGAGACAGACAACTGGGAGCCAGTGGAGTCACAGCAGATTCTGTGGTGGACACGGGCACTATGGAGGGTTCCTCGGGCAGTGGCACCTCTCATGTAAGCGTTGGAAGATTGCCCATGGCTTTCTCTGAGGGGTGTTTTTTGGTTAAGAATCCCTCTCTTGGTGGGGAACCGCAGGTGATGGGAAGGACACCTTTTTTGGACCCCAGGCACAGTGGTGGTTAGGGGCAGGAGCAGGCACTCATGGGTGTTTTTCTTCTGTTTGACTTTTAGGTTAAAGCCCAGATGCAGTGTCCTAAAAGGTATGCCGTATGTGCAGCAAAATTGACAATCCATTGGGAAAAGCTTCTTTGTCCTGAGTGTGTTAGTTGCCTGATCAAAGATGATTCAGTGATGGCTTGTCATAAGATCCTGTCATCTGTTAAGGATGAGATCGCATCCACTTTCCAGTAATTTTAAGAGCTTGATTTATAGTACGCAGGGTCCCCCTACGCCGCTAGACAGGGCTG
Source organism: Lithobates clamitans (assembly GCA_037952925.1). Lineage (NCBI taxonomy): Eukaryota > Metazoa > Chordata > Amphibia > Anura > Ranidae > Lithobates > Lithobates clamitans. The sequence continues at coordinate 532,001 of JBBGZY010000889.1, read as the reverse complement.
CCAGTATCCCTTCTCTGTCAGGAGGGTGATGGGGAGGACAAGGAAGGAGAGCCTAGGTTGCTGGCCACCTCTTAGGCAGACTCTGGGTCTGGTTTATAGAGCGAGTATGATTCTTCCAGGGGGTCCAGGGACAGGTTGTCCCTGGATGATGTGGGGGACTTGTTCAAAGCGATCTTTGACACTTTAGAAATTGGAGAAGAGTCGGTACAACTTTTGAAGCTCAACCTCATGTACCAAGGGTCTAGTGCACAGAAGCCCAGGGTATTCCCCGTGCACAAATCTCTGGTGGAGGCCCACCCTTGGAACAAGATCCCAAAGCTGTATGCGCTGCTGGTCAAGGTTACTAAGAAAAAAGATTTGGCCTTTGATGACCTAAGTTGCCTTAGGGGTCCCATGGACAAAAGGGGGCTTTTCTTCTACAAAGGGCCTGGGAGGCTTCTTCCATTAGCCTAAAGCTAGCCCTAGCAGCCACTTGCGTTGCCAGGAATTTGAGGTGCTGGCTAACACCGTTGCAGGTGCACATCTCAGCAGGCACATCCAGGCAGCAACTGCTTAATTTCTTGACATTACTATTCAAAGCAGTTGCCTTTTTGGCAGATGCCTCAGCGGAGTCAGTGAAGTTGGCAGCCAAGTCAGCAGCACTGGTGAACTCCAAGAAGGGCTGTATGGTTGAAGGCTTGGACAGGTGACTCAGTGTCCAAGCTTAAACTTTGCGGGTTACCTTTTTCAGGTAATCTCCTATTTGGACCCGGCCTCCAGGAAGCACTGGAACGTACCCAGGACAAGAAAAAGGTGTTCCCGGAGGAAAGTAGAGGGCAAGCGTTTTTTCGGGGCCACAGGCAGCAGACCCAGAAGGAGAGAGACTGCCGTCCCAAGAAGCACTGGACAGGTCACAAGGGGTGTGGAAGAGGAGGAACCAGGTGGACCTCGAATCAGAAAGAGCTGCTCACAATCCGGATAGCTCTAGAGGCTTTCCAGTTGCTCATCATGGAACATCACCTTCAAGTTCATACAGACTATGCGGCAGCAGTCGCAAATATATATATACACACACAAACGGGGGGGGGGGGGGGGCGCTTTTAATCCCCAAAAAAGGGTTTAAAAACTATTGCGTTGCGTCGCTTCATTGCAATGGACAGGGGCGTTTTTGGGAGCGCTGTATACAGTGCTCCCAAACCGTCTCAAAGATGCTGCTTGCAGGACTTTTACGAATGTCCCGCAAGTGCACCGCCCGGGTGTGAAAGCACTCATTGTAATGAATGGGAGGCAGTTTTCAGGTGCTATTTCTAGTGCTAAAATGTCAGAAAACTGCCTCTGTGTGAAAGTTAAGTTTTTATATTTCCTATGTTTGTTGCTTACAGATAACTAAATAGAATCATGTTATGGTCACTGCTACCCAGATGTTCTTTTATATGAATATTGGTAATAAACTCTGCATGGTTTGAGATTACCAGGTCCAGCAGATTGTCATTCCTAGTAGCGGTCTCAATAAATTGGACCATAAAATTGACTTGTAATAGGTTTTATAAATTTTTGCCCTGTAGCCTCCCTGACGGTAATCCCGAGTGTGGCTCGGGGTTAAACTTCAGTCCCATTAGCGGTAACCCCGAGCCACACTCGGGATTACATTGCAGGATCCTGGTGCAGCGTTACTTACCTTTTCCCCAGGATCCTGCGATGTCCCCCGCAGTGTCTGTGGGCTCTGTCTCCTCCGAAGCCTCTCTGTGCCAGGCTTCGTTCTCTGCGAGCGGCGCGACGCACGGGGGCGGATCCTGGTGGCAAATTAAAAAAATTGTAAAAATCATAACACATACAGTACTGTAATCATACAGATTACAGTACTGTGAAATTATTTCACATCTCTTTTGTCCCCAGTGCTTTGGCCCATGCCCTGCATGCAGTTTTATATGATATATACTGTTCTTTCTGCCTGGAAACTGGAGATTGTCCATAGCAACCAAAAAGTGTCCCTTTATGTGAAAAGTGGCTTTAGACCAGCTAGAAAACAGCAATAGTAAATTAGAACACTTGCAGAATTGAGCGATAGTGAGTCGTGGGGAAATTTATTTTATTATTATATTATTTTTTTTTAAATTATTTATATTTATTTATTATATTATAATTTATGTTTCAAACTTTATCATACCCGGGATATCTACTAGACTCTTGTTTGGACAGATTTAAGTGTGTTATTGTTAAGAATTACAGGCCTACAATATAAAACACCAAATTTCCATGCAAAATAATGGTACCGCTTTCAGCACCTAAAATCCGAAATAATCATACCGCCAGGGAGGTTAACTGTTCCAGCAGTGTCATTACTCCAGTCAATTTCCGGGTAGTTATAACCCCTCATTATTATCATTGTCCCAGCCCTTTCTATCTGTGCAAGGAGCTGAGACTCCACTTCCTCATTAACATTGGGAGGTCTATAACAAACTCCAATGATAAACTTTGTAGTACACACACCTATGTACAGTTCCACCCATAATGCTTCAGACTCATCACACTCTCCATCAATTAGGTCATCTTTCACACTCGCTTTGAGATCACCTGTCACATAGAGACAGACACCACCACGCTCTGTTTTACCCTGTCTTTCTGAAAGAGAGCCTAGTCAGGAATATTAATTGCCCATTGTCATCTGAAGAATGAAGCCAAGATTCAGCAATACCAATTAAATCATAGTTCTCCATGTGCACCAGAGCTTCCAACTCACCTATTTTGCTTGTCATAATTCTGGCATTGGTGAAAAAACACTTTAATTCATTGTCACATTTTGCACCCTTCTGTTGTATATTTTTTATTTTTAGTAGAAATAGTACCATTTCCAATGGTTGTTTGTAACACGGGAACCTTCATATCACCTGCCATATCCCTCCCCCATCTTTCCCCATTCCACCCACCACTAGGCGCTGACCCCTATCTGACCTATTATAATAGTTTAAAAACTCTGCCAGCACAGCAGACCCCCTTCCTTTTAGGTGCAAACCATCTTTATCAAATATATAGTATCTCACCCCCTCACATTTTTGTAAATATTTTATTATATCTTTTCATATGACAGCACTGAAGAAATGACACTTTGCCACAATGTAAATTAGTGAGTGTACAGCTTGTAAAACAGTGTATGTTTGCTGTACCCTCAAAATAACTCAACACACAGCCTTTAATGTCTAAACCGCTGGCAACAAAAGTGAGTAGACCCCTGAAAATGTCCAAATTGGGCCCAAAGTGTCAATATTTTGTGTAGCCAACATTATTTTCCAGCACTGACTTATCCCTCTTGGGCATGGATTTTATCAGAGCTTCGCAGGTTGCCACTGAAGTGCTCTTCCACTTTTCCATGATGACATCACGGAGCTGGTGGATGTTAGAGACCTTCTCCTCCACCTTCCATTTGAGCATGCCCCACATATGCTTCTTTAGCAAGGCAGTGGTTGTCTTGGAGGTGTGTTTGGGGTCGTTATCATGTTGGAATACTGCCCTGCAGGCTCAGTCTCCGAAGGGAGGGGATCATGATCTGTTTCAGTATGTCACAGTACATGTTGGCATTCATGGTTCCCTCAATGAACTGTAGCTCCCCAGTGTCGGCAGTACTCATGGAGCCCCAGACCATTACACTCCCACCACCATGCTTGACTGTAGGCAAGACACACTTGTCTTTGTACTCCTCACCTGGTTGCCACCGCACACGCTTGACACCATCTGAATCAAATAAATGTATCTTGGTCTCATCAGACCACAGGACATGGGGGGTTATTTCCGAAAGGCAAATCCATGTTGCACTACAAGTGCAAAGTGCACTTGGAAGTGCAGTCGCTGTAGATCCGGGGGGACATGCAAGGAAAATAAAAAACCCCTGTTAGACTTACCGGTAACGGTATTTCCAGGAACCTTCCAGGAGAGCTAATTGAGAGATGATTGGCTCCGCCCTCTACAGGAAACACAAATCAGATACAATTTAAAAGGTCCCTCCCTTTCCTCTGACCCTCAGTTGTTTAGAAGATCAAGTAACCTCCACCAAAGGTGCACTCGGCAGAGGAAAAAAACAGAAACCATAAAACACACCACCACCAGGAAAACATGGTCGACCAGTGAAAAAATAGAATAGGGTGGGGATATAGACGCTGCCCTGGAAGGTTCCTGGAAATACCGTTACCGGTAAGTCTAATGGGGGTTTCCCCCCCCCCCCCTCACCTTCCAGGACAGCTACTTGAGAGGATAAGCAAGATTTTATACCTTAGGGAGGGACGACAGCCTGAAGCACTTTCCTACCAAAGGAAAGGTCCTGGCTGGAAAGCATCTGAACTCTATAATGCTTGACAAATGGATGAGAAGAGGACTAGATCGCAGCTTTAGAGATTTCTTCCCATGAAGCCCTGGCTCTTTCTGCCCATGATGTGGCCATGGATCTCGTTGAATAGGCCCTAATTCTAGAAGGAGGGGTGCGATCTGACGCTTTATATGCATCAAAGATAGCTCCCCTAATCCACCTAGCAATAGAACCTTTAGATGCTTTGGACCCTTTCTTGGGGCCACTGAATAGATAAAGCAGAAGACACCTCTTTACTTCTAAAAGACCAAATCTTTCCTCTTCTGTATTTTTGGGAGATGTGCAGAAACTAGGAAGGACTATCTCCTGGGATCTATGAAAGTTGGAAGAAACTTTGGGTAAATAGAGAGGATCAGGTCTAATCACTACCCTGTCCTCAAGAATCCTCAGGAAGGGGTCTTTACAGGAAAGAGACTCTAGATCAGAAATCCTTCGCCCTGACGTAAAAGCCAAAAGGAAGGACAACTTCAAAGAAATAATTTTCAGGGAAGCCTTATGCAACAGCTCGAAAGGAGCCCTTGTTAGAGCATTTAATACTAACGACAGATCCCAGGGAGGAATATGTTTGATGACCCTGGGAGTATGTCTAGATCTGGCTAAAAGGAACCTCCTGACTAAGGGATCTTCTGCTAGACTTCTCTCTGTAAATAAAGCTAGGGCAGCAATCTGAACCCTAAGGGTGCTGACAGAGAGCCCCTTTTCCACTCCCCCCTGCAAAAAATCAAATATACAGGGAGTGGAAAAAGAATCTAAACCAGTTTTCCTTTGCCAGGAAATAAAAGTTTTCCAAACTTTCCCATAGATTCTTCTTGTGACCAACTTACAGCTGTCCAGGATAGTTGAAATAACCCTCTCTGAACACCCCTTTAACTGTAGGAGGCGCCGCTCAGCCTCCAGGCCATCAAATGGAAGGTCTGAGGGTTTGGATGTAACACTGGTCCCTGATGGAGCAGATCCTTCTGAACTGGTAGGGGCCAGGGAGGATACACAGATGGGGTCTTCAGAGAGGAGAACCAACTCCTCCTGGGCCACCAGGAGGCAATCAGAACAACTTCTGCCCTGTCCTGAATAATTTTCCGAACCACTAGGGGCAAGAGGGGAAAAGGAGGGAAGGCATAGGCCAGAGTAAAGTCCCACGGGAAAGACAGAGCATCCGTCCTCAAGGACTCTGTTTCTCTCTCCAGAGAGAAGAACGCCGGCAGTTTCCTGTTGAGACTGGAGGCAAAAAGATCCACTGTGGGGAGACCCCATCTTAGCACCACCTCCTGGAACGTGCCTTGATGTAGTTCCCAACCGCTGGAACTGATGCTCACTCTGCTCACTTTGAATCCGAAAAAAGGTCATGACTTTGACCATGATTTTTGTAAAAATCCTCGGTGCTGCCGAGAGACCAAAAGGAAGGGCATTGAAGTGCCAGTGAGATGGCTCGTTTCCCACGAGAACTGCAAACCTGAGGAACCTTCGGTGGCTCTGGCAGATTGGTACATGAAGATAAGCGTCCTGAAGGTCCAGCGTCACCATGAAGACCTTTGGCAACAACAGATTCCTTACCAAATAAATGTTCTCCATTCGGAAACGTCTGTAAACGATGTATTTTGTTCAGGACGCTTAAATTTATGACCATACGAAAGCCGCCGGAAGCTTTCTTGACCAGAAACACGTGAGAATAAAATTCCTGGAACTTCTTAATTTATGGGACAGGAGAAATAACTCCCTCTGTTTCCCACACAGAAATCAAATTTAACATGGCTTGCCGTCTCTCTTGGTCTCTCGGCAGGTGGGTAAGAAAAAACTTCTGGGGAGGAAGACTTTTGAATTCCAGCCAGTAACCCTTTTCCAAAGTTTGAAGGATAAAGGAATTGGAAATTTCTGCCCATTCCTTGACGAAATGGCACAATCTTCCCCCTACCCCAAACCTGGCGTCACTGGGTATTTTTGGAAGAGGCTGAAGGCGCAAAGGGAGCCCCTCCTTTTTGCTTGTCTTTGTTAAAGGACCATTTCTTTTTAGTCTGTTGCCTGTTGGCTTTAAAATTAACCTTGTTTTGGAAGCCACGAAAGGGCTTCTTATTCTGGGGCTTATTCCTTTGGGAAAAGGGGAAATGTTTACTTTTCTCAGAGGAACGAGCTAAGACCTCTTCTAAGGAAGAACCGAACAAGAGTTTGCCTTCGAAGGGAATGCCACAGAGCTTATTCTTGGAAGTAAGGTCACCTTCCCAAGATTTAAGCCAGATAGCTCGCCTAGCTGAATTAATGAGAGCAGAAGCTCTGGCTGCGGATTTCACTGAATCTGCTGCTACATCAGCCAAGAAGGCGACTGACTTGGCAATGAGTGGGAGGGATTCCCTAAACTCTTCTTTGGGGGTGTCAGATGCAAGAAGATCATCCAGACGCTGAACCCATACATCTAAATTTCTAGCCACACAGGTGGATGCTACTGCCGGGCCTAAGGAAAAAGCTGAAGCCTCCCAGGCATTATGTAGCAATGAGTCAGCCTTTCTATCCATTTGATCTTTAAGGACCCCAGAATCTTCAAAAGAAAGATCTGATCTTTTGGACACCTGCGACATAGGGGCATCTAATCTAGGACACTTAAAGAAAACCTCCTCAAATTCAGACTGAAAAGGAAATCTTTTGTGTCCCCTGGATTGGAACACCCTTTTTTCAGGTTCTTTCCATTTAGAAAGAATCATGTCCCTAAATGACTGGTGTAACGGAAAAGTTTTTGAGTTCTGTCCCTCTGGGCCCCTATACATTTTATCCTGTACAGATTGGGCCTGTTGTGGCATCTCAATCTGCTCTGAGGTATATATTGCTTTTAGTAGTTCATCAATATCCCCGACTAGAAAAAGATACTTAGATGAGCTACCTGTATCCTCCTCTGATGCAGACTTTTCATCAGATGAAGAAACTGGATTCTCACCTTCTTCCAGATCAGAGGTATCGCGTGAACTAATAGTCTCAGATACTAACAAGGGAAGGGACCTGGCAGAGTTAGAAGGGTCTTGGGCTATGGGTCTAGCTGAGGAAGAGCCTAGACTAGTAACCCTGTCATTAAGTGACCGAAAGGAGTCCACTACCTCCTTCATAGAAGTCATTAACTCCCTAAAAGAGGAAGACTCTGAATTAGCTCTGGGTGGAATACAATCCTCACAAAATAGCTTTTTATAACTATCAGAAAGCCTGGCCCTACAGTTCCCACATTTCTTCTTCACCGGTTTGGCCTAGAAAAAAGCAGAAACAAGGACCATAAATAAAAAGGTTCCACACAAAAAAAGCCCCTTGCTGTAGACTATCCACAGACAAGGGCTTACTTTGGGGGCAGTATGGGACCCAGATGCTGCCGCTGGTTCAATACGAGCAGATGCTCCATCCTCAGACCTGTCCTCAAGCTCCATGAAGCAAGCGGAGAACGGCCGTAGAGAAGACTGCTGCTGTACTGAAAAACTGCACTTAGAATGGCGTTTTTAGCACACCATACCCCTGCAGCATGTCATCAGTGTCTCCACGCCATGCTCCTTTAAAAAACTTGGCGTCCGGAAGTGCGTCATGTGACTTCCGGTTTAGGCGACATCTTGCCGCATCATCAGAAGTCCTCCTGACACCATCTTGGTACACCGATATGAAGCATTTAGGAGGACACAGTTCCACACATCAGTGCTGGGGAAAAAAGGAAGGGAGTTGCCATCACTCACATAGGCAAGTAACCCTTAGAAACAGGGAACCCTTCTGGTACAGACTATCATCCAGGACTTGGCCACAACTAGTCCTATATAAAAACCAGAGAAGGTGGGTCCACCAACCACAGTTACCAGACCTTAAGAAAAGAAAAAACGTGTTGGTGCTCCTGGAGGGTCTGGAAACACAAAACAACTGAGGGTCAGAGGAAAGGGAGGGGCCTTTTAAATTGTATCTGATTTGTGTTTCCTGTAGAGGACGGAGCCAATCATCTCTCAATTAGCTGTCCTGGAAGGTGAGGGGGAAAACAACATTTTAGCTTGCACATGATTGGATGATAAAATCAGCAGAGCTTCCCCATCATTTCAGATCTACCCCTCAGATTTACAGCGACTGCACTTCCAAGTGCACTTTCAGTGCAATTTCAAGTGCACTTTGCACTGGTAGTTTGCACTTGTAGTGCAAAGTGGATTTGCCTTTCATAAATAACCCCCATGGTTTCAGTAATCCATGTTTTTCATCTGCTTGTCTTCAGCAAACTGCGGTCTTTCTTGTGCATCATCTTTAAAAGAGGGTTCCTTCTGGGATGACAGCCATGCAGACCAACTTGATGCAGTGTGCGAAGTATGGTCTGAGCACTGACAGGCTGACCCCCACCCCTTCAACCTCTGCAGCAATGCTGGCAACACTCATATGTCTTTTTCCCAAAGACAAATTCTGGATATGACGCTGAGTACGTGCACTCAACTCCTTTGGTCAACCATGGCGAGGCCTGTTCTGAGTGAAACCTGTAATGTTAAACCGCTGTATGGTCTTGGCCACCGTGCTGCAGCTCAGTTTCAGGGTCTTGCCAATCCTCTTATAACCTAGGCCAGTGATGTCGAACCTTGGCACCCAAGATGTTTTGGAACTACATTTCCCATGATGCTCAACTACACTGCAGAGTGCATGAGCATCATGGGAAATGTAGTTCCAAAACACCTGGGGTGCCAAGGTTCGCCATCACTGGCCTAGGCCATCTTTATGTAAAACAATAATTCTTTTTTTCAGATCTTTAGAGAGTTCTTTGCCATGTTGAACTTCCAGTGACCAGTATGAGAGAGTGAGAACAATAATACTAAATTTAACACACCTGCTCCCCATTCACACCTTAGACCTTGTAACAAAAACGAGTCACATGACACCGGGAGGGAAAATGGCTAATTGAGCCCAATTTGGACACTTTCACTTAGGGGTGTACTCACTTTTGTTGCCAGCGGTTTAGACATTAATGGCTGTGTGTTGAGTTATTTTGAGGGGACAGCAAATTTACACTGTTATACAAGCTGTACACTCGCTACTTTACATTGTTGCAAAGTGTCATTTCTTCAGTGTTGTCACATGAAAAGATATAATAAAATATTTACAAAAATGTGAGATACTGTAGGTTGTACCCCAATTAAAAGTCAGCCCAGTGCTCTAAAAACCCAAATCCCTCATTCTTACACCAGGTCTTTTCTTTATCGTACATCACGGGACACAGAGCCATAATAGTTACTATGTGGTTATAAGCCACCTTCAGGTGATGGACACTGGCACACCCTAAGACAGGAAGTCCACTCCCTATATAACCCCTCTCACTACTGGGAGTACCTCAGTTTTTTCGCCAGTGTCTTAGGTGTTGGTCAGGAGTAAAGATTTCCTGGCGTGGTGCTTTACGGGTCCAGGAGTGTGGATCCCCCAATAAAAAGGGGCCCCGGTTCCTGAAGGTTTTTTAATGGAGCCCACCGTGAGGGGTGAAGATTGGGTCTGTTGGTTTTACCACAGAATCCCTGCAGGGGGAAAGGTAAGTGGAGATTTCTAAGGAATTTAATTTTCTTATGAATTGTCTCCTTTAAAAGTAAATGTTGTCATGCCTAAAAGTCACCACTGGGGGCTTTATAGAGCATGTACCTTGTCATGCTTTCCTCAGATCACTCTGTATCAGCAGAAGCTGCAGACTTCCCTCCGGCTAGCAGTTCCAAAGCGTCCGGTAAGATGTTGGGGGGGTTTCCAAAAACACCCCCCACCTGGACAAAAGCTCTCCCCCTCTCCCTGGATAGATCGGTGGATGGTGCTCCATTCTCTACTGTCTCTGCACGGTGGTTCTGTCAGCTCTCCTCGCCGCACCCCCCCACACACACCAATACTGTTGGATCGGAGGCCTGTGCTCAAGCGGGAAAACGCTCTTTTTAAAAAAGATGAAGGGGTGGGTGAGGTGGGAATATGGAGGGGGCATGGCTTAGAGCGGCGTTGGCGTGCAGCAACGTCCAGCGCAGGAGTACAAGAGCAAAATTTACTAAAGCACCAGGCTGAGCACTAATAGCAGCGGCAGTTGCTGGACTATTTGCTCAAGCAGTGGGTGCAATTTCTTCTGGTAGTACCTCTACATTTCCGCATCAGGCTATGGTCAGAAGGGGAGGTAGAATCACCCCAAAAAAGGGCTCAAAAGGGACTCCATCAAGCTCAAAAAAGCCTAAACTCACATCTACAATGGCATCATCCCCTGAGAGATGAGGTAGCTGGTCAGAGTGAGCCATTGGGCTATCAAATGTTGCAACTGTTTCCAACACTGCAGCCCCTGTCTACATTACTGAAGAGGTTTTTTCCTCAGCCATGATAGGTTTGGAAGAAAGGTTAGCTGCTTAAATCGCATCCCAGTGTGGGACTAAACGCGACAGGTCCCCTTCCATTACCCAGGACCCTCAAACTGAGGAACTGGGGGCGGGAGAAGACAAATTTTTCTTAGGGGACCGTGAAGAGGCTAATGACTCCTCTTCTGAGGGGTCAAATGCGGAAGGATCAGCTGCACAATCTAAAAGATGATGGTGCAATCTCTTACTGAAATGGTCCATTCCACATTTATGCTACCCCTAAATGAGTCGGTTGATAAGCCCACTTCTTATTTGGGTTCACTAAAGCCTCCTTAAGCTGTGCATGCCTTTCCTGTCCATCCATTGCTTGAAAAGCGTATGTATTCTGAGTGGGATCACCCAAATAAGCTTTTTTCCCTCCTAAAAAGTTTTCAACACTTTATCCTATGGAGGAAAAGATTCACTAAGAATTGGGGGATACCAGCAATTGACGCTGCTATATCCTCTGTGAATAAAAGTTTGACTTGCCCGGTAGACAATGCTCAAATGCTTAGGGATCCAACGGATAAGAAGTTGGAGTTCCTATCAAAAAGCACTTTTTCTCTGGCAGGTTCAGTGACTCAGCCTGCTGCATATGCGTATAATCTTAGGGTTGAAAAATTGGTCAGCCGAAGCGCCATGCAAGAAGCTCCTGACTAGTTTTCCTTTTCACAGTGAACGGCTGTTCAGGGATGATTTGGATAAATACATCCAAAAAATTTCTAGTGGAAAAAGTACCCTTTTACCAGTTAAGAAGAGGAGTAAATGTATATCATTTAAACAAGCTCCTTCTGCAGTGCCAGGGGCATCTGCCTCCAGGCAGTCACGACGGCCTCCGCCATCAGGTTCAACAGGTAAACCTCAGGGCCAACCCCAGGGACAAAAGAAGTCCTGGGGGAAGAAACCTACAAGACAAAATACTAAAGCCTCCTTATGAAGGGACGCCCCCGCTCGCTTGAGTGGGGGGAAGACTCCTGCAGTTCTCAAGGGTCTGGCAGGAAGAGTGTCGAGACAGATGGGTGACTTCCTCAATAACTCTAGGGTACAAACTAGAGTTCCGAAAGTTCCCGTCTCCTCAGATCAAGCGTTCCCAGGGATCCAGAGAAAAAGAAGTCTCTCTTTCAAGCATTAGACCATCTTTTGTCTCAAAAAGTGATCTCAGTGGTCCCAATGGAAGAGCAGGGATTGGGGTTTTATTCAAACCTTTTCACAGTACCAAAACCAAATGGAGATGTCAGACCCATTCTAGAGCTCAAAGATCTAAACCGGTTTCTGCATATCCGCTCTTTTCGCATGGAGTCAATCCCATCAGTAGTCTCCATCCTACAAGGTGGAGAACTTCTAGCGTCAATCGACATCAAGGATGCATGCCTATTTTTCCCACTCACCAGAAATATCTACATTTCGAGGTAGAAAATCTTAATTTTTAGATTTGTAGCTCTGCCTTTCGGTCTAGCTACTGCATCTCAAGTGTTTACAAAGGTCCTGGCTCCTCCTCTAGCCAGATTAGGGGCTCAAGGTATAACGATTATAGCTTACCTAGACGATCTGCTCTTGATAGATACCAGTCGGTAGCTGCTTAGACCAAAGTATGGTCACCACAGTCAACTACCTGGAATACCTAGGTTGGATTCTCAACCTAGAGAAATTCTCCTTAAAACCATCAGGGAGATTAGAATACTTGGGTCTGATAATAGATACAGCCCAGAAAAGAGTATTCTTGTCCCGGCGAAGATCTGTGCCATAAAGGAACTGATTCAGGCGGTCAAGGCAACATGAGGTTGTTGGGAAAGATGGTGGCTTCATTCGAGGCCGTTCCTTATGCTCAGTTTCATTCGAGGCTGCTGCAAAACAGTATTCATTCGGCTTGGAACAAGAAGGTCCAAGCTCTAGATTTCCCAATGTGTCTGTCTCCAAGGGTGCACCGGAGCCTCAGTTGGTGGTTGATAACCAAGAATCTGCAGAAGGGAAAATCCTTCCTACCAGTTACCTGGAAGTTGGTAACAACAGATCCCAGCCTTTCAGGTTGGGGAGCAGTCCTGGAAGAGGCAAGGGAAATGGTCCAGATTAGAAATGACCTCACCCATCAACATTCTAGAGATTCGGGCAGCACGCTGGGCCCTGAGGGCCTGGACGTTCAGGTTACGAATTTGTCCTGTCAGGATCCAATCCGACAATGCCACAGCAGTGGCCTATATCAATCACCAAGGGGGCACGAGAAGTTGGGCGGCCCAGAGAGGGGTGAATCGTATCCTAACTTGGGCAGAAAATGTACATTACCTATTGGCAGGCTTCATTTCAGGAATAGAAAATTGGCAGACAAACTATTTGAGTTGCCAGAAGTTGTTCCCAGGAGAATGGTCCCTTCACCCCGATATCTTCCTGACAATATGCCATAGATGGATTCCAGACATAAATCTGTTTGCATCCAGATTCAACAAAAAGATTGTCAACTTTGTGTCAAGAACAAGGGATCCGCTAGTGTGTGGAACAGTTGCTTTGGTGTTCCCGTGGAATCAGTTCTCACTGATTTATGCATTCCTTCCTAATCTGTTGCTTCCATGACTTTGCAGGGTCAAGCAGGAAGGGAAGTCAGTGATTCTTGTGGCCTAGAAGATCCTAGTATGCAGAGATCATAAGGATGGTGGTAGGGGACTCATGGACCCTACCACTACATCCAGACCTTCTCTTGCAAGGTCCGGTATTCCATCCTACCTTACAAACGCTAAATTTAATGGTTTGGCTATTAAGACCCACTTTCTGAAGAAGCGTGGGCTATCAGGTTCAATTGTATCTACCTTGATTAATGCAAGGAAGCCGGCCTCCAGAATCATATATTATAGAGTCTGGAAGGCATATGTCCCTTGGTGTGAATCCAGGGGTTGGCACCCCAGGAAGTATGTCAAAGGTAGAATCCTTGACTTTCTGCAGATGGGGTTAGAAGTAAAGCTGGCCTTAAGTACTATCAAAGGCCAGGTCTCTGCCTTATCAGTAATTTCAATGACCACTTGCTTCGCATTCTTTGGTTTGTAGCTTTATTCAGGGGGTAACGCGGCTTAATCCTCCGGTTAGGTCACCCCTGAACCCTTGGGACTTGAATTTAGTTCTTTTGGCATTGCAGAAACAGCCTTTTGAGCCGATACGGCATATTCCCTTGGTCCTTTTGACAAGGAAACTAATTTTTCTGGTAGCCATATCTTCTGCAAGAAGGGTATCAGAGTTGGCTGCTCTTTCTTGTAAAAAGCCATATTTAATTATTCACAAGGATAAGGTGGTATTGCGTCCTCATCCTAACTTTTTACCGAAGGTAGTGTCAGGTTTTCATCTAAACCAGGATATTGTTCTACCTTCAGTTTTTCCAGAGCCCTGTTCTACGGAAGAGAAGTCACTACATTCCCTGGATGTGGTGAGAGCAGTCAAAGTCTACTTCACAGGTACGTCCCCTTTAAGAAGTGGTGACGCGAGCGCGTGCACGCCGGCTGCGGTCTCTGTCCGTGACCGCGGGTCCCGCAGACTGGATGTCCGCTGAGTGCCCGCGACCGTGTCACGGAGAGGAAAAACGGGGAGATGCTTATGTAAACAAAGCATTCCCCATTCTGCCTAGTGACAGCACAGTGATCTACTGCTCTCTGTGATCTAGAGCAGTGATCACTGTCCCCTGTGTTCAAGCCCAGCCCCCTCACAGTTAGAATCACTCCCTAGGACACACTTAACCCCTTCACTGCCGCCTAGTGGTTAACCCCTTCACTGCCAGTGTCCTTTACACAGTAATCAATGCATTTTTAATCGCACTGATCGCTGTGTAAATGACAATGGTCCCAAAAATGTGTCAAAAATGTTCGATGTGTTCGCCATAATGTCGCAGTCCTGATAAAAATCGCAGATCGCCGCCATTACTAATAAAAAAAATAAAATAAAAATAAAAATGGCACAAAACTATACCCTATTTTGTAGACGCTATAAATTTTGCGCAAACCAATCAATATATGCTTATTGCGATTTTTTTTTTACTAAAAATATGTAGAAGAATACATATTGGCCTAAACTGAGGGAAAAAAATGTTTTTTTTTAATATATTTTTGGGGGATATTTATTATAGTAAAAAGTAAAAAATACTGCGTTTTTTTCGAAATTGATGCTCTTTTTTTGTTTATAGCGCAAAAAATAAAAACCGCATAGGCAATCAATTACCACCAAAAGAAAGCTCTATTTGTGGGGAAAAAAAGGATGTCAATTTTGTTTGGGTACGACCTCGCTATTGTCAGTTAAAGCGACGCAGTGCCGAATCGCAAAAAGTACACTGGTCAGGAAGGGGGTAAAATCTTCCAGCGCTGAAGGGGTTAAAGGCGACTGCTCACTGACAGGAAACAGCAAGAGGGCACAGGACCAGCCCAGAGATCAACTGCCCATCTGCATAGTTGCCAACATTGTAAAAAAAAAAAGTGGAACACTTTTGTGGCTGTAGGCGGAGCCTTACAATAATTAGGGGGCGGGGGCATTCGTTTGTAGGCATGGTTTAGTAAAAATATACAAGTGTGGCGCGCGAAGCGCGTTGCGACGAAAAATGGGCATGGTTTACGTGACATAGTGGGCGTGGCTTAAATGGGCGTGGCCCAAGAGGGTGTGGTTGGAGTCTGAGATGAATGAGGGATGGAGAGGGAAAGGGGGAGAGGGAAATGACGGGACAGCAGCCCCAGATCCTATACAATAAAAATATGTGTATGCTAGAAAGTTTAACAATCAGCAGATAAAGATACTCCAAACACCTGGTGTTAGCACTTCAATCATCCCGGCACCATGGTTGTTATGGTGGCAGGATGATTGAAGTGCATTATTTCTATTATTAAATTGTAATATAAAATGAAATCATTCAACTCACCATAATGCAGAATCAGTGGGATCCCTGAGCGTGTCACTAGCCACGTCGTCTGCCACCAGCCGTCCGTCCTTGCGCAGATGTCCCAGCAGAGTCCGTCCTTGCATCAGGTGTCCCAGCAGAGTCCGTCCTTGCATCAGGTGTCCCAGCAGAGTCCGTCCTTGCATCAGGTGCCCCCAGCGGAGCCCCCCTTACATCAGATGTCCCCAGCGGAGCCCCCCCTCACACCAGGAGTCCCCGGCGGAGCCCCCCTCACAGCAGGTGTCCCCAGCGGAGCCCCCCTCATATCAGGTGTCCCCAGCAGGGCTCCCCCTCACATCAGGAGTCCCCGGTAGTGCCCCCCTCACATCAGGTGTCCCCAGCGGAGCTCCCCCTCACATCAGGTGTCCCCAACAGAGCCCCCCTCACACCAGGAGTCCCCGGCGGAGCCCCCCCTCACACCAGGAGTCCCCGGTGGAGCCCCCCCTCACATCAGGTGTCCCCAGTGGAGCTCCCCTTCACATCAGGAGTCCCCGGCGGAGCCCCCCCTCACATCAGGTGTCCCCAGCGGAGCTCCCCCTTACATCAGGTGTCCCCGGCAGAGCCCCCCTCACATCAGGAGTCCCCGGCGGAGCCTCCCCTCACATCAGGTGTCCCCGGTGGAGCCCCCCTCACATCAGGAGTCCCCGGCGGAGCCCCCCTCACATCAGGTGTCCCCGGCAGAGCCCCCCCTCACATCAGGTGTCCCCGGCAGAGCCCCCTCTTGCATCAGGTGTCCCCGGCAGAGCCCCCCCTCACATCAGGTGTCCCCGGCAGAGCCCCCCCTCACATCAGGTGTCCCCGGCAGAGCCCCCCCTCACATCAGGTGTCCCCAGTGGAGCCCCCCTCACATTAGGTGTCCCCAGTGGAGCCCCCCCTCACATTAGGTGTCCCCAGTGGAGCCCTCCTCACATTAGGTGTCTCCGGTGGAGCCCCCCTCACATCAGGTGTCCCCGGCGGAGCCCCCCCTCACATCAGGTGTCCCCGGCGGAGCCCCCCTTACATCAGGTGTCCCTAGTGGAGCCCCCCTTACACCAGGTTTCCCCAGTGGAGCCCCCCTTACATCAGATTCCCACAGCGGTGCGCCCCCTCCCCACCTCAGAGGTGTCCTAGTGTGTCCGCCGGCCGCATGGCTAGAACCCCCGCCCCTTTCCATAACAGACTGGCAGCAGGGCGGGGGGTAGGCGGGGCGAGGTGGGGCGTGGCGGAGAGGGGAGGAGGGTGGGCGGTGACGCAGGATCTCCGTCTAGCCCCCCCCAACCGTCTTCCTGAACTTCTTTAAGTTGTCTCCGCCGGCCGCGGACCTGTAGCGGCGGCGAAAATCGTGAAGAACCGGATTTCTCGGGACATTTCCCGGGACACCACAAATTCGAGAATGGAGTCTAAGTTCCGGGAATGTCCCAGGAAATCTGGGACAGTTAGCAACTATGCATCTGTATATGGCCAGTAGTAGACATCCAGTAGTGGATGTATACTGACAAAATGACTAGTGGTGACAACAGACCAGGTTGTGAGCTAAACGCTTGCTGTTCAAAGGTGTGAAAAGGGGTCTTCTTAGACCCCCTGCTGTCCCCTCCCGCCCTTATGGTTTGGGGGGGCCACCCACATATCGACCTCATGTTTTCCACGCCAATCTTGGGGCATCATCATCCATTGGTCTGTGTTTTTACCATCCCGAACAATGGGGTACACCACGTGCTGCGGCCCCAGCAGCGATCAGTGTTTTTAGCGCTCGTACGCTGCCCTGTTGGCGCATGACGTTGGGGATGGAGCATTTGGTCCCTCCCCCCCTCGGGGGTATAATTGGAGCCTGACATGGCAGCTTTTCTCACTCACATCATGAGTTCACACACACCAACTGCACTTCCACGATGGGATGGTCTCACATCACACCCAGGGAAATTGTTTTGCTGTTTAGCTTAGTTGACATTTTAGCACATTTGTTTGCCTTTCCTTCAACCCCCACTCTATTCCACTCTATGTGCACTTGCACACTTACTGGCCCAACATTTCTTTATTTTGTAATGTCCTTTATTTATGCCCTTTTAGTCTCCCAACATATACTAGCATTTACATTATGCTGGTCCCCATACAATTATATGTATATAAAACAACACAGGGAAATCGCCTGCATCTACATACTCATTATTTTTGCAATATGCATACCGAACATAGCAGAAAGTTTACCTTAGTCGCAGGGTCTTTCTGATATATACATATACCTTTTTTACCATCTTTACAGTTCATGATTATGGACATGGGGAGACTTCCAGGGACACTTATATTTGTATCAAGGCCATGTCGGTGCTCCAGTTGTTCCCCCGTTGGGGTTACCTTTTGCTCTGCTCCTTCAGCTCCCGTGCTGGATGTTTGTTGCTGCCGCCGCCGGTGGCATCAGCGACTGGTGGCCTGGTCCAGCCCATTGGTGAGTATGGGGTCCCCAGCCTGATCCCGATGATTTCTCACCTTCCTGCCTATGTGATGCAACATACATACATACATACATACATACATTCATTCATTTGATTTACTACTTTTATTACAGATTTAGCAAAGCATTTACCCCTGAAGAGCGAGCATGGTCTCGCGAAACGTCGTTGGGTACTACTCATGCTTGCAAATTTCTCTGATGTTTGTATATTGGTATATATTGTTTTACCATGTATGTGGATTGTACCATGTTCACATTATATGCATACTTTATTGGCCTGTAGTTATTGCTGTTGTGTTTTAGATGTGCAACAATTGTAATAAATCTACATTATTTTACTTCCATGACATGTTTTTTGACTAACCATATTCACCTCACTCAAAGTCCCAGGGCGAACCCCTTGTATAAATATATATACCATATGATAAAAGGTGCCAGTTGCTAAAAAACACCATGAACACACAGCAGATGGCAGCCTATTTAAATGGAAAAGGAGACTAGGAGTATAATAAGACCTATATAAAAACTTGGTCTGGATAACCTTACCCCTAGAGGAGATGACCGTGGGGACCTGCAGTGGTGGAATTTCCTGCCACACCTCCTATGCGAGTTCAGGTAGATCTGAACAGCATCTAGATTCAGTGAAACAAAGTCTATCAGTTTTGGTGTGAAGGAAGAGTAATATGTAGAAATAAGTTTAGCATGAGATGGGTCATTCAGAAGGCGTTCCAAACGGGAGGGTTCTATGGAGATATTATGTAGGCCAAACTGAGCCGCAACTGTGTGTCGTATCTGAAGATACTGGAAATAAGCTGTGGAGGGGATATTGAAATCTCTGCGGAAGTCAGAGAAGACGCAAAATAAAAACCGCAAAACACATCAAAAATCGCATCACAAACACAACAGTTGCGTTTCTGGAGCGATTCCATTGAAAACTATTACCTGCAAATCGTGGGGAAAAAAGTCCCCGACCCTTTACAAATGGCTGCAAAATGCATAGATGTGAACTTGTATCACAGGAAACCATGTTTAATGGACTGTAGTGCGTGTCTGCAAACTGCAAAATGCACTAAAAAACACATAGGTGTGAACCTAGGGTTAGCAATTCTAACAGCTCTACCTCCACACATAAAGGAAGCAAGGACAGAGTCAACAAATTAATAGGGTGGGCAACTACATGGCAAATGAGGTTCAATGTAGAAAAATGTAAAATAATGTATTTGGGTGGCAAAACTATAAATGCAATCTACTCACTAGGGGGAGAACCTCTGGGGGAATCTAGGATGGAAAAGGACCTGGGAGTCCTAATAGATGACAGGCTCAGCAATGGCATGCAATGCCAAGCTGTTGCTAACAAAGCAAACAGAATATTGGCATGCATTAAAAAAGGGATTAATTCCAGAGATAAAACGATAATTCTCCCACTCTACAAGACTCTGGTCCGGCCGCACCTAGAGCATGCTGTCCAGTTCTGGGCACCAGTCCTCAGGAGGGATGTACTGAAAATGGAGCGAGTACAAAAAAGGGCAACAAAGCTAATAAAGGGTCTGGAGGATATTAGTTATGAGGATATTAGATATGAGGAAAGGTTGCGAGCACTGAACTTATTCTCTCTGGAGAAGAGACGCTTGAGAGGGGATATGATTTCAATATACAAATACCATACTGGTGACCCCACAATAGGGATAAAACTTTTTCGCAGAAGGGAGTTTAACAAGACTCGTGGCCACTCATTAAAATTAGAAGAAAAGAGGTTTAACCTTAAACTACGTAGAGGGTTCTTTACTGTAAGAGCGGCAAGGATGTGGAATTCTCTTCCACAGGCGGTGGTCTCAGCGGGGGGCATCGATAGTTTCAAGAAACTATTAGATAAGCACCTGAAAGACCACAACTTACAATGTAATACTGACTTATAATCACACACATAGGTTGGACTTGTGTCTTTTTTCAACCTCACCTACTATGTAACTATGTAATCTCTTGAAATCGACATTTAGGAGTATACACGGGAGAGTTACTTAAAATGTAAAGGAAGCGTGGCAGGAAAATAATTTTAAATATGTTTACCCTACCTAATAGTGTTAGAGGGAGGTTGGCACAAACTTTTAGGGTGCTTTTAAGTCTACTAAAAAGAGGATCCAGATTGTTCTTAAGGTATAAGGAAATGGGTCGCTGTATTATAATACCCAAGTATCAGAAGCTAGAAACTATTTTTAAAAGGCAAGAAGGGAGAGTATAGCATCCTGATCTATTGAAAAAAAGGAGAGACTTTTCCCAATTTACACAGAAGCCTGAAAAATGGCCAAAGCCTTGAATAATTTGTAATAATGTGGATAAAGACGATTGAGAATCGGCTAAATAAATGGATACACCATTAATCATTAGACCACTAATAGTACAATTAGAATGTTTAGTTCAGCCAAGGGTTCCATCGCTAGGGCAAACAGTAGTGGCGATAGAGGACAACTCTGTCTGGTACCCCGTGTTATAGGGAAAGCATTAGAGATATAATTGTTCATACACCAGGACTTTAGCCATGCATTTGGTTCTCTAATCTCCACCTGCCTTGCCTGTGTTGCGCATGGCGCAGGCAAAATTTCAGAGAATATCAACTTGGAGGTCCCTCCCTTCAACTTGCAGCCTAGTTCTTTAAATTGATTCTTAAAGGATATGTAAAGGTTTGTTTTACAAAACAAAAAACAAAAAAAACAAACGTCATACTTACCTTCTCTGTGCAGCTGATTTTGCACAGAGTGGCACTGATCCTCCTCTTCTGGGGTCCCTCAGTGGCACTCCTGGCTCCTCCTCTTCTCGAGTGCCCTGTTGGAGAGCCGCCCTCCCTCGGGACACTCGTGCGGGTGCGCTCCCGTGTCCTGATGCTGCATCCATTGACACAGACAGGACTCGGCTCCGCCCCTGGCGTCATTTGATCTGATTGACAGCAGCGGGAGCTAATGGCTGCGCTGCTACCAATCTATCCATTCAGGACCCGAGAAGCCAGCTGGAGCTGGTGTGTTCGTCCCCAACGCTGGAAAGACAGGGTTCAGGTAAGTAAAAGGGGGGCTCTGGGGGGCTGCTGCATCACAGGAGGTTTTTCACCCTAATGCATAGAATGAGAGTTTACAACGCCTTTAAGGAGCCTCTACCTCAGGAAAGTCAGGAAAGAACGTTACAAAGCAGAGTGGCAAACAGTCCTTACTATTCTCTGATCAATTAACTGCATAAATACATAAGTATAATGAAAGAGGGGAGTGGGAAACATAACAGGGGCCAAAGCAAATACGATAAACCATCTTTGGTGTCCCTTATAGTCTCATACAAATAGGAAGATGAAAACGGAGCCAAAGACGCACAGAGTTTTTGTGCAGTGCGCTCTGCAGCCTCAACGGAGATATGTGAACCGGCTCCATAGGGAGCCAGTCACATTCTCCTGCTATGCGAATTGGATGCGGAGAAACCCGCATCTAATTTGCATAGGTGTGAACCCGGCTTCTAACTTCAGCTTGTTCAATAAAGCTTTGATAATAAAACTTAGAAGCCGGTTGGTTACTTTGCACAGCTGCACCAGATTGTGTGTGCACCAGTTTTAGTAAATCTTTCCCACTGTCTCTGATTGAGTCCTGAGGGTAGAATGAATAAGGAGTCTACTTTTCTGATAGAAGCCGTAGCTTTGACTACATACAGGCAGTGAAGAGTAATTTATATTTGGAACTTTGGAGTAGAGCACAAAAATATGGCAATGCAATGTTTTCATTGGGATGAAAGATTGATACCACCTTAGGAAAGAAGGATAGCCTTGGATGTAAGAATACCCTGTTTTTGTGAGGGATGAGGAATGGCTCCCTTCAAGATAAGGCTGCCAGCTCAGACACCTCTAACAGGCATGATATCAACCAAGAAGGCTACTTTATGGGGGACATCATCTAAGGGGATTTCCCTGTTGGGTTCAAAGGGCAATTTCAAAGGAAGAATGGACAAGGCAGAAGCCTGTCCTTTCAGTGTGTTTAGAGCCAAGCTGTGGTCAAGCCCTGAATGAAGGAAGGCCAAAATGAGAGGCATGGGATACTCTCTTGGGTAAGGATGGGCTTAGGCCTGTTTGCAACCACACGATCAGAGCCGCCAGGAAGTTGGTACTGCATAGCGCTAATCGCAGGCAGTGAGACATTTCCTGATCTGCGGCTGCAGAGATTGGGAAATGTCTCAATGCCTGTGATTAGTGCTGTTCAGTGCCAACTTCTTGGCGGGCTCTGCACGTGCAGTTGCGAACACGTCTGAGCCCATCCTTATGCCGCATACACATGAACGGTTTTGCCATCGGAATAAACTCTGAAGGTTTCTCCGAAGGAATTCCGCTCGAGCGATCTTGCGTACACATGGTCACACCAAAGTCCGACCGTCTAAAACGCTGTGACGTACAGCACGTACGACGGGACTAGAAAAAGGAAGTGCAATAGCCAGTAGCCAATAGCTTCTATCTCGTACTTGCTTCAGAGCATGCGTCGGTTTTGGTACGTCGGAACAGCATACAGACGAGCGAGTTTCCCCGATAGTAATTAGTTCCGTCTGAAAAATTTAGAACATGTTCTCTATCTAAGTCCGTCTGAATTTTCGACAGAGAAAGTCCGATGGGGCATACACATGGTCGGAATATATGATGAAAAGCTCCCATCTGACTTTTTCTGACGGACATTCCACTCGTGTGTACGCGGCATTACTCTTGAGGTTGAAGTGCCTATGTTCATACTGCTCAAAGGAGAGTGATTTTCTTAATCAGGCTGATCTGCTGTGGAAGTGCCTGTTGGCAAGGGGCTACAGTACTAAATGTCTCAAGCAGGCTTTCCGCAAAGCCAGAGCTTGTTCTTTTTTTCTTTATTTGCTATTTTTTCCTCCACAAAAGTGGAGTTACCCTTTAAGCTATGTCTCTGCATTTAATGCTTCCCAGATTATTGTGCTCCTTTTCCAGCCAATATCTTGCTCCTTTCACTCCTGCTGTCATCTGTGTGAAACTCTTTACTGCTGTAGCTACTGGTCTCCATGCCTGACCCCTGACCATGACAAGGGGAGAGCTTCATCTGGCTGACATTAGGCGATCCAAGGATTGGATTTACTTGTTCTATGTAGTGAGTATATTGGATTAAAGCATTTGTTAACCCAAAAAAACCCCAACATTCTGTTCCCTTAACGCATGCTATACAGCACAGTGCTTGTGCTGTGTCATTTGGGCCCCTGTAACACCTAAAAACCTGGCTGATCCTGCCTGGCTTTGCCCTCCCCTATGTACGCTGACCACAATATATCAGGGCTGCTGAGCCCTGACACCGTGGTCAGAGTACGTGCCCCATCATCCGCAGCCCTGCTCTACTGTGTCTGTCTCCTCTGTCCTCCTCCCCCCTCCCCTCCCTGCCGGTCTGCTCGTGGCTAACTACATTATGTTGCGCTATGTGCCAAGGACAGCCACCTAACACAGGATCCAATGCTGAAACTAAGATTACAGGCCAGCCCAACACAATGGGGTCTGGATACAGCCTCCAGAGTACACATAGAGGATAACCGATCCAGAAACTGCTATATAAATAGCCCAGGGCAGTAAGCAGTCAGATCCTTATAGAAGCTTCAAGGTAAAAGTAAATTCTTAGAAAATGAAAAATAATTCTTTAGAGCAGAACAGGTCCATCTCCTAAAGCAGTGGTCGTGGACCTCACAAACCACTAAACGCACAATTTTGAATCCGATGGACCATGAATTTTACATGCCTTATATACACAATGCTCCAGCCCTCTTCCCCCCCCCCCGATCACACTGACGCCTTATACACACACAATGCTCTGGCTCTCTGTCTCCCCCCCCCCCCCCGGATCACACTGATGCCTTATACACACACAATGCCCTGGCTCTCTGTCTCCCCCCGCCCCTACTTTATATCACACTGCTGCCTTACACAGACTCATCATTGGATCTCACCTCCTTATCCAGCCATGTGGTTGAGCTCCGTGCTTCCTCCAAAAGTCTGATCAGCACCGCTCTCTGCACTACTCCTGGCGCCTCCCTGTGAGTTCACAGGAGCTAAAACTACAGGGGGGGCATCGGGTATTAATGCTCGCCGACAGTATTGCCTTTCAGCGCGCATTGAGAACAACATTGGGCGGAATACAATTTTTGCACGGATCACTGGTTGGTGACTGCTGACCTAAAAGACACTAGCAAAAGACTGGAGTCTCACAGAGTGGGAGATGTTATATAATGCACTCTGGGGAAGGTTCTAGCAGGTTCTTTGCCAGTATCCAATCACCCAAGGATAGCTGCAATGAATCAAATATTTGTTTTCTTACTTGGATTTAATTGCCCAAATTTCCTCATTATGTAAACCTCTTTTTCAGTTTTGTGTTGACAAGTGTTTCAGAAAAGCTTTTAGGATTTGTTTGCATTGTACCACAAACTATGTTTTGTTTGAGAAAAGAGGTTTAAAATGTGGTACACTGGAATAATAACTATACATGTAGAGGTGAACAATTATGAAATGAGGGTGACATAAGGTCCCACACTATCTTGTTGCTACCCATATATAGATGGGCATCCAGGGGACTCCAGATGGCTATCTCTTCCCTACAGAAATCAAACTGTAATCTATGCCTCTGTCATTCAGTTTGGACAACCTAACCCCAGATACCGGATGTGTTTACCGGAAATATAGTGCTTTATATTAAAGGAGTTGTAAAGGCAAAAGGTTTTTTATCTTAATGCATTCTATGCATTAAGAAAAAAAGCCTTCTGTGTGTAGCAGCCTCCCCAGCACTCCCTAATACTTACCCAAACCCCATCTCTCGGCCATCCGGGACTCTCCTCCTGATTGGCTGAGACACAGCAGCGGCGCCACTGCCTCCCGTGGCTGTCAATCAAAGCCAGTTGAGAGAGGGGGTGATTCCGAACGGCAGCTCCATGTCTGAATGGACACATGGACCTGCAGCTCAGCTGGGGTTACCCCCATAGCAAGCTGCTTACTGTTGGGGCACTCAACAGGAGGGAGGGGCCAGGAGCACCGAAGAGGGACCCGAGAAGAGGAGGATCAGGGCTGCTCTGTGCAAAACCACTGCAATAGAGCAGGTAAGTATAACATGTTTATTATTTAAAAAAAAAAAAAAACACAAAAAAAAAAGGAGACTTTACAATCAATTTAAGTCTGCTTGTGAAGTAAATGACGTACGTATTCATTGATACAAAATGGGGTGTAATTATTTCTGGAATTTTTTGGGAAAATAATTAGATAAGCGATCTATTATATAGGGGTCACTTGTGAGAGGGTACTTGGAATTTTCACTAAAATGTAAAGTCTCACCATTTCATTTGTCCTGGGCAAGACTGAAGAATAGATGGGCATGTACAGTGGGGAAAATTATTTGATCCCCTGCAGATTTTGTAAGTTTGCCCACTTACAAAGAAATGAAGGGTCTATAATTTTTATCATAGGTGTATTTTAAATGATAGGAGTAAGGCTGGCTATATTTGGCAGTATGCCATCAATAGATATATACAAACAATACCCTCTAGGAGTGGGACTATATAGGCAGTAATAATGATCAGTAATAGATTAACATTCATTTATTGTACAAAAAGCATATGACAAAGATACAGAAGGTCATGAACATATGGATTTAGCGAGGTACTGCAAAATGATATACAGAAAAGATAATGACAACTAACGCGATTCGAGAATTCTTCTTCAGAGATACGTAGATATTCGCCAGCACACCAAGGATCATCAATTTCATCCAAATGGTTTTATATTGAAGAAAGATCACATCACAAAGCAGTGTAGTGCAACATTTCAGAGCCACGCAGGACCCTTTCGTCAGGCATGCAATGTCATCACATGCCTGACAAAGGGATCCTGTGTGACTTCCGAAACGTTGCACTACACTGCTTTGTGATGTGATCTTTCTTGAATATTAAAACCGTTTGGCGAAATTGATGATCCTTGGTGTGCTGGCAAATATCTACATAGTGTATGGGTTCCAGTATCCAGCTGGTGATCACTACAGCACCCCGCAGTCTAAAGAGCCTATTCAAGGAATGTGTGCGATGGGAATATGGACTGCGTTCTTCTTCAGAGGTTTCACGAGAGGAGGTGCAAGTAATTTTGTCTGCAAGGTAAGTACAAACATAAGTCCACACAGCAACACAGATGCATAGCAAAATACATAGGCAGGGAGAAAGTATCATACTAACCAAATCGTACGGTTATATTGCATATATGTGTCACTACATGTTAAAGACAAGAAACAAAAAGAACAAGGAGGAGTGTGCCAGTGCTCACACCACAGCGGTCATCCACCCTCAGACTGTGTGGCCCAACCTAGGATACCCAACCACAAAAGTTCTTCTTGGAAGCTGCTGGGGGCTGAAGGAATGGGTATCTTGTATCTGGTACTAAAAGATATACCAAAAGAGTGGGCCAAATCTATAAACATAAGAAAGAAGAAACATGTAAACTATAAATGGTGATTAAATGTCGTCAAATAGAATGGTACCTACTCACTAGTAAGTGGTCCCCATATGTTGATTCTTACATTTAAGTTAGTGGGTAAATTCACAGCAATCTGTAAATATCAGTTGCTATTTGTCCTTTAAGATATGTGTACATTTGCTTCACCACACTGGCAATCTAAGATGACAATAAGGGCGAAGCAATTGGTGCAGGAGTAAAGTGAAATATGTAAGAATACACATAGTTACAATGTAGGTAAAAACTGGATAATACCGAATTAACAGTTAACCTAATGAACCGTGTGGCCTGCAACCATGGCGTCCAGCAGTGGTGTCGCTAGAGGGTGGCTTCTGGGGCCCATGGCCTGAGTCTCTAGGGTGACCTGGGCGAATGCTGAAGGGGGGGGGCGGGCCGCCCCAGGTGCCACACACTGGTGGATGTCAGGCCTGCGTTTCCCGCTGTGTCAGCTTTAATTTGAATCTCCGGGCGCCCGCCGTCACATAGTCCAGCCTCCTGGTACTTCTGACGTGTGCTGCCTATCATAGGTGGGAGCTAATCCAGGAGGCAGGACTTATTTGGCAACGGGCACCCAGCGATTCAATCTAAAGCTGATACAGCGAGACGCTAGCCTGTTTGATGATCCAACTGGCTCTCCTCTCTGATCCCCAGCACAGATGAGGGCGATGTGGGCACTGGTGAGGCTGCATTCCTGGGCACTGGTAAGGCTGAGATGTGGGCACAGGTGAGGCTGCATTCCTGGGCACAAGTGAGGCTGCATGGCTGGGCACTGGCGAGGCTGAGATGTGGGCACAGGTGAGGCTGCCTTCCTGGGCACTGGTGAGGCTGCATAGATGGGCACAGCTGAGCCCTGCATTTTTTATGTAGCGCACTTCTGAGCCCTGACGTAAGGAAGGGGCTCTTTGGGAACCCTGGTGTAAGGGGGGGCTCTCTAGGGACCCTGACGTAAGGGGGGGATCAGCACTCAGATTGCAACTATAACTATATATATATATATATATACACACACATACACAAGCGCGCGCGTATATTATATACATGTGTATGCCCGCCCAAGTGAATTACTTTCTTTACTTCGCTGCTATGGGCTCTAGCCCAGATCTTTTGTAGACCTAGCAATGCCCCTGGTGTTTAGGAATACCAATACTCATGGTTTGCCAGGTGACAGCATATGAGGGCAATCAAGGGGCAGGTCTGAAACTGAATGGGCCATAAAAAAAAAAAAAAATGCCATAAATCTATTCCCTATTTTGTAGACGCGATAACTTTTGCACAAACCAATCAATATACACTAATAGGAATTTTTTTACCAAAAATATTTAGAAGAATACATATTGGCCTAAACTGAGGAAGAAACTAGTTTCTTTACATCTCTTTGGATATTATAGCAAAAAGTAAAAAATACTGTTTTTTTTTCAAAATTGTCCCTCTTTTTTTGTTTATAGCGCAAAAAAGAAAAACCACAGAGGTGATCAAATACCACCAAAAGAAAGCTCTATTTGTGGGGAAAAATAACATTTAATTTTGGTACGTCGCACGACTGCACAATTGTCCGTTAAAGCAACGCAGTGCCGTATCGCAAAAACTGGCCTGGTTAGGAAGTGGGTAAATCCTTCCAGGGCCGAAGTGGTTAAATAATAGTGACAGAATATCAACCAAAAATCCAGAAAAACACATAAAACAAATGCTATAACTTAAGTTGCAGTAGTGAGTAAAATAGGTATTTGATCCACAAGCAAAACATGACTAAATACTTGGTGGTAAAACCCTTGTTGGCAGGCACAGAGGTAAGACGTTTCTTGTAGTTGGTGACCAGGTTTGCACACATCTCAGGAGGGATTTTGGTCCACTCTTTTTTACAGATCTTCTCTAAATCCTTAAGGTTTCTTGGCTGTCTCTTGGTAACTCGAAGTTTCAGCTCCCTCCAAAAAAATTTCTAGATGATTAAGGTCTGGAGACTGATTAGGCCACTCCATGACCTTAATATGCTTCTTGAGCCACTCCTTTGTTGCCTTGGCGGTATGTTTTGGGTCATTGTCATGCTGGAAGACCCATCCATGACCCATCTTCAGTTTCTGGCTGAGGGAAGAAGGTTCTCATCCAAGATTTTACAAAACATGGCCCTGTCCATTGGCCCCTCAATGCGGCAAAGTCGGCCTGTACCTTTAGCAGATCAATAGCCCCAAAGCATCATATTTCAGACTCCTTGCTTGACCGTAGGGATGGTGTTCTTAGGGTCATAGTAAGCATTTTTCTTCTTCCAAACACAGCAAGTGGAATTAATGCCAAAGAGCTCAATTTTGGTCTCATCTGAACACAGCACTTTCTCCCAATCCTTCTCTGAATCATTTAGATGTTCATTGGCATGACTGTTTATGTGCCTTCTTGAGGAGGGGGGACTCTGAACGCCATCCCTACAATCAAGCATGGAGGTGGAAACATCATGCTTTGGGGCTGTTTCTCTGCTAAAGGTACAGACAGACTTTGCCACATTGAGGGGCCAATGGATTGGGGCCATGTATTGTAAATTCTTGGATGAGAACCTTCTTTCCTCAGCCAGAACACTGAAGATGGGTCATGGATGAGTCTTTCAGCATTACAATGACCCAAAACATACTGCCAAGGCAATAAAGAAGTGGCTCAAGAAGAGGCACATTAAGGTCATGGAGTGGCGTAGCCAGACGTTAATTCTATAAAACATTTATATAGGGATCTGAAGCTACGAGTTGCCAAGCGACAGCCAAAAAACCTTAAGGATTTAGAGAAGATCTGTAAAGAAGAGTGGACCAAAATCCTTCCCGAGATGTGTGCAAACCTGGTCACCAACTACAAGAAACGTCTTACCTCTGTGCCTGCCAACAAGGGTTTCTCCACCAAGTAATAAGTAATGTTTTGCTTGGGGATCAAATACTTATTTTACTCACCGAACTGCAACTTAAATTTATAATTTGTGTCTTCTGGATTTTTGGTTGATATTCTGTCTCTATCATTTAAAATACACCTATTATAAAAATGATAGACCCTTAATTTCTTTGTAAGTGGGCAAACTTCCAAAATCTGAAGGTGGGTCCCCACTGTACATGAATATGATTTCAGTTAATTTATTAGGTACTGTATTTATTGGCGTATAACACTCACTTTTTCACCATGAAAATTGGGTGCAAATAGTGTGTGCGTGTTATATGCCAATACTTCAATTTTAGCTGCCTTGGAAGGGACAGGGAGTGGGGCGGGATGAGCGACATCAGATTAAATATTGTGAGAATCTCCTGCTTACTTGGCGGCCTCTGTAATAGGAAGCTGCTGCATTGAAGGTAATGGTGAGGCTGCTGCATTGATGGCAATGGTGAGGTTGCTGCATTGATGACAACGGTGAGGCTGCTGCATTGATGTCAGTGGTGAGGCTGCTGCATTGATGGCATTTGTGAGGCTGCAGATGGGCATTAATCAGGCTGCATTGATGGCAATGGTGAGGCTGCAGATGGGCACTGACCCTTATGTTGCTTAAATATTAAATCCTTATTACATTTTAATGTTTTTCCTGAAACTTCCCTCTTAAAATTAATGTGCGTGTTATACACCTGTGCGTGTTATACGCTGATAAATACGGTAATTCCTATGTTTAGATTCAGGCCAAGAAATTGTTTAAATTCTGAAACTGTGATAGGCTACCACTGAAATGGTTGTGTATACCTGCAATTTGGAATAGTGGCAACAAACTGCTGAACATACAGGTTACATACAATAAATCACCTAAAGCAGTGGTCACTAAACTTTGGGAACTCACAAACCATATTCTTCTGGGGCAAACAAAAAAAATGTAACCAATGTAAAATTTTAACTTTTCACCCTAATACCTGGTTGGGATGTAAATAGGGGGATGACTGGTACTACTGAATTAGAGGGTAGCTACAAAGGATTTTAAAATGCACAAGAGTAGACTCTCTAGAACTGCGCTGATGTTGCAACACCCCACTGTTAGTGCTTGCCTCATATGAACTCTACGCCTAACTTTTTACAGCTAACTTTTTTACGTGTGTCTTTTTTCAGCTCTTCTATGTTAAAGACTAACCTATTTTTATGCTAGCACCTTATTTATTACAGGTATTTATAGAATGCCAAGAATTTTTCTCGCCGCATTGCATATCGTACATTCACATCAGTCCCTGCTCTCAAGGAGCTTACAGTCCCTATTAATGTGCATGCATACACAATTTTTTTCTTCAATCAAGACTCTTCTCGATGTTGCTGTTAGAGTTTTGTCTATTTGATTGCAGCTATCCAGCTCGATTGTCCTCAGCCTGGCTTTTGGAGTTATGTGTTTGGCTGGGCTGATTGTAGCGGGGGTAGCCTGGGTTTGCCCATGGGGTGATTTCCAGACCCCATTCTGGTAAAAGTTACCTGCAGAGTGCTTTCCAGGGTGAATCTCCATTCAATGTCAATATACATAGCTTTAGTCAAATAATTATTTTTGGCAAATCATAATAAAAACTTGTTTATTGAAAAGTGCAGATTCTCACAGACCAACACAAAAAGCACAAGGTAAGTCAACTTGACATTTTTAACATGAATTCCAATGCAAATCAAACAGAATAAAAGTTTCAATTTCCAGCATTGAAACATTATTATTAGTGCAAACACAAAAACTCACATACAAAACAAAGAACATTGGACATAACCCCCAGCTATACCCCTGAATGTTTGGCATGCCAGATACTCCTTGAAATGGGACAGCTTGTTGCCTGGAAGTAGCAGGGGCAGCAGAGAACCTACAGTAGGCTTCTCACAGAGAGATGCATCAAGAGAAAGTACTTGCTATTAGTACAAGATTGAAAAACCGTCCAGTGTGCTTTGGTAACCCAACAATACAGAATGCCATATTGCCATATCTGTGTTATGTGCCTATTTTCAATATAAAATACAGTGTTCCAGAGTATTGGAGTGTATTCTTACTGCATATAAAGCAATTACAATAAACCTTTAAAAAACGACACTCATCACCATATAGGCTGACATATATATGGCTTATATGACTGAGGAGTTAAATGAATCTTCTACAATCCAGTAACAATTTTCATTCTACTCCACGCCAGATCCAATTATCTATTTTCCTTTTCATGTGGACAGACCTTGTTCTTGACATATCAAAGGCATCAGGATACTGCGAGAAATGGAATCTGAAATTGACTGTTGTTTTTGCAGACAACTCCTTTAGGCAGCAATTATATCAGATATTGCTGAACCATATTGATGAGAAGGACAAACACACTACATAAATAATTGCTGAAAGAGATAGCACAAAAGTTTCAATCATGCTAGCTGCTCAGAGCCTTATAAATACAGGAGGCAGGCATAGCCCTTTGTTCAGCATAACATGGATGGCTGCTGGCATGTCCCATTAATTTTGAGGCTGTACGGATTGCTCTTTGCACTTTCTAACTTTGGTTTCAGTTCCAATGGCTTCTCAAAAAAAATCACCAGTGATTGCTCTGTCAGAAGAGATGCCAGTATGTGTTCAAAGGACACCACCCAGTCTGCTTCACTTAGTGACAGGGATGGAGTAGGATGTGATGGAGTGCTAGCAGTCTCAGAGAAAACACAGTCTTGATCTGAGGAGCAGGCACCATTCTCCGAATCAAAAAATTCATCTGAGGCACTTCCTGAACTGATACTAATGCTGCGCTGCCCAACTTCTCCAATCTGAAGTAACAGGGTTGTCACTGTGGCAATGGCTTGGTACAGATCATTCTCCTCTGGGTCTTCATGAAACAGGCTATATAAGGTTTTGCAGAATTGTATAAATTCTCTCTGGAAAAAAAGGTACAATAAAATTTAATATAACAAAAAAAAAAGACAAAAATGCTCATACATTAAGAGAATCTGTTACAAATAAAAATGGTTGGACATTTCTATTCTCTCATTTACCTGATACATACCAATTTAAGTCATAAAACTTGAACCTATTCAGTCTCATTGCATATAAGGTCACTGCTAGCCCTGGTGGCTCTAAGAATTTCTTTGTAACAAATTCCCAACACCTTTATGACTTAATCACACAAGAGCAGTCCTGGACACAGAGAGGTTGTGAATCTTTTATATCCAATTCGGCTCCAGAGCAATTTTTTTTTGTTGCATACGTGTAAAAAATTAAAATTTTTGGCAATAAAATTACTTCATCCTCCAGAACATTATATATTTTCTGAAAGCAGAGGCCCTGTAGAGTAAAAAGTTGACAGTTGCAAATTTCTATGTCACATGATATATGCGCAACTGTTTATTAAACGCACATTTTCAGGAAAAAATATAATAAAAAGAATTTTAGTGCAAAAACACACCATATAATTACCCATTGTTGGTTAAAATATAAAAGATGAGGTTGCATTGAGTAAATAGATTCCAAACATTCCATGTCTTAGAATTTAGTGCGTCTGCGATATCACCAAAAATCACCATAGGTGACGCTTTAAAAGCATTTACAGATCATCAGTTTAGAGTTAACTAGGAGCCCTTGCGCTAGAATTATTGTTCTCACTCTTTGTGGCAACATGTGACACGTGTGGTGAGGCTCTGTGAATGTGATCGGCAGCTCTGGAGCTGCTGCATCACCTTCACTTTGAAGCCGGCTACACAAAACCTGCACAAGCTGATGGCTACTACGGTAGCCTTCGGATTGTGATTAAAGGTTCACTCATTGGAGATACGTAGTTTGTCCAAAGAGCTGGACTGGATATGCCTACATTATGAAGCTGCAACTTTAATGATAAGTAACTCTGGAGCCTGCTCAGAACCTAATAGTCCAGAAGTTATTGTTGAACCACTTGAGGATTTTGAATGTAGAAGATGTCCTAAAAAAACTGTACTGAAGGTGTAACATGTTACTTTGGAGCAGCCGACCTTGCCTCCCCCCACCCACCTGTGACAGCGGGTGGTGGTTCTTTTCCCTGCACCTGTTAAAAACAGCAGGGCTATGTGCCCACACAGCCACATCATTCATTCACAGAGTTCTGTGAATGAACTACAAGTCCCATCTCCCACCACAGCAGACGACTTGTAGTTCTCAATGAATTGCGAGGTAGCTGGTGAGCATCCTTATAGTTTATTGATGCTTTCTGCATTTCAGTAGCTGTCTGCTCATACAGGAGGTACGGGCAGACAGCTGTACTGAGTGCCTGCAAGAGCCTGACATTGCACCCACGATCTACTGATGTGCAATGCTTTACAGGCTGCAGTGTAAAAAAATTATAAACGCACATTTTTTATCTTCAAAATGAATGTGCATTTATTTATTTATTTATTTCTACATAAAGGTGTACTTCGACTTTAAAGTTTCTAGGATGTGCTGCCTTTATCTCCTTGCAGCTATTGCCAGCAATTACCAGCTGATGAAATGGCAACCAGGAACTGCTTTGTATTACATAACAGGAGTGGCTGTCAAAATAGAGTTGCTCCTGTGCAAAATGACAGATAGTCCACAAATGTCACTGGGTAAACACATTGATATAAAATATGGGAGTTTTCCTTCCTACTATATGGATGTATATGCATATTTTATTATGTCCTATTATGGGCTAATCCATTGCAAAAATTCCTCTGTGAGAAACCTCAGATAGAGGCTACCCAGATTTGACTGGATAACATAATAATGTAAGTTCACGGATAGTAGAGCTGATGCCCCTGTATCATTGCCCCAGACCTTTTTTTTTTTTTTTTTTGCTGCTGCTTTGCAAAAAACATTTATCCCTTTTTATAAATAAAGAAAGTATGGTACAAAGAAAAACCTGTCAGATATAACTCTTCCCCATGAGATCATTTTTTTTGTTCATCTATGAATGAAGGGTGAACCAAGGATACAGACATGAAAAAACAACAAAGGTTCTGTTACCTGGGTCATTTTGGGTATTTCCTTTTCTGTGTTCTTATCCTTCTCTCTGGCCAAGTCTTTAAGCATCTGCTTTAGTTGTTTCTGGTAGTCTTTTTCCTCTCCTGCAAAAATAATATTCTATATAATTCCATGCTAAATCTAACAGGATCCATGCCCAACAAAAACACCGCATTCAATCTTAGGAAATTGTACATGAACCTCCAGGCTACACACGATAACGTTGGATCAAGGTTGGTGGTTATCCTTGATGCCCCAAGGCATTTGATTCAGTGGAGTATGGCTACTTGTGGGAGTGCCTTCGTAGATTTGGCTTTGGCCCTAGGTTTGTTAAGTGGCTACAACTCCTGTATCAAGCGCCCACCGCCCGGATCCAGGTAAATGGAAAGACAACTAGTCCCTTTTCTCTGTCCCGAGGAACCCGCCAAGGCTGCCCCATTCTCCACTATGCTGTATGCGCTGGCCGTAGAACCACTGGCCATTGCCATAAGGGCACATCCTGAAATATGGGGCCTCCGCTTGGGACAAGTGACTGAGGTGCTTAGTCTCTATGCAGACGATATGCTTCTTTACTTGGAAGATGCAGGCCCTTCGCTAACCTTGGCCTTACACCTAATTCAGCACTTTGGTACTTTCTCGGGACTGCAGATAAATTGGTCCAAATCTCAAATCCTTCCTATAGACGATACTGCCCCACAGGAGGCTCTTCCCCTGGTGAGGACCGCCCAATTCAAATATTTAGGCATACAGTGCTCCGGTTCCCTCGCAGATTACACAAGTTTAAACTTGCAACCGCTATATGATCTTCTTAAAAACAAAACCCAGGTCTGGTCCAGACTCCCTCTTGGAGTCATGGGCCGTAATAACCTAGTAAAAATGATTCTCCTCCCCAAATTACTCTACCTCTTTTGGCATGCCCCGCTATACATCCCAGCCCACATGTTCAGAAACATGGAATCCATTCTCAACACGTTCATTTGGGGTTCCTCCAGGCACAAACTGTCATGGCAGACCTTGAAGCGTCCTGTCAATCTGGGGGGCACCGCTCTGCCCAACCTAGCGCTATATTACATCACCTCCCAATTATCCCATGTTTACTACCTAAACAGACATGACAAGACCTACTACTCCACGCTAGTGTGTATGGCGGCTACTGATGTAGTGGCCCATCCCTTCCAGATACTCTTCTTCAAACACCGGGGTCTCTTCCGCTTAGGTGATATTCTATCACATTACAGCAAAATCTGGCAACTAGCGCAGATTAATACTGCCCCCCCCCCACATGCCACTTTGGGACAATCCCCACCTCCCAGAACTAATGACCATTCCCGACCACAAAATATGGATTACCAAGAAAGTTATATATCTGTCCCAACTTATCACTGAAGGTGCTGTTAAACCATTCCAGGCCCTTAAGGAGGAATTTGATCTTCCCAACCATATGTTCTTTCGATACCTGCAGGTCCGACATGCCCTTCAATCTCAATTTAATGATTCTAACCCTGGGGTTGAGTTGGTGACTTTGGCGGATATGGTCCTTCGTGAAGATCCCAAGAAAATAATTTCTTTATTGTACAATCACCTTCTTCTACCCAAGGCCACCGCTCACCAGTTGAAAACTAAGTGGGAGACTGACCTGGGGGAGATTGAGGAAGTACTGTGGGGGGAAATTCTGGAAGTCTCTAAAAAAGTCTCACCTAAATTGTCAGATCGACTCACCCACCTTTACATCTTTGTACTTGGTCTCCTTCCCTTATCTGAGGAAGAGAAGTACCTGATGATATTCCTACAAGAAACCTTATTCACTGCTAGAATGCAGATTGCCCTACTATGGCTTAGACCCACCTCCCCTACTATTCAGCAGTGGAAGAGGGCCGTGAATCTCACCCTTCCCTACAAAAAAGCCCTCTACTTTCACCGAGGCTGCCCTGGTAAATTTTTTAAAATTTGGGATAGATGGGTGGACGACTCTTCTTCTAGTGCAAATAACTTTGTTTGGAATTATCCCAGCCACTAGTATGATTTGGAAGACAATTTTATGTGTCCTGTTATTCTATGCTGGTGCCTGTTGCACCATATATCTTGTATGTAATATCTTGCACTGACTTTCATGCTCAATAAACTCACATTTTGATTAAAAAAAAAAATTCCATGCTAAATCTGCCAAATGTAAACCTAATCAGTATTATGATGCAATTTCTGGATTCTATTCAGAGGGAACATTGTATTATATAACATGGGTATATAGTTCATGCTGACTGCTGCATAAACTATACTCAAAAGAAGGATCTTGTATACAATGGATACAAGTGTATAAAACCATTTGTAACTAAAGATGAACTCTGCTAGGCAGCAATATGTTCACCTACACTGGCTATATTAGGCATATATAAGGCAATTTTTGGCAAATGATATCAATAATTCAAATATTCAACTAGTTTTTGCCTTTTTTTGCTATAAAAAGCTGGTTGAAACTGATCTTTGCTGCCACATGCTGCATCTCTCCCTGAAGATGTGAATACACTGTAAAATGTGAAGAAACATACCATTTGCTTTTGTAAGCTTCAGTGGTCTTGTAGTGGACAGAAGTGGTCCTTTTAGTGGTGACTGGCAGTCATGATCATTCTCTGTAAGAGCTAAAAATATTCCATGTTTTATCACAAAGCAATCACAAATTATTTTTTTTTGGAGGAAAGATATACAAGTCTATGTTACAGAAACAGGCTAAAACAGTCAAAGAGCATACATGTAAGTGTGGATATATTAAGCCAAAGTAGATAAACTGTCCAAACACTATAGGGGGAATACAATAATGCTGCTGCACCACTTTCCTGGCATTCATCACTCTTCTTAATGTATTGCGCCAAATTCACAAAGCATTTGCAACACTTTTGGTTCCAACAGTGACTCGTGCATCAAATTCAGGTAGTTTTAAAATGCACCACATTTACATTGTGTCACATTCAATGTACCAAATGCAAAAGTTGCGCAAATTAAGACTAACTCTCCTTTGGCATACAGAGAGGAAAACTGACGCAGCATGAGCCAAATTCAAGTACAAGTTTGAGACAGGTATATAAATCTGGCACATTCTTCACCACTTTTAGAATGTATGAAAGACACTTTTGTAAAATCTGCCTGCACCAGTCTTTATGAATTCCAGGGTATATGTTCCTGTGTAGTTCACAATTCCCAAATACAATCCTTATGTTAAAAAAGGTAGCCACTTTACTCTAAATGGACATATCAGTTACTATATACACAGTTACGATAGAAAGGTCCACTAACAGATCAAGGAAGAAAAGTTTTTGTAATATGCAGAAGGAGTAATGTGCAGTGAACCATAGCAAAAAATCCTCAGTCATCTTTCATGGGACTAAAACACCATTTCTGATTTCCTTTTGCTGAACAATAATCTAATTAAAGGTCTCTTGCTTGGGAGGTAAGGCTACTCTCCAGGCTGCACACCACACACAACCCATCCCCTTCAAGCCAATTGCTGGCATAAAAAAACATACCTGAATGCAACTAAATACCCAAATCCATAGTCGAGTGACATTCTGGCCATGAATATGTTCTGGGCCCAGAAGGGGAGGACCTTTGCGTGACCACAATATTACCTGCATGATGTGAACATTTCCTACTGGCTGTCCAGCAGCGGGGTCTTCTAAAAAACAACCCCTAAACAACAACAGCACCCTCCAACAGGACCTGTACTCTGCATACAAGAACAAGGGTTACAAATGAGCACCAGCTGAAAACATGCATGGTCAGTGGTATGCGAGGAAAGGGATGGGAAATCCATTTATTAAATTGTTTTGGTTACTTCTAGCAGATAATCAGGTGTTATCCATGTTACCTATGGCTCTACGCCAACCATATTTAATCATATTCTCAAAATCAGGTGCAGATAGCATATGTATGATCCCAATATTTGAAAAAATGAACTTACCTGGTGGTATATGAAGTCGGTACAACAGTTTGATTTTTTCATTCATCTCACCGTTGTATATGATATCTGAAGAACAAAACAACATTTTTGTTGCATTTCTTATTGTTTTGAAGTACACAAGCGCAAAATGTATAGAACTTACAAAAAAAAGTTTATTACACAACAAATTGCAAAACACATACACACAGAACACTCTAAGGCAGTGGTTCTCAACTCCAGACCTCAGGACCCACCAACAGGCCAGGTTTGCAAGATAACTGAAATACATCACAGGTGATATCACTTGCTGCTCAGTGATTGTAGTATTCTAGTCTGCAACTCCCCAAGGTAATACTTAAAATCTGACCTGTTGGTGGGTCCCGAGGACTGGAGTTGAGAACCACTGCTCTAAGGTAACCTGGTAGGCCTAGGGAACTATTGGTATTCTTAAATATTTTTAATTTTATTCACCTAAACACCAAGCAAACGACTTGAACTCAATGAGCTGGTCCTGGTTTTCATCAAGCAGACGGAACATCCTTGTAGCTAGAACCTCTATTTGTGGACCCCATGCCCAGGGTGAACATAGCCTGAACAATGTCACAAACTGCCGACTGTCAATTTTGTACTGTTCTGCATAGGGTCTGCTGGGGTCATGGCGTGCCAGTGACGAAGACATCTCTTCCCAATAACAGCAGATGAAATGTTCTCTCTGAAAAAAACACAATACAAAACATAATGAATTCCAATTCCTGTGTTACGTGGAAAGACTTCTACCTGTTTTAGATGCTGTCAAAGCTGCTGTCACAAGATTGCAAAAAACAACTTTAAGATTAAACAATAAACCTCTAGCAGGAACAGCACTATCTGCCCAACCAAATCTATCAAAATTAATCCAAAACTGAAAAACATAATATTATAAACACTCTACCACTCCAAAACGTAATTAAATGTTTTTAAATAAACTCACAGTTCATATGAAAGTCCACACTTCCAGTGCTCAGTATAATGTGCTGGTATGCACCCCACATGTACAAATGTGCTGGATAACGATTCTTTATATTTGTGTGTGGTGTTCACTCCCAAGTGATTCCCCACCTCCCCCCGACTTCTCCCACACTCACCAGAGAGACAGGACCACCTTGCATGAACAAGCGAGTCAACGGTGCTTGTATCTCCCAAGGATGGATGGTCTCTTGGGTCCAATGTTCTATGTTGTCCCTAGGATGACTCCAATGTGCCCAGAGAGCAGTCTGAGGTATGTATGCAAGCTCAGACAGAAAACAGGGGAAAGCTTTCCATGGTGACATAGTAGTTTATGCTTGATAAAATGCAAAGAGAATGCACCTACAGTAATATGACAAAAATTTGAGTATAGCCTCATATATTAATAGATACTATATAATATAAAAGTACCATCATCCAGGTTGATATATGAAAAATTTGGAAGGTGGGAGGGCAGTTACTGACGCTAACCAACACACATGACCACCTAAAGCAGTGGTTCTCAACTCCTGTCCTCAGGGCCCACTAACAGGCCAGGTTTGCAAGATAACTGAAATACATCACAGGTGATATCATTTGCTGCTCAGTGATTGCAGTATTCTAGTCTGCATCTCCCTAAGGTAATACTTAAAATATGGCCTGTTAGTGGGTCCTGAGGACAGGAGTTGAGAACCACTGACCTAAAGTGATTAATGGACTATCTCGGTACTGATACAATGACAAATTTAATCTGATAAAAATCAAATTTTAATACATATAAAACATACAAAGATATTAAAAAATACACCACAAATAACTAACTACTAACGGGTTCCCCCGTAGAGTTCTGTTGGAGTGGAGTATAAGTTGTTTCCTCTTGGTTGGTCAGCGTCAGCAACTGCCCTCACATTCCCACCTTCCCAATTTTTCACCTACAGTAATAGTAATATAGATCACTTGTAACCAGTAAACACCATCGTAGCACGTGATCAAAATACGCTGAGCACTGGAATATGAACCTTTGAGCTTATTTCTGTTTCAGTTGTATTTATTGAGGTTTTACAACATACAAAACAGTTGTACAATGTACAAAGTTTAAAGAGGTAAGGTGGATCACAAGGTATAGTGGTACATCCAAAATTTTCAATACAGAACGCATGCCTAATATTGCATTAAAAAACTACAAAGAGTACCAAGGGTGATAAAGTATAGAAATAGGACAACAAGGTCCAAAATTCACCCCTGCATCACCAAAAACGAGCAGTTAGGGTGCATGTCCATCAGATAGATCATAGCCTGTATGGCGTCAAGCCTCTGCCGAGGGGCAGCGGGCCCAGAAAAGGCAAATGCCGTCACATGGTACATAGTACCCTGCACAGAGGGAGCCAAGAGAGTCTAGTCAAATAATGATGTGTACCTTGAGTTTATTTAATAACATTTAATGATTTTTGGAGTGCTAGAGTTTTTATATTTGTATGTTTTCCATGGTTTTGAATGTATTTATTGATTTGATAGCGCTATTTCTGCTAGAGGTTTATTGTGTAACAATACAGAACATGATCACTCACTTAAATTAAATATTTTTCTGTACAAAGCAAAAAGAAATCTCATAAAACACCAATATTCCAATATTCATATGAAATCCACACAACAATCTTGAGAACCAGAGAAGGACGATATCTTGGAATACACATATTGAAAGCTGAGGACAGGCCATTAAAATGGAACACCAAGCAAATAGATAAATACACATTTGAAATGCATAAAGGCTTGTCTGCCAAAGGATTTGTAATTCTTTTCAGTTTCACTGTAATCATGTACACACCCTTGGCACAATGCACAACCAAGAACGCTCTGCTACCTCCTGGCTTACCTTCTGTTCCCTGGACAGAGGTAATGAGAATGATGAGGATTTATGTCTAGTGAGCATGCTGTAGGCAGAGAGGTGTGATAGGTAGCTGCATTGCTAACTCAGGAAATACATTTGTCTCCTGCCTGTATATGCAGTGTGCCAGAGGCTTTACAAAGTTACCAATCCTTTTGAAGATAAATCAGTAAACATATCTGTATTTAAAATGTGCTTCTGTCTATTTGCATGGAGTTCTGCTTTGATGTTACCAACATCAGAGCCTTCATCTAAAAATTGGTTCCATCACCTGTATTTCTCTCTGATATTTGTGTCAGGCTATTAGATGCCGGTGCAAGATCTCCGATTTCCATAGCAGCAGAGAACTGAAAATATATATTATAGCACTATAGAGAGACAGAATAGCTGGGGTGTATTACCACACCAGAATCATCTACTCCCTAACCTGAGAGTGCTTCATTACACTAAAGCCTGTGTTAGTTGGAATGGACTTATGCTGATGGGCAAATGCAGCTTCCTTTCGGGTATTAACAACAGGGGTCGTGTTGATAAATATGTGTATTCCATGGTTGTTATGGACATAAAAGTGTGGTTTTAGATTTAAAGTAGAATTAAAGGCAAAACTTTTTTTTTCATTTTGGATAGAGTAAGCAAGGGAGATCGCCCCTTTCAAGTTTTTTTTTTTGTCATTTTGGGGAGATTTCCTTTTACTTCCTGTCCCATAGCCATAACAGGAAGTGAGAGGAAATCCCTCCCAAAGTGAGGGTATCCCTAGTTGCTATCAGGTTCACCAGCACCTGGTCCTCATTAGAAGATTTAATGCATTACCTGCATTAAGGTAAAAAAACTTTCACTAGTTGTCACCTAATTCAGTAATTCTTCTATAAAGTTAGCCTTAAGACTAGGTACAGTAGAAAACTGCTCTGGCTGCATTACTCAACTGAAAGTAACAAAAGATCATCCATCTAGGGCAGGGGTCTCAAACTGGCGGCCCTCCAGCTGTTGCAGAACTACAAGTCCCATGAGGCATGGCAAGGCTGACCGTTACAAGCATGACTCCCACAGGCTGAGACATGATGGGACTTGTAGTTCCGCAACCGCTGGAGTGTCACCAGTTTGAGACCCCTGATCTAGGGAGTCTATATTTAAGAGTAAGGTCCCGGAATGATAATAGTACTCCTGCAGGCATTACATCTTTCAGCAGCATAATCCCAAACAGAGCCCAAAGTTGCGGATCCGTTATCGTTCTAAAATGGAGGAAGAGAAGGATTTCCCCATAAAGGGTAGAAGGGAGACCACTGATTGGGATGAAGAAATCGCTTTCTAGCCACCACCCAAACTCGTAAGGTTACTTTAGTGGGGTCAGGGAGGGAGGTATATGCTTTAGAACCCCTTTATACTAAGTTGCCGAGTTCCATAGGGGAGCCCAGGATGGCCGCCTCCAGACAAACAGCAGCATTAGCTCTGGATTGTTCAAATCACTATCTAACTGTTACTAGGAAAACCGCCCATAGTATATCATCAGGTTGGGTATACACATGTGTATATATATATATGTGTGTATAGAGATATATATATATATATATATATATATATATATATGTATATATATATATGTATATGTGTATGTATATATGTTTCTTTTTCTGTTCTCTGTTCCACCTAGAACGCTTGAAGGTGGACTGGTATGGAACACAAAAAATCACAAAAAAATCGCATCTTCCATTTCAGGCCGCTTTGTCCAACTAGCCATCATGTTGATGTACATACTTTGGCCTACTGGCGATTAAAGACTGCACCCTGGTTCTCAAACAGGCTCTGATGAAGAGGTCATCCTCGAAACGCGTTAGCCAACTCTAAATACCTGCCTTAACATGGGCTCTTGATATTTTTAACCCATTTTTAAATTTTTGATGTCTTTTACATTTTGTCACCTGTTTGC
Source organism: Lithobates clamitans (assembly GCA_037952925.1). NCBI lineage: Eukaryota > Metazoa > Chordata > Amphibia > Anura > Ranidae > Lithobates > Lithobates clamitans. The sequence continues at coordinate 488,911 of JBBGZY010000889.1, read as the reverse complement.
ATGATACGTAGTATTGGTATTATTCAACTGTTTTTATTTGCTCTTTATTTCCTCTGAAATAAATTTTACATGTTTTGATGTGAGCTTGATCACGCGCCCTTCATCCATCATTCTCCACTTAGCCTACCTGACCACCCCGGGGTCATTCTCTGGGCAGCGGGACAAGCATTACCATCTCTTCTAGCTTAGTTACAGTTTACAATACTACTCTTCCCAAAATCAAATCAGACCCTCACAAGCGCAGGAGTAATTTTTTCTTGTCCACAATCAGCACCCAGCGGCGGCCTGTCCATTAGGGGCGCCGCCCCCTCTCTCCACGCCACACCCTATATGACTAATAGATGGATTCATGCACAGCATGAATCTATCCACGTCACCGCTGCCACCCCCTATTCAGACATCAGGCCCCTTTCAGGATGCAGGGCACCATAGGCTCTAATAGGCGAATTAATATTCGCTGTTGTAACACTGATCCTCAATCCGGCCAATCAGAAGCAGGTGTGAGACCCATTTTCTGATTGGCTGAAAAGAGAAGACTCCCGATTAGCCGCCGAGAAGGAGGGAGGAAATGGAAGTCATAGCCGTCGCCCGTGGAGAGCAGGAGAATGGGCGATGGCTCTGAAGAGTTGATCTGGCTAAGCGAGGAGGAGACCCCAGCCCCAAAAAGGAGCTAACACAGCCACCCAGGTCTTTAAAAAAGAAGGAAGGAATCTACACTGGACAGTTTCTAAACACATAGTTGAATTTAGGTAGGTAAATCATCTTCAGTATATTAATGTGACCAAGGAGGTTAAGTGGTAAATTTGTCCAACTTGAGCAGTGTTCCTTAAGTCGCATAACTACAGGGAGAAGATTAAGATGGTGGAAGGACCGCAGGTCTTGGGTAACATTGATCCCCAGACATTTAAACTTCTCTACCCACAGCAAGGGGATTCGAATCACAGACACCCGTGGGTCTATAGGAAAAAGGAGTCCAGTTAATGCGGACTTATGAGAACCGTCAAAACTCGTCGAAGGCCTCAAGGGCCACCTGTAAGGAAGACCTTCAAGGGCCATTGTGCAGGTACAATAGTGTGTCATCCACATAAAGTGAAATCTTCTCCTCCAGAAAGCCAACTCGAAGTCCCTCAATACGCTGGGAGCCTTGAACCAAGTTTGAAAATGGCGCCAACGCAAATAGGTTAGGCAGCAGAGGGCAGTCTTGGCGGGTCTCTCCCTGAAGGAGAAAGAAGTTAGAAAAAGTGTAATTTGTGTGAATCCTTGCTCTAGGGAAGAGGTCTCAAACTGGCGGCCCTCCAGCTGTTGTGAAACTACAAGTCCCATGAGGCATTGCAAGGCTGACAGTTACAAGCATGACTCAGGCAGAGGCATGATGGGACTTGTAGATTTGCAACAGCTGGAGGGCTGCCAGTTTGAGACCCCAGCTCTAGGAGATTTGTACAACATGCCCAGCCACTGCAGGAATCTAGGGCCAAAGCCAAACCTCCTCAGGTCCTCCCAAAGGTACTCCCACTCCACAGAGTCAAAAGCTTTCTCCGCATCTAGTGAAGCAATGACTCTTGTACCTTCGTTACAGTGGGAAGTGGCTAAGTTAATAAACAAACAACGTATGTTAAGGTCTGTACCCTTCCCAGGCGTGAACCCTGTCTGATCTACATGAATGAGCTCCTCCATCACCTTAACCAGGCAAAGCGCCAGTATCTTAGCCAATAGTTTGGCATTAGCGTTTATCAACAAGATTGGCCTTTAGGAGGCACAATCCTCAGGGTCCTTGCCCGATTTGGGCACTAACACCACTATCGCCTCAGACATTGAGTCCGGGAGGGAGTACATGGAGGTAAACTGAGCTAAAAGGGAAGTAAGCCTGGGTGCCAAGAGATCTTGATATACAGAACAGAATTCTACTGGAATTCCATCTGGACCAAGAGCTTTACCCAACTGCAGGTGTCCCAACGCCTCCTGCACTTCCTCAAGGGAGATATCCCTATCCAGTTCACTCTGTCTCTCTGAGTCAAGTAACGAGTCAGCTTGGTAGTGATATATGCTACTCTGGAGGAGTATAACCCTTGGTAAAACTGCAAGAATTTGTCACTATTTTCTGCAGAGATAGTTAGCAACTGTCCATCTGAGCTTTTTATTCCACCAATGTGAGTCACCATGTATTGTCCCTTGGCAAGTCAGGCCAGCAGTCTACCATTTTTGTCCCCAAATTCAATTTGGGTAATATCTGGAATAGTCTTTTTGGTTAGCTCAATTCTGAGTAGGATTAACTCTCACAGGGTGTGCTGCCATGAGACATAGTTAGCCTGGTCTGGATTCACAACCTAGGTAGCCTCTCTCTGACGTGCCTATTCCTTTAATTGCTTCAGAGACTGCATAGACTTCCTTCTTATCGCAGCTATCCGAGAGGTGTATTCCCCTCTAAGCCATGTCTTAAAAGCCTCCCAAACCATCAGGGGGCCAGTAGACTCCTCATTCTGCAACCAAAAATTTCACAGGGCTTCTGACAGGGAATCCTGAATCCCACGGTTCGTGATCCAATACCTGGACAACCTTCACATCCTCTGGCCCACTGTTTGGGATAGTTGAATTGCAACCGATAACTGAGCATGATCCGAAATACCTCTGTAGAGAATCTCAGCAGAAGTCACCCGCCGCAAAAGAGCAGGGAATATAAAATCACTTTAATATCTTATGAACATTTGCATCAACTCTACTGAACTGGTCAGTAAAAGAGAACTAAATCCAAATTTTCTTTGTTTATGTATGTTGCCTCCCACGCCCCTCTTTTGCGCCGCTATCATAAAAGCTCCAGCAGGTGCGCATATGCACAGCTGTTGTCTTCCAGGTATTTAGGATCTGACAGAGACTGGCAGCATATATTGCGCACGTGCAGAGGAATTGCCAGCTTCTGTCAGACTGCCATTACACCCCTGGTGGTGTTTGTGCACAAATTCCCTGCGCATGTGGCTTCGTACCCTTGGATAGCTGTGGCGTAGCAATCCCAGACCTGGCCTATGTAAAATAAGAAGAAATACATTAAAAATTGGTGTAAGAGGGAGGGGGAGGGATAAAAAAAAAAGAAGTTGCTGCAGGGAGTTTAGCTCCACATTAAATCATACTAAGCATTTGTGAGATGACACGCATGACATTATGTACCTAATCCGGTGTATGCTCCCCACTACATTACACTCATCTGTTGGTTAGAAAAAAAATGAATACCCCCCCCCCCCCCCCCCAGATCTCTGGGGATGCATAATTTTTTTGATCATGTAATGACGGCATGCATTCCAATTCATGCATGTGCAGTACAACAATACTGCAAGCTGAGGCACAAACATCATTGGTGGGCCAACACAGGGAACAGGGGAGAAGCAGAGTGGGGGTGAGGATACAAGAGACAGTGTGAAAAATACAATGTACAAACAGCACTTGTTTAGTTACATATTTTTACCTAGTGTGGCCAGTTTTTAAAGAGGAAAAGGGGAGGGGGTCCGCTTTAAATTTTTTACACGTTACAAATTTATGGTGTACATACATATAAAAAGAATCAAATGCGATATTATTCATGTCTGTGCTGAAACTATCCATACTAAACATTAAACCTGCATAATAGTACATAAAACACTATTGGTACTCATTTGCGGACCATCTAACAGGATTACGTTTCCTACTGTCTCACCTTAAACATGTCATACAGATCTTCTAAATCTTCATGAGGAAATGAAACATCTGGTGCAACAACTCTAAGCTAAACAGTAAAAAAAAAAAAAAGCTAGGGTGAGATCAACATTCATAAGTAATCAAAGATTATTGAATTAGCAATTACCAGGATTTTAATAGTTGGAGAGATATAGGCAACTACTTGGGCCATTTGCCTTTTCAACAAAAACAGTGCAAATAGCAATAAT